>CM056993.1:165705297-166905297 GCA_029891345.1 Dryococelus australis
AGAACTTTTTGTTTTAGTGTATGTACTATTTCGATACAATATAAAAATAAATAAATTAAAAAATACATTTTAAAATCGAATAAAAATACCGATTTACGATTTGACATACCCTATGCTTATAAAACTAATATGGTTAACAGAAACATACATATATACTTGAAGAAAATTAGTAGACGTAACTGCCTAGCACCTTCGGATATGTTCGACAAACCCGAGTGAAAGGCTTTCGAGCACCCCGAGTCGAACTGAAGATTGCCGAGCTCGTCCGAGTTGAGCCGAAGACCACCAGCCACACAAGCCGCACACAAGCTGCTGCGGCTTCCATTTAAAATACATTGCAACATAATCGGCATAGTCACACTACTGAGGCCAAACCCATTACCTACTCACCTTGTCCTTGTCACAAAGTCCTCCCGATGAGAACGTACCTTCGGTGTCAGAACTGTTCGAATTTTTGGCTTGGCATAGTTGCAGAGAAGCTAAGACAACGGAGGTGAAAGAGTATCTTGTTCCGTGAACTTCAGCGGCACGCGCCAGCAAAATGGCGTCACTGGTCATCAACATGTCGGGACGCCATTTGCCATTCAGCAGCGCCTGACAACCTACCAGCCAGCCTGTAGCCCAGCCATTAGCGAATTGTCTGCAGCCACGCAACTCTTTTTCTACCCTGTGGCATGAGGTTCATGACGCCCATCATAAATGATATACAGAGTGTTCGGAAACTCAATGCCCACACTCCAGACATAGTTTCTTTGGACCGATAGCAACACAAAAGCCCTATGCACTTATATCCGGAAGCGTATTTTTATTTCATATATCTGTGTTCAAAGTTGCTGCGTACAACGCCTGGAGAACAAGGCTGTGTGACCACGTGTGTAGGACAAGTTGCATAACTCATATAGGTGCGACACTGAATTATTACATACACAATGTCGTGCTCCTACTTTCTCTGCAACTTGTCACGCACGCATGATCGCATCGCCTTGTCCTCCAGGCGGTGTACACCACAACTTGGAACACGATTATTTTTCCGAATGTAAGTTTATTGGGATTCTGTATTACAATTAGCCCAAAGTAACCATGTATGGAGTTTGGGCACACTTAGTTTACGAACAGCCTGTATATTCACGAACCACATTCAGATTTAAAGGTTTATTCTTGTAACTCTTTCGGCAACAACACTAAAACTTGCAGTTATGTCGGAAAGTCACCAAACGTGAGGTAATGCCTGTACTTTTAATTACATAGTATACTCATCCCGGCTGAGAACCAGTGCAACATTCCCGTGATGCTACGAACCATTGCCAGTAACCAGTAGAGCAGCTGAAGTCTGGAAACAGCTTTGGTGTAACATTAACCATCAACAAATTGAACTGGTCACACATTAGGCTCATGCAGTGATTGGTGAAAACTGCTTGTCACGTAATGAGGGCACCACACATTTTCTGAAACGCACATACAAATCTTCACACTCAGTTAAACATTTCTGTACTTCTCATAAACTTATTCTTTAGGGAATAGTGTTGCCAGATTCTCAAGCTGAAAACAGAAAGAAACGCATGTGGACTAGAGACGAGGTGATTATATACAGAGGGGCCCAATGGGGAAATATATGCTATTTTCGTTAAATAAAACAATAATAAAGTTAATCACTTAAACCAAAGATGCACAAAATTAAACTTTTTTAAGGTAGCGGAAAGTAACCGATTATGGGATATATTTTAAAATACAGATTGGTGTTGGAAAAAATGCAAATTTTAGGTTGTCATTGAGTTGTAATTAACGTTATATATCACACAATACATCGTTAGTTGTAACAATAAAACATGTTAACAAATAATATAAAAAAATAATGTGTAAAAGAGTATTTTTGGTGTTATAGAATTAGTCACCTAATACCGGACAGTGAGGGTTCTCATTATCGGTTAATATCCGATATTAAGGTTCATATATTAAGGTCCATCGATATCAGCTAACCATCTGCACAGTTTTCACAAATAAAGTTTTTCCAGTCAATCACTTGTGCACACTGATCGTGGCATCACTTAAAGCACTTGGTGCATTTCACCCACTCTTCACCTTTCTTATCTTGGGAAAAGAAGCCATGGCAGTAAATGCATTCAGCATCGTCGTCTTTGTCTTCATGACTACTTCCCTCGCCACCAGAATTTTGTATCTGCCTTTGCCTTTTCGGCAATGCCTTGTCGAATTTTGGCTTCTTTGGGGGTAGGAAGTCTGCTCATGGATTTCTCGAGTTGTCTTTTATATGGTGAACTTATGATCAGTGCTGCTTTGCAGGACCGTGTTACCCTGGCTGTACTTGTTGCCAGTTTCTTCATCAGTGGTGGAGGGCTAATGTCAGTGAGACTCAGGAACAGTATGGATGTAGCTGCTGTAGAAGGGTTGGCTTGTGTAGGACTAACAGGACCCACTGATGTGCAAAGAGACGTGCTCTCTTCGTAAATTAATTGGGAGATTCCAGGGCCTTTTTGTTAGACCTACTTTCGGTTTCTAATTCTCTGGAAACATCAATAGAAAAATCAGAGTCACGGAAAACGCCTTAATTTAACGGACAGATGCCACATTTCTGGAAACCATTTACAGCATTCTCAATGGTTGCTGCACGGAGATAAGCTTTACCCATTAGTTCAGCTACCTGATAAACAGTAACTACCCTGAATGGATGGTTCTTCAATCATGTTTCTATTTCTTTGGCATAGTATGTCTTAAGTGGACTCATGAAGGAAACATCCTGTGGTTGGAGTTTGTGGGTGGAGTGTGGCGGTAAACAAACAATGTGAACTCCATGTTTCCTTCCTATTTCAATAACATCTATGTTTCTGGTATGCGAATAGTTTACGTCCAACACCAAATACGACAGGATCATCAGGTTTCAGCTTTACATGGTCCACGAAATGAGTCATGCACTGAGTGAAAAGTTCTTGCTGAATCCAGCCGGAAGGATGGCACACAGCAATGGTATCTGGTGGAGAACCCTGTAGAAGTCCAGCCTTGATATTTTTACATAGAAACACAAGCATCGGTGGTATAATATATCAGCCTGAATCACTCATGCACGTCACGAGGGTAATTACAGCACCTCTCTTCCAGCTGGAGAAAGGCTGGTTGCTTGTTTCTTACCTTACAGACCGACAACTTTCATAATGTATTCTGAACTACAGTTAAGCCAGTTTCATCGACATTAAATATTTTGGACGGGGAAAAGTTAACTAGTGCAATATTCTGCTAATTTAGACTCCAGTTCATCTGGTAGCACCCTCTTTCGACCTAACTTTGTAGAACACAGCACTTCAGCATCTTGAATAATCTTATGGTTGATATAATTTTCTAGGGTGGATCTAGGAAAACCGAATGTTTTAGAGGCTTTCAGAAAGACCATTTATTTATTACGCACTGCTTTCTACAATGATGCTGATTCCCATTTTTTTCCTTGCCGGCTTCGACTTTGGTGCCATCTGCAACAGTCGATGTCCACATGATTTAATTACGTGAGCTCTCTCGTATTCAAAACTTAAACTAATGTAAGGTATTACTATTGGTCTATTACAAACAAATTATTGGGTATGACATATGATTTTTAATTTAAAAATAAAAGTAAAATTTATTTACATTTTTTTTCCTTTTTGTAAACATATTTCAGCGTTATCTAGTGATTCTTAGTCTCGTTTTTACAATAATAGATTATTTGTAGAGTAAAGCAAATACATGTTTCTTTACATTTATAAAATAATGTTCTTATTATCGTATACCGGCCATAAGATCGAATATTTGGTATTAGGCAGTGCCAAGTATCCGATAATATGACATTTAGTGAAATTGCGTTGCGTAAACATCAAACTATGGGACATGCAGTTTTGTTTGTGACACAAATCATTCGTTGATGTACTCACCTTCTGTAGTATATATGCTTTCGAAACAACCTTCTACAAAAACTCCGAAAACAGGAAATCAAAGAAATAACTCTCCAATAAACAATATGGTCGCCATCTCCGTCGCGCTTCTACACGGTACTATCGATACGGATAGGAAACAGTTCTATAGCCTCACGCTAGGTGGCAGCAGTTATAAGAGCTGTAACTTCAATATTCGATATTGCGCACCTATCCTAAATTTGGTTACTTTCCTCTATTATTTGCAAACTAGGCATACATGTGCAGTATGCACACATCACAGCTTGCAGTAAATTCAATCTGATCAATTCGAATACTTACTGCTATTTCTAGCTATGCTCAACAATATATTTCAGCAAACGACACTGACATAAAATTCTTTGCTTGATATGTAGTAATAGAAATAAATCAACATCTCATTATTTGTTACATTTGCTGACCTTCTGTTTCTGTCATCTCACCATTTGAAATTCATTGCATAAAATACTCTCTCAGTGAAAGCATTGGATGAAAACACAATCAACTCACATTTTACTAGTACCAAAAGATTTTTAAGTTGTCCACAACAAAAATTTCTTTTTTCAGCAATGGACCTGCTCATAAATGTTTCCTCAAAATATGAATTTTTGTCATTGCTGCAAAGTTTTTAATCGAAACGAATTCTGAGTACATATCATCAGCGGGTATTTTATCAGCACGAGAAGGTAACTCGTCTAACCTTTAGAAACTTTTAAAATAAAGTAAATTTCTCAGAGTAATACATTTTATTCTAGAGAGAAAATTTTTATTGCTAAAACCAAATCATGTATTTATATAACTTACGCTATCTTTTACACATCATGAAATTCTTTATTATACTTATTTTTGTCATTTGTAGTGCATAGACTATTTGAAGGCTAGTGCGTCTGGTATCTAAAAATGAATCAGCTATTCTTTTTTCAAAGATACTCCTTAAATTCTTCATTACTTGATAAACTCCACAGATTGTTGGTGAATTTTGTTTTGAAGAACGGACTGTTTTTAACTATTTCTGTTAAATGATGGAAAGAGTATAGACATATTTATATGACAATTTTCTTTTCCCCCCGAGTCGGACTCTGACTCACCAATGATGTTCTTTTTGATAAGAACTGGGCAGTCATCAACCCTAGCACTGCTCGCCTCCCACCAAGGCGAACCCCAGCCGGGTCTCCCCTGATTTCCGCACGTGCACGTGGGTATCGAGCCGGACAATGCCACTGGCAGCAGCGTTTTCTCGGGGATCTTCCTTTTCTTCCTCCCTTCCCCTTTACATTCCGGTGCTGCCCCATATCCACCTTGTTTATCCTATTCTCTTCACTTTGCTATTGCAGCAGCCAACTAACAATTGACTGCGTACACGAAAATGTTTACAGACTCTACGTGTTGACACTCAGTCATTTCTCGGACACAGTCTGAGAACATAGTATATTTTGTTACTGTATGCACGCTTCAGCATTTTTTTCCTGTTGTTGTTGGTTTTCTTTCTTTATTTTTTAAATATCACCTGGGCGCATATCATTAGGTAACTTCTTGTACCGATCATGTCGTTTTCGTTTTACGAAATGCATAAAAATGTAAGAATTAGCGAATTTGTAAAATGTTTGCTTTTTAAATATAACTACACAGTTCAGCTCGACCGACGCATAAATAAATAATAAAGTGATCTGGCCAACGAATGTGTTAATTGTTAATTTTACATACGGTGGAAGAATACATAATGTGAATACAATTAGATATTAAGCAGGGCTTCCACAAGTGCTCAATTTACCGTAAAACGACTATAATTTACTTCCCACGTGACTTTATTCCACACTGTACACGTATTAGGTTTTCTCATTAAGATCGTTCTTATATCGCAGAAATCGGTATGTACAGAAAAATCACGCTCATCTAGGCGATGTTTAGCGATTCAGTCACCTCGCTATCCTTCGCGAGGTCGTATGAGAGTGTGATAGGTCACAACAAAGACAAGGAAAACGTTTTACCAGAAAAAAAATTGGCACGTGTACTACTGAAACTACCCACCCACCCGGCCTAACCTTGCGAGTTGCTCGATACTTGATTGTGTTTGCAATACAGAATAGGAATGTGTACAGAGGTGAAATGACCTGGTGGTTCATTTTATGTCGGCGTGCACATTCTCTGATTGGCTGCGCGAGGTTGTGGGGAGATTCTTGTGTCTGATTGGCTAGTACGTGCCTTGAAAGATCCCGTATTGGCTGAGCCTCCAGGCTGCTGAGTATAAGTTAAAGGCTGTTCAAGGTAAAATGAGCTCTTTAGAAAGCCCTGCTTAAGATTTACTTGTATGTAGGTTGTGTATTCTTCCACGTAATGTAAAAATAACATTGTCATGGACCTCATCACTTTAGTCATCGTCGGTCAAGTGAAACTGGGAAATTATTAAAAAAGTTAATGTTTTACAAAGCTGCTTATTTTTATATCTCGATGCATAAAAAAAAAACAGAAAACGGAAGAAATAATATCAGTTATCACAACTTTTTATTCGACGTTAAAATAAGGAACTACATTCCTTCCATAGTTACCAACTTTACTGGGCGCCTGTTACTCAGTGCGCCCCTTTAAAATTTACGCAAGTAGGAGCAGTGTATTTTTTCTAAGGTTGATCTCAAAAGTGCTCACTTTGTGGTGAACAGCCTTTACCAGGTGAACGGCTGGCATGTGACACTGGAGTGAGTGAAGAGTGAAAAGATTCAGACGACTCTTAATAGCGAGCCCTTTAGAGCCGATGTGAGTGACGTGAGGCGAGTATGGAGCAGCGCCGGATTGAAGGGGCGGGGGGGGGGACGGCAGATCGCCGAGAAAACCCGCCGACTAGCGGCGTAGTCTGGCACGATTCCCACACGCGAAAATCCGGGAGTGACTCGGCTGGGGATTGAACCCGCTCCGCCTTGGTGGGAGGCGAGCAGGCTAACCGCTCAGTCACCGCGTCCCTGTGATACTGGAGTTTGCTGAATAAGAGGCAGTTTAACCTCTGTATACTTAACTGAGTTGTCACTTTCGCCTTTTTGGTAGCGGTAATGAATTAAGTACTACGTTAGTTGAAGAGCTATTTCTCATTTGCAACACCTGAAAACTTTAATTAAACATTTCAGTACTAAATAAATATATAGGGTGTGGGAAATTTCGCGCATTCATTGCAGGGCAAGTTATACACCAAACACGTATGCACTGAAGTCGTCTATGCAATTGCATTACAGTTTATTAGACACGCCGGGGTCTACTCGGAGCCAATTGCTAACTTGTAAGAAAGCAGTTATAGAATACCACACTTCCAGATGTGGGGTAACACTGGACTCAGCAACCAGTGAACAAATATCCGAGGCTCAACTCTATACGTAGTTGAACTCGCGAAATTTTCTTGTCCCTGATAATTTCTGCCGTAGGAACAGTTTTTCGCTGAGACGTGCACAAGTATCAGTGTAACAATGTCATTGTCAGGACCAATAAAATGTGTCTTTGTTTCCTATTGCCGAGACCGCGATGTCTGAACGTGTTAGGTATGTCTGATAGTGTTGACACGTTGGTGGCTACGCTCGAGTGTAGTTCGAACAAAGCTGCGTTGAAAATATGTTGTCGTTGAATAAAAAACCACGCGGATAGCGAATCCCTGTTCAGCCAGTGTTTGACAGAATATCAAGTAAAAATTACAGCCCAGTAACTCAAAATTACAGCCCAGTAACTCATGCCGAGAATTTTTGTAAATACTTTAGCCTATTACAATGGCATTTTATTGGGAAAAATCAATTGGGCACCCCAGTAGCTGAATATCAGCCAACAAATAACGTTGTACATTACGGAAGGCGTGTATCTGGCGTGATGTGGGACAATAGGACGGCGGGGAGCGGGAATACAGAGTCCAGTATAACCGGCGGAGTGGAGTAGGGTGGAGAAGTTTGGGCGGCCCTTAACATCAGAGTCTTGTGAGCCGATGAGGGTGAAACGAGTATGGAGTATGGAGCAGCGTCGTAATGCAGGGGTAGAATAAGTGGCAGATCCCGGAGGTAACCCGCTGACCAGCGGAATCGTCCGGCACGACTCTCATGTGCCACAATCCGGGAGCGGCCCGACCGGGAATCGAACACGGTTCGTCTTAGTGGGAGGCGAGCAGGCTAACCACTACAGCACTCGGCCCCCACAGAACCTCTGTTCCTACCCCTAGGGTAGTTACATTGTTTTCGGCTTTCCTTCGTGACAATATTAAGTAATTGTGCTTTGCAATTAGGAAAAATAAAAAATACATCCATAGGGATACTAGGGTTAGACATTAGTGTGACTTATTGGTTTTGATATATTTCATTTTAACTAACTAAATACTGCATTGTATATTAATTACGAAACTAAACTTGATAATGTTTCAGAGATTAATTCAATATTACAGTTTTATGGAAGCCAATATAAAAAAACAAAGAAAACACAATCCTACATAAATAATTGTTTTTACTAACATAGTGAGCAAATATTTTACAATACTTCTAACTTGTATTGAACTCTATTAATCGTATATGCTGACCTCAGAGTATTAAGAGCATGGTCATTATCAGGGCATTAGAAGAAATGAACTTATAATAGCGTGTACAAAATCCCTTCTTATATTTATCGAATGTATTTATAGGCTAATACTCTTGGATCGCCAGCTTCCCCCTCCCCCCTCTTCCGGCACTGCCCTTGGACGAAAATTGTCGGATGTTCCCTCGTGGTAGGCCTGCATGTTAGGGCGCTGCCGAGATGCTTAACAAGTCGTCGCAAGTGGCAGTTTCTGGTATGTTAATTGCTGAGTGACGGCACGATGCGAGGCATCTTTTATTTTTCCATTTTCACATTTGCTTGCCATCAGAGTCGCAGATGACGATAAACCAAGAGTTTCTCTTCTCATACGAGAATTAATTAAAACCAGTGCAAATCGGTTTGTCCAGACTACGCCGTCGCATTTCTGCCTACCCGTCCTTCGTTATGAAGAGCGTCAGAAATTAAGGAAATATTTTGCTAGGGGCACTGCTAATAATTCAGAGGTATACGTTTTTGCTTCATTTTCCATACACCTGCGCTGCAATATTTTCCATTTATTGGATACTTATTATTGTCTGATCGCTGTGGCAGCGCTAAGATGAGCAGTATGTGCTGTAACATGGGTCGTTAAGATCTCTATGATATCAGGATTTGTCACAAGCGATACAAGTCACTTTCCGAACTTCTTTGGTAAATGTAAGGTAATATATATATATTCGTAAAAATGCCATTCAAGGGGACCATGTAGCTGCGCGTCCAAGGTCAAAAAACGAGGGAGCGATACGGGTGACAGTTACACGCACGCCTAGTGCCTCATCGCTCCTACGCGCACGGCGTGCAGTGTTTCCGCCGTAACGCTGTACTGTGCAATTAGAGATTTAATATAGGCGTTTCATTACACGCGATGGAAGTACACAGATCAAACTACGTGCGTATATTTGTAATTTTATTTTGCCACTTAAAGAGACTGCATAGACAAGTTTTAAAAATGCAATATTTTAACATTTTCACGAATCTTTTTCTCCACTTCACTTAACATGACAAAAGTAAAAAAAAAATAAAAATAAAAATGGGGCCCTAAATATTTGTTTTTTTAATATTTTATGACAAAAAATCATATGTCCAGAACTTATATTTACCGAGATACCCGTTTACGCGCAAACAACGAATTCACAGAAAACGTTTCAGTACATAGGACTCTTAGAAAAGGGAAAAAATATCACTCGTAAATAATTATTATGGCCATAAATAAGTAAACTATGTAATAATTATTTCCAAAAAAGAAGAACACAAACAAAAAGATAATTCTAAATTGACCTCTAAGACTCACATTAGCTGCACAGTGAGAAACATTTATTTGTAGTTGAGTAGCGCACGCAGATGTTGAGGTTTTCTTGAGATCTGCAAATATTTACCGGTACTTAAGACAAGTTAGATATTAGTCACATATTCAGCACTGCAGGAATATGGTTCTGTTGATCTCTGTATTGCTACTTACTACCGCCATACTGATCCACTTGACAACAGACACACTCACTGCTCTGTAAATATTTCATCGTTGGCTGTTCATGTGCCAATGGGATGCCGAGTTGATTTTGCGCAGTCAAATTTCCTGTACTGTGTAAAAGTATTTATAATCGGTAGTTTCTTTTAGGGTGGTTATAATAAAAATAAAAGTTTTTATTCAGGAAAATTACCGTGACTGCGCTGTAGTGTTCTTATAAGATACTGGTGAACATTGACGGAACAGTAACTCTATGTCCGTGCAAGTTCAGATTTCAATTTCAAAGGAATTTTTGAAGTAGCGTTGTTCGAGTCACACTCGAGCGCGTAGACCTACCTCGGAGTGTTAAATGACTTGAAGCGACAGTGTCTATCATGTGAATTTTAACTGCTAATATTTAAAGGCATGCATAAGATGCGTTAAACACCTTATTGCCACAAAACTGATAATTTTCGGGTTGCATCGGTGAAGCAAGCTTTACGCTGTCTCGACAATTGTATGTACCCGACATACATTTTTCCGAAGTCTAGTAACTGTGGACTAAGTTTCCGTACATTAACTTCACATTTCGGTAAATTTTTCATGTTACTTATTACCATTTCTACCATCTCATACTGTATTACGAGCGCTTGTCAGTGGAAACTAGTAAGTGAGGGCCGTAACAGAGTCTTTGGCGTAGTTCACAGTCTTTGAGCAGTCGGCAGTTTACATCATTTTGGGAAGTACGCAGTACCTGAGAAATCCACAGTCTTCCAAGTATTTCGCAGTCTTGTCATAGTTGCAAGATGTAAGCAATTTGCCGTAGAGAATTTCAACCTAAACTAGCTTCGTACCCGAGTACTTAGGTACAGAAATACATTATGAGGGCTATCAGAAAAATATAAGTAGGGCCCATATCGTTATACGTGAAATATAACACCTACGTTATTTTTTGAACGTTTTGCTTTTTCTGTATCTTACTTCACATCTCTAAGCTATGTAAAGTAAATGAGAAATTACTAATTGACTCGTTAAAGGTAAACTGTTTCCTTCAGCTCTTCGATGTTTAAAAATACATCTCACTCTTGTAGGAGTAATATTTTCAGCTGTGCGTAATATGTCAAAAGTATGAGCCTATCAACAATTTCGTTAAAGCTGCCCGAAAACACCTAGTTGAGGTTCTTGTTAGCTATATTGTCTTCTTCAAACCACCAGCACATTTCAATTCATTACCTGTATAGGATGTAAACGGTAAAGTACGCACTTTTTAAGGCTCTCTCAGCAGGCATTATAACCAAACAATTATTCTTTATTGTTGCCTTAAACGTTAACTCTTGAGAGCTAAAAAATATATATACTGTGTTGTTAGTCATATGAAAATTTTATATCAACCATTTGCTAAAAGGATATAAGTATATTGAAAGGAATTTTAAAGCGAAGCCTTAAAAAGTGCTTACTTGATTGTGAACAGCCTATATGGCACACATTTCTTCTGAGTCGTGTAATATG
The DNA here is from genome assembly GCA_029891345.1 of Dryococelus australis. Lineage (NCBI taxonomy): Eukaryota > Metazoa > Arthropoda > Insecta > Phasmatodea > Phasmatidae > Dryococelus > Dryococelus australis. Next base: position 165,716,749 of record CM056993.1, read on the forward strand.
TGGGGCACTGCCGAATAAATGCACTAGATTCAGACCGGCAAATTTGTAATTTTCTCTTTTACAACTAAACTTAATCATCTTCTTTGAAGTCTTTTACATCATGTTCATCGGCTCGTAAGTCATCATTTTCACCAGCAAATTTGTCGTCTCCGTCAGAATACATATTTTGTTTTCTCTTTTCCATAGCTTATTCTATAGCCAGCCACTTCGGTCTTCACAGCTACCGGTGACGAGGAATTTTTTGGTTTGTTCATTTTACGTGAAAGTCTACCAACGAAGAACTTGCTATACCTCACGACTTATTTCATTAGTAGATACCCTCAAAATTCTTGTTATTATTAAGTGACATGCTATACTTTAAGCACATGTACCTCTGAGCTACGTTTCTCATAGGACCATATTTAATTTTAAACTTTCTTTCGCAGAGCAGTTAAGTATACAACTTTACGACACTACCGCAAGAGCCGCTTCCCAGGCCGCCATTAGGGGAATACCAGCCAAACGGCTGTATCCAACCTCCAAGGAAGTACAACAGCAACACGCCAACGATTCCCGATTTACATACAAGGACTGAGATGCACTCAGTCAGCGCGAAGGTGCATTCAGCTAACATCTCCCCACATGACATTGGATATCCACCATATAACTTAATTATATCCACAATAACTAAAAGTCATCTAAATCCTAAAGTGAATCTCTTATGGACATCTTTTAGATATCAGTTTGTAGTTATCAGTTTGTACCACTTACAGGATATCAATTAGATTTTATAAAGACCCCAACAATGGCAATTACTTATGGTAAGAGACTAAAACTAAAAATGTCTATAGGAAACCCAAGATATCTATATCACAATTTGGATATCAGGCAGACATTTAGATATCTTTTGGCAGTCTTTTGGATGTAACTTCGCTATTCCTGGATGTACCTCGATATCCTGAACGTCCGAAAGTGACATCCATTAAATGTTCTTTGGATGTATATGTGCAATATGGGTCAGTTGACCAGCTCCAAGCTCCGAACTGTAACTTTGATGTGCCGTCCACTCCCCTCCCACATCCATCTGGGACCCTCACACCCAGATGAACCTGTGGTCCGGCCAAGGCACTACCCTACTACTCTACTGTCTTTCCACTGCGTCGACCCTTCTTAGGGGAAATCTCCCTCCAGGCCTCCTTCAACTTGCGAAGTTTCAACCACTGTCACCACTAATCCAACCTCAATGTAGTGGACACAGGAGAAACTTCAGGTAAGGCTGTTCCCATCACCCGTGATAATTTCTTAAGTTGCCATAGCTAGTGGGTGACTCCACATATCCATTACTATTACCTTAAATTTCTTCACAGTGAAATTCAGGATCATGGGCCCTGTGGCCCATCGGCCTGATCGTTAATTAGACAGTCCAACGCCCGAGCTATGGACGAGCCTAGGTGCCGACAGTCGGTCCATCCATCAGGCCGGATACACCATTCCCCGTACGTGAGTTACGGAGTGGACAGTAACGTCCACGGCGGAGCCCAATTTGCTAAAACGCAGGGGTGCAGGGGTGCCAAACATCACTCTCGGAGGCGTGGGTCGCATTGGTGAGAGTGTCCATGAAGGACTCAAGATCCGTCGCATCGTGAAACAGCAGCTTATTTCGCGAGAGCTCCAGCCGCACACGCCAGCAAACCGACGTCCCTGGCCAACAACACGTCGTAACGCCGTTCACCAATCAGCGTTTGGTAACTTACCCGCCATCCGACAGCCCAGCCAGTAGGGAAACTTACACAGTACGCCGTAGCGAATCCCGCTTCCAGAGTCTCGGTCAGCCAATGGATGAACATTCTTATGCTGCAGAAACAAAGATATAAATTCGGAGAAACTAACAGGTGACTGTGAGCTAGAGGATATTTTTTAAGGTTATCCATATCTTTACGATCTCAATTATTTTAAATCACTGTCCATTTTCAACACAATATCAAAATATCTTACTAAAATTAATTTTATGTGAGTAAAGACAAGCAAAACTTTAAAATATTTACCAACATTGCCAACTGCCGTCAGACTCCGAGCAAAATTTCATTGACTAAAAATGATAGATAAGTATTCACTTGTGAGTCAATTCCGCACAAGGTTTGTGGCAATGTGAATGTTCTGCTCTTATGTCTTCTGCTCTGTGCGTATGTTATTTCATCGTGAACCAACCCTTACCAGGCGCTGATTGGCAAACGACGTTCCAACATTATAAGCGGCAGTTTCACCTCTGTATACTCACCTAATCTGGGATTATCCCAAGTAGCAACTTTTTGTTGGCCCAACATTGGCCCAGTGTCTGGCTCTGGCGTTGGGCCAACGTTGGAAAACGTAAGTTGGCCCAACGTCAAAATGTCATTCGGGGCAATGTTGGCCCAATATGTATTTTCGTATTGGATACTAACTGAGATATGACGCTCAACCTACATTATTGAGCCAATGAGAATTTATGGTTTTCTGCAGGCTTTCCTAAATTCTCTTTCTTTCAAACATATATCATATCAATAAAAAATGCTGTTGGTTGGCTTTCCGTTGGTTTGTCGTGTGTATATTACTGATCACCAATATAATATGACAGCAACCCAACCACTGACTAACATTGATATTACGCTGGTTATTTGTAGTATTTTTTATCATTTACTAAATAATATTCTTTTCCCTTTCAGAAAGGCATTCCCGCAGTCATTTATCTACAGTTAGCAATGTTGTGAGAAGATGGGTCTTTACATACATAACGTCAACTAATAAACAACGTTCTGCCAACGTTGGTTACGAGTTTTTTAAAATAAATATTACCCAATAACAAAAACATTTTAAATATCCATTAACCATATTGTTACTCATAACACACCACTTTACAATATGATATGAACATTCCATTGGTAGATATCGGATTCAAACCTGTGCCGTTTGGATTAGCAGCCTGACATCTCATCCACTAGACCACTGTAACTTGTTATTGCTGGTGCAGAAATAGGCTTGTATCGTTATATTCCAGTTCGAATATTGGTGCGTTATATTTTTGTATATTTAAGTCAGATTTTATTACTCTGAAACTGAATTAAAAACACGCCAGTTGCACGAAAATATTTTCCAAATAATAAGAAATGCACAACCAAAGACAGCCAGTTTATATTTAAAGATATTCTGTGCTAAAAAAACTTTAAACACTAAGCAAATGAAATTAATTATATATGCGTGTTTATTTCGAAAAATAATCATATCCTTTGATAGCAAAGGTTAAATGAAAATTATTATAGGTTAACGGCCCTTGTAAAACACACTTAAACTTTAACTTCCTAAAACAAAACAGACTAACCTTACATACTCACCAAAAATAAATATGTACTCCAAAATAGTTTTCAGCAAAAATTTCGCAAATGTTTGCGTATTAATCGTAACAGCAGTAGCATTCAGAACACGTGTTCTCGAAGCATAAATGGCGGTATGCATGCAGGCATGGAGAATATCGATGAACCTAGAACAAATGCAAACTTGCATGTCCAGTAATGGTATGTATATTATAAAAATGTTTTAATATTCAAAATATTTTTGTGTGTGTGAAAAGTTTAATATATTATTTATAATAGTATTGTATATTTTGTTTTATGACAATGCATGTCTTAATAATCTTAACCGAGCATTTAATATAGATATAAATGTAAGGCTGGCTATGTGCATCTTAATTAAAATATTAAGGAAGCTTTTCGTTTTCCGTTATGAATGACTAATCCATAATATTGACAAAAAATGTTGGTTAAAGAATGTTATCCGAACATACAAAATTCATGCCGATTACCATATGTATGTCTACCAACGAGCTGCTAACAATCAGCCAACTATTACCATAATAATATATTTGAAGCAAAAAACAATATGTATTAAAATCCTAACTGGTAAGCAGACATGAACAATTGGCGATAATTACTTCATCTCGTACGTAATATTGAGAATATTTGGAAGTATGTTAGTTACATACCATTGGCAAAACCGGCCGATAAACTACAGAAAAAGTACTAATTACTATATATTTGATTTCCAACATTATCCCAACATAAGACCTACAAAACATATTTCAAATAAAAATGGTCAGTTATGTGAAAAAAAAATTATACTTAATTAAAGACAGGAATGGGGCATTGTTTACATTAAGAATACCTATTCGCTAACGATGTCTAAAAATGTTGGCTATACAGTGTTGGCCCAAGATAAAAATTCATACCAGACACCAACTGTATGTTTATCAACTAATAGCCAACAACCAGCCAACAATGACCATAAAAATTTGTTTTAAATACAATTCGTTTATGTATTAAAAAAACGAAATGTTTAAACAAACATGAAAAATGATGTTTTTTTTCTCATCCCAAACTTTCCATGAAGCATTGCTGAATTTATGTTAGTTACACAACATTGACCCAACTAACGAAAAAGGACCAAACACTAACCGTTTGGTTCCCAATATTGTTCCAAAATAAAACCAACTAAATATATCTCATAGAAACATGTTCACTATCGCGAACAACATTTTCATCTCATACAATACAGGAAATAGGCATTGTTTTCATTAAGAATAACTATTCTCTTACTTCGACTTTAAAGTTTTGATTGTACTACCTACTCTTGAATGAGTGAAGAGTGAAGCTATTTTGGGGCTCTTAACATTAAGGTCTTGAGAGCCGAACATACTCGTGCATTTGTGTTTAGGGGACGTGTATAAACCTAAATACAAAACTCTGCCTTGTGACGATCGCTGTGAAAGAGGGAAGGAAAAGGGGCTCCTCTGCGTAGTATACGAATGGAAAACCATATCGAAAAAACTACTGAACCCGTCTTCTATTTACAGTAAAGTTTCTTACATGTTCATAATAAATAGGGACATCCGAATTTCGCGAAAATATTTTCACACATGCTACATTTAAATACCCTACGGACGTACCAGCAGTTTTATTTTGCCTATCGGCGGCTTGTCTTTATGAGGATATTACCCTGCTTGACTGGTCAATGAGGATTAGGTAACATCAATACTGCACGTCTGTGATTCGCGCGCAGACGTCTGATGCGTAACACGCAAACCATCCAATGATGACAGTGGATCTGAGCTGAATTGTTATGAAATACAACAGGTCGGGATATCTTTTCGCGAAACTCGGTGTCCCTTGCAATAAATAACATTCAGGCTTTAATCACTAGAGACCTGGAAATGTCGTGATTAAATTCTGCAACAATCCTTGGTGTATTCGAACATAATTTACCTGTTCATTAGCTGTTGTTCCAGTTTAACCCCAGACGAGGTGACGTGAGAATTGGTCCTTGTTTTAATTGCAGTTTCTTTATGGGTCGAAAGTCGTCCAGGGCGTGTCAAAAACACTGTGGTTTCATATTACAAGAAACTCAAATGTACATGTGTTCAATTTTTAAAGTTCTACTTTTTGGATATTCCTCCACCTCTTTCAAACAAAGCTTAACCGAGTCTAGAAAATAAAACCAAAGGGACAACGCGCCTGATTCGTGCGCACTCGGTGTAATAATAATTTGCATAAGAACTATTTCTTACAAGGCACTACCAACACACCTTTTTTCTCTATAGTTTTATTCATATTAATTACAAACGAAATATGATAATTTATAGACAAAATATAATAAAAGTTCGGTTTAACCAAAATAAGGTACTTTTATGTTGACACGAGTATAAGACGATTGTGATACAAGCAGGCATGTTTAGGAAATAACCACACACTTCGTACATGGAGTAATTTTTCAAAGGTTTGATTTCTAAAAAAAGTGCGAAGAAACCGCGAATATACTCTATTACTGTGTGGGATACTAATACACAGAGACTTAAAAACTTCGTGCATTTATTTCGGGATAAGCTAGAATTCAAAAACATACGCGTTTATGCTACTTTTGTGATTTATTTACGTCTTATTCGACACCTCCGGGAGAACTCTGAGCCAGTAATAAACAAGCAATAAAATGCATGCTCCATCGTCGTCTTTCATGGTGACAGCAAGTAACCAAAGAACAGTTGATAACGGTTGTTCACGATCAAGTGAGCACTTTCGAAATCAACCCTAGAAAAAAGTCACTGCCCCTGCCTGTTTATATTTTAACGTGCGCAATTAGTAACATTCGCCCAATAAAGTTGGTAACGAAGGATGGAAAGTTGTTCCATATTTCAACGTACAATAAAGAGTACCAGGTAATCATTTGTGATAACTGCGATTATCTATTTCACTTTCTGTTTTTTTAATGCATTGAAGTGTAAGAATTAGCAGTTTTGTAACATATTTACTTTTATAATAATTTAACAGTTTCACTTGACCGACGTATGAATAAAGTGATGAGGCCCATGGTAATGCTAATTTTACTTGGAGCGGACGAACACACAACGTTCATACAAGTAGATCTTAAGCAGGGATTTCAAAAGTGCTCATTTTACCGTGAACAGCCTATAGCTGCTTGGCTGCACAAGAGACTGTCACGCCCAGACAACACGTCATTGGACTTGCGAATTTTTAAGTTATTTAGTGGTAATATAACCACACCAATAAAGGGATTTATCTTGCTGTGGGTTAATGATCCACACTACTGCTGGCACACCGCCGTTTCATAATTGGCTGCAATCGAGCAACACAAATTTGTCTCACTGGTTCCTTTGTGTATACTGGACTTCGGTATTAGTTCACAGAAATCTAGCTCCTCCCAGGAACCAATCAGTATTTCAGCGGCCTCCGATTACTCGCTGGGCTAGTACTAGTTCAAGTCTTACTAAGAATCCTGCATCTTGTGTCTAGGGCTGGATCCATCCGCTTCTTAATTAATGAACTAGCTGCCATTCCCCGAATCAAGTCATGCACACAAACATATCTAGAAGGCAACTATGGGAATTAACGATCTTTCACAATATATCTACTGTCTTGGAAAATTTAGCGTATAAGTTATTCGCGGTAAAATGAGCACTTTTTAAAACTCTGCTTAAGATCTGCATTTATGCCCATTGTGTATTCATCCGTCTTATGTAAACTTGACATAGTCATGGGCTTCATCACTTTATTCATGCGTCGGCCAGGTGAAACTGTGAAATTATTAGAAAAGTTAGTATTTTACAAATCTGCTCATTTTTACAGGTCGATGTATTAAAAAAACAACAGAAACTGAAAGAAAAAATTTAAGTCATTACAAATGGTTACCTGACATTTTTTATTCGGCGTTAAGTTATGGAACTACTTTCCATCCCGTGTTACCAACTTTACTGGACGCATGTCACTCAGTACGCCCGTTAGAATATGTGCAGGCAGGGGCAGTGACTCCTTTCTAAGGTTCATTAAAAAAGTGCTCACTTTATCGTGAATAGCCTTTATGAACAAAAATACGATATTAGCTGTGTTAATTTATAGTTATGTTCCAGTGACAATTACTTCCAACTGTTCCGGACCTCTTCTCGAGTTCTATTTCCAAGCTGTTCCTCCGCTCCACGCAACCAAAGCTTAGAAAATGACACCAGACGTCCAACGCACTGCATTCGTGCGCACTCAATGCGATACTATTGTGCATATGAACTATTTCTTGCTAGGCTTGACCAACACTCATATTCTCTCTCTGTGTATTTATTCATATTAGTTATAAATTAAAAATTATGTTTTATATAGATAATGTAAGTTAAATTCAATCTAACCAAAAGTAAGGCTCGTTTATGTTAATCCGTGAAGTCGTCGTGTCCACTATCGTCGACTTGCTGGACATGAAGGATATTTGTGACCAGTACCGTACACAGCGAGGATTCAGTACCCAATGTCATGAGATTCTTCTAACGGGTAACCCGATTTGTGAAAGTTACCACTCCTCTCGTTTATAAATGGATGATAGTTGCCATCATAATTGTTTATGATAATGCAGCACTTCCGTTCACTGGTTGTAAAGTGTACACTAGACATGAGCACGATGTACACCAAAATATTACACGATTGCAACACTTGGGGCCGCGGTGACCGAGCGGTTAGCACGCTCGCCTTCCACCACGGCGAACCGGGCTCAATCCCCGGCTGGGTCACTGGATTTTCGCATGTGGGAATTGTGTCGGACGATGCCATTGGTCAACGGGTTTTCTCAGGGATCTCCCGTTCCCCCCGCCTTTTCATTTCGGCGCTGCTCCATACCTCAATCACCGTCATCGGCTCTCAAGACCTCGCTGTTAAGAACCGCCCAAATCTCTTCGCCCATTGAACACTTCGGCTCACGTATTAATGTGCTCACGTATTAATTTTTATGAAGCAACCAAACACGTCATATGTTGGGTGCTTTTCCAAAGTTTTGATTTTTTAAAAAGTGTGAAGAAACCGAGAATAGACTACAGTCAGTATGTAAGGTGCAGCTAAGTCACAGAGTAGGTCAATACACAGAAACGAAATGGTACGGTGGTTCTTTTGATGTGGGCGTGCTCATTCTCTGGTTGGCTGTGCGAGGCTTTGGAAACGGACATTGTGTCTGATTCGCTACTGCGTGCTGTAGGAGGTTTCATATTGGCTTGGCTGTCTGCTGGCAAGTAGGTTACCAGACGCTGATTGTTGAATGGCGTTCCCACTTGTTGATAGCGTATGCGGATGGATTTCATAGAATAAGCGGCTGTTCCACCTCTGTATTCTTACCTATTCATCTGCTCAGTGGCGTTGTAAATTTTTCATAGTAAGATAGCAAAATGTGGGTTAGTCAATGTATCCGTTAAGTTCCATAGATACAGTAACTTGTATGTATATTGCAGTACATATTAGTGTGAATTATAGTCGTGCATTAATTTATCGTTATCTTATACTTCTTTCTTTATTATTACCATAGAATAGCTATTAAAATAATAATAAAAATCCCATGGCGGTAAATTGAGCATATATTTCCTCCTCTCATCCCCGTATACGCAATTTCTTGTACTTGCATTTCTCGTTCATTTTATTGGGAATTGTTTCTCCTGTAATTTACACTTTTTCCCATCACGATAATACTAAGTCAGCATTAACGACAAAATCGAGATTGTCTGTACTAAAAAACCACGAACCTGAAACACACTTATTTATCTTAAAAATCTATTATACGCGTTAATTATTTAATCATATAATGATTGAAAAGGGACTAAAGTAAAACTAAAAAGCGATAAATTGGAAATGAATGATTTGACAAACAATGGTCGTTTTTAATTGTACGTCGAAACATTTGCATTTTTCTGTTCCAATAGTATACAAATGTCTCTGATTACTATTCATAGCTTCGTGTGTGTCATTATTCCTAACTTTTTTACGTGCCGATGACTTTTAAATAGTTGACTGTTTCTATGTATACTACCGTGAATATGGAGTGGAGTTAGTGACTAAGAATTCAAAGCATTACTGTGTTCAAAACACAGACTATTTAAAGACACAGAAGAAATGAGTGCGTGAAGAGATTTTGGCGGCTCTTGACAGCAAGGTCATGAGAGTCGATGAGGGTGATTGAGGAGAGTATGGAGCAGCGCCGGAATGAAAGTGCGGGGGAAACGGGACATCCCCGAGAAAACCCGCCAACCAGTGGCATCGTCCGGAATGATTCGCACATGTGAAAATCCGGGAGTGACCCGGCTGGTGATTGAACCCGGTTCGCCTTGGTGGGAGGCGAGCAGGCTAACCGCTCAGCAACCTCGGTACCTGACACAGAAGGAAAATCTTAATTTTTTGGGAGTAGAGTGTAGAGTTCTGGGCTACTTATTGCCCCCACGTATCTCTGAGAACAAGCATTGTGTCTGACTTGCTATCCCCGAAAAGTCGCAACTTTTTCGTCATACAAAGTCGGCATTGTTCGTCTCCTATAATGGCGGATATAAGTACAACAATTTTGGTACGCTTGAATGGTATTAAATGCGCACAGCGTGAAAAGTGTTAGTAATAAACAAATTAAAGAAGACATAGATTCTGATAACTTAAAAAAATAAGATGATAAAAACGAATATATTAAAATAACTCAAGACAGCCCTTTTATAACCATAGTGTACACATAGGATACTGAGCTCTACATAACGCATAAATCATTCAACGAAAACAATTTGTCGCCTAGAAATAGTATAATACGGTCAAAAACGTATAGGTTTTCGAAAACGAGTGTTTTAAAAACGTACAGGAAATAGAAGTTTATGCCCAGATATTATAAACAGCAATTTCTGTTCTGTTTCCTAAATGTTATTGTTTTTTTCCCCTCAGCCTGTTACGCCCTGCTCGTATTGTTTAATTTATAATTTAATGGAGCCAGACTTCACTGTGTTTGAGGTATTTGATGACACATATGTATGTACTGTGTAATGTTGCAGACCTTGACAATATACGTACCTGTCATTGAACGACGTGACATTTCTGTTGTTTTCACATTTCCCACTTACCGTAGTCTTATTCGTTCGCACAACATTTGACACGCTTACTCTACTTAATAAAGTTTATAATTGGCTGGCTATCAGCCATTCAGTGCCAAGTTGATAATCTTCCATTCTAACATTATTTCATAGGTGATGCAATAGGTGTTTATTTGAGCTGGTATAAAATGTTTGTTATTTTTATTCACGATAGTTAATGTTGGCGTGTTGTGAAGTTCTTTTAAGATGCTGACATGCATGAAGGGAACAGTGAAACTCTCTCCCCCCTCACACTCTCTCACTCCCCCATCCCTCTTCTCTCTCTCTCTCTCTCTCTATATATATATATATATATATATATATATATATGCAGGTTTTGATTTCGGAGAGACAGAAATTTTCCTCTCTGTTGTGGCCCGAGTTACATTCATTCAGGCATATAGCGTTCTTAGTGTTAACTGCACTGTTCTGCGGAATTATATCGGTGTTATTTACGTATTCGTTGTCAACAGCTAACCATGGCTTGTTTTTGTATGTGTTTTATGTCAAATGCTGTGTTTTCTGCTACGGACAACAAGTTCTGTGATGGCGTGTGTACGAAGTTATAGTTGATTCAGTGGCTACTGGCCACGAGGAAAGGTATCGTGTTGAGCAAGGCAAGGCACCGCACGGCAAACCTATACCCATGTCAGAGAATGCCTAAGAACTGTATGTATCGAACGAGGTGGCGCAGTGGTAACTCACTGGACTCGCATTAAGGAGGACCCAGGTTAGATTCCCGGTCCGGCCATCCTGATTTCGGTTTTCATGGTTTCCTGAAATCACTCCAAATCACTCCAGGCGAATGCTGGGCTGAGTCCATAACAAAGGCCATTTCCGATACCTTCCCATTCCTTCTTCAATCACTAATGACACCGATGTCGAAGAGACTTTAACCCCAACTACTCACCTACCTAGTTATTTAGAGGCGAAACAGCGTCTGATTCCTCGAACTCCAGCCGCACACGCCAACAAATGGTGCCACTGTCTAGCAAGGAATGCCGTTCGCCATTCAGAGTCTGGTAATCTATTCTCCAGTCACAAGCCCAGCCAATTGGTAGTAGTCTTTCGCAGCATGAGATCCGTTCCCAGAGCCTCGCGCAGTAAATCAGGGATTGGCCACAGTAGTAGGGGCGGGCGGATTATAGATACAAATGGATGCGCCTTTTTTTGATTGAACTAATTCATTTGATATCAAAGGGTTGATTAAATTAAACGAAAGGGTTAATCAAAAATGGTTACATTTATTGAAATGGCTGAATGTATTTCAAGGGTTAATTATTTTTCTTGGTTTTCATTCTTTCTTTATTTTGGGTGGGGATAGCAGGAGCTCTGTACGATGTTGATGGTGTGGTGTCCTGAAGGCGATTGACCAGAGTGGTGGGTTGCAATGTCTTATATACGTGTAGAGTTTAGTGCAAGAGTGTGCTAAGAAAATTTTTGTTCTAATTTTTCTAATTTTGAGGTGGTTGTAGGAATTTTGGTGGTAAACAGTAAATTTTTACGAATATATTTTATATACGAGAGAAATTCAGAGTATTTAGACGATTTCTAAGAGTGGCATAAGTATAAATAGTATGTATTGTTTGTGGATATTGCTTGTAAATGGTAGATAGGCGATTTTGGAAGATGCAATTTACATGTTAAACAATCTGTTTGAGGAATTCAATTAAACGTTAAAGAATTTCACATCTGACGTCTTCAATGCGCAATAATATCTGCAAACACCGAAGAAGTATGATAATACCTTTTTGTTAACCCTATTACTTAACTGGAAAAAAAGAGATTGTTTCAAGTAAACATTGCATAATAGGAATATGTTCCAATTTGAAATATTATGTCTTCCTTAAACCAATGAATCGTTTGAATTTGCTTGGAGTGTTAATTAGGTTTGCGGAATAAACTGTCATATTTGAGGAATAAAGAAGCCTTACTAAACAAAGTTATTTGAGGAATAAATTATGATTTGTGAAAAAAAAATACTTATGTGAATACTAAACAAACCTATTTGAGGAATAAAGTATGTTTTGAGGAATGAATTCGAGGAATAAGAAACTTACACACACCCTATTACATATAACCAGTATTAAATTTTTTGGTAATTATGTTTGTGATGTGCCCTATACTTACTGGTGCTATGATTTTTGTAACCTTCTGTACTTGCTTGAGTTAAAATATTGTAAATTCATTTTTGGATCGCCCTGTATTTGTATACATTTTGAAAAAATTGTCTAATATGTCCTATGTTTTGTAACACATATAGTTTCCTAATTTTGTAAATTATTATGATGGAAATTGAATCCATTTATAAAAATTTAATTACCCTATTCCTTATTAAAAGTGTACTTGGTTTAGTAAGAAAAATATTTTCTCCCCAGAGTCATTTGAGAGGAAAGTAATTGAAATGTTGTAACATAGAGATTCTTGCATTTTCTATTAAAAGTATGTTGCAATGAGTTTAAAGTCTATGAGTTCTATCAAAAACAAACTATGTTCTTACTAACACAAAATACTGTTATATTGAGAAATCCAGAGGAAAAGTTCTGGAAGCATGCACTCTAACTGCTTTCCATAACTAACAATATAATATACCATCACCGATAAGGCTAGTTGGTATAAACTGGGTTCGATTCTGGGTTAGGTCATGTACAAATGTAACCTATTTTCTGACTTTCAATGTTGGGTATCAATGATTGTAATACATAGATTCTGGGTTGGAGTCTCGGGTAAGGTACAAATGTAATCTAGTTTCCCTTCTAAGGGTTCAAACGTAGTATATGATAAGCAATAGACATTACAATATGTTACATTGGTATGTTATGTTAAATTATGTTGATATGCTACGATATGTAACTATATGTTACATTGGTACATTATGGCACATTTCGATACATATTACTATAACATTCTTTCACAGAATAATTAATGTAACATGTAATTAATAAAATTAATTTTTTGTGCATGGGGAAAAGATAGATATGTTCAACTGTTAAGATGTTTAAACTTAAATGAATAGTGTGGAATTTTTCTGATTAAACTGTATTAACTTTGTAATTTATAGTCGTTTCGAAATCTTATACTTGTAATGTTTGCCAACATCTCAAAAAACCATTATGTTTAGAGATCTGAGGTCTTAGCAGTGTGACCGTTCCTTCGAGGTTAAATTTCGATACTACCAACTACAGAAACCAAGATTTCAGACGTTGGGGGCTTGAGTCAAACCCCCCCCCCCCCCCAAGTATTTCTGTTTTGTTATACCCTAGAGAAAGCATCTCTTTTGACAAAGCAAACTGCCAAGGTCCGTGCTGGAGGGGAGGGCATTTCAGGTCAATGATTTTTTCAACCGTCGAGACTAACAAGGTCAACATGTCTTCCTAGCTGTTTGAAATCTCTCGAGCAAAAATATTTTGTCTTCTACTTGTTAATATTTAATCATGATATGATACATTAAGGAAAAAATTTCTGTATAAATTTAAAGTAAATATGATTATCAATATATGATTTAAGAAAATGAGCTCATATTTACTAAAATTATATTGTAACATGTATCTTGAACTTGACAAAGAATCAAGCTGATAACTGCCTCTAAACCAGAAGCTTTAATTGCCCGTTTCACTGTTGCACAGCATTACAACTGAGAAAACTTTCAGAACTACCAACCCAAGATTTTCGGCTACACTATCATACAGGAAAATATAATAGGATAACGTTCAACTTTATTATTCTATGTTTCAATTTTCATTTTATACAAACACTATCTAATATTGAAATTTTACTCTCCTACTGTATAATTAACTCAATAAAAATAATAAGTAACACAGTTGAATTTTACCTTTTTAAAAAAAGTTTCCAATTATGTTTTCTGATTTTGTGTAAAGTATGACTGTTTTTTTTTTTTCACCACGAGACATCTGTGTGTTGATTCTACAACAGTTGTAATCTTGATGCTGTGAAGGAAAAATATTTTTATTTTAAAGGTTGGTTGAATGTTCCCAGTTTTAGGGCAGCACAGAGACATTGTGGTGTGTCTCCAAGAGGTCTTTATATCTGCCCCCTGAAAAGGTCTTTGTGTATAACTTTTGTTAGATTCCCTAGAGTTCTTGTCCAACAGCCTAATAAAGTTCTCTCAAAATACTAACCTGTTGCCTCATTCTTTTGCAAAACTTCATTCATTCATTCAGGTATTTTCTATTTTCTCCATAATATCTGTAATTTCCCCTCAGCCCTTCAAAGTTAGTTTTTAAGTCAAGTAAATACATTTTATTTTTGAAAGCAAGCAAACAATTATCCTGAATTTTTTAAATACAAGTCACCAGCTCACCATTACTGATAGACACCTATTCATTTCTCTTCACTACTATTAAAAAATCACTTATTATATAAGATATTATTGAAAAAGTTAGTGAAATGAGGTATTAAACGAATTAATAAAAAGCTACACACAATTATTTTTTAACATTTTATTATAATTTATTTTTTCAAAATGATCCTTTAACCTAAATATTTACAATATCACACAAAAAAGATTGGATTTACAACATCTGCACACAGTAAAAGTCATCTTTCAGTCACAATTTTTATACAAATATATACAAAACAATTTTGCATGTACTTTAAAAACAATCATCTTACAACTAAATTACCAATTTTTTTTTTACAAAAACAAGTCATTTTAACAAAAACAAGAGATTACAATATACAAGAATCATGTTCCAAACTGAATTACCCTGCAAGTTGTTCAAAGTCATTGTATAGAGACAGTTTATGATTTAAACTATCACACATTTCCTCAAAGTTATGTACATTTTGAACCTATTACTATTACTACCACTACTGTTACTACACTACTGTTACTACTACTGTTAGAAAAGTGTCTGACATACATTAAAAGATTATAAAAAATAAATAAAAATAATTTTCTGAACATTATGGTTGATATCTCTTTCTTAATTATGTACATTATTTACCCACTCTTGTGGAGGTTATAAAGATGCTTACTGTGGAGTGTTCATTTGTCATATCAGAGTATTTCCCTCTCACACATGCCCAATGACTGGGGCAAAACACAATCACATGCACGCTTTTCCCAGTATGAATTCCACTTTCTTCTTTGACAAGGTGTAAAGATAGTAGTAATATTGTTAGGCAAATAGGGAGCAGCAGCACTGAAAGCTGACACAATTTGTAGTTGGTGTAGTTAGCTGTGATGAGGATTGTAGTCAGCTGTGATGATGATTGTAGCCAGCTGTGAAGTTGGTCGTGAAACAGGAGGTGTGTGTGGTGTCGGCAGATGGACGTCATTGGCAGTCGGGGTGTTGTAGATGACAAGGCAGAATATATTATGACATTAACTGTAGTATCGAGGGGAAAAATATTTAGACATATATTACTTAATAACCTCTAATCAGACAACATCTGATTCATGGATTTGTAATGGTATTAAAACCTTGTAGAATTTTTTTAAATCTATACATCGGAGCAAGTGAAGAGATTTAAATGATTCTCGAAACCAGGATCTTGAGAGCTGATGAAGATGAAGCGAGGCGAGTAATGAAATAGTGTCAGAATGCCAGCCCTCTTATCGCTAAGAAACTTGGATTATTTACCACCAGCATTGAATAGCCTGCATTGAAACATACGGATGTCCTTATCTGCGCCAGTGTTACTCCTATAGTTAATAATCGGCGCATCATGTTAACCTGTCGGCGAACATGCTAGCCACGATCTTGTATTTGAGACTAGATGATGAATTTTTCACTGAAGCTGGGGCATCGAATTACTTTTGATCCTTGAATTAACATATTTAATATTTGGAGGTAATTCAGTGGGTGGAGTTGGAAATGTTAAGTGCTTTGCAGTAGTTGCAGCTGGAAATGTTAAATGCGGAGCTAACTGTGATGGTCTTCGTGGTGTTGTTTTTGAACTCTGCGAAGCTATGGGTGGAGTAGGGGGAGGAGGAGGAGGAGGAGGAGGAGGAGGGTAACTAGTGTTGTAATATTTATCATGTCTATTCAAATTATCCCTCCATGTAAATTGTTTCTGACAGAATTCACACTGAAACGAAATTTTCTAAACATTTCATCCCACAGCTACTTCTTTCATGTCGTTATAAGTTATGCAGAACTTCAAATTCTTTATCGCAGAAGCCACACAGTAAAGGCATCATTCCTTCCGCACTATTCAAAAATTAGAATGAAACTGCTTATATAAGGTAATAGGAAATTTTAGGAACTGCAAACGTGAGCAAGAGTTAATTTCTAGGGGTTGTAAATTTAATTAAATTATTCGGTTTATCACACAATACATCTGAAACAGGTCTTTTAATTAACAATACAGAAAGCGAATCTAATTGTTTTTCTCCTACAATAGTACAATTAATGGCATAATATACGTAGATAATGCTGAAAACAGAGAAAAATAACCACACTTTATTCACTTACCTGTAAATAAAATATGTGTTACTAGTATAAAATACTGTATTATTTTAATTAAATAAAATTATTTTAAAGTGAACTTTAATTTATTTAGGAAAATCAGTTGACTATAGCGATGTGTTTTTTACAAAAGATACATATACAAGGCTTTCTAAAGGCTCGTGTAGAAAGTCATTTAGCGTGTAGTCGAGAATTGAGTGTGTTTGGGGAGTGGGCGAAACTTTGGTCTCAAGAGCTGATGAAGGGGAAATGGACATGTTTTGAGCTTTTGGTTTTGACAATCTCACCATAAGCGAATCCGTGCTCGAATCGCTTAAGTAGAGATCATCCTCCAAAAGATTAACTCGTGTCCGCTTAGGCGAAGGGACACTGTCTCGACAGTTTGTTTGTCTTTCCGTTTGCGATTCCGAATCGGAATCGCTTCCGTAAAGATCTTCAAGCAAAATCTCAATACAGGATCGCTTACGCTCACCCATTTTCACCTAGCAAAAAACTCTCTTTAGTTTCCCCGATATAAAAGTTTAAACACCAAAATAATTTAATTGAAGCGTCTCTTCCTTCTGAAAAAAAAAATGAAAACACCCATAATAACACGGACTATAAATTGCAAGAATAATTTTATTATTAACATTCTAGACAAAATGTTTCTCTTAAAATTATAAATTTTATATTTGTTGGGGAAAGACAGAAACAAGACCTGTGACTGAAAAGGTATCGAAGCATGAATACTTTTACAGAGGCAGGTAGCTAGCAGGTGGGGATAAATATTATAGATTTGTCAAGGTCTCTGCCTCCCAATGGGCCGTGGGCATGGTGAGGGAGAAACAAGGTGAGAAGCGTCACATTTATACACGATTAAAAATTCAATTTTCTACACCATGAAAAATTTTTAAGTAGTGATACACCAACAAAAGTTTTTAAGTATTGATGCATTGCCAAAAACTTTTAAGTAGTTTACACCGAAAAAAACATCATTTACTCTGTAAAAAATAATTTTTTATTAGAATTTTAAACTATAAAATTTAATAATAATTTTTGAAAATAAGTTTAATAATGGAAGTTTTAGCAAGGGGAATTACTCTGTTACACTCAAGACATTATAAAACTTACCTAACATTCAAACATTAAAAAAAAGAACTTAAAATTCAAACATTTTATGTTCTGAAGCTAAACATGCAATACTTAAAGCAAACCTACACACACATTTAATACCCTTACAACTGTACAATCGTGCATTTTTAGAAGTAACATTTACTGAAACTTTAAAGATACTCCAAAAATCTCGCTCTCTCTCTCTCACTCACTCACACTCGCTTTTACCCAACACCTTTAAAAAGGAAATGTCTGTAAATCAACTTAATTACCCAAACCACCTCATTACATACACATAAAAAACATCTTATTTGCTAAAAATACTCAAGGCTCATATATTCGTCATCATACATTCTCCAGTGAACTCATACTGAACAAGCTTGGGAGCTGAGATTGTGCATCCCCCCATCAAGATAGGCATGAACGGCATAGATCTCCCTTGTTTTAGCCATTCCAAAGTTCATACCTCATACACACAAACCCCCCCCCCCTAAACATTTTTATAACTATGTAAAACTAACTAAAATTTACATAAATTTTCCCCTGCACTCACACCTACCTAACCAAAATTTCTCAGAGTACTTGGCCATATATTCTAGATGTTTTTTCACATATTTTTGCGAATATTTAAAAAGTGAAAAGAGGCTGTAGGTGTGTGTTATTGACATGGGCCCTATTCCATATAGTGCAAGATGCTACTACTGGTGGCATACCTCTCCTCTCAACGCTGCTAACCAAACTCAAAACTACATGAAAAAATTACATCTGGAATTAAATTCACATTACTTTTCCCCCGCACTCACACTCAATCATACAACTACCTAACCAAAACTTCTCAGAGTACTTGGCCTTACATTATAGATGCTTTTCCACATATTTTTGCAAATATTTAAACAGTGCAGAGATGCTTAGGGGTATGTTATTGACACGGGCCCTATTCCATATCGTTCAAGATGCTACTACTGGCATGTATACCTCTCCTCTCAACTCTGCAAAATAAACTATAAAACACATGAAAAAATTACATTTGGAATTAAATTTATGACTTTTCCCCCCACCCTCACACTCGCAGCCATACGCTCACACTCACACCCAATTATAGCCAAAACCCTCCTTAACTATCCACCCTTAAACATCACTAAACATCCTTAAAAATACTTAACTAAACAAATATTCTTAAGTGTGAAACAATTTCATTTGATTTTAAAGAAAAATCACTCAGGTCTAACAATTTTGTTAAAAGTTTAACTAAATTCATACAATGTACTCAAAGTATAAAGAAATGTGAAAAATATTAAACGAAATACCAAAAACCCTAACTTTAAATATTTAAAATTATTCACTTACTTAAACTTCTGTAGCAACTATAGTGGTTGATGAAGGAGACCAGAACCCAGGTCAAGCTATATGAGCAGTACCCCGCTTCGCCATTAAAGCGTTTGGGCGGCCGGATGCTCGCAATACCCTCGGGAGCTCCGTGGGAGCCTAGTCCGGCAGCCTAGCAAGCGGTCGAGCGAGCTCCGTGGGTAACTTTTCAAATAGCCAAGGAGTGTTGGTTACACCATCGCGGCAGAAGCAATGGGCAGGCCAGATAATCCCTTGCTCACAAAGCCCATCAGCAGAGTCAAGTAAGAGGCGAGAAAGCAGGCGAATTAACAAGTGGGCGGTAGAACTGGAACCGAGAAATTCATTCTCGACATAACGCCATCGCGTCAGGTCCCGGTAGTGGCACGTGGATGGACGACCGGTGCCCTCGATCTAGGTACTGCAGACAGGTTCACATGGAGTCCGTGCACAAGAGAGTAGGATATGTTGACCCCACGAAGTCACGCGAGTATATGCGGAGCTGGCGTGGTTTGAGGAAGACATAATATTTCAAATTGAAACATATTCCTATCACGCAATGTTTACTTGAAACAATCTCTTTTTTTCCAGTTAAGTAATAGGGTTAACAAAAAGGTATTATCATACTTCTTCGGTGTTTGCAGATATTACTTCAGTCGCTGTAACCCCGTTCCTTAAGTGTCGTTATAATGAAAACCATCTCTGTTATTCCGTAATATTCATAGTGTTTTTTAAACTGCAATAAATATCTAAGTTTATTAACAAGTTCATTTGTGTCTTCGGGAAATATGTAATGGGTGTTGTTGTTGATGCCTTCTGCCTTCTTCACAGCATTTGTTGAATGAATCTCTTCAACAGTATCACTGAAATCTTCACTAATGTCTTCACCTGATTTTTCATCATAAATATCGAATTTACTTTGCTTAGAAAGACTTGGTGTATCGTCACTGACACTGGTATTCGTAGCTGGTTGCGGTAGGTTGTGTCTAAAATCATAACATTCACATGTCATTGTATATTTCACACAATCTGATTCTATGAAATTTCTTGTAATTGTGTTATTTTTCTCTTATTCTGTAATATTATGTAGTGTATACCTGACCTTTACTTTCCCAGGAGGAAGATTATTTCTTTTTACAGATCTTGACATGACCACTCAAATTATCCATTCGAGCAAACTGGCGATAACATTATTCACAGTTAGGAATCGTACGAGATGAATTCTTCAAACATTTGCTCCTCTTATGTCTGTGGACATTGTAGGCGAAAGTGTAAATTTTCCTACAGTATTTGCAGTGTAGTTTATTCGGTGATCTCTCCATTCTCATCATTGTAGATTAAATGAATAATCTCCAGTGTGAAGAGAAAGTTTACTTCCGAACAGATGTTGATGTCAAGTCAGAATTACAACTAACTTGTTTCGGTATGAATATACTGTTTTAAATAGTATCAGGTTTCATTAATGACGATAAAATGTATTCAGTTCTAATATTTTATGTTAATTGCAGGATTATGCATACTAATCCACCATGTGATTAAATGTACGTATGTTAGACGGAATACGAGTTTACTTTGTATTCTATTAAAATGAATAAATAATAAATTTATTTCAGGAATGTATAAGGGAGAGCTGGGTTTAGAAGTATTATGTAGGGAATTTTTAAAGACTTTGTTTACTAAACAGTGGTGTTAGTAGTAGGTTAGTCTGTTGACTAACCCTTTTTGAGCTGTGATTGTTTTAAAGGTCTTATGTTTTTAACATGTGTATGTAATACGAATTTCGTTTTTACCACTAACTTTTGTCAGATCAGTTGCATGGATAAAGTTACTTGTCTCGGATATCTCTTTACAATGTAAACAATTTGTTGATAATTGGAATGTATTATCCTAAAATATGGGATATACGATTACAAAATGGTTACCATTTCTTTTAAATTTTGTTTAAATGTATCGAAATATCGCGGAAATTCATATATTCCAGCTACGATATGTCATTTCTAGCTGTATACGTGTTATTTCAGTAATATTATATCGAAATTAGTTTTCTAGGGAGATGGAATTGTAATTAAGATCAAGTATATACAATTTTTATGGTAGATAGTGTAGCTAAATAATATCGATTGGGAATCTTTTGAATTGAAACTTTGGTTATAAGTAAATTTTAGTGTTGTAGACAAGTCTACAAGTCAAATACATATTTTTCTCCGCTATGCACATATATTTAAAAACAGATTGAAAGTTTGAATATATATGCATGTGCCGCGCATTCTATTGTAATACTTGAAAATTAGGTAAATGGAATAATACATGTTTGAAAAACGGTGATCGTTCATTATTTTAAAATAAAAATTTAGGCGAGTGAAAATATTTCTTGTACGAAAATATACTTAGTTTCCTGGAAATACTTTAATAATTTTGCTTGAAATGGTATAAAGCTTATTGGATTAAGGTTCATTTATTGGATTAAGATATAAAATTTGTTGGAATTTTATCTGGGGATTAATATTTCGGGTAATATTTAGCTTGAGGGGTATAAATTATGATCGGCGAGACTTGTGAAATTTTATTTCACTGCAAATAAGTCAGGTTAACATATTCGAAAGAGTCCAAACTTCGCTGTACGAGGGGAGGGAGTCATTTAGGCAGGCAGACATTCTTTGTCTCGGGAAAAGACACACACTCTGGTTAGGGTAGTGGTGGGAGTTAAAGTGGGGGTGCAGGGACCTCGGGAGCCATCTGCACCTCTGTATCCAGTCACTGCCATCTTGAACCATCTGAGAAACCGACAATCGCAGGTTGATGGGTGAATGACCCCCATGACCTCGCAGACACGACTTGGCGGCGAGGGAGGTGTAGGAGGTGGCTGGCATCGTGGAGTCAGGCTGGTTCTGATGGGTGCATGTTAGGGTAAGTGTCTGGGGTGTGAGGGGGTGGCAGACATGCCTTCTTCGATGTGAAAGCAAGTAGGCAGGTGATGCCATCTTGAGAAATTACCGAAAACATTTGACGATCGCGGGCAGCTCGGTGCAGCGTGCACTTTTGAAGGGTCGGGAAGGGGAAAGGGGGTGCAATCTGTTTCATTGACCTCAGGGTCTCGAATATGCGGTCTGGAGGGGAGGATAAAAGGGTTTCAGGCAGCCAGGATCTGATCTAGACTTCTGTAGGCAGTCGGCGTCATATTCAATCATTCATCAACGCTTGTGGGAGACAGAAGTGCTACTCATCAGCTCCTCTGAACCAGATAAACACCACACCTCTAGACACTTGGCTGCCAACGAGGCCTCCCTTGGGGGTAGTTCAAACTATGCACTGGTGACAATCGCACCTACCTTCATCTCTATAGTGCTACCCACGATTTAATATAAAGTTTTTTTTTCCGGAAAATATAAATTTTTGTGTTAACTTTTTTTTCTGATCGATATACTGCATTTGTGATAAGTAATTGATTTGTGTGTTTGGTAGACCAGATTTTAAAGCAATTTCAAATCGCATTATTTGGCTACCAAGTGACGTGAATTTCACAGATATAACAGAAATTTTGTAGATCTTCTCTATAATGTATCGCATGATTACGCTTTGCGGGCTTAAGTACTTCTTCATGCTATCCGAGTGTCCCTCCACTTCGACAGAAATAATTTGTCTTAAAAGTGAATAATTCTGAATATAGTGAAACTTTAGTTAAAAAATAATTGTTTCCTTGTCTGTTGTAGGACAAATGCAGAGTTTTTCTCATAAATTTCAACTCATTTGCTTTCAAGACGCTGGCTTCGCTACGTGCATATAATCAGCCCCCCCCCCCCCCCCACACACACACACACAGCTTATAAGACGACGTAATTGCTATGCTGGACTGATTAATACATCCGGCTCCACATCAAACGGACATGTTTTAAAAAATACTCAAGGTATGTGCGAGAGGCACTAAGTAGTGTACATGTATTTATATTATGCTATTGTGTCTGTTTAATATTTATATTGTATAATTCAAATACGAGTTTGGAAATCTTTATTTATTCATACTGACTAGCTGGATTTTGTTTAGTGAGTTTGCACTTGTCGACATCAGATGTTATTCATGTAGTTAAAATTATCTTTCGTGTAAATTTTATTTCTGAGCTGGAGACTCATGTTACATTTAAGACTGTCGTAATTCCTCTTATTATTCACGTAGTCGCTTTTAGTTTCCGATTCGATGTGTTTAATTTATTCATATACAGAACACTCTGAAATTCTCTAACGTTTAATTGCATTCCACAAACAGATTGTTTAACACGTAAATCGGATCTTCCAAAATCACCTATCTACCATTTACAAGCAATATCCACCAACAAAACATACAATTTATACTTAGGCCACTCTTAGAAATCGTTTAAATACTCTGAATTTCTCGCGTATATTAAATATATTCCTAAAAATCGTCTATCTACCACCAACATCCCTACAAACACTTCAAAATTAGAAAGAAAAAAAAAAAAAAAAATTGCCTTAGCACACTCTTGAACTAAGCTCTACGCCTATATAAGACATTGCAACCTACCACTCTGGTCAATCGCCTCCAGTTCACCACACCACCAACATCGTACAGAGCTCCTGCTACTCCCACTCAAAAATTAATAAAGAAATTCAGGTAATAGATTAGCCCTTTCAATACATTTAACCATTTCAATGCATTTAATCCTTTCAGCACATTTAACCCTTTCAATAAATTTAACCCTTTATTGAATGTAACTCTTCTTCATTAGCCCTTTTTGATCAATCCTTTCAACTAATTTAATTAACCCATTGATGTCAATTTGATATTAAATGTATTAGGTCAATCAAAAAGGCGGCATCCATTTGTATATAGAACCTGTTCGCCCCTACTATTGGCCACGCCCACATCAACAGAACCGCCACGCCACTTTGTGTCTGGGTGTGCGAACTGGCGAAGGACTCTCCACCTAAATTGTAGCATGTGCGGCTGGAGTTCGCGCGACTCATGGTTTGGTTTCGCTTTCTTATACATAGATTTAGTGATTTTTCGCGAGAAAAAAAAAGTCTACATCGTAAACTTCAATACCATAAGCACCCAGTAGCAGGTAGGCAGGTATTTGGGCCTAACGTCTCGTCGATAACGAGGTCATTAGATATTATGCAATTTACACAGGGAAGAGGGATTGGGGAAGGATTGGGAATGAATCGGCCATGTTCTTTGTTAGGCACCCATCCCAACATTCGCCCGGAGTGAGTTCGGAAAACCATGGAAAACCGAAATAAAAATGGCCGCAGCCAGCAGCAGTTGATCTATTACCATTGGTTACTGTCTGCTTGAGAAGGCTTCTTCATATTTGACTGGGCCAATCAGATTCCGTGAACATAGGCACGGCTCCTATGTGGTTTGGGTGCAACATGTTAACACGTATCAAAAAGTAATTCAGCCAATCCAGATAGGTAAACGACCCTACAGTATTTTGAAATCTAACTTGTCTTGAAATCTTTTCGCGATATTTCACTACCCCTACCTATACTTATGTATAGGGACGCACGATTTGCGCGAAAAAAATTCACGACCAGTTGTATTTTGTTAACACTTCAGCTCACATCCACTTTTGTGACTCGATTGTTTAGTTGTTACGTGTCTTAAGACGTCTGCGCGCGAATCACATATGTGCTGTATTGATGATACGTAAATCTGATTGGCCAGTCAAGTCTTCTCTTGGCATGTCTTCTCACAAATATGTCTATGTGAAAAAGAAAACTGCTGGCACGCCCGTAGGGTGTTGAAATATGGCATTTGCGGAAATATTTTCACGAAATTCGGTTGTCCATGTAGCCAGTAGTGACTCCTTTTGACCTTGGAACCCACGAAGCCGCGAGCGCACGTCGTCGTGGTAGTAATCTCGGGACGGGCGCCGAGAGTGACTTGCAGTGCGCGCGCATTGAAGACGTCAGATGACGGCCTGCGCGGCCGAGCATTTAGCCAAACAGCGTCGTCCTCGCCATAATTACATGTTTTCGTTCTTCGCCCCAGGCTTGGCTAGTCAGCTGCGGCTTAATGCGAGGTCAGTTGATTCATTGGGCTGGTCAATTGACTCTGGACGCAAAAGGAGTCGTGGTGAAGGGGAGGAGACCAAGAGGTTCCATACTCTCGAGAACTACGCGTCATGCGTCGGTAGTTTGAAAAAAGGGCGAGGGGGAGACTGAATTTTCGCCCAACGTAAACAGCTCCGTCGACGTACTCTTGACCATGTGCTCATTCACGGGCCGAAGAAGGCGAGCGAGCAGTGAGATCAACGTTCAAGGGAACACACCCCGCCCGATGCTAAGGGAGATAGACTGTCGCATAGCTGAGATTATATTTTTTGGCTCACAGTTTGTTTCTTTTTGGGTTATTTTTCCCTCACACGTCATAAAACATAATTCGATCGATTTTCTGATAGCATTAGTTGAGTTGAGATGAGAGATTTGGGCGGCTCTTAACATCGATGTCTTGAGAGCCGATTAGGGTACAATGATGTGAGAAAGAAGCAGCGCCGGAATGCAAGGGCGGGGGAAACGGGACATCGCCAAGAAAACCCATCCGACATGATTCCCCCTTGCGAAAATCAGGGCGTGACTCTGCTGGGTATTGAACCCGGTTTGCCTTGGTGGGAGTCGAGCACGCTAACCGCTCAGTCCCCGCAGCCCCGATACTACAAGTGTCAGACTACTTTTACTATTTTTTACTATCACGGCATAGGGGGCCGCGGTTGTGCAATGGTCAGACTACTCGTCTGCTGCCTAGGCGAACCAGGTTCGACTTCCGGCGGAGTCGCTCCCGGAGTTTCGCACGTGGGGATCGTGCAGGACGATGCCGCTGATAGGCGGGTTTTCTCGGGGATCTCCCGTATCCCTCGCCCTTGCTTTCCGACGCTGCTCCATGCTCACCTCACTTTACCCTCAACGGCTTTCAAGACCACGCCGTTAAGAGCCACCCAAATCTCTTCACTCATTTCACTCCCACTGGTTCGGTTGCTTATTTTTCACCGATTGGGTTTTTCAGTAACTCATATTTAGACTTTTGGATGGAGAATGTATAATGGAGGCTATGAAAATAAAATTACAATCGATTCAAGATATATTCTGTAATAAACCCGTAACTATATTGATTTTATTTATTCTAAAATCAGATAATTTGTTACTTGCAATTGATCTATTAAAGTATCGTCACTTCAGGTACCTGATGGCAGTTTCATTGAAGCAAAATTACACTTTATAAAACTGGTCATTGCTAAGTCTTCTGTTGTAGAATGTTGATGAAAGGACTACACAAATTGAATCAGACACCTCTATTAATTCATTATATGTATGCAACCTGCACGTTATAATCTAACCTGTAAACAAAGTACTCTTCTATGAAATAATAATTTCTTATTGAATTTACGTTTCTCATATTACGCCTATTCGTTTCTGACAAAACAAGCTCTATGAATCTGATATCCAGGATTAACATATTACATATTGTGTACAGGTTGTCAAAGATATGCTAGAGCGAATTTATACTACGAAGAAGATTAAAAAGAAGATTGTAAGAAGCTACAGTCTGGAAATTACGGCTACTCCAGTTTTTAATAGGTCGTGGAGTAGTGGATAGATGGCCATGAAGATAATAATGTAAAAAAAAAAAAAAATGTAACCTTCAGTGTTTTCTTACTTTATTTGAGAAATATTTTCCCAATTTTTTAAAACAAAGTAGGCCTACACAACTAATTATCCAGAAAGGAAATGTATATATTAATAGAAAATTATAAATTTAAGCTTTTTACCTCTGCCAGAAATAACCGAAATTAAAGATACAAGATTTCAAAGTTTAATATTTTATAAAATATAATAATTTGCACTCCTTCAGTGGGTAGAGTAATGCCAAGTGGGGCCGCAGTTTTATAATTATTTCACTGTTAGAAAGCAACATTCTTCCAGATGGACATAGGCTATATTCGATTCTAAAAAAAAAAAAAAAAAAAAAATCCTTGAGAAATTTCAAAATTTGTAAACCAAGTCAGAGAAAAATTATCTACTTGTATGCTTTCTAAGCTTACACTAACAGAACCATTATTAAAGATAAACTGAAACAATGTTAGAAGAAATTGTAGAGGGGTAGGGGCTTTACTGTGCACACTCTTGGACCTTTGGCTATCGACCCCCCTCCCCCAACACCCCTTCACTTCATCCCCTAGGAGCAGTTGACGAGACTGGTGCCGTGTGTTTTTCGCCTTCTTTTCAGCATGAAAGGTGCATTTTTCGGCCAATTTTCTTGGGATTGGGGGGAGGGTTGTCTTTTATGCCCCACACTCCCCCAATAGGAAGTAAGACCCTTCGGGCCAAGTCTTAAGTCTTAATTGTTTAGTCCTCCATCTTAAGTGTTAAGTCTTATGTCTTACAACTTACGTCTTAAGTTTCATAATTAAAATCTTACATATTACGCATAACATATTAATTTTTATATCTTTAAGTACGAATACAACTGCAGGGGGGGATGTGCGAGTGAGCACTGATAGGCGCGAGTAAGCACGTGCGGACTTCCCAGACGAAGTCGTGGGTAGTTGGTCGGGACTTTTTTTACTTAATTAACTTATTCTAAGTGTTATGAGAAGTTAAGGCCCGAAGGTAGGGCGGGATTTTATTGCGTCTCAGGGCTAACCCCTTACTCCTACTAGGAAGGAATCATGCAAGGAGACATGCATCGCGGCAAAGAGGGATTGGGCAGCCATGGCCTGCACTTTGGGGCCATGACTACCTCCCTAAGTGTACTTAGAGCTAGTCTTAACTATGAAGAGCAAGGGAAAAACCGCCAAGAGGGACGTAAAAACCCTTGCGACAGAGAAGTAAAAATTCAAAATTATTGCATACATTAAATCTAATTAAACTAAATAGAATGCTACGGGAGACATAGTGTTTGTAAAAACATGCTCTTAGTTAATAGAGTTGGAAAGACTAGTAGAGAGGGGGCGGGAGCTTTGTTTATTCTTAGCTTGATGCTGGCAGTAACCAGAGAATTGTTTGGGCGCCTCTCTGGTGGGAGAAGTGACGCTATTGGAGTCGGTCTGAGTGTGCAAGTGAAGGAAACAATCCCGAAACCTAAGAAAAAACCATCACATTGCAAAGCACCTTAAACACGTGACGCTATTTCCATGTAAATTTTTATTTCGCGGTAATTAAAACTTAATACCCATAAAGGTTGGCTTAGATTAATCTGAGTGGTTTGCCATAGTAGCGTGGAGGAGTATTTGCACGCCTTAACTAATGCCAAGTTCATGACTGCCGCACCTGACAGTTACACACTCAGTAGAACACTACCCTGGCCGTTCAGACTTAATCACGGAGGACTTCACAACATTGACAACACCGCTTACCTTAGTATTTCCTTCTCTCTTTCTATCCTGTCTGACTTAATACTACGGTAGTAGAGAGTCTACAACCTTGTCCAGCCATGCTGCCAGAAGATGACTTAGTCCTCATGAATATATCCCCAACAATTACTTCTTCCGCTGTGCTCGCTAGGATGTGCGAGCGAGTGCCTATAGGAACGAGCACATGGCGAAGTTCCCGTAGTCGCGGGTAGTCGCAGGTAGTCGCGGGTAGTCGCGAGTAGTCACGGGTAGTCGGAAATTGTCGAAACGACCTAGAAAAAGGTACATTAGTTTTAGGGGAAAAAATTGTAAGAAACATCTTACCAAAAACTCTATAATACCTGAGTGAATTTATTTGCTCCGCGGAGTAGCGTGGACGGGAAATTTACTGGCCATGAAAACAGTAGTGGACAATTTTATTTCTCAGAAACAAACTTGTTAGTGTATAAATTTCATATTAACACCAGCCGGAAAAATCCTAAAACCATTTGGAGTTCAAGCTACGGCATGGTAGAGCATTCTATCTATCACGGAGTAACTTGACATCACGGAATTACCTAACTTTATCCTATATCTCGGAAATGTGAGCCAACAACGCGTTTTAAAGGTCATGCTCGTTTTTTTTTTTTTTTTTTTTTTTTTTTACATTCTGCGTATGAAATCAATAATAAGAACATTTTCAAGTCAGATACATGATCAGTGGCGCCGACTTCGGTGGGGGGGGGGGGGGGGGGTAGTGGGGGGGCAAACCTCTTTTGCCCACCCAAAATTTACCCAGGAGCGACAAATGGCCATTTTGATTTTGCGCCCCCCCCCCCCCCCCCAAAAATTCTCATGTCATTTAACTTAATTCGTATGCAATGATTTTGTCGACGAATGTTTCCATATAAAAATGTTTCTTTGTCTAATAATACATTTTAAACAATTCAGGGATTTTTTAAATATTTATTTTTGCAAGTGGCAATCTATTGATGCAGGCAACTTCCAGATATTGGTCAGGTTACTTACATACTACTTGTCTTGTGTATGTTCGCTAGCAGTGACAGTAGAATCCAGTGTAACCAACCGTGGTGGCAATTGAACCCTTGAGCAGCAGAACGACAAAAAGTAGACAAAATATATAAAACAGCGACTTTCCATTTTTCTACCACTAGTTTATGCTTCCAATCTTGTAGCAGAATACGATATTCCCTTATCGCGGCTATTCAACACAATGCATAGCTTTGACGATTACCGAAGGAGTACCATATTTCCATGTCGCACCGATTTGTAGCTACTGATATACATTACTGGACTCATAAATGTAACACAGCCATCTCAGTTTTTAAACAGTGCAAGCGATACTGGCTTTGAAGTACGTAGGTATAGGCTGTTCACGGTACAGTGAGCATTCTTTAAGGCCATTCCAACAGGCATTAACCACTGACAAATATATATTATTGCAGCCTCAGGCATTACATTTTAAGGGTGGCGTAATGTATGCACTGTGTTTATTAGTCACATTGCCATGTTTATCTTAGAAAGCAGCAGGAAGATGGAAATTGGATGAAAGGAAAAATTTAGAAGGGTCTTAAAAAGTGCTCACTTTACCGTGAATAGCCTATACCACTTATTTCCTTTTAGGTACTGGTTTATTGGAGTCTCAAAGATAAAAAGACCTAGATCATAATGGTGGTGCGGTGTTTTACCTCAGAATGAAAAATGCACGGCGGGTGTAGTGTATTTCTGTTTGCTGTACGACACTGCTGTTTGTAGTGTTGCTGCGGCAGAGACAATTGACTATTATGAGATGTAAAAAGTTCAAATATTTATTAGACATGCTGATAGTGCCAAGTGTAGTAATATGCTTGTTCTTGTTATGATTTCCGACGCAATGGACAAATTTGTGATTAGAAGTAAAAATAAGGTTAAGGAAGTGGAGGAGAGTCCACATTCTAAAAACCGTGTCAGTAACGGAACATCAGTGTCAGAGACATCGACATTTGTGAATCCAGGTACATCTTCATCTTCCCTTAAGGAGGTATGCCTTTCTCTTCCAGTCATGAAGGAGAAATCAGAAGCTGCAGCAAAGAAACCGAAGAGGCGTTTTAACCCAGACTGGAGTCAAACCTATTCATGGATTGCTTATGACCAGGTAAAAGATGTTATTCTTTGTTCTATGTGTAAGAAAACATTTGAGGAAAACGGTTTCCAATTTTCGACTAAAAGAGAGATGATTTTCATTAGTATTGGCTTTTGTAAATGGAAGAAGGGTAATGAAAAACTCAAGTGCATGAACTTTCGGCATGTCATAGAGAAGCAGTTCTTAAATTCAGATCGTTGAAAAGTTTACTCTATGTTTGTACACAGATGTCTGACGAGAAACAGAGGCAAATGGTGGTAAATCGTGCTTGTTTACTAAAATTATTATCATCGCTCCGGTACCTGTGTACTCAAGGCCTTGCTATTAGAGGCCACACTGACAGTGAAAGTAACTTCTATAGCATCCTTGAAATACGATGTGACGACTCAGATGAACTACAGATGTGGGTTCAAAGAGAGTCTTACACTTGGTGCAGTCATACTAAACAAAACAAAATGGTTGATGTGATGAGTTAGACACTTCGAAAGTTAATTGCAGAGGTTAGGAACTCTTTATATTTTGCAATAATATGTGATGAAACAGCTGATTTCAGTAGAAAAGAACAATTTTCATTTTGTTTAAGATATGTCACATTCTTTAGAGATACAGGAACAGTTTTTTTTATGAAACAGATAGTACAACTTCGTTGGCCTTATTTAATATTATTTGCGACGTACTTGCTCGCTTTGGTTTTCCCATCGCAAATTGTAGAAGCCAATGCTTCGATGGTGCTGTCAACATGTCTGGTGGGTATAATGGAGTGCAAGCAAAAAATTAGGCATGGAAAAAAGAGCTTTATATGTACTACATTGTTTAGCACATTTATTGAACTTATTGGTACAAGATACAATTTCATCAATCCCTAAGTGCGGAGACGCACTTAACATGGTCAAAGATAAGAGTTGGTTATGTGCGAGACTTCCCTAAGAGACAAGCATTTTTTCAGTCTGTAAAATGCGATGACACACAGCACCTCCGACCTCTGTGTCCAACAAGATGGACAATGATATAAGTCACTTTCATCTGTCGTTTCAAATTATACAGCTCTGATTGAATTTTTTTACATACACTTCAGGTGGTGATTCAATCGAAGCTGGATCTAAAGCTGCCTCATTTTTAAGACTAACGTGTTCTTTTGATTCTTTCTTTACTGTTACAGTTCTTGTCGAACTATTTGGTAAGATACACACTGCAAATTGTGCTCTGCAAAATAAATCGATTATGACCCTAAAAGCAAGCATTCAGTTTTTGAGAGAGCGTTTCTGTGAAATCTGGTTTGAAATAAAAGAAAAAAAACGGCAGATGTTCATTCACCTACTTTACCCAGTCGGAAAAAGATTCCCAAACTTTATAACGATTCTCAAGATAACTCAACAGAGCAATTTGATTCAGTGGAGCAAAGGCACATGTGTCTATTCTTCGAAATAATAGATAGTGTTGTGAATCGTTTCTTTTAACGTTTTGAAACAGCATCATAGAAATTCTAGTTAGAAGTGGAGCAGTTTCTACTAGGAAGCGATGCAAACAAATATGAAATTGTGCAATTCTACAAATATGATATCGACTCTCGTCGTCTTTTCCTTCACAGGGGAATGTTTCATGATTTACTACAGAATGAAGGGAAATCTGTTGAGAACATAGAAGACATCATCAATCATTTCAGGCAAGAAAGTCATCTAAAAGTTTTGCTCTCAAACTCTTCAAGTTTTTTTTATTAAACTCGATAACAATTCCCGTGTCTACAGCAACACCAGAGAGGTCTTTCTCTGGTCTTAAAAGACTGAAGACATACTTGCGTTTAACAATGGGACAGCTGAGATTGAATTCTGTGAGCCTGCTTCATATCCACAAGGAGGGTGCTGCGGCATTAGATCTGGATGAGGTAGCAGATGATTTCATATCAAGGAATGAGACCAGAAAGCGAACATTCCTTCAGCGAACCGCATTTCCACATGGAGACCAATAATCTGCTACCTTTGGTGGACATTCCCTCAGAAAAAGGAATTGTGTTTTCTGTGTTTAAGGCAAGTTATATCATTCTGCTAATTTTGTCATGTTAATGTTATGTGCATATCTTAACACAAGCAGATAATGGTAATTGAGTATTTAAATCGCAGTATGTAACATTAATGTTATTTGTTTTCCTGTTATTAAATTATGCTGATTTTGAGTGTGCATTAATGATCTGAAATTGGTAAAGATATCAGTGTAAAAATTTTCACACAGACAATTTTTATCTTTAAAAACATTAATAATTCTATAAGCGGCATATTAAATGTTAAGGTACGACAAGTGCTTAAATAGCACCATTTTCACAAATTCAAATCCAAATTTTCCCGGAGGAAAGCCTCTCCAATATTTAATTGAAATCGGCGCCACTGTTCAGGTTCATTGTTAACCAGTGTTATATGTGTTTGTGTGTAACATTAACATTTTAAACTCTAAGTCAGTGGTCCAGCCCTCCTCTTATCGCCATTACTCGAATGCATTATTCTGTGATGAAATATGGTATTTACATTTTCGAGCAATGGGTAAATAACAGTAAATATACGTTAAAATAATGCAAAGGAAGGCTGCTTACAAATTCACAATATAAAAGCAAAACTATTTCTTGGTGGAGACTATCCAGTGACATCCTGAGAAAATAATTTTTTCCTCGATATGCCTTAAATTTCATAACATCTGTAGGACAGAAAATAGTGCAGTGTTCAAAAACTCAAATATATGCCAATATTGTACGAGAAAAACATAAACTAATGTGAAACTAAATCATACAGATTCTTTATTTTAGAAGATTGTTTTGTAGTCAGTGTCAGTTATAATTAGTCATGATAAACTCTCGAAACATGTATACCTTAAATAAAACACCGTAAAAATTTAATAAACTTGTTAAAGGAATATTTTGATATCTGTGGTTTTGCAAACAAGAGAATAAACATTTGAGCACCTGTTTTCGCGAAAACGAATCCACGACTAGGTGTACTTCAAAACACTTTAGTTCAGATGCAAGTCCGCGAATTGATATTTTCATTTGTCACCCCTAGTTAAGTATGAAAACATCATCTCACAAATGGTTAGCCTGCTCGCCTCCCACCGAGGCGAACTGAGTTCAATCCCCGGCCGGGTCATCGGATCTTCGCATTTGGGAATCGTGCCGGACGATGCCGTTGGTCGGCGGGTTGTCTCGGGGATCTCCCATTTCCCCCGTCCTTTTATTCTGGTGCCACTCCATACTCACCTCAATCACCCTCATCGGCTCTCAAGACCTCGCTGTTAAGAGCCGCCCAAATCTCTTCACTCTTCATCATCTCATAAAGGTACGCGGATAATAATAGTAGGAAAGTTGCAAGTGTACACATAGGATATCGAACTCCAAATAACGCGTAAATCTTTTAACGAAAAACAGTTTGTCTCCTAGTAATTGAATAATACGGCCAGAGACGTATAAGTTTTCGACAGTGAGTGTTTTAACAACGTAGAGGAAATTAAAGTTTATACCCAGAGATTACAAACAGCAATTTCTGTTCTGTTTCCTAAATGTTGTTATTGTTTTTTTTCCTCAGCTTGTTACGTCCTGCTTGTATTGTTTAATTTATACTTTATTGGATTCAGACTTTACTGTGTTTGAGGTATTTGATGACACATATGTATGTACTGTGTAATGTTGCAGACCTTGACAATATACGTACCTGTCATTGAACAATTTATTAATTAAATTGTTTTACTGGACAATATAAAAATGTAATTGAAAGAGAACTGAGAAAAAGAATGTGAAACCGAAATTCCGCACAGATTTGAATTTCGAATGTTACCCAAGTGTTTAGTCATTGCCAGCCACTAGAAGAGTTCCCCGAAGGCGAATGGATGAGAGGTCACGTTAAACGTCAGATGTTCGGTAGCTCAGATTCCGTGCATATTAGTTTCGTTCATTTATTTCGTTACCCCATAATTATTTCGGCAATCAGTGTATGATTTCCTGCTAATGCTGAGTACATTGAAAATCATTGCATTTTATTTAGCCCTTTACACTTTAAGGTGGTATGAACATTTAGTTTCATCATAGACAAACTAGGAGAAAGTCGCCTTTATCGATATTGCAGGCTTAGTGGCCATACTAACTACTATATACTCCAGTCGTCATTGTCCGGTTTGCGTCTACATAGGACATGTCCTCATTGTTACTAAGCCTGCAAACGTAACTGGACATGGCAAGCGTGGGAACATAACCCAATCATTTTATGAGATGTGGTTAGCGCATGGATAAATTGCAAGTAAAGGTGCTCTTAGGTCAAAATTCACATTAAAAAAATTTACTTAAAAAGAAATACACCAAAATATGCCTATATTATCTTGATCTTTTCCCGTGTCTTTCCTGGGAAAAATAATTTAATAAATTTAATAAATCGAAACTTCTTAGAGCCAAACATGTAAAGAGAAAAATTGAAGAACAAAAAATTTCTCAGAATAGATCAGAAAGTCTTTAAAATCCACTTATAATTGTTCTGTTTTTTTTTTTGCAGTATTTGTACAGACAAAAACTTCGAAATTGCGTTTAGTCGGAAAAGGTGTATCCAACAATAAAAAATGGCAGGATAAAAATAAAAATTAGGACTTTAAAATTTATATTTATTATTCCATAATTTGTCGCTAATAACATTTAAAAAAATTAACAAACAGAAAACGACGTATCCAGCGACAAAACATTGGAGGATAAAAATTAAAGTACACAACATTTCAAATAATATATCCAAAATTAATAAAAGTTCAGAAAAAATATATTTTTCGTTTGTTTTTCAAACACACTAATCTTACAACAAAAAAGCAATCTATCTATCTTCGTATAACATGATGTAGGGCCTACAAATATTCACCAAAATTCAAAACAACTATATATTTGATTCTTTGATTATATCTCACAAAATCATTGAGAACTTTAATAAACCAAAAAGCGCAAAATTACGTACTACCTACTTCCTACTCTGTTCTCTAGCATTTAACTCAGCTCTCGAGACCTCGTTGTTAAGAGCCACTCAAATCTCTTCACTCACTCACTCTAGCGTTCAAATTTTGTCCGGGTGCACATCAATAGACTCGCCAAGATGGCTGTAATGTTTTAAATGTTCTGAACATAACTCTGAAGTCTACATATTTCGTTAACAACAGTTCTGATTGGACACGAAATTTACGTTGGCGTTGATAAGCGAAAACCAGTGTGTTCACCCTGCTGACCGCCACAAATTTTTTAACCGCGGTTGTCAACACATTAACGGGAAGCAGGGTGTCTTGTTGTAGAAACACCAAGTAATGCAGGCCTTTACATTGAAATGAAGAAGTCATAAAACGTGCGAAAGAATATCCAACCACGCTTACTTGTTTTATTGCTTTGTTACTTAGACCGACAATCACGCGACTATTTGCTTTTGAAAAAAAAAAAAAAACAGAAGGAAAGGAAATCAATAAAACTAGGCAAGCTGGAGCTGAAACTAGGAGATTATGTGTGCAGCGATATTCTATTCTGTCATGCATTCATATGGCACAGGGAAGGGAAGAATATTGTTTCTAATTCAGAAAGACAGCACATTTCGAAAATATTTTCAGGTGGCAATCCCAACTGTGCCAAAAGAGGAACTTGTAAATCGGAGGAACAGTTACTAGTACATCTGTACAATGGGTCGAGAAGTATCACGCTCATTTCCTTGCGTTTTAGTGTTCTGCGAGAAAAAGAAAACTAAAAAAGTGTTCCACCGTAACATTTACCGCCAACTAGTTCCTCACTTTGTTTCCATTTCTTAAGGGTTTCCCACCAAATACAAAAGGGAAAGAGAGTTCGAACGAATCCAGACGAACAGGGATGGAGAGAATTGGCCACTCGCTCCCGAATGTTCCTTGCAGATTGTCAGGTGCCCTTGCAAGGAACATTGCTGTGGTGCATCAAATTGCAGTTGTAGGAAACGTGATAAAGTTCTTCGGATTGCGGAAAATGAATCGACCTGTCAAAACCGGTGTGATTTGCCTCTGGACAATTGCAGAGACTGCGGTGTTTTCTACATATCCATAAATATGAAGTGTTATATAATGACGGGAAGTAGCATATGAAATTTAAATTCAGAGAAAAAGAGATCATTGCGTTTTCTATATTCAAATAACGCTGATGTATTTACGCCGAAATTTCCTGTACACGTCTCATCGGTCCTAGTATGTAAAGCGAACTTTTTTCCTTTTCTTCGTACTTATGCTTTGT
Source organism: Dryococelus australis (assembly GCA_029891345.1). Classification (NCBI taxonomy): domain Eukaryota; kingdom Metazoa; phylum Arthropoda; class Insecta; order Phasmatodea; family Phasmatidae; genus Dryococelus; species Dryococelus australis. The sequence goes on from CM056993.1 coordinate 165,753,770, forward strand.
GTGAATGAAAATACTATACTCTTTTGTATTATTTAGCTCACTATAATATTTGTCAACAACTTTTCTTGTAATGCACCATTGCAGATGTAATTGATACTTAACAAAAGGATCGAAATAATTTGTGTTTACCTATGATAAAACATTATGTGGATCAATAGATATATTTGTAAAAGCTTTTTAAATTTAATTTTAGTTAAATTTTTCCTTAAAACTGAACTGCTTTTGATTACTAACTTCTTCCTTTCACATTTCCCTCCCTTAGCCACGGGCCCCATTTGAGTTGTTGAGTCGAGAGAATTGGGCAACTCAAAACAACGAGGTCTTGCGAGCCGATGAGGTTGAAATGAGATAAGAATGGAGCAGCGCCGGAATGCAAGGGGGGGGACGGGAGATCCCCGAGAAAACCCGGCGAGCAGCGGCATCGTCCTGCACGATTCCCACTTGCGAATATCCGAGAGCGACCCGGCCGGGGATTGAACCCGGTTCGCCAAGGTGGGAGGCGAGCAGGCTAACCGCTCAGCCAACGTGGCCCCAGTATATGGAGATTGAAGGTAGGGTTTACGTGCAATTAGTAGGGCCACCGGTTTTTCGCGAAAATATTAATGCGCAGGCTATACTTCAACTTCGTACGTGCACACTTGCACATTTCCTTCGGCTATTACCCGCGTGTCTGTGTGAGAAGACACTTTCTACTCGACTGGGCCAATCAGAATCAAGTTATTACGCCACTGAAAGCCCGTGAATGGCTGGCAGACACGTAAGACGCGTGAGAGTGTACGTCCTCCAACCACGAAATAGGTTCTGAACTAATGTGTTGTGCGTTATAAATAGCCGTGGAATATTTTCGCGAAAAACGGAGGCCTCTAGCGATTAAGCTTAGCTATATTTATATGCTGTTTTTACGGGTAACGTTCCATTTCTCATTCATCGTTTGTTTATTTTTCTAATAAACCAATTAATTGTTTTCAGTTAAAATTTTGCAGGTGCTTGCCCTATTTGAACTTTTTCTATATGTTTTTTCCATATAATGCACAGGTAAACGGTTTAAAGATTGTCTGAAACAAGAAACTCCGTTCTTAGTTTTTGTGGCTGGGTTAGACAGTAGAATGAGTTCTTCCTGTGGCAGCAGCCAACGAACAAGCGATTTCTGTTGAATTATGTAGAGAACTGAAAGGTCTAACTTGGTGCCATATTGTAACGCAAAATGATACAATCTTTACTAATAACCAGAGGAAAGCTGAATGTGGGCTGTTAGGATGTTGAAGTGTGGCTTGACAGTGAATAAGTTCGCGAATATCAGGTTGCCTAACCAATTACGGTTTTTACTATACTCAATGTCCTGTGACATTTTATGTTTGTCACAACTTCACAGTGTTAGTTTGTCAAAACATCATTATTAGACAGTAGGGGGATATAGCCAATTATGGTGCAAACGGAGCTGGAGTGCGGGGCACGGGAACACGGCCGTCTGCTTGGATGACGTTACTGCCGCCATCTTGGATGACGTTACCACCATCATCTTGGATGACCTCCCGCCGCCATCTTGGATGATGTAATTTCCTGCAGCCATATTGCCAGCCAGTACACCACCATATTTAATTCAATTTCTCGTGCTTTGTCATCCTGCCTAGATTTTCCTGCTCTGTCATTCGACCTTGACATCTAGGGCAAGCGGTGGCAGTGCGTGGCTTGCGGCTCCATCGTTCGCCTTGATATCCACCATCCACTTCATGCTCTATCATTCTGCCTTGATATCCACTATCCTGGATTCCAATTCTTCATTATATATCATTCTGCCTTGACATCTAACAGAGCTGGAGCAAGGGTTGAGGGTTCATGGCCACCATCTTGGATTGAATTTCTTTAGTTTCATTCGTTCCACATCATGTTCTATCATTTTGCCTTGACATCCATCATCTTGGATTTCATTTCTTTACTAGAACAAATGGAACCGGGGCGAAGGTTTAGGGTTTATGGCCGCCATCTTGGATTCCATTTTTAGTAGCCTTTGTTCTACCTCATGCTCTATCATTCTGTCTCGGTATCTGCCATTTTGGATTACATTTCTTCACTGGGAGAAATGGAGCCAAAGCGAGTGTTGAGGGTTTACGACCGCCATCTTGGATTATGTCATTTCCAGCCTGAGGCATGGGGAGAAGTGAGATATTAAATTATGCCAATCCAAACAGTCATCATTAGGAATTTATATATTTATTTACTGGCCACCATCTTGGCTTAATTGTATGCTAGGCAGATCGATCGTGATTTATTTAATGTATTTGTTTAAAAGGTATCATATATGAGGAGGGATTATTGGCATCATATGGTTTAATATAGTTAGCATGTGCTTACCTCCACATAGACTATCAAAGCTATACAACAAGTAGAAAGCCGATCGCGATTTATTTAATATCTCTGTTAAAACGACATCTGATATGAGAAAAATATTTTAAAGAATGTATATGATTATTAGCATATTACTATTAAGTTGCTTACATGTGCATACCTCCACATAGACCATAAAAAGTATACAAGTGCAAAAATATTGAAAACATGGAGCAGTATTTACGTACCTGAACCAAACAAAATCTTTATATATATATATATATATATATATATATATATATATATATATATATATATATATATATATATATATTGGTTGCCACATTACTCACAAATATATTGGTTCCCACATTACTCATATACATATATATATTGGTTGGCACACTACTCATGGTTAAGCCTGCAGGCGAAATCAATGATGAAATAATGCCTCACAAACATTCGAATTTAAAAAAGAAAATAATTTATTTTACATATTTACAATTAAACTTCAGAAAGCAGAATGGTGTCGCACAGACACCACACACTTGCACGCAGGCTTCGCACCTCCTCCAGAAAGAGAGCATAGTATCTATCACACAGGATACGACTGGCATGTGTTGCTGCTGCCTTCTCCTCCCAGAAGAGTCGAACCTCGGCATTCAGGTCCCGCAGAGTTACATCCTCTTCCTCTTCATCCATGTCCTCCAGGTCCTCGAGACACCCCACTGATGAACATGCTGATGATCTTGGCATGTACTTGCTCCAAGGCACAGGAGTTAGTAATAGTTCTGATGGATGCGAAGTTCTGCTGGAGATGGCGGTGGAGAGGAAGCTGTTGCTGGAGATGGAGTCCATGCGATGTCTTCCCCCGAAGGTGAGGGTGGCATCCATCGTCGGTATCGCTTGCGATCAGGTGATCTGCTGCACTAACTCTTACAATAAAAACATGCTGGAATGAGTGGTGGAGCAGGAGATATACATCTTCTCGGCACTGTCTCGTCGTCGTAGACCCTGCTGAAGACTGGCTACCAGTCTTCAGCAGGCAGGACTTCGAGCAATACATGCCTCATGTATTGCTCGAAGTCCTGGTTGTCTTCTTCCAGCATGGCACGGAACGTGTCCACTAGCTTCTGTATCACAAAGGAGAATGACGAGTGGCTCCTGGTAGAGAGAGTGTGTGAGCAGACCATAAGGCGAGTATTGAATTTCTTCACTGTATAAACCTCATCTGATAGGTCTTCCTTCAATGTCCTCGAGATAGATTGTCCTTGGGTCGTAATGTCAAATCTTAGCAATCATATATATTTAAGTGCTCCAGTTTGGAGTGTAACCTTTAGTAAATGTGCCCTTAACTAGTGATATTCTGACATAGTCTCCGATCCTCTCCTTAGGCTTGCGAGTGTCCAATTTCTTCTTGTTCTTGAATATTACTGAGTTGTTCTTGACATGCACAGGTCTCATTTTCGTATTCCGATGTACTTTGTGATTATAGTTCGATACCAGACTTGGCAAGATGTCCATCCACTTGTAACTTTCTTGCAATGAGAATTTTTTTCACATTTCATTCTTCAAAGTCCGATTAAAGCATTCCACCATGTTCGCCTTCATACCGCTATGTGTAGATTAGTGGTTTATGCTATGTTTACCCATCAGGGTCTGAAATGCAGGATTGTAGAATTCTCTTCCGAGGTCCGTATGTAAAAATCTAGGCAGCCTTTTTCTTGCAAAACCGAGTTCATTGCATTTGGCACATATCTCGCATTTTTAGTCTTGATGGGAACTCCCTTGCATACTTGCTGTAACAGTCAATTATGGTTAATAGATATTTGAATCCCTTATTCGCACGTGCATAAGGTATCATTTCAACAAGATCTGCTTGGTACAAGTTCCGCAAGACAAAACACTAGCACTTTGCAATGTGGATAAATTCGTCTTGCAGGGTTGTGCAAGTCATTGGCAATATTTGAACGACTCATTCTATGTATCTGTCTTCATGCAGTTCCTCGATGATGCTAGATATTTCATTAGCATGAGAATTATTCCCAGCTTGCAGAGAAGCAATTAGCAGATGTAATCTGTCAACAATTTCACTAACATTGTACCAGTAAATGTACTCTGAATGCCGACCATCTTGTAATTTTTACTTAGATAGAGACCAGAACCAACTGCATCTCCAACATCGGGAAAAATCTGTGAAATAATGTCAAATTTCGGATGTGTTTCATCTTTTTATCCATTGCTGGCAGGATTGTTGTCCTTCAAGTGTGCGCTCATAAGTTTCAGCAGTCGTTTATACTGCTGCAGAGCACTGCGAGAGTATCTGGCAGGGTTTTGTTTAAACAGTAGTTCATAAAGTCCTGTATCCGAATGGACCTCGACATTTCCAACTCGCACATCATCATTTGGTAGGAAAAATATTTGTTTATTCTCCAAGAACCACTTTTTATTTAGTTTGTATACACCATATCTTCTCATAATTTATTATACATGTATATTATCTCAAATAATTATGAAGTGATGGACTTAGTTTCTCCTTCTGTTCAGTGGCAGATCATCTTCATCTAATAGTAGTACGTTTAAGTCTCTTCTGAGACTTGGGTTCGATGTCCAATTCGGTCTTCACTGCTACGACCGATGGAGGTGATGGTGCAGGTTTCATATTGTCTAGTTGCTTGGTAAAAGGTTTAAAGGCTTCTTTATTAGCCATGTCAATTCCTATTTGATATGGTTGGCTAATAAATATTTTGCGCAAATGTTCTTAATCACTTCGTGTAAGTCACTGACGACATGAGACATCATACTGAATGCAGACTATTTACATTCCAGGTTTATATAATCTTCTTGTGAGGTACCATTTCGAAACAGAAGTCAGAAGGTTTTCGATATTATCTATAGTATTTTCTAATTTTATTATATGAGGTAATATCTTGTCCAAAACATCATCACTGCTAGTCTTAAATAGGTCTTTTATTCTTCTGAATTTTCTGTTGGTCAATGTTTCCACATCAGTAGGGATAACCCCGAGTTTAACAGCTGTATCATTTATGATGGTTGTTGCATAATTAAGTGTTCTTTCCAGTACACTCTGTATTAAAGTAATCGAGTTGGTATTTAGGAACTCGACATGAGTCTTGTTAACAGCATATTTGTCTTCTTCTTTTGGATCAGCGACATTTTTAAGTATCTTCCCCTCCGAACTGCAGTTTCCATCATCAGGAGGTAATAAACAGATTTCTATATTTCGTTTTAGGCCATTATGACTAAATTTAGAAATGATGTAGCTCATCTCTCACTGATGATAAAATGATCAAATCCCTTTATGTACCTCCCTTTAAGTACAGGAAAATCCTTGACAATAACTAGGAAACCATAAGCTCTTTCCAAAACAATGCACACACATTCTTAAGTTTTTCAAATGTCATGTGTGTATTAACATGATCGGAATAATCATGATGCAAGTTTAAATCATCCATACAAAACAAAACCAACATAATTGCATTGCCACATAGTAATTGTTTTGGTATGTGGGGATATGTTTGACAAAGGTAAAACGAATCCACTTCAACATGTCTACCCATGCAGAAATATTCTTGAATGCACAACTGTTTCTCAGAACCCACATCGTCGAAAATAATTACGGAGTTTGGTAAAGCTTCACTTGGTGGAACAACAGCTTCATTTTCGCTGCATCTAAAATAACCTAGTACTTCCACAGCCCGTAGAATTATTCAAAGTCGCTGGTACTTTGGCTGTCGTAGAGACTTATAGTACAAGTACGCTTTCTCGAACCAAATACCATTGAGTTCCTCCAGTAAACTTAGCATCACACATGTTTTCCCACAACCTGATGGTCCTTGCGATGATACGCCTCGCTGTATTCGGAAACAACATTCCATGCCTCGATTCCTGAGAGATGGTTTCTTCTTCAGCAGGAATATTTATGGAAAGAGTAACATCTTGCTTGACAATATGTATGTTGGCACTACTATCATATGGAGCATGCAGGGACTATTGCAGTGCCTGCAGTGCCTGCAGCACTAAGTGCAGTGTATGTGGTGCAAAGTGTGGTGCATGCAGTGCTAATTGTGGTGCCTGTGGTGCTGATTATAGTTGCAGAGATCCAGTGCTACATGACTTTTCAAAATATCTCCCCTAGTAAACTCTTGTTAGTAGAATTCGCACTAAAATCTCAAACTCGAAGTCTTCATTCGGCAGGTCATCATTTCATGTCGCAGCACATTGTACATGGCTGTAAACACTTTACAGCCATGTAAACACTTTACAGTAGAGGTGCATCATTAGTACTTTATGTCTATACTGTTCAAAATATAGAATGATACTGACTCAAAAAGTATATATATTTGTTTTTATATAAATTGTAATCAGTACATTATGATGCCTCGTAGAGGTAAGATTGGACGTGGACTAGTGAACACGCTTATCAACAATTTACCTTTTGAAGCACATATTCCTGGATACAAGTTCTGTGGACCAGGTATGAAGCTTGCAAAATGTTTGGCACGTGGTAACATTGGCATGGACGATCTTCACAATGCGATTCGTTATCGCCTATGCATCAAATAACAAATTAGAAGATAGGCATGCTGCTGATGCTCTCCTTGCAGACAAAGTCAAGAAAATAGCCAAGTCACCTGAAACTCAATTTCGACAGCGAATAGCTGCTTGGGGTGTGTCCAAAATAACAAAGACAAAAGTTAAATGTGGATTGGGATTGCGAATGATGCAGCGACTCAACCAGAAGAAAAATAAAAGGAAGACACGAGGGAAAGGATGCAAAGGGAAGAAGAAAGGGGGCTACCTGCCGTATCTCCTACCAGGGCTTGTGGCACTAGGTGGTTTAATCGGTGGAGTAAGCAGAAATGCACGTGCAGTAAATACATCGAGAAACCAAGGCAAACAATTGCAAAAAGCTCTACAGCACATCAAGCAAATGGAAGCTATTGCACAAGGAGCAATAAACGGCAAATGACTGTTTCTAAGGCCGTACCCTACAGGAGGTGGAAAAAGGACCAGATGAAGGAAATGAAAGAAGCGATCTTAAAGAAATTACCTAACCTATCACTTACTAGCCTGGGCTTGAAGAAATGTGCATGAAAATTACAAATGCCATATTTGCGGGGAGTGTAAATGCATGACGACCTACCACAAAAACCTAAGAGAAATGAATGTGGAATCATACATTTTTCTACAATAGCTCTGTACCAGGTACACATTAGGTAGCTTACAGAAAATATGGAAACAGTGCCGAATACTATGACACATTTGGAATCCTATGTCCTCCGATAGAAGTGTGCAGGTATTGTCACGACATGGAACTAAATTACTATTTCTTCAAAGAGCAGTTACCAAGTCAGTGGGACTGTGGTCACCTGTGTCTTTGCTTCTTGGCCAAAAATTTAATAAAATAGCAGATACATTCATGTATTGTGATCAGTCATGCCTGTAACTTTGATCTTGATGGGTAAAAGCTCGGAACTACACTCTATAAATTTTCCAGCACTCATCTTGGAAGGATCGTGGTCTGTGGCACTTGTCGATTTTCAAACATATTTCTCTGTGCTAAATGTGGACAGCTGAAACTGCAAGTTCCACTATGTTAAAAATAATGTTGTGGAATAAGTAAACTTACCTACAGGTTCATACAAGATCGATTACATTGCATCATACCTCAAGAAAGCATTGCAGTCAGACATTATGTTTTTGCTACGGGGAAACTCAAACACCCTGAAAAGTGAGATGATTTGCGGTGCAGATATTGATTTTACCATGCATGATATGCTAGCCTCTGTGTTGGGATTCGAACACAAAATGTATGAGTGTGGTAAAGTGCATGGATCAACACTTGCAGTAAATGTGATGCCAGTTAATGTAATAAGAGTGTACTGCAATCTGGTAATGTGCTCATGTCTCAATGGGAAACCGAACCACACATGACATGAGTTTGCAGTAATGGTCCCACCTGGCTTCAAACTATTAGAGGTTCCGAAATCTCTTATTTATGCACCGATCATATCGAAGAGGGTGCAGGAATTATAGTTTGTATAGTTGACCAGGAAGACAATTTGATACATTTTTGAGACAAAGACATAACACCATGTCTACATCTGAAGAAAGATGGGTCTGAATTTTAAGAATAAATATATAAAAGCAGGTCTCGATGTCAAGGTGAATGTCAGTACAATGAGAGCTGTTGGTGTGTAAACACACAAGAATATCACATTCTTGAAGGGTCTTGTGTTCAGAGTCAGCAAGAATGGAAGCAGAAATAATGAATATAGACGAGCCCATCAGCTATGAAGTATGCAATCACAAATACTGAATTTCATACTTATTCGCCGTAGCTACCTGGGCTTACATGCAATCGTCCGAGGTTCGAATACCTGTACAAAACCAAGATATTAACATGCTGCCATGCAACTCATACTTGAGATTTCGAGGTATGCTTACAAAGCCTGGAGATGATGTACCTGCAACTGCCAAGATAATTATAAATGGTGTACTTCACATGATTAATAAAATATCTTATGAACGTAATGGTTTGGAGTTCGATCAGGCAATAGTTGAAGGCATTACTGCCACGATGAAGAACTACCTCTCTCTTACAAGAAACCAACTACCTGCAGCCAAAATGACTGGATGGGGAATCGAACCAGATTATAAAGTGCCATTGTACTAAGGTGGAAGATTTTAAATATGCGCACCACTCTCTACATTGCTGGGATTCGCTGAGGAATACAAATATATAATAGTGAATTCTAAACAAGAGCTGGTAATATTGCAGGCAAACATGCAAACTAATGATATTGTAGATACTGCAGAAAATTCTGAAGTTGTAATACTATTGTTGCATTCCATAGAATGGCTTCTGTCCCATGTACAAGTAAGAATGGGAGAGCGAATCAAACTGCTGAAATTTGTTGAGAAAGGAATAAATATCGATGTTGAATTTCGCTCACGGAGCTTGCAAACATATCCTAGCCAACATAGTCTCAAAATGTAAATTGGAATGTTAAATCAAGTTTTGCTATGGAAAAACCAAGATACATAATTCTAGCATTTCAAACATGAAGACCCAATGCTATTGGTACGGATTGCTCAAAGTTCAATCACATCAAGATAAAGAATACGAAAGTGCTTTTGAACTCTGAAAGTTTTCCTTATGTGGATCTAAAAGCTGACTTTATTAATGGATCATATATGTTGGCATGTAAAATGTTTGCTGATTTTCAAAGATTATATTATGGTCACGAAGCTTCGACGAAGCTCGAACCAAACGAGTTCATGAACAGTGCACCGCTCCTGGTATTCGATGTCAGTAAACAAGATGACTGCATAAAAACAGGAGTGATTGACTGCAGAATTGAAATGATGGCTATGGAGAACATACCTGTCAACACTCAAACCTATGCTTTCATAATACACGATCGTCTGGTAACATACAATGCAAGAGATAAAGTGGTTAAAATTCTGTCATAAATCACTAACTCAGTTCAGTTGTCTACCGCTCTTCTTCATGTTTGCTAATGTGCAGGGTTTCGCATCTCAAATGGGATTCATCATAAAGGAAATTTGCATTGCTTACTCTGATGGTGGAGTCTATGGTGAGGAGTGTACGGTGAGGAGTCTGCTGTGAGGAGTCTGTGGTGAGGAGTCTGCACTGTGTAGTAGTACACATGTGTGAAGTTACACATATAGTTGATGAAAAAAACCACTGAGGCCATGCAATCGAGTATGTCCTGTATATCATGAAACCTTTGCCAAGTATTCAACAATTACATGGAAAACAATACAGTTATTGTGGCAAGATCTTCAGTAAAAGTTGCAATGCTTGTCGTCATGAAAAGGGTGAATATACAAAGCAACCAACTTCCAGAATACTGACATGTAACATGTGTGGTGTAGTACTTGCTAGAAGCGATAATCTAAAGAGACACACTGGTTTATGTAAAGGTAAAACACCTTTAAATGGAGACGACAACGACGACTTCCATCTCAACCTGACCTCTCGGAAGATGTGGCACAAGCAAGTCCGTCATCATCAGCAACACCAAAATTCCCACAGACATTTCTCGAATTTGTCATACTCCTGTTAACAGTTTTATTGGTGCAATGGACTCTGTGCAAAGAAAGTAATAATGATGATTTTGTATGTGCTGAGGTACTGAAATTTGTGTTTTGTAAATATTTTAAGCTGAATAAATCATGCGAAATGAAAATAATCTTTGATTTCACATATTTCCTTATGTCATAGGAAAATTGATTACTAATATAAAAATAAATTTAATTAATTAGTTTTAATTTTAACTACATAAAAAATACTTTAAAGATAAATTACATAGGTAAAATTAATGAAAGTGCAAGTATCTCATGAATGTGCCTTTATATTTAACCTACTACTAAATGAAATGGTGCATTGGTTATCAACTGAAAACATTAAAATCAGTGGCATATGTGCTTATCATTCAACTAGAACAAACAAATTCCTACTACTTATCAAAAGTATGCATACTTAATACTAGTGATAAAAATGGTTGTAATTATACTGTACTTGCAAATGAATAATGTTTTTGTTTTATAGCACATATAATCTTTCTACTAACAAAATATATGGGCGATATTAAATAACAATTTATTTGTATACATTTTAAATGGTTTAGTTTCTAGTATTCAGTACTCTGCCTGGAAGAATAAATTGTGTGCAAGCTAGAACATTTTCCCTGTTCAAGAATTGACAACACTCAGTCGCTGGCTGAGACCACAAGAATACATTAGCGAGCCGAACTGGTGACATAATCTCGATGACTATGTTCGCCCTTTGACTAGTATGCACCATACTTTGTCGCAACTGTCGCTGGCGGGCGCTCACATTCCTTTAGCTTGCTGGGATGGATTATACGACGTCATAGTCTGATGTCCGGGTCACTGGAAATCCAGCTAGCTCCGAGTGACGTCTGGGTTTTTCCCAGAGCAAATGCATGATTGCAACATGCTTCGCTTCGAGTGGAGTCACTCGACGAGCTGCATTTTGCTGCAACGTCTGGGGTTTTGATGATATGAAGGCAGCTGGTTTCACTCGGCACCTTAAGGGATTGCATCATGTGTCGACAGAAATCATTTCTCAGGAAAACAGAATGATGTCAGCATGATGTCAAGCTGAGACTTGTCCATGAGGCAGAGCCCACAAAACATAACTCCTATTACTCACTAAAGCTCGACTCTCCCCACTCCCCTCGTTCCTCAGTGTGAATAAAAGGAATCCAGAGACCTCGATTTTCTGCAGTCACTGTCCATCGTTCGTGGTGTTGACTGCTAGAGTGCTTCTGGAGTGTTAGTTGGAGATTTATCTAGATTACGTTTTATTACTTTATTTTAATTCTATTATTTATTATATTTCTTTCATACAATCAAGAGTTAGGGTTTAGGTAGTACTTCAAAGAATTTTTAGACAGGTTAGTAGATCAAGAGTTAGGTTTTAGGTTAGTATATGAAGTGTTGATAGGAATTAGTTAGTAACATCAAGAGCTAGGTTTAGTGGTTTAGGTTATTACATCAAGAGGTTAGGTTTAGTGGTTTAGGTTGGTATTACATCAAGAGTTTAGGTTAGTTTAGTTGTACTTAAATTTAGTTTGTTACTCAAGAAGTAGGTAGGCTTAGGTTATTTCATCAAGAGTTTAGGTATAGTGTTTAATATGTAGGTAGAAAATTATAAATCAGGACTTGTGTATATACACATTTTTAAAATTTCTTAAAACATTGTTTAATTATTAAATTGCACGCAATGGAAGAAGAAGGAAGCCAATGTAAATTTTGCAGCAAGGCTTTTGCCTTTCGGTATAGAATGTTAAGGCATGAAGGGAATTTGCAATCTCAACCTGTATCACGGAGAGCAAACACTGTGTGAGAGGTGTGGGTGACCATCCCCAGAAAGGACAATATGCAGAGGCATCTTCGTAGCTGTAATGCCTCTGCCATGCATGTGGCGACCACCAGCTGCAAATACTGCACTAAGCAGATCACTCGTACTAACGATGCAAGACGCCATGAAACAGGGTGTGGCTTCAACCCCGGCTGAGCATCATTCAATTGTGAGTTATGCATGAAGAAATTTACAAGAAGAGACTCTTTTATAACACACTCCTAACCATGATGGACCTTCTTCGAAGAAGAGGTGAGTCACAGTGCCTACATCTCAACCATCCCGTACATCTCAACAGGGACCATCTACGAAACCTCAAGCTGTGTCGCAAACTTTGGCCCGACTTAGAATTGTAGCAGGAGCCAGAGCTGCCAACACCAATGTGTTTGTGGAGGCTGAAACCGCTGTCCGGAAAAAACTTGAAAACATTGGTCGCATTCAACATTTGTAATGAATGCTAAGATATTTGCACATATTTAAATTATATCAAACATAATTTAATCAACCAGGTAATTTAAGTAGTTTAAGAGAATGGCTTGGCTTTATCATCTATAAAACAGCTTCAACTCAGAATACATCAATTAGATCCTCTGAAGGCCTCCTCATACATTGATCTACCTGCTCTCATCAAATGTTGAAAGGCAATAACCAGCCCACAGAATACCGACCAACAGTGTTTCAAGTGGGCAGTGCTTGTCGGATAGGTCGAATGAGATCATCTGAATCGTGTGGATGACCGATACTCCGACTTGGAAGATAAGTTCGACTTTGGAGGTTTGGACTTTCCCCTACCATTAAGACAGATTGCAGTCTTTGAGAAGAAAAATCCACAGGTATCAATCAACATTTATGCTCTCGATGATGATATGAATGTGGTTCCAAGCATGTGAGCAAGAATGAAAAAACAACGCACATCTACCTTATCCTAATCACCGATGAAGAAAATTCTCATTTTACATACATTAAGAACTTTTTGCAACTCATCCTCCCACAGCTCACAACACATAGACATGAAATTTATATTTGTAAATGCTGCTTCACATACTTTGATAACCAACCTCGTGTATCAGGACTCACTGGTGAAGAAGCTTTACACAAACACCAGAAGTACTGTTCCACCCATGCACCAGTACGAACCGAGATGCCCAAGCCCGAGAAGACTGGTGAGCCACCAGTCTTGAAGTTTATAAACTACCAGAATGGTGATAGAGTACCAATATTAGCTTACTGTGATTTTGAAGCAATATTGAAACCTGTGTATACATGTAATCCTAACCCCAGCAATGCATACACCTATAAATTACAAAAACATGAAGCATGCAGCTACTGGATTTATGAGTGCATTAATACTGACATTGTTCCTGCGCAACTTGATTTCAGACGTACCTGCACCACATATTATCCACAGATGTATCAATGCAGAGAAACATTTCATGGATGATTTTGTCGATATTGCCAATAAAGTGAAGGCTATAAACGAAACATCTTTACCAATGGCTCCTCTGTAACTTTCCAAACAAGTTTCTTTTGACCAAGCCACTACATGATGCTACTGTTCCACAACCTTCGAACAAAACAACCGAAAAGTATGTGACCATAACCATTTTACCGGAAAATACATTGCTGCAGCTTGCAACAACTGAACATTCTTCGTCGGCAGACAAAGAAACTACCTGTCTTCTTTCACAACCTATTATATGATGAAAATTTTATTATCAGGGAACCGGGCTATGATAACAAGGACTTCTTCATCATTCTTTATAATGAAGGAAAATCATAACTTTCTCCAAGTGTCTAGGTGACAGGTTCAGTATGCAGTTCGTGGACACATTTCGCTTCATGTCAGCCAGTCTTGCCAGTCTAGCCCAAAACCTACCAACCGACAAGTTCAAGAATACTGCAAAATTTTTTACTCCTGAAGAAATGAGTCTCGTCACACACAAGGGTGTATACCCGTATGACTATACAGATTCTCGGGCGAAACTTGAAGAGGTGCAGCTACCAGAAAAGGATAAATTTTACAATCGATTAACAGACTCTGACATCTCCGATGAAGACTATACTCAAGCACAGACCGTCTGGTACCAATTCTAATGTAAGTTTCTTGGAGAATACTCTCAAGACAGAGAGTTTTGCTTGGAAACATACACAATAGACTGTGTACATTATGTAAGTGCACCTGGATTTTCTATTGATGCGGATGACAAAGCTGAATTATGAGCTACTGACTGATTACGACAAGTACATATTCTTCAAGGCAGCAATCCACGGTGGTGTGGCTCAATTTATTAAAAGGAGATGCAAAGCAAACAACAAGCACCTACCTGAAATGTTTGACTCTTCATGGCCATCAGTCTATTTGCAGTATGTCGACGCCAACAACCTTTATGGAAAACCAATGTCGCTCCCACTTCAGAAATGTGACTTCCGATGGTGCCACACAGACATCGATGTGATGAATGTGGCTGATGACTCTAATACAGGATATATTTTAGAGGTAGATGTAGAATACCCGACCTCCCTGCACAAATATCATAAATACTTGCCTTTTCTACCAGTCAACGAGTGTCCTCCAGGCTCAAAACAGAAGAAACTACTTACAATGCTGGAAACCAAGACTCGCTATGTTGTTCACTATCGAAACATGAAGCAGGCCTTGGCACATGGACTAAAACTGAAGAAAATACATAGTGTTATGCAGTTCACCCAAACTCCCTGGTTGAGACCCTATATAGACTTAAATACCAAGAAACGACAAGCTGTTCGCAACGACTTTGAACCAGATTTCTTCAAGCTAGCGAATAACACCACCTTTGGGACACTTATGGAGAATAAGCGAAAGCGAGAAAGGATGGAATTGCTATACGATGAGCGAAGCATCAAGAAGGCGATTGCGAAACCATAATTTAAGGACAGAACAACCTACAACGAATCAGTTGTGCTGGCAAAACTGGACAAAGAAGACATTCTTTTCGATAAGCCAATTTACGCTGGTTTTGCTGTTCTGGATTTATCGAAGACGGTGATGTACGAATTCCACTACAGTGTCACAAAGAAGTATGATAACAACAACCTTCACCTCGCTTACATGGACACAGATTCATTCATCTATGAAGTAGCAACAGATAACTTTTATCAAGACTTGACCAGTGATCCCGTATTCCTGGACGAATCTGATACCAGCTGCTACCTCACCTTTCACCCTTGCTACTTATCTACCAACAAAAAGGTCGTTGATAAATTTAAAGACGACTGCAACGGACTAGTGATGGGCGATTTTGTAGGCCTGCGAGCTAAAATGTATTCGTACAAATGCTGCGACAAAGAAGCAAAAAGGGCTAAAGGTGTACAAAAGTGTGTTGTGAAAAAGAAGATTACTTTTGAAGATTACCTCACTGTTCTGGAGAAACAAGCATCTATCAAATACAAAATGCATAATATAAGATCTCGTCATTGCACACCTCATTCCGAGTGTTACAATAAATAATCTCTAATTTGGATGGATGATAAGAGACTCATATTGGAGTCATACATTGCCTCGTGGATATGAAGAGGACCTGTAAATATGTCACACGTGAGATACTTGTAATAATTGTTTATATATATACTTATATGTGTAGGTGTATAGTACAAATACAAGGCATTATACTATAAATGCTTCTATCAATGGAAAATAGGAAGCATGTGCTTCTCTCAGTGGCAAACAATTTATTCATTTCTCCATCAAGACTTATCGAAATTTGTTAGTTTAGTAGTACACCATTGTAACCCTGCCTGTACTACATCATTGTAGTGTTGCCAGTCCGCAGCTCGGATAAAATGGGGAGGGCAACAGAATATATATAAAATTATTTTATATGCACATTGGAAAATAGCTGACTCCTCACTGCAGACCCCTCATCTGAGATGTCTTTTTAACAGAGATATTAAATAAATCACTATCGACTTTGTACTTGCATATCATTGATGTCTATGTGGAGGTATGCACATGCAAATGGTATTGAATCATATGACACTAATAATCTTCTCCTATATGATATCTTTTTAACAAATATATTAAATAAATCGTGGTCAATCCACCTATCATAAATTTAAGCCAAGATGGCGGCCAGTTATTTAATATATATTCCAAATGATGATGGTTGGGATCGACATCATTTTTTATCTCACTTCTCCACATGTCTTGGCATGCAGGACAGAGGTCCAGCAATTCGCTTCTCCTTTTTTTTTAAAGTTTAGAAAAACTTAATAAAATTTGCAGCACTCCTGGTGGCTAACAATGGAGCCACATGACATAATTCAAGATGGTGACAGTGACATCAAAGATGGCGGCGGGTGAATACTCAATCCTCCCCCACCACAACTTGTCCTAAATGTCAAGGTGGAATGATATAGCATTAGGTGGAACAAAGGTGACTAAAGAAAGGAAATCCAAGATGGTAGGTGTCAATGCAGAATGATAGAGCACGAGGTGGAACAAAGGCGACTAAAGAAATGAAATCCACTATGGCAGATGTCATGGTGGAATGATAGAACATGAGGTGGATGGAGGATACAAAGGTGAAATGCTAAAGCATGAAAAATCCAAGTGGAATGAGAGAGCAGGAAAAATATATGTGGAATGACAGAGCAGGAAAACTATAGGGAGAATGAAAGAACAAGAAAAATCTAGGCAGAATGACAGAGCAGGAAAAATATAGACAGGATGACAGAGCAGAAAAAATCTAGGTGGAATGACAGAGAGTTAAGGAGAACTCTAGGTGGAATGGTAGAGGAGAAAAAGTCTGGGTGGAATGTTAGAATAGGAAAAATCTGGAATTACAGAGCAGGAAAAATCTAGACAGAATGGCAGAGAATAAGAAACCTAGGTGGAATGGCAGAGCAGGAAAAATTGAATTCAAGATGGCGGCGTACTGCCTCGTAATATGGTGGTTGGAAATGACAACATCCAAGATTGTGACGTCATCCGGGGTGGTGACATCATCTGGGGTGGTGACATAATCCAAGATGGCGCTCAATGTCACGGGGTAAAATGCCAAGGTCATGGGGTCAAAGTTCAAGGTCACGCGAATACAAGGTGTCGGTCGTATCCTCAACTCTACTGCCACCACCGCTTGGTCCAGAATCGGCTATATCCCCCTACTTAAGATATTTTGTTTGCTACCATGTTCATTTTCACAAGAAAAATGAACACATGGTAAGTAGAAAGTTGATTGTTTGCAAGGTTATCAAATGTATTAAATTATTACTTTGTGATGGAAATTAATTAGTAATTTAAAATGTTACAAAAAAAATCAAATGTTCGGAACTGTGCAAGTATAGAATGTTATGCTGGATCAAAGTCAAACCTCGGTAATATTATACAACGCATGTTATCCCCGAGATAACTGGCAGTGTCTTAAGAACCCATAACACAGTTCCGTCATCAAATCCCTCTCCTTTCACATACAAATTTTTCTTTAACGGATTCTCATTTTGTCAAAACTCAAACCTTCAACTCGCTTAAAAGAAAAAAAAAACTTACTTTGGATTTTTTATGTGCGTGCAGGCCAGTATTTGGAGACTGGAAACAGACTCAAAAGGGTCCCAATAGCTAAGGATTATGTTGTGCATAACGGTTCTCTGGTAACCCTTCTATTATTAAACCCTGCTAAAACCATGAGTGCTGGCGATGACAACGTAACATTACATGGCCTGAATTAAACTGAAATGTAACGTGCTTGCCAAAATATTACGACATCCGCATTCTTCGAAGACGGGGGTAAAGAAATGTTACTTCGCCAGCAGTTTTCATATGGTTTTATATAAGGTAATATTACGGCATAGACACTCATATGTGTAAATACTCAAATGAACAGACTGGTTTGTAATTTATTCTACGTAGTATTATGTCTTTAATAATTTATATTGGTGTCTAGAGACTATGGAATGTTTATACTATTATGAGGGAAGAACTGAAGTTAATTATGAAGATAGAGTAGGTATTTAATTGAACTAATATGACATATATTAAATATAAATTATTAGCCAGGGAGGCACTAATAAATTGCAGTACATGACTAACCTGAATGATACAGTCGCCGGAGGCTGAGTGTTGAGTCGGAAGACGACGAGCTGCACGCCAAGTTGCGTCTCGATGGCTTCATCTCGGCGTGGGTTCACAGACAGACAGACTGACCGACCTCGTACAAAGTGTTGCCAAGTATTATATAGTTTCTGGTGGCATAATTGTCCCAAATACTGCGCCGCCGGGAGGGGAGCTCCGCTGGCACCTCGCTTATATGTTTTATAAACAATTATTGTTGTAATGTGTTTTGATTTTGTCGCCTGACCTGGATACCGATGCGTCGCTGCTGTTCGCAAGGCTTGTCCACCTTTACTTAATTATAACGTATCCCCGATGTCAAAGAAAAAAGAGATGTCCAACGGGTACAGCGGAAGAAGTAATTGTTGGGGATATATTCATGAGGACTAAGTCATCTTCTGGCAGCATGGCTGGACAAGGTTGTAGACTCTCTACTACCGTAGTATTAAGTCAGACAGGATAGAAAGAGAGAAGGAAATACTAAGGTAAGCGGTGTTGTCAATGTTGTGAAGTCCTCCGTGATTAAGTCTGAACGGCCAGGGTAGTGTTCTACTGAGTGTGTAACTGTCAGGTGCGGCAGTCATGAACTTGGCATTAGTTAAGGCGTGCAAATACTCCGCCACGCTACTATGGCAGACCACTCCGGGTGGGATCGATTAACGTCAGCCTGTTCTTCAAGTTTTGCAGTATTTTTTATTTTGCGGTAACTGAAACTGAATTTCCCTAATGGGTGACTTAAATTAATCTGAGAATATGAATTTTGAATTATAAATTGTTAAATCATAATGACAAAAGTTAAGGCCTAAAGAAATTATAAATTACATGATCAGACTTAACAATGCGTGCATAATTTGCCGATGTCTGTTAGACTGAAATAGGATTAGCGTTTGACACGTAGGAGGGCACAAATTAATTTTATTGTAATGTTAAAAATAAGTAAAACAAAATATCAAAAGTTGTGTTGATACATGAGACCCACAAACGAAGTGTGGGAAGGGTGCATGGAGTCTTACGCAAACTCAAAGCTAACACAATAAACATAATAAAAATTCACAATTACTATATAGCATTAACACATTATTAAAAATAAAATTTTACTATTGTCAAATTATAGTATTAACATATTTTTTTGTTAAACTAGTAATATCCATGCTATTCGTGTTTTGTATAGTTTAGTAATCTCTATATTATACTATTGTACAATAATTATTCTGATGTTATCTATCATATAAAATTTTCTGTGACATATTGAATGTTTGTGGATAAGCCTGAAAATCATACAATAATAAAACTTAGTTTTTATGGAACTATAACTATTACAAATATTCTATTATCGTCATCAGTTTGTATAAAACTATTAAGCTTTATTTTTCTGATCGCATTTTATAGACCTACATAGAATATATTTAAAAAGTTTGATAACTATGTAATGTGTTAGGAGTATTCCAGTCTACATATGATTGCTAAACATTTCTTCTTGTAATTATGTTAGAGGATGTATAAACTGACTTTGGTTTGTAAATTATTATTTTTATATTTTTTCCCCCTTTTTCGTGATGAGAAATTTTTTCTCTAATAGTGTAAACTACAAGTCAAAAAAATATAAGATACAGCTCTGTTTGTAAAATTTTATCTGTAATATTTGTAATATTTAATGCTAGCTGAAAGTTTTAAGAATTACAGTAAAGTAAGATGCATTCAGTTAACTGATATGTTTAAAGTGTAAACTATAATAAAGCGGAGTGGCGTTGGTATGTATGTGTAAAAGCGCTGATGTGTAGTGTGTTAGTGTATTACCGGCAGGCCGTTAGTGTGTTGAAGGTGTGAAGGTGTTGTTTACCTTGTCACTGATAGAGTCGCGGCGCGCGCGAAGTAGGAATTTGCTGATCGTTGTCATTGCGCCTTGTACAGCGGGAAATGCAGTGTGGCGCGGCGCTTAGCGTTTCGTACCCGCTGATTCGAATGCTCCGTCAAGCTCCAGCTATGTCCCGTGATCACGGCTGTGCTGTCAACTCATACAAAAAACAGTTTATTAGTACAATTTCCTCTTAAAACAATACAATACTATTGGGAAAATTATATATAAAATAGGCCCTGAACTTAATCAATTGTACATATTAGTGATTAAAATTAATTTTATAGTGCATTGGAATGTAGAAATTTTCAAAATTTTATTTTATAATTATTATTTACTCATTTATTTCTAACTGAAAACTCGCTGAGCAAGAATTTACTTTTGGGTTTTCTTAAAATTAAAAATTTTAGTTTAAATTTCCTTTAGCAAACCAGCAGCTTCAAATAATTTTATATACTACTTTGATACAGGGAATCTTGCAATTACTTCTCTATTATTACTATTAATTTCATCGCAAACCTTCAATTCTTTCTGTGTACGCGGAAATGCGAAGAAAGAGTTGTGATTTAATTATAATTATGGATTCATTCATATTTATACATATTTATGAGTATTATTGAGTAATTCGATCAACGGAAATATTATCGTTACACTAATAATAATACGACAAGGATCAAGTAGCATATTTGAAATTGAATATGTTATTTAATTTGAAACATTAAGTCCCTGGAGCAGTTAAATTATAAAATATAACACTTTTTTGTATGGGTACAGTTGAGTGTGTGTTATAGTTATTAATTCTGTAAAAACAAGATAATACTATTAATTTGTTCTATGAAAGTATCCTTTGGCAGTAATTAAACATCATTTTAGTTTAAGAATTGCGTACGTATTAGAAGCTTGCGTACTCTTGCAACAAGGTTAGTCACTTATCACCGCTTTTTCTAAACTCAGCGAAATGGTTCTAAAATCACAGCAAATATTGCGCCACTCACGAACTCACCAGGGTCAAACTAAGTTACGTCCCATATCTCTGAGCTAGTGCTGCCTGGCCTCCTAGGCGCAGGTCATCTGGCTTCCAAACGAGACAACACAGGCCTGTCTAGTGGGCCATCACTCCGCCAGAGACCCGAAGTGCACCCCGCATCCACGCGAGAAACCAAATTCTACCCAATGGTAAGCGACTTCTATGTACCGTATGTACCTGTGTTCGCTTGCACACGCCCATTCGCAGCTGAAGTGGGGGTGACTTCATCAACTCTCCCACTTTAATAAAATCCATACATATTTTTCTGTACGGAAAAGAAAACCTTTTCTTTGACGCTGTTTTGTTTACAGCAAGACGATGTAACTTTAATTCAAAGAGAAGGTTACATAACCATAAGTTTGCTGCTAATAAATGTTTTCTTTGTGCGGATTTTGTTTTATGGAAATATTACATATCTTTATAGGAAAAAAATAAACATTATTTGAGCTGGTTTTGTTCACAGTAAAGAATTATTACTTTGTACCAAAGGTAACGGTTTAAAGGTTTTCTGTCATACAGTGCAGTTTTAAGTACGTAACGTTGTCCCAACGCAAAAGGTTAATAAACCAATAAGTATGTTCTGCAGTTACGAAATTGCAGCTGAGCGAATCTGTAGTCTTCCTGCAGATGTTTAACGTTATTCTGAAGTTCGGTGATTATCCACACCACTAATCTCAATTATTCAGAAGAGTTGGCATTGTATTCTGGCCCATGTTACTATCTCACAGAACATGCCTGTCAAAAGTAATCCGAAAGCAAAAAGACAAAGTGGTCTTGTGGTGCAGGCCTCAGGTTGATAACGCAAGGTGTGCGGGTTCGTGTCTCGGAGCTGTACTGGTTGTTTTAGTATTATTTCGAAATATTTGTTACTTCCATCCTATTTACAAATTACACAAATTGTGTTTACAGTGTAGCTTTCATTACGACTAAAGCTTCTGCTGAGCAACTGTAAAAACACTGCAAGGTTATCATAGTCGTTACTATATAGACCAAACAAAAATTTTGTTTATGCCAAGGCTACTTTGCAGTGGGTAATATTTAAACAGATTTGTCTTTGGGGCAACAAATTATGCGTTGCAGCAAAGAAAGCGTTTTTACAGTGCCCATTTCTTTAGAACCCTTTGAGTAACACAGTAATTCCCTCTTACGCTCTAAGACAAGAAGTATGTGCACCCTGTTACTAAATGCTAGCGGGCCTCTGACTCTTGCAGATGGTTGAGCCACAGGGTTGCCTAAACCCTGGAAACAGTTCCTGCTTGACCCAAAGACTTAACATTCTCTGGCTGTGTGCAGTATTTACATCCCAGCAAAACCTAGGTAGTAAACAGGGACAAGCAGACAGAGGTAGTGGAAGAAAATAGGAAAACTGCAAAGGAGTACGCAGTACAGGAAATATAAATCGTTAAACTACAGTGTCAGAGAACGTGTAGGCTTTGCAAGTTGTGCGCGCCTCTCAAAAGACGCGATGCATGTGTGCAAGAGTGCTGATGCGCATTTGCACAGAACTGTCGTCACAGCGTTTCCGATCGCACGTACCTGCTGCCTTGCATGTCTCGAGTATCCATATTGCAGCGAGCTAATGAAAACTGGGTCAACTAAATTCATGTAAAAATATCTTGAGAATTAACGGGAAACAAATTGTATTTCACGATTGCTTAGTGAAGGGACTTATTGATGCAGGAAGCGCAGATATTATTATTCAGGTAAACGACAGAATATTGCGTTATTTAAACAAGTAAATATCTATAAACGCGTTGGGACCTTTCAAAAATATATTCACTTATATGCTTAAATAATAGAAAACATTTAAGTTACTCAGTTGTGGACATTGAATTATTAAACTAAGTTAATAAATTAAATTGAAGTTAATATTCAACGCACACAGACTAGAAAATAAAGTGCCATTTAGTTACCACGTTGCTGTCACTCTATCAAATAGTCGAGAATATCATTTTATAATTTAATAAACTTGGAATATTTGAAGAGGGATTACATGAAAATCAGTGTTTAGAAAAGGAATTTACATGGGTTTAGCTTCTAATTCCGATATGAATGTTGAACGCGAAGCAGAATTATTTTATTATTTATAATAATTACTGTCAAAATAAAGTGAAAGAGGGTGAGACATTTAGTTGGGGGGGGGGGGGGAAGGTGGTAGCATTTACCATGGCTGCCAGAGGTGGAGAACTTTAGGCGTCTCCACCAGTTGTTATGTTTTTTCGGATTCTTCGCCTGTCCTGGATACCAACGCGTTGCTGCTGTTAAATACGATTATCCGTCATTACTGAAACATAACTACAGGTAAAAACACTTGATTTGGACACTTCCAACTCGGCATGATGACGGCAGAGAGCCGCCCTGTAATAATAGTTGTGCACTGTAGTAAGCACATCCGGCGTCATATGAACCAATAGGAAGGTTGTTAACGGAAGTAATGGTGATGGTCATGCAGTATTGAACATAGGCAACTCACTTCTACCTTGCCTTAATTAACGGCAAAATTGTACCGCACTCAGTGTGTTGACTAGAAATTTATTTTTCATACTTGTTATTAAACACTGACGAAATCCACAGTCGTGCTCTCTGCAACGAGAAATTTCGAAATCTTTAAGTTCCGAATACCACAACTCAAGGAAAATGTTAAGTAAATATTGCTTGAAATGACTAACGGAAGTTTCTAAGTAGGTAGTTACGCAGGGCATAGCGTATTATCGACATCGAGGTAATTAAAGACGGGGCAAACTGTAATAATATGATAGAACGCCATTTTAAGCTAAGGTCTTCCGCTACCAGCAACAATAATATTGGAAACGTTGCAAAGTGATAGAAAGTATGGTGAGATTTGTACTTGGAAGTGTTTAAACTTCCCTTTGCTCTCAGAAGCAATCAACAAATCATGTGACGCTAGGTATTCGCGACATTCACGACACATTCGTACGTTTGTGTTACTTCTTCAGAATTTGGCAAGACTCTCGGCTAGTAATAAACATGCACCACAGGGAAGTACAATCATAGCATGTAGCCAGCAAGCAGCTGACGTCCAAATAAACAAAATAATTGACCGTGAAATCTAGACCGAACACCGAACTTGTGAAGTTTTCTGGTGACCAGCAACAAGCAGGGACCTGAAATATTCGCGTTTTTTTGGGATAGATTTAGTTTCTGAACAGTTTTTTTTTTTTTTTTTTGCGGTGTTTCTCCCGTGACTGCATGGACTATGGTTTACACGACTTGAAAACTTCAATCCATTAACACACCCGTAAAAAAATGATAGACCAAACCACTAGCAACCCAGTTCAGGATATAACTGGCACCTCATTACTGCGTTAAAAAATAATCGAATTGCAGCGGTTTGTGTTTGGTTGGCTATTGCGTGCTTTGAAATTGGTCTAATTGGCTAGGCTTGCGTGTAGGTTACCAGGCGCTGGAGTTGCGACGTGTTGCTGGTCAACGACGTAATGTTGCCGTCGTGTGTGGCTGGAGTCCGCGGTGTAAGTAAGCTGTTTCGCCTCTGCATTGTTAATTACTCTGTGGTACGACTACTAGCGAGTGGTTCTCGAGTGTTGCGATGTGGTGACGCTGAGGGAGAGCACCAGTTGCACTACATGGCGGGTGGACGTACCAGCTGGGAGTGGGGGGTAGGAGGGGGGGGGGGGGGTGAGGCAGGTCATGACTCCAGAGGCGGGCAGGGTGGACCCCCCACTCCCACCAGGAGGTCCGTGGTTGTCCGCGGAGGACCGCGCTGGTACCGTCACACCAGTCAGTCTGCGGAGACAGCGGCGCGAGGATCGCAACACCACCAGGAGCTCACAGCTACGACCACGCCGCGTGAATGCCATCGAGCTCCGGCCACAGCCTGAGCCGAGTCAGCCATCGCGTCTGCTGGTAACTCTCCCTTCACCGCACATACCTGCCTCTCTCTCTCTCTCTCTCTCTCTCTCTCTCTCTCTATATATATATATATATATATATATATATATATATATATATATATATATATATATATATATATATATATATATATATAAAGGCTGTTAACGATAAAGAGGGCACTTTTGAAATGAACATTAGAAAAAAGTCACTGCCCCTGCATGCGTATATTTTAATGGGGGCACTGAGAGACTTTCGCACACCAAAGTTGGTAGCGATGGATGGAAAGTACTTCCATATATTAACGTCTAATAAAACGTGTTGGTTAACCATTTGTGATAACTAGGGACCTGCAAAATTCACGTTATTTTCTGACATCAAGCCAAAATTCATAGTCCTATAAATACTCGAGCCGGCGTAATTTCTCCATTGGTTGCTGCATAGATGTTTAATGATGCTCTTTCTCAGTGAACTGCGCGTGATTGGGGCACACAACTGTGTAGTATTCATCTATTGGTGCAGAGTTATTCGGGACGTGTTAAATAAACAACGGTCCAATGACACACGTATTGCAAAGAAAACTTGTTTTAAGTTTAAGATGCCCTCAAATAATAACACGAATTGTGCAGGTCTCTGGTGATAACTTAAAATTAATTATTTCACTTTCTGTTTTTTTTATGCACCGAAGTGTAAAAATGAGCAGATTTGTGACGCATTTACTTTGTTAATAATATCACGATCCCATGTGACCGACACATGAATAAAGTGATGAAGCCCATGGTAATATAAATTTTACATACGGTGGAGGAATACACAACGCGTATACAAATAGATCTTAAGCAGGGCTTTCAAAAGTGCTGTGTGGCCCCACAATTCAAATTTTCGAAATTATTTTCGTTACAAACACCAGGAACTACTTGCGACTAAGCAACAAATCAGTGAACAGTGTTCTTAGAACTGAGGTCTCACTCCTGTGAAAATGCGGTTGGTAATACCTCCTTCATTAGGAAAATAGGAGCTGTTACCCTGCGTTTTGTTACGAATCAGCAACCCTGTTTTTCTGATGAAAGGGGATGATATTACCCCCCACATTTTCACAAGTGGAAGATCTCCATTATACAAAACACAAAGCACTAGTTACCAATTTGTTGCTTGGTCGTGATTAATTCCTGATATTTGCAATGAAAATAATTACAATTCGATATTTTGGGCCACATAACTCCCCTGCATGATAGATATTTTTTTGTGATATATTTGTGACAGGAATCGCCTCTCGAAGTTTATCGGTGATATTAAGTGATATATATATATATATATATATATATATATATATATATATATATATATATATATATATATATATATATATATATATACACACACACACACACACACACACACACACACACACACACACATAGGTACACACTCATAGTTGGGTTGGAATCGACTGACGAAATACTTCGTGAGATGTTTCCTTGTGCAAAATATAAGTGGAAAATCTATTAGATGGGAGATATGAGTCATTAAATATCGAGTTTTTAAACTGTACATTTTTTTTTTTTTTTGCTAAATATTGGAAATGGAGTCAAATTAAATTACAGTTCTTTGAACATTGTTTTACGAAATCGGGATATTCAACATAAAAACAAACTTTCATCAATACCTCCTCTTTTAATGAAATGAACAGGGCTTGCCGCCCTCTTATGGCAGACAACATTTTCGCTGTCTGGATTTATGAACGTTGGTGCTGGTTATCGAGCAGTAATTAACGAAAATGGCCTTCGCATTGTAACTGCTTATGCTGGTACCCACCGTTTCTACGTAAAACGTACATAAAACTGTCGGTGGCAACAGTACAGTCCCAGACATGAACTGTACCTACGCAATACTAACACTTCCTGCAGGGAATCACACAACGACTGTCGCAAGAAGCAAACAGGCAGCTCCAATACTATACGCTTATTAATGTATGGTGCCGGTTGTGTACATTAATTCTTAAAAATATCCTCGAGAATCATTTGCGCATTTTGCGCAGCAGCTTGCATCAGACGGATGTACGTAGTATTGACGACGTGCTAGACATTGCCTGTGTCGCTGAAGCCGAAGATTTACGAGTGTTTTAGACGAAAATAGCGAGTCATGGCCGGTTGCAACAAGAGTACCAATTTTGTTCACTAGGTTATATACTGCTCAATAAAACTGCATTAAACGTTCACAAATCCGGACGGTAACAATATAAGAAGATGCCACCAATGTTATTTTCACTATGGTGGGAGGTATTAGAGAGTTACTCTTCGGTTGAAGATACCGATAACATAAGATAATGTTCGGAGAACTGTAATTTAATTTCGCGTGGTAGCGAATCTCCCGTGGCGCAGTCGGTTGGTGCGCCATCGATATGGGTTGTGGGAGGCTCTGGGTTCAAATCCCGGGTAAGGCATGGGTGTTAATTTAAGATAGGTTATAACTTAAGCCGTACCCTGCTAGCTTTTCAAGCATAAAATCTGGTCCGGAAAATTGTGTTAATTCGGCTTCATATTCATATTGTTATGGCGTCGTTATTGACTTAAATTCTTCCAGGGCATGTGAAATAAATAATGAGCCAATTACAAAAGGTACAACTGTTTGAAGCCTGGCTTGTTCCTAAACGAATCCGGAATAATTAAAGTTTGAGTTGAGCTGTGTTTCATGGGAAAAACATCTAAGGCGCATAGCAGATGAAACCATTCAGACGTGAACGCGGGCGAAGGAAGTACAGAACACTTCAGAATACAGAGGTTAAATGGCGGTGCGTATTGCCAACTGCCGCGTCACACGCCAGCAAAGTGGCCTCACTGGCCAGCAATATGGCGGAACATCCTTCACCAATCCACTCCTGGAGAGTAACTTGACAGAGCTGCGTGACCAACAGATAATAATATTCCACAATGTGCAATAACCAATCAGACTCAATGCCCGTTTCTGCAGCTTTGCGTGGCAATAAGCGACCGAGTTAGCTTATATCAAAGGAAACTCTCTACGCCATTTTTCTTATGTATCCTTATCGGTTCTGTGTCGAAGGTGTGCTTCGTGCAAATATTGACGTTTTGTTTATGGTTAGAGACGATTGCTAGAGATGATGGAAAATCGCGAGAATTTTGTAAGCCAACATATTTTCTATAATACACGAACTATAGTTTACTCTTTCATGATTTAATGAACAAGGTTTTGACTCGGCTAAGTTGTTTGCAGACCAATCACGAACGTTCTGCCGTATAGTATCAGAATCCTCATTGGCCTAGTGAAATGGGGTAGTATCTTCACACATGCATGACAGCCAATAAGGAAAGAAAACTGAGGGGACATGTGTACAGTATGTTGAATCCTAGCGAAGAGTCAACTTTCCCCGCGTTAAACCATCATATCTAACGATTGCTTATCGCGGGAAAAGGAGACGATTTCCCAGGGGAAAGGTTACAGCGGGTCTTGAGCGCCGGTGAGGATGGAAAGAGGTGAAAATTGAGCAGTGGTAGAATTCGAAGGTGTAGGAAATGAGAGAATTCCCGAGAAAACCCGCCGACCAGCGGCATCGTTCGACACGATTGCCAAGTGCTGAACTCGGAGTGAGACCCCGCCGGGAATCGAACCCGGTTCGCCACTGCGGCCCCGTCGATAGAGAAAAAAATATCGATTACGTTCATCTGTAGGCCAGACCAAACAGTATTTGATATGCTTCAGCAGATAATGACTAGCTAGCTGAATCCGTATTTAAAATACAATTTTACCCTATATTGCGTTACACGATTCCACACTTATTTTGTCGTGGGCTTGGTGACACTCGTTAAGAAAGTGTATAATAAATATGTTACAGTTCATTTACGAAAGTAACTCAAACATATTATTTTTAACTCTAGCTTACTAAGAAGAGAATTCGCATTTTTTTTAATTTCCAATCACTGACTATCCATAGGGACAAGAAATTTATGATGTTCTTTTGACGATAGTGCCAGTTCCTACAATGTTCTTCATACTCCAGCCGCTGTCATTTGTTCGTTTGCTACTACTCTGAAGGTAATCCTTTTCCTTATGATCTAGGTTGCATTCTATTTGCTTTTTCAGTCCTTATGTTTCTCATTATATATATATAACGTCAAAAATTAGCGTGTTAACTTATCCGTAGGCTAGAGATCACAGTTTCTTGCTCAGTGAAGGCGATGAGTTGCTTGCTGTCACAGCGGGAGGCGATAACTGGAAGTATGTTTCTTTGCTTGTTTATTGTTGGTTCAGGATTTTCTCGGTGGTGGCAAATAGGACGTGAACCAATTGTAAAAGTACGAAATTTGTAGGAGTTTCAAATTATGGAGTGTCTTGAAATGAATCCACGATTTTTTTTCAAGTTTATATTCAATACTGATTAAGTGCTGCAGGGCGTCGGCGGCAGTAAGTGCATTTTCTGTGTCGAAGTTCGCAGAAATTGAGCCTGGGTGTGTTAATTTTGGCTTACTGTGGATTTTTATCTTTTAAGTTATAGTGGTCTTCACATGGAACGTTGCATAGGAAGCGAGTTTAATTATGTACACCGTACACAGCAGAGAACATCGACAAGTAAGCCCCTCACGTGGTGGGAGACATCATTTGTTGTTGAGACTATATTCGGTAGACGCATATTACACTCATTCAAAGATAAACATATAAATTTAGGCGTTTCAAAATATAAATATTTTATTCGAAAATGTACTAATATCCAGACGACGTTTTGTCTTACATCGGGGCCAATACAAATCTGTGTTTTATGTTACTGGCAGCAGAGGTTTATGAGGCTACGGAACATAATCTCAGCAAGGAATGATGTCTACCACACGTAGGGAACCTTTCTCATTGGACTGCTGTGTGCAGTGCTGACCATTCAAGCTCCTTCATACGCAACGTCCCAGATAGAGGACTCTGTCACTGAAAGGGGTAAACAGCTGCTACCAACATCTTCAAGCAAAAATATATTTTTGGTCCCTATATACAGAATGTTCCGCGATTCGACCGACATTCGTCGGCAGTGTATTCTACAGATCATTGGCAACAAAACATTCATATAGAAAAATGGGCTACGCAGCTTCCGTACCGAGTTACAGGGGCGAATGTGGAAAAAAAAAAAAAACACGTTGCCTTACGGAACACCTTTATTGCATTGGACTACAAGAATGTGGAGTGGCTCACACCAGCTGCTCAAAATGTGCACCGTCCACCCGTCCGCGGGCTGCGACGCGTTGCATCATGGAGCGTTGCTACTGCATGCGAGGTAGTTCTGCAGTTCTGCGCGTAACTGATCGGCGGCGTCGGTAATCGCCTGCTGTAACCGGGCACGTGTGTCCGGCCGCGGTCCGTCGTACACCCGATTTTTCAGGCAGCCCCACACGAAAGGCCAGAGGGGAGAGGTCCGGAGAACGCGCCAGCCACGGGACCGGCCCACCCCGTCCAATCCAGAGGAGCGGAAACGCAGTATTCAGGTATGCTGTGACAGTCCTTCGGAAGTGTGGAGGAGCCCCATCCTGCTGTAGCCACATCCGCTGGCGAACCTCTAACGGCACATCCTCCAACAACACAGGGAGGGTGTTGACCAGAAACTCCCTGTAGGAGTGAGCAGTAACACTGCCAGCGAAGTAATGTGGGCCGATAAGTCGTGAGCCAAGCACACCACACCACACGTTGACTGAAAACCTTTCCTGGAAATTGGTTTCCGTAACATCGTGCGGATTGACGTGTGCCCATGTGTGCTCATTGCGGCTGTTGGTGATGCCCTGACGCGCGAACGTTTCCTCGTCGGAGAACAGAATGAGGGGCAGTGATTCCACGTGTTCCTGAATCTAGGCGCAGAATTGCGGACGGGGGGGCGTGATTCTGGGGCTGCAGGTGTTGCACTGTCTGCAGGTGGTAGGGACGCAGGCCGCCGGCGCGCAATATCCGCCACACCTGCGCTGGCGACACCGCTGTCGTCCGTGCGATCGCACGCACACTGGTATGTGGTGCTTCTGCTATCTCGTCCAGTACAGCCACGTCAATCCGGTGATACTCACGCTCCTGTGTTCGTCGCGGGCAGGCTCCTGTCTCCCTCCAACACTAATACACCCTGGCGAACGTCGTATGACGCGGCACTCGGCGGGCTGGGAACCGCCTACGATACTCCACCGCAGCACGACGTCCATCGCCGTCACATAATCCGTACACGTACTCTGCTCGTGTAAACAGTCCTGGCACGGTGCTTCTCCTCGCCTCGTAACACCAACCCTGACAGGCTATGCCGGCCGGCCTCCCGACTCTATGGCCTGCGTGTGGTTTAATGGGACATTTTGTCAACTGCGTGTACGTGTGTAATGTGCCTTTCACCTGTCCTGTCGGCACAGCAATGGACGGGTTTCTCCACTGCATGTCTGTGTTCCTTGCACGTCCGTCCCTGTAACTCGGTACTGGAGCTGCGTAGCTCATTTATGTATATTACTTTTTTGTTGCCAATGAGCTGCAGAATACACTGCCGATGTATGTCGGCCAAATCGCGGAACATTCTGTATTACAACGCATTTTATTTATTGCAGTGCATTTGCAAACAAAAATATATTTTTCTTCATATACTTTAAAACTCCATATTTAGGCCTGAATGAAAGTTTAATACGCAGAGGTAGCAGCTGTTTTTTTTTTCCTGCGAAGATCTTGTAATGCGTATCAGGCTTCAACGCACCGTCCACATATCTGCGAAAAGTCTGTCATGTGCAGGTAGTCGTCCATGTGGTCAGCAACTTATCTGTTAAATAATCCACTGAAATTCCAGCTGCACTTTTGCCGCTGGTTCGTGACTCGCCTGAAAACAAGCAAATGCTCTGGGGGGAAATGCATCTACCAAACACAAACATTAACGCGGCTTTGAAAATTTTTTCAAGAAAGCAGCTGTCGTTTATTGTCTTAACATTGTTGTTGGTTGACGTGGCCCAAGGTTGGAGTGCGCTCACCCTACGTGCTCTTTACATCAGCAAATTTGACACTTCCATAGAGTAGGTACATGTAGTATATTCGCAGTTTCTTCGCACTTTTAAACTCAAACCTTAATATTACCCCATATATGACGCGTTTGGTTGTTTCCTAATTACGTTAAGCATCACTAGCGACCCGAGAAATAGTGCAACGACCTGTAGGCTAGATTTCACAGTCTCATATACTCTCATACTAATATCAACTGTTTATTGGTTGATTGTTGTTATAGTAAAATGTGGTGGTTGGGCGCACAAATATTTGCATGTTTTTTATTGGCTCATTTGTTTACAGGAGGTATCAAAAAACACGTCGACCAATTACAAAAGTAACATGGTCGTACAAGTGCGTGAATTCCAACTTGTCTAGAAGTGAACCCGTGGAATTCTCGGGTCTCTAAGCATCACAAGCGTTTTATACTTGTGTAGACATTAAAGTACCTTATTTGTTTTGTAAAATTGAAATGTTATTTATAAATTTTATTTTTAATTTATAATTAATCAGAATAAAACAGGGAAGAATAAAGTGTGTTGGTAATGCCTAGTAAGAAATAGTTCTTATTTCACTGAGGGAGCACGAATGCAGTGCGTTGTCCATTTGGTGTAATTTTGTAGATTCGGTTAAGCTTCGTTTCCATGAGGCGGAGAAAAGATTTCTGGATGTAGAACTTTAGAAGAGCTTTAGAAAAGTTAGTTGTAAGTAACCGTGAATGTACTATAGCAAGTTAATAGCGGTATTATTACCTAGAATACTTATTGCCTTGTGTCTACCGTGAAAAATCTAAATTTTCTGACACAGCAACGAGTATACACGTGTATAAGCCATTCGCGAAAGGACTTAAAATACTCAGGAACCACCAAATGTTTCGTTTACTGCAAAGACTGCATTGCGGGGAGTAACGAGTCGGACGGCCTTGATTCCTCTGTCCACGGCACTGACCTAGAACAACGTAGATCTAAGGTCTACGGTCCAATGCAAGCTCCAGTCACAGAGTAGATAAACACACAGAGGCGAAATGGTGTCGCGGTTATTTTATTGCGAGAGCTTCGCGCAGCTAGTGAGAGAATGGGCTCGCGGCACTATTTCGCCTTTGTGTAGGTTATTTATCTACTCTGTGGTGTTACTTTTGGAAATATTCCGCTGATTATTTAGTAATCTCTGGAAACTCTGAGCCAATGACAAACTTGCACAATCAGACGCGGCCAATCATGGCATCCCGCTGTAGTAACCAATGAAGGGATAGAATCTACTCGAGCACAGAAACTGCTGTGGAAGTCTAGCCGTAGGTTACTGAGATCACACATTTCCCCACTCTTTAACTGGTGACGATAAACTGTAGTTACGCACTCATAATATAAGTTGTTCATATTACATTTCTGAATATTTGACAGCAGTTTCAATATAATTAATTGCCCGCAGACAGCAAATTGGAGTGGAGATACTTGGGCGGCCCTAAGGTCATATTTCTCTCTTTTTTTTTTAAATTTTTTTATCTGAGAGAGGTTTCGAAAAATGCCCTCTTAATGCAGCTGTTAGTTGTCAAATCATTATAGTTTTCAAAATATAACTCTCAAATTCCACACAAGAGTGTTTTAGGCAGGTTCGAAAAAGCGCGGCATACTGCATTTGTGTTACAAGCTACGAAAGGAACAAAACCAACTTTTCCTCTACACGTTATGGTTTACACTATTTATTAAATAAAAGTTAACAGTTTAGCTTGAATGAACAAAAACATATTTACGACAAGTCTGATCCCTATTTTCAACAAAATTCAGTGTGCCAATACTCGCTCACCTGTTTATAAATCGCACTCATACTGAAACAGTATGTTCTGCACACCATACAGATCGCATTAAATGCAATTTGATCGGAAAAATATATAGTCGCAAAGTCCAGTATACTGCCGAATTCGGGAAATTGAGACTTTTGAGTGTTATATTTTGAAAACTATAATGATTTGACAACTAATAACTGCATTAAGGGGGCACTTTTAGAAAGCTCTTTCAGATAACCAAATAAAAGAAATGTGAAATATGACCTTAACATCGGGGTCTTGACAGGCGATGAGGGTAATTCTGGAATCGCAATAGCGCGACAGACGCGACGCCATGGGCGCGACGCGAATATAATAATCTTCAAGTCAATCAGGATCAAGACTTATGTGACGTCAACACGACCAAAATATCTCGCTCAGCAAGATTTCCGAATAGAAAATATTTCTAATTTATTCACGTCGCGGACGCAACAATTCTGTAAAAATGTCTAAGCCGCCATATGGTTGGCGCAAAAGTTTTACTTGCGCTATTATTTACCGTATTAATAAGCAAAGCAACACATTTTAATGGCTAGATGCAATTACAGCCATATTTTCATTCTCAAAGTACCAGCGGACATGGAACGAAATGTCTGAAAGGATTTCGAAATAAGAAAATAATGGAAAAATTAATGTCCATCGTAAAAGAGGTTAGTATGCAGTAGCAAGAAAACATTTATAAAAAATATTTAAAAATGTTGATCGCAAGGCGGTAAAATCTAGTGTTCCCATTAACGCGAATTTTTGTTGTGTCGCACCCTTCTCGTCGCATCTGTCGCGCTATTGTGATTGTAGCATGAAGCGAGGTGGGTATGGAGCGGCGTCGGATGCAAGGCCGGGAAAACCCGCCAACCAGAATCAAGTAGTTGTTAAAGGAGAGTTCTGGACCACCCATTATATTACCCCATTTTCACCCAAATGCCATGATTTTTACACAAAATTCAACCAATTTGATCGATTTCAAGTCACTTTTTCTTGTCTCTAGAAGCTCCAGTTCTCATCAATTTTCATTGAAAACAAGCAATTTCCATTAAAAAAAACATGCATTTTAACTCAAAATTTAAGTAATTTCATCGTTTTCAAGCTACTTTTTCTACCTTCTAGAAGTCTCATCTGACCCCAATTTTCAATTCTCAAAAAAAAGCAAATTTAAGTCAAAAATTAAGCCATTTTATCGTTTTCAACCTACTTTTTATTCTTTCTACAAACATCATTTGACCTCAATTTTCATCAAAAATCAAGTATTTTTACCCCAAAACCAATTAAATTGATTACTTTATCAAAAATGGCCGTGCAGGATTTGTCTTAACTTAAAAAGCATGAAATTTATGCTCAAATAAAGTAAATTTATCGTTTTCAAGCACTCTTTTTATGTTTCATAGAAATGCCATTTTTGCAAGCAAGTAATCTAAATCAAGCTAATATATGCCAAAAATCAAGCAAATTAAGCTAAAAATAAAATAAAATATTGGAAAGACAGTTGATAGAATTTATATATTTTTAATTGAATTCGATATCATGAATAAATTTCCCACTTTTTATTTCTTTTAAAACTTTATACACTATAAAATGTTGATTTTCATTAATTGTTTTTAAATAATCTATATCAAATATCTTTACATATCGATCTAGTAACTTAACTTCATACTTCCCGTATAGAACACGATTCTTTTTTTTTTACTAAACTTAGATTCATAAATTTGAAAATCTGTAGTATACCATTTATTAATTTCACGTTCTTGTAGTTTGGTGAATTCATATGAATTATTCACCCTCTTGCGAAGCGATTCCATTTTTTGTTTTGTGTTATTTATAAAAAACAAATTGTTAAAGAAAAATATTTTTTCATTCACTTAATAAATTATTTTTCTTAATAAATAAAATGAAAACTATGCTCGAAATGGAAAATAATACCATATCTAAACAATGTAAAAAGTGTACCAAAGTATTAAAAAATAGAAAGTTTTGCATTACATAAACGCACAATAGATAAACATGTTAATGCATGTAAAAAAGGTCCAGGTGAAATTCCAAAATTCAATTTGAGTTTAAAAAAAAAAAAGAGAAAGTGCTATGCAAATATGGAAAATATGTTTCTAAAATATATCTCAAAAAGCATAAAAATAATAAATCGCGCAGTACAAATGAAATTCGAGATGATTATTCAACTAAGAGATGTTAGTATGTAATGAGAATATATCTATCGATTCATTTTATCATCATGAATCAACTATAGACAAGCATACAACAAAATGTAAAAAATATTTAAATGAGAAAATACAATGTGAATGTGGAAAATATGTTTGTACTTCATATACCAAAGAGCATAAAAAAAAAACTAAAACAACCCAGCACATTAGTAGATATTCTAACTGATATTCAGAATGAAATTTATCCAACAAAAACATGCACAGTTTGTAATGATAATAAATATATAAATTTATTTTTTTATTAATAAAAATAATAAAGACAAACATTCGACAATATGCAAAAAATGCTGTAGTGAGAAATACACCAATAAGAAATAAAATATTTAAATTATTATAATAATATAAAAACCTTTCCAATTTCATTCCACCATATTTATTAATTTTTAGAAAACATTCAAAAAGGGCTAAAAACTTCCAAAAACATAGTTTTTCCTCAAATCAGATTTTTCATATTTTTGAAACCTTTATCAATTTTTATTTCTTATAAATAAAGAACTATGGCGACAAACAATCGAATAGTTGAGTAGAGTAAAGAGAGGGCGAGGGAGTTGAGAGTTATGGGAAGAGATTTAAAAATTAAAAATTGGTACAATCTAAGCAAAGATGATTTAATTGCGTTTATTGTACCAAGAATATTACATGAACAAACAAAAAGTAATTTTAGAAGTCTACCCTTTTCAAATTACAATATAAAATATAGAAAAAAAAAACATTAAAAAATATTTATATTCTCAAATAGTTTATTTGTACAACCTAGAAATAAAAGTAAGTGGTAACAGAATGGATGACAAAGAATAATTTTACAAATTTACATTTATCTGATGTTAATATCAATGAAGTATATAAACAAGATAAAACAAATTAAAAGAAACAATTCCTTATTCTACTAATGTTTTCGATAACAAAAGAAGAGGGAAATTACTTAGTTAATAAAGCTTTTAAAAGTAGAATATCAACATATAACATTGAATATTGCTTTAATTTAGTGCAACCTAATAATTTTTTAACTTCAGTAAAAAATATGGTTTTTGAGATAATACACAATAATCTTAGATCATTTAGAGGGTTGAAAACCAGTATTAAATTATATGCCAATTGTTGTAAGCAAGAGAATAATCAAGCAGAAATATTTCGATTTCAATCACCCAATTATACAATATTGAATGAAGGAGATATTAAAAGGAATTATAAATTTATAAAACAAGAAATATTTACACAACCATCTGAATCTCAAAGAAGAGATTCAGGATGTACTTTAGAAAGAATAATTGGAATACAATTAGCTATAAATAAGTAAAATCCATCAAATGGATCATCATATATTGAACTACCAGAATTTATTATGAATAAAAAGCATGCATAAATGTTAAAAATTAAGATCAAAAATGTTTTCTTTGGGCAATAAAATCTCCATTATTCCCAGCAGACAATCATTCAGATAGAGTATCTAAATATAAAAATGAGGTGCTTAATATTGATGAAGTAATTGATAAATATGAATATCCTATACAAATTCATGATATAACAAAAATAGACATTAAATTTGATGCATGTATAAATGTTTACTCTATTGAAGGCAAGTCTATAGTATATATACTAAAACATAGAAAAATAAATAAGATATTGACATAAATTTACTTTATTTTTAAGATGATATAAATTCATATTATTGTTGGATAAAAGATTTATCGA
This sequence comes from Dryococelus australis, assembly GCA_029891345.1. NCBI lineage: Eukaryota > Metazoa > Arthropoda > Insecta > Phasmatodea > Phasmatidae > Dryococelus > Dryococelus australis. The sequence continues at coordinate 165,791,583 of CM056993.1, forward strand.
AACTGCTTTTTTGCAAAATAAATAAGCTTGGTAAAACTCATATATGTAATATGTGTCTTCAAGTCTTTTATTCTCAAGAGAAATTAAATAAACAGAAGACTGTTATAAAAATGAATAAGTGAGAATCACTTATACTTCGAAAGGAGAGCAAATATATTATAAAAATTATAAACGTACAATGAAGGTTCCTTTCACAATAATATGCAGATTTTGAATCAATTCTAAAGAAAATTTCAACCATCAAACCTAATCCAAAGGAAATTATTTAAAAAATTTCCAATTTTAACAGAATATGATTCTGATCATGGTTTTTATAAATAAATACTTAAAGAAAGATATAATCTTACTAACGAATGTATAAATAACATTGACCTAAAGTTAAATGATTAATCATATACAATGAAACATTAATTACATTAATAATCTGGTTTTTGTTATTATATTGTATCTAACTATGCAGATTATAAACCACCAGTTATATATCGAGGTCCAAATGAACGTAAAGTTTTTTATACAATCAATAAAAAGGGAAGTTGAAGACATTTGAGAAATATATTCGCAAATTGAACCCATGCAACCACTAACAAAAGATTAAAATGCTACTTATTATAACTCTTAAAAGTGTACTGTGTGCCAATGTGAATATACAAAGTAAAATAAAGAAGTATGTCATAATGATTATATAACTTGGAAATTCATTAATCCAGTATGTAATAATTGTAATATATAATTAAAATTTTCCAATTTTGTTCCAAATTAATTTCATAATTTAGCTGGATATGATGCTCATTTATTAATTAAAGAGTTAGGAAATGGTCATGAAAATATAGATTTAATAGCAAATAATGAAGAAAAGGTTCTTACTTTTGGGAAACAATCAGAAAATTTAAAAATGAGATTTATGGACACATTTAAATTTATGGCCAGTAGTTTTGATAAACTATCATCTAATTTAACTAAAGATAAAATTAAAGTAGATTTAGTTATTAAAAAAGGCGTTTATCCATATTATTTTATTGATGGTTGGGAAAAATTTATAGACACTAAACTTCCACCAGAGTGAGTTTTACAATAAATTGAATGATTCTGACATAACTGATGATAATAATGAACGCACAAAACTTGTTTGCAATCAAGTTACTATTAAAAATCTTGGCAAATATCATGACATATTTAAAAAGAGACATGTTATTATTAACAGATGTGTTTGAAAGTTTTAGAAATACATGTATAAATTCATATGATTTAGATAGAGCACAGTATTTTACAGCACCAGGATTATCTTGGGATGCAATGTTAAAAATTACTAAACAACCATTAGATTTATTGCGTAGTAATGATATGATTTTAATGATTGAAAAAGGAATTGGAGGAGGATATCACAATGTTGTAAACGTTATGTTAAAAAAATAAATAAATATTTAGAAGATTTTAATCCAAATCAAGAGTCTAATTATTTGGAATATCTCGATGCTAATAATCTATATGGATGGAAATGTCTCAATAGTTACCATATGGTGGTTTTGAATGGCTGAATGGAAAATAACATGAATTAGATACATTTTTGGGGAAAAATATATGAAATCATAAGGATACTTCTGATCATGATTACATATCAGAAGTTGATTTAGAACATCCTCTAAAATTGCAATAATTATAAAATGATCTTCCTTTTTGTCCAGAAAATAAGGCACTTCCAAAAAAAATCAATCTAAATTATTAACATTATATAAAAAAGAATAGTATGTTATGCACTATCATAATTTAAAACAATGCCCAAAGAATGGTTTAAAACAATCTAAAATACAAGGAATATTATAATTTAATCAGTTTGATTGGTTGAAAAAATGTATATAGATCTAAATACGATGAGAACTAATGCAAAAAGTTTCTTCGAAAAGTATTTTTATAAGCTTGCGAATAATTCTGTGTTTGGTAAAATAATGGAAAATAAAAGAAATAGAGTAGATATAAGACTGATTTCAAATGAAAAAGCCCGTAATAAATTAGTTGCGAAAGTAAATTTTAAGAAAAGTACTATATTTTATGAGAATATTGCAACTATACATATGAATAAAACAAGTGTAAAACTTAGTAAGCCTATTTTTGTGGGTATGTCCATGTTGGACATATGGAAAGAGTTAATGTATGATTTTCATTATAAAGTAATAAAACCAAAATATGGTGATAAAATTGAATTATGTTGCCAGGATACCAATTCGTACATTTATAACAAAAACAGAATATTTTTATGAAGATATGAAAACAGTGATATAAAAATTTTATACAAGTGGTTATTCAAATGACAATATTTATAACATACCTCAAATAAATAAGAAAGTTTTGGGTAAAATGAAAGATGAATGCAATGGTAAAATAATGAAAGAATTTGTTGGTTTACAATCAAAAATGTATGCATATAGAGTTGGTGATAAAGAACATGAACTATCGAAAGGATTAAATAAATGTGTAGTTAATAAGAGAATTACACTTGATGATTGTAAGAAATGTTTGTTTGATGAAAAAATACAACATAGAACAATGAATTTAATAAGTGAAAAACAGCAAATATATACAATAGAAGTTAATAAAGAACATTAAGTCATTATGATAACAAAATAAGTATACTAGAAGATAAATTAGACACATTACTATTTGGATATCAAAATACATTAATTTTTTAGTTAATTTTTTATACTATTATATATTACATTATTATATATTATAAACATTTTTAGTTTCTAAAAAAATATCGATAACAATACCATAAAAATAAATAAGTTTACCATTTTCATATCTAATTTCCAAAGCAATTTGATTAAAATGTTCATTGCTAATTTTATAAAAATATGTTTTTGAGGGTTCATAAATAATGTAATTTTTAAATCCAAACATTGTTTTTTTTGGGGGGGGGGGAAGTAGCAATTAGTTCTGTTTCCAATTTATTAGATTCATCATATTTTATAAACATTCGATATGCTATATTACAGTGAACAATTATTGTTTAAAATTGATTAAAATGTGGTAATTTACACCTAAAACAATTTTGTCTTTTTCAATAGTCATATTTCTCTCAAAACCAAGAATATCAGATGGTCGGTCATCAAATTTAATATCAATTTATATTTAATCGATATTCTGTTTTTCACATTGTCTAGCATTATTTCAATATTATTGGTTTAAAATGGCTCAATTAAATTTATAGTTTCTTTTAAAGATTCAATATTGTATTGTCCTTTAGGAATAGTTGTGTTTTGTTTTTATCAACCACAGCACTCAATTTTTTAAATGTTGTTATAATATTATAGTTTATATTAGTTTCACAAATTTTGTATGAAAACCTACTAATGCAATTGATTTATCTTTATGGATGATATTGGAGTGAAGCTTATTTTTTTTAAATGGGGTTATTATTTGATAACTTGAATACTTTAATGTCCATTTATTACAAAAATTATCATATTAAATAAAAAAAGTTGACTGGAGTGTTGGTGATTTTATTTCTGAAGAATCGCTTTAAAAATGGCAAAACTTTTGCCTGACAATATGAGTGCAATGATTATCGGTTCTAGTAATAGTGCGAAAACGAATTTGATGATACATTTAATTTATAAGAATGGTTGATTAAATTTCAATAAATTGTATGTTTGTTCAAAAAGTTTAAATAAACCATAATATATTCAGTTAAAAAATTATTTTGATGTCATATACAACAAGTTTAATGAAAAAATGGCTTATTTTTATAATAACAGCTGTGAGATGATTTCCTTAGATCAATGTGAAAAAAATTCTTTAGTTATATTTGATGATGTCATTTTAGATAGACAGGATGTTACTCCTGAGTATTTCACTATGGGAAGACATTAAAATATTGATATATTTGATTTGGCACAAACAGATTCGAAAGTACCCAAGTAATTAGAGGGATAATACGAATTTCCTGTGTATATTTAGACAAGATGACAGAAACGTAAAGCAAATTTACAACAATTTTGTTTGTGGCGATATGTTTTATGAGAAATTTAAAGTGGTCTATGCAAACTGTTGCAATGAGGATTGTGGTTGTTTTATTACAATATATTTGAGCAGAAAAACGAACAATGGAAAGTAAATAAATCAGATCCAACAGATTTTCCACTCACGTCTAAATATCACACTTTCATGCCTCACCAGTTTTCCTCAACAGAGCTTCAGCAAGCTCTCAGCAGAACAGGAAGGAGCTTTACCAAAATTGTACTGTTCTCTACTAACCACTTGAGGAAACTTCACTCATCAGCCACTAGAAAGAATAATTGACAACTAGAAGCTTTATAATTATCGCTTTGCTCATCTTTCCATGGTGGCTCGGCGACAAGATGCTTAATTTGAAATGCAAAGGCCATGGGTTCGAATCCTGGTCTGAACTAATTTAATAATGTGAATATGAGTCACCCATATTTGCACTATTAGATTATCACCAAATCATTAAAAAATTTGAGCCAAAAACTTTACTAGTTTGTGTTCACACACACACACACACACACACACACACATATATATATATATACACACACACACATATATATATATATTATATATATATATATATATATATATATATATATATATATATATATATATATATATGTGTGTGTGTGTATATATATATATATGTGTGTGTGTGTGTGTGTGTGTGTGTATAACACATATATATATATATATATATATATATATATATATATATGTGTGTGAATAGCTGATGCAAAAATAAATGGTGTTTTCCCCACATGGTGTAAGGTGACACATCAAAGACAATTGTATATAATTGAAGATACACATCCAAATTGTGAACAATTATTGAGATTTGGTTGTATTCCAAATTCTATCAATTTGTATCAAGGAATGAAAGGAACATTGAAAGGACACATAGTGTGTTTTGTAACTATTTTAATATTGCCAGAAATAATTTCACTCAACAAACAATTTATTAATTGTGTTAATAATCTTTATCGAATTGAGTAAGAAGCTAATTTTAAATAAAAATTTACAGACATATACATGGGTCAACGAAGTGCCTACCCTTACTTACAATGAAGAAAACTATATTCAATTTCACATAACATCAGTTTTATTAATCGAGGGGTTATGCAAATTATCAAATCCTAACCATTTTACATACATATTATTACCTTTTGTTTTTAAAACTGGTTTGACCAAATATTCATCAGGATAGTTAGTTTTCATAATTTTGAATTCAATAATACTGCCTTTTATTTCTTCTCTGTTTTTATCTTTTATTTTGTAAGTTGGCACATCATTATTTAAAACCTCAAAAATAGTAAATAATTCTGTTATCCAATTAGGAGTGTAACAATTTTCAAAAATCGTTTATTTTTGCTAATATGGAAAATATTGACAACTTTATATTATGGTTTAATAAACACATTCCCAAAATCTGGTTTTCTTAAATCTTTTTTCATTTTTCTTATTAACTTCAATTGGTTTCATGCCGATAGTACTATGTTTTGTATTGTTGTATTCTTTACTAAATTAGCCAATATATTTACCCATTTATAATTGTCATTTAAAGCAAATTGTTTCCACACTTTACTCTTCGTGGGACGATTATATCTGTCTAGAACACTGGATTTAAGTTCACTGAATGTAGAGTAATGATTGATGGTATATTTTTGCATAAGTTCATTAAATATTATATTGTAAAATTTGGATCCATTATCGCTTTGTATATTACATGCTTCTATGTTTGATCACTGTAATGTAAGCAATATTTATGTTAAAAACAGAAGAAATGAAATTTTTCAAAAGAAAACTGGAATCTAGATATTGACAATAATTTTTGTGATAAAGCATTTCTTGCTTATAATGTTTTTAGGAGTTCTAAAACAATACTAGATAAATTATATAGAAATAATGAACTTTATTATAAGCCAACTCTAAACTTTGTTGGTTATACCAATTATTATTCATTTTGGGGATGAAGACCGTTGTATATTATTGATTGTTTATATAGAAAAACAACTGTAGTTAAAGAAAACACAAATATAAAAATTAGTGCTGATTTCGATAAAGCTATTAGAACTAATACAATTTGCAATGTTGTTCTAATTAGCCGAAGGAATTTAACTTATGATTATTCGAAAGAAAGAATTACTGAAGATATATAACATTTTTTAATTATTAAATGGAAGAAACAACAAATTGTTTCGATATTTTAATACAGTTCTATATACTTATATTTGAGTGGATACAATTAAAACTTTTACGATTTTTTAGAGGCATAGAAGAATTATTTGATCAAATAAAATTTTTTTTCTCAAATATCACTTTTTTATAAAACATGTACAAATCTTAAATATTATAAATGGATCAAATTATAGAACTTTTAGAACTTAGAGATATTGAATATGAAATTATGAAAACATAAACTTCCGTTGATAAGCAAGTGGACATTTTTCGTTTCATAATTGTTTTAAAAATCGATTAAAATGATCTAAGATCAGATAAATTTTCTAATTTTAAAGAAGATGATTATGATTTGGAATGTTGTAATGGTTGGGATTATGGAATCAGTAGTGGATATGCTTCAGATTTTTCTTTATTTTTAGTCTTTGAAAAGTCCTATCTGTGCTTTATTTTTGTTGCATAAATTTATAAATTCTATTAATTTGTTTCTTTTTATTTGGTCTTTAGCTTAATTTGCTTGTTTTGGCGTAAATTTGCTTGATTTAGATTACTTGCTTGCAAAATTGGCATTTCTAGAAAACGCGAAAAGTTGCTTGAAAACGAGAAATTTACTTGAAATTAGCATAAATTTGACGCTTTTTAAGTTAAGACAAATTATGCATGGCCATCTTTTGAAATAGTGGTCAATTTACTTGATTTTGGGGTAAAAATGATTTTAAAAAAATGAAAATTGGGGTCAAATGAGGTTTGTAGAATGTAGAAAAAGTAGCTTGAAAAAAATTAAAGAAAGTGATTTTTGACTTAAATTTCCTTGTTTTTAGCTTAAAATTGTTTCATTTTGACTTAAATCTGCTTCGTTTTAAGAGTTGAAAATTGATGTCAAATGAGACTCCTAGAAGGTAGAAAAATTAGCTTGAAAACAATAAATTTACTTGTTTTTTTGAGTTAAAATGCATGGTTTTTGATGAAATTTTTTGTTTTCTTCGAAAGTTGATGAGAACTGGAGCTTCTAGAAAATAGAAATGTGTCTTGAAATCGATAAAATTGGTTGGATTTTGTGTAAAAATCATGGAATTAGGGTGAAAATTGGATAATTTAATGGGTGGTCCAGAACTCCCCTTTAACAACTACTGAGGTATCGGCACCTGCAAAAATTTGGAAGCGTCCCCGCCAGGGATAGAACACTGTTCGCGTTGGTGGAAAATTAGTGCTCTTACCGTTGCTCTGAAACAGCCCCTTGTTCTCAGACAGACTTTTTGACGTGAATACGTTTTTAAATTTGTGGCCATAGTGGGAGGCAATCCAAAAAATCCGATGATAACAAAATTGGGGGATAGAGTTTGGCATTGCAGCTCCGAATCTATCGTCTACATTCAAAATTCAATTACACCACTCGATTGCCCAAGGATCAAAGAATATGTTACGTTGAGTGAGGACTGCGAAAAATCGCGCGCGAGTAGTACAAAAAAAAGGGGGGGGGGGGGAGCCGCTATTTTGAGTTCTTTTCGCCGCGTTTCATAACTCCCGCGTAGTATAACTTTTGAATAGGAGAAGCTACGACGCTTGTTTAAGTATTAATCGACAGCTCTCATCGAGATCAATCGATTGCGTGTATGAAAACATTTGTGTGGTGTGGTTATGGTGAAATTGTATGAGTTTAATGTAAAAAAATCAAGAAAACTTAACAAAATTTATGCCTATACTCGTCAAAAAATCAAGTCGAAATACAGCAATCGTATACGGTTGGAAAGAGCGATTCAAAATAAATCAGGCGATACCCATAAAACCCCATATGATCGAGTGAAGCGGTGCCGGGAACGTAAAATAAACATTAACGCATCCGAGCGCGTCAATGTAGACGTATTCACGCAAAACTTCTTGTCCCCATCACAGCCAAACCCAATTTTATTTGTAACTAACGGGTTCTACCAATTAAGTTGTATATTTTGTTGATTGTAAAGAGGTCTTAATCACACTTTGTTCAGTCAACAACAAAGTAACACCAGTTTAATGTTTAATGTTTGTTTGAAGCATTGTAAACAAACAGTTGTTTCGGGAAAAAAATTTATGTCAGAATAGAATGCAATGTACTGTACCATTAATAATTTTGTTGTAACAATTTTCACATAGATGAAAGTAGGCAGCGTAGTGTAAATATCGCGTCATTGGAATTAAGAGCAATATATGTTAGTTCAAATCTTACACATAAATGATTTTAAATGTAATGAGAATCATGAACTAGCTGTCTTCCCGAGAGCGCTCCAGTACAGTACGAGTTTGGCACAAAAAACGGCAGTCACATAAGCATTTCAAAGTCATACATTGACGCACATTTTATTCCTATGTTAGCCGATTGGTTACCTGTGTCGTTGAAAATATTTTCCATAAAGAAGAAAGAGGACGCAGGTTGGATGGATTCATGGGCTAGTGAAAAGGCATTTTATTGTGAATCATCCAGAATTTGTTAAAAATTTACTTCGTGTACTTTCAGCCTTCATTTCTTTACAAATTGGCTCTCAAGACCACTAGGTTAAGAACCGCCCAGATCTCTTCACACACTCATTTGTTTCCAAACGTGCGCACAGTTGCCTTAGTAGATGCTTGAATCGAAGAACAATAATATTGATATATTATTATTTAATTTTCATAAAACGCCATATTTAAGAGTTGAATGAAGAGATTTGCGAGGCTCCTAATAACGAGGTCTTGAGAGCCGATGGGGGTTGAACGAGGTGAAAATGGAGCAGTGCTGTAATGAAAGGATGGGGAAACGGAAAATCCCCGAGAAAACCCACCGACCAGCGGCACGATTTCCACTTGCGAAAGTCCGGGGTTAACCGGCGGGAATTGAACCCGGTTCGCCTTGGTGGGAGGGGAGCAGGCTAACCCCGCATAGCCACCGCGGCCACTCCATATTGTGGAGTTCAAACGTATTTCTTAACGGAACTTTAAACGGGTAACGAAATAGTGACATCAATACTTTAGCTAACTTGATTCGTAATTACTCTATCGTTAGCAAAAGTGGGTCGAATATAAAATACAATATTTGCGTTGAAAATATATAACATGAACTGATTTAAGAGAACATTGAAATTTAATGAGTTTGTTTAACTGTCGTTTTTAAATGTTTAACGTTACCTCGTTGAGGTACGTGATTTTTACTAAGAATTATTTTTTATTCCTATACAATTATTTGTGCACTATAGTATTACATACTTTTTCAATTGATTGCCATTAAATATAATATTTATTTTACCCTACATGCACAACGTGCACTAAATTACTTTTAAAAAAAAAACTTACGAAAGAAAAAATACTTGTGTTATTCGCGTGGATTTCTTCATGGTCAATCAATACGTACAATTTACAATATAACTAAAAGCTCAAAAATCTAACGTATTCGTTTTAGGACCAGCTATACTTTGAACAGGTGTAATTTGAATATCTTTATCAATTGGATCGAAGTTCTTAAGCCAAACACTGAGTGAATTTGAGCCAATAAGTAACCTGCAATTAAAATATACCTGAATGCCGTGCTTCTTGACCTGGAGTAAAACTGGAGTATCAGTCAATTATCATCTCACTGAGATTCGAGCAAAGAAAGACTTGTAGAGTATAACGTGTTGCCAAAGTATTTTGTGAAATTTTCGGAGCTCTCTATATATAACTCTTAATAATTTACAGAGCTAGTTTAATTTATATTTTCAGGCGTTGCAATCGTGTAATTTTTTTCTGTAGTTGAACTGACGTTGGTTGAGGATCCCCCACTGATGATCGGCGAAAGCTAGTGAATGTAGATGATCATGGTTGCAGACACCTGAATATCGCGAAAAGATTCCCGCACATGCTGTATTTCAGTAGCCTACGAGCGTACCAGCAGTTTTCGTTTGCTTGTAGGCGGCATGTCTTTGTGAGATGATATTTTCCAGCTTGACTGGCCAATCAGAATTAGATGTCATCAATACTGTACATCTGTGATTCTCGCGCAGACTTCTAGGACGCGTAACACACAAACCATCCAATCATGAATGTTGATCTGAGCTGAAGTATTATGAAATACAACTTGTCATAAAATCTTTTCGCGAAAACCGGGTGTGCCTTACCATGATCTATAGTTTCTATAGCTGGCTCCTCTGCGTTGCCTGAGCTGGCGAATTCCGATGGTGACTAACAATTCCTTGTTATGATACTGCACTGTGGTTGACACTGACTGAGAACGCGCCTTAAAAAGACAAAAAAAGAGGGTCGAAACTGGAGTATGGTGTAGATTACCGAGATGGCAATATCCATTGTATGGTACTGTTAGGAGTTGACACGAGAACCCCAGCTATGAAAGCCGGTTAGTATGGGTTGATAAGTAGAACAAACTTCGCTTGTGGAAGGATGACTCTTGATTAATTTTGAGATCGGGAAGAGCTCAATTCCGTGGCAATTTCCCCGTGGAAGATGAATAGATTGGTTAAACCCGTTCGGTCACGCATTATTACCTTAGCCGAAGTGTTACAATCGTGTATTATTGTGGTATGCATCGTCCTCATGTCTAGTGTATGTATACCTTACAACCAGTGAACGAAGTGCTACGTTATCATAGACGTTGACATCATCAGCCATCCAAAAATGATAAGCATGGTAACATTCTTATATCAGTTTACCCGTTAGAAGACTCTAAAGGCATTGGGCATTTAGTCCTCGCTGTGCACGATACTGGCCATAAATATATTTCATGTCCAACATGTCCACGATCGTGGACACGGTGACTTAACGGGTTAGAATCTACTTTTTTACACACCGTATATTCTTCCGCTACGTGTAAAATTTACATTGCCCTGGGTCTCATTACTTTATTCATGCGTCGGTTAAGTGAAACTGTGGAATTATTAGAAAAATAAATATTTTACAAATTTGCTCATTTTTTTACTTATAATTATTTTAAAAAAAACCTAATGCAAAACTATAATATCGCTATAGTCATGTATGTTTACCGAACACTTTAAATTCAACGTTAATACATGGACCTAATTTCTCTCCATCGTTGCCAACTTTTTTGGGCGCATGCCAGTTAGTGTGCCTGTTAAAATTAATGAAGAAATGGACAGTGACATTATTTGAAAGGTTCATTTCAAATTTGCTCAATTAATCATGAACGTCCTATACAGGTACACAACATTCCAGCCACAACTAATAAGGCTCTTCTGTCGTACGGTAAATAGCAAAACTGAAGACAATAAGGCAAAAATCGAGCAGTATCTGTAACAAAAAACATCAATTACACGAGGAAAATAACCAAAACCTCAAAAAATGACGATATATTAGATGAACAAAAACCACTCCTAAAACGAATGCATAAAAGAGAGAACTAATACCGGCAAAGAAAAGAAAGGAGTGTGACTGGCGGCAACTGATAACAAGGTGTACATAAATAGAGGAGCTAGGGAAACAGGGCCAGCCAGGAATGCTCAGTCAGTAATGGACCTAGATGCAGAAATTCTACAGATGCACCCACTCTCATATAGTACAGGTGGTTTCGTGGCCGACTTTACACTTTCGATAGCCCTGTTTTACACTTTGAGCACTAGGCCCGAGTGTAACGCGGGCGAAGAAAATCTGTAAATTTCTAGACACTTGAAAACAAAAATAGCACTAACATAATTTTATTTTTTCTCCTAGTTTTTATTGTGATTTTGAATGAACACATATCCTCACCAAGAAACGTTTGCTACACTTTTGTATGACTACGCAAATGAACACAATAGAACATAAATCATATTAAGCGTAAAAGAATATTTGATTGGAAGTTTACGAACTCGACACTGTATTGGCTGACAGTCTACGAGTAATGAACGTTGTACATTCCGGTTCAGTGTCTGGTACGGTGTGGACCAATAACACGGTAGTGAGTGGGACTACAGACACAAATATAATTAGTTTTCCTGTTGTGGTTGATATAGGTGACTCACTTCTAGATTGCCTTGAATATTTGTAATTATTTCCGTAGCTCAAAGTGTTGAATGTATTCTTCCGTACTATAGTTAGGGACAGGACATATATGCGACGAACTGTACTGATGGAAAACTGGTGGAAGACACGAGTCTAATAATCTTCCCGAGGTTAACTGAGCCACCTGTTTTTTCGCGAAAACATTTACGTGTAAGCTAGCCACTGAAATTTTACCTTCTCTCCAACTAGTTTCCTTTGATTACTGGACGCGTGTGTTTGTGAGAAGATATTTTTCTCATCTGACTGTGCCAATCAGAATTCAGTTACTCCAGTACTGAACATCGGTGGCACGCGAGCAGACAGCTAAGACGCGCAACATTTAAAATCGTCCAATCTCGGAAATAGACATAAGATTAAATGGTTCGGAGCGAAACTAGTCATGAAAGCTTTTTGCAAATCAAGTATCCCTACTGATTCGTATCACTATCGCAGCTCATAGACTGTGACAGTGAAACAAGTGCTACGTAAGTTCATTTACAATGTTTGCTCGCAGAAGTCGGACATAACCTCTCCTCCACCATGTTCCAGAACCAATCCTCAATGGGGTATTACTGGGTGAACTACTTTGTTAAGTCATTGTGTCCACGATCGTCGAAATGGTAGACATGAATGATAATGGCCAATATCGTACACAGCGAGGACTCAGTACCCAATGCCTTGAGAGTTTTCTAACGGGTAACCTGATTTGTGAAAGTTACCAGTCCTCTCGTTAATGAATGGCTGATGGCAACGTCTATGACAATGCAGCACATTGTTCACTGGTTCTAAAGAGCACACTAGACATTAGTACGATGTACACCAAACTATTACACGATTACAAAACTTCGGCTCACATATAAATGCGTGACCGAACGGGTTAAGCAGGGCTTTAAATAATGCTCAGTTTACCGTGAACATCCTATAAATTATGATATTGTGTTGTCATTTTTTCTGTCATTGTCTGTGCATGGTCCTGTGAATAAATACGTTATAGACTGTTCACAGTAAAATGAGCACATTTGAAAGCCCTACTCAAGATCTACTTATATGTAAGTTGTGTATTCTTCCGCCTTGTGTAAAATTAACATTGCCATGGGCCTAATCACGTTATTCATGCGTCGGTAAAGAGAAATTGTAAAATTATTATAAAAGTAAACATTTTATAAATCGGCTAATTTTTACACACTAGTGCATTAAAAAGACAGAAAGTGGAAGTAATAATTTCAATTATCACAAAATGGTTACCCAACACTTTTTATTCGACGTTAAGATATTGAACTACTATCCATCTATCGTTACCAACTTTACCGGGCACATGTCACTCAGTGCACTTGTTGAAGTATATGCAGGCATGGACAATGGAATTTTTCTAGGGTTGATTTCATAAGTGTTGAGTTTATCGTGAACAGCCTTTGGCAATGAATATCACTGTGAGTGTGTGTGACGGCGCAGTGTTGGTGTGTCGTGCAGGAAGCTGGTGCAGAGCCCTCCGCACCGCAAGAAGAAGAGCCAGCGGGATGTCAGGCTCGTGCGAGGACACGGCGCGTCACGCCTTCTTCGGCTGGGCCGACTACCTGGTGCTGGCCGCCATGCTCGTCATCTCCTCCGCCATCGGCCTCTTCTACGGCTTCATCGGCCCGCGACAGCGCACCGCCAACGACTTCCTCATGGCCGCCAACTCCATGGGCACCTTCCCCATGGCGATGTCGCTAGCCGCTAGGTAACCAGCCACCTTTCTGCGGTCAACCTTTTCGCTGCCCGTCTGCAACATTACGTTAAAGTCGCGATGTCAGAAAACGTTTGGCGTCTCCAGCATACGGCTGGAAATAGATAGCCTGCAGTGTGACCAACACCATTTGTTGACAGTTGGTAACACATCCCTGCTTCAGTATACTTAAGAATAAAGGAGTGAAACAGTAAATGACATCGCAAGTTTCAGCCGCACACTTATCGGCGACATGTCGGGACGCCAGGCATTGATTGTAGAACGGTATTCCAACTTATTGCCGGCCAATGACGACATTTTGCTGGCGTGTGCGGCTCGAGTTCGTGGAAGGAGCGGCTGTTTCGCCTCTGTGTAGCCACCTACTCTGTGTTTGTACCCAACTCTTGAGTTACTTTCAGTTCCCTCACCGGTGCCGGGACAAACAGCCGCCTTCCTGCACTCACAACATCAGAGTTCAGGACCCATTAGAAGGCCATACAAAGGATAGTATCCCATTTATATGTTAATTCATCAATCATCATCCCAATACCGTCTGTAGTAATGTTCTATTGACAGTGGTTTCTCAATTATTTTAATTATATCAAAAATGAATTTTCTTTCATATCTCTTAGAAAACATTATTTTCATTAAAGTTAGATAGGTTTAAATTATTAATAAATTATGAAATAACTTCCTTCAAAATTAAACCCCATCCTCCCATATAAAACAACACTTTAGTTTAATTTAACTGATTATGTAACAGAGTTCACGACTTTTAATTGGGATCAATGTGGGGGAGGGGGATTATGAAGATTTCCAACGATCCATTTTTCAGCTACTACCCGATAAGAGAAATGAATAACGTTATATAGGAAGTACTTTAACTAACTTTAATAAAAAATAATAATACATCTCAGTTATGGCCAATGGCCGAGCACTGGTAAAATTTGTAATTTATTTTTTGTGTTGTTGTTGTTCCCTCACTTGTTGCCACCAATTATACCTGAAGCAAAACATAATCAATACTGCTGAGGAAGAATAGAGTTCAAGATACTATCTATCCAATACCAAGGGTCGACGATGACTTTGAAAGACGCCCGCAGTTTCGGCACGGGTAACGAAAGGGTTAAATAGGCCATGTTAATGTGGAGTCACTCTTGAAGTAACAGTGCGTGTCCGCAGCTTCATCACGGCCATCGAGTTGCTGGGCAACCCGGCGGAGATGTACACTCACGGCACGCAGTTCTGGATGACGTGTGTGTCCTTCGTGCTGGTGGTGCCCATCTCGTCTTACCTGTACCTGCCCGTGTTCCACAAGCTGCAGCTCACATCCGCTTACGAGGTAAGATTTTTCCCTCGCCGCCCTCCGCGCTTGGCTTGCTTCCCTCTGAACACTCTACACTAATAGCTGCATAAAATGTTTTCGTCGCAGTGTAACTGAGTATACAGAATCAAAATTGACGCACACATATGCAACTAACGATTGGCTGCGAGATGCTCAGGGGACATGACCACCCTGATTGGTGACACTATGATCTGACAGTTCCCTTATTGTCAGATACCTGAAAAATTCACACCTTCATTTCGAAACAAGCTATAATAAAGAAAAAAACGTAACATTTCTCTTGATTTTCCAATTGTTCATGTGACCTCCGTTAAAATCTTAGGCCAGTAATAAACAAGCAACAAAGTGCATGCCCAATTATTTCTCCCTACTGTAGCAGCTAAAAACCAGTGATCCGTTAATATTTGCTCGACTGCACAAGACAGTGTGAAGTCTAGCAGGCAGGTCAATGAGCTCCCAAATTTTCCAGGTAGATTTGCTTGTGATATTGTCGGCACAAGAAGGTGAGCATACATAAGTGACAAGGCGTGGCGGTTCCTTTGATGTGGGCGCGGCCATGTTCTGATTGGCTGCGCGAGGTTCTGGCCTTAAGTCACAGAGAACTTAAAGCCGCTTGTACCGTGAACTCCAGCCACACACGCCTGCAAAATAGCGTAACATGGCAGCTATGTGTTTGGAAAGCCATTCATTTATCGGTCGGGGCCACCTGTTTGTTCGCGAAAATATTCACGAGGAGGCTAGACTTCTGTATCTTTTGTACATACTTGCATTCTTCATTTAGCTATTGGTCGCTTGTCTTTATGGAAAGGGTATCTGCTACATGAGTGAGCCAATCAGAATTAAGTTTCTTCAATACTGACCGTCCGTGATTTGCGGGCAGACAAATAATTCGCGTGACAATTCAAATGATCGAATCACCAAAGTGTTTTTGAATAACGTGTTTTGGAACGCAACTTGTCTTGAAATCTTTTCGCAAAACACAGGTACCTAGTAACCTACTCGCCTACCTGCAGTCCAGCCAATAGGGAACGTTTCGAAACACGCGGTAGCCAATTAGATACGAGTGCCAGGCGCAGTCGGCCAGCGAAATGGAACGACGTCCACATCAAAGGAATCACCACGTTACTTCGTATCTGTGTACATATCTGCTCTGTATCTTGACTACTACGTGCCACCAAAGATTCCCTATTGGCTCGGATGCCGGATGACAAATTCCTTACAAGGCGTTGATTGGCGAACGGCTTTCTGACATGTTGTTGTAAGGTGACGCCATTTTTCTGGTTTGTGTGTCTGGAGTTCGTAAAATAAGATGCTGTCTCATCTTTGTATATTTACCTACTACGTGGCGGAGAGAGATAGATAGAGATATATAGATAGAGAGAGAAAGTGAGCACGCGTGTAAAGGTAAACTGGGTATCTTTAAAGCCCTGCTTCAGATATACTTTTCTGCACATTGTGTATTCTTCCACCTTGTGGAGAATTAACATTGCCTTGTGGACCTGAAAAATTCGTGAGTTCAATGACCTGCAGGCTAGACTGTATAGTTTTATGTACAAATATGCCGATGTGTATTGGTTGTCTGCTGTCACAGTGGAAAGTGCTGATTGGGCCACCATTCTCCGGGAGGTGTCAAACACTGTGTTGATCAATGGCTAAACTTATATCAACACACGTTGTTTTGAATTCCATCTTGTCCCAAAATGAATCCGCGAATTTTTCAGGTCTCTACTGATCACTTTATTCATGCTCTGGTCAAGTAAAATTGTGGATCTATCATAAAAGTAAATACTAAAAATTTTTGCTGATTCTTACTCATGTATGCGAAAAAAAAAAAAAAAAAATATTGTCAGTATTCACAAATTACCATAGAAAACTTTTAATTCAAAGTTAAGGAATGTAACTACTTTCTCTCGATCGTTACCAACTTTACTGGGCGCAAACCAGCCAGCGTGATCGTTATAATGTACGCAGGGGGGCGGGTAGTGACATTTTCCAAAGGTTGATTTCGAAGGTGCTCAGTTACTGGTGAACGGTGTGTACCAGCGGCACCGACACCTGCGTGCCTGCCTGCTCCCTGTTCCGGGAGACGTGCTACACGGTGCGGCTGCAAGCTGCGTGTTGTTTGTTCGCAGTAACTGGAGACGTGCTACAATGTGCGGCTGCAAGCTGTGTGTTGTTTGTTCGCAGTAACTGGAGACGTGCTACACGGTGCGGCTGCAAGCTGCGTGTTGTTTGTTCGCAGTAACTGGAGACGTGCTACAATGTGCGGCTGCAAGCTGTGTGTTGTTTGTTCGCAGTACCTGGAGACGTGCTACAAGGTGCGGCTGCAAGCTGCGTGTTGTTTGTTCGCAGTAACTGGAGACGTGCTACAAGGTGTGGCTGCAAGCTGTGTGTTGTTTGTTCGCAGTACTTGGAGATGAGGTTCGACAAGTGGACACGCACCTTCTCGGCGGCTATGTACATGCTGCAGATGGTGCTCTACACGTCGGTCGCCGTGTACGCCCCAGCGCTCGCCCTCAGCCACGGTAACAATCGCCATACCCTAAACACGAGGTAGACCGATTATTCGTCTTCTGTGCATGTACCCGACACTGACTTACCCCAAAACCAACACAAACGTCAAAGTCACGTGGTCAACAACGACTAGAGACCCAGAAATTTTGCGTGTTCATTTAACAAGTTAAACTTTATCCGCGTGTACAATGGAGTTCCGCTTCTATTGGACCAGAGTTTGTTAGACACGCCCGGACGACTTTCGACCATTAACGAACCTGCAGGGGAAACAAGTGCCGAAACCCGCGCTACTTGGTCAGAGATTAAAGTGGAGCAATAGTTAATGAACAATTAACTGAAGCTTAAGTGCACAAAGGATTGTGAAGTCTAGCTTGTAGCCGAATACGCGAAATTTCCTGGTCTCTAATAATGACTAACTTGCTTGTTTATATCTTAGTTTATAAATGGTAAGCAGTATAATATTATTATTAACATACTTTTACCAATTTTAATTTAATTTAACTTCATTACAAATTATTTAGAGGAAGTACAGAAACAGCTCAACGCACTTGTTTACTAAACAGTGTTGCAACTACAAATACAATCCGTGCTTGTTTTGCTAGTCGTATTGGCAGTAAAGTAGTTCAATGTTGGGATATGAAGATTGGTTGTGCGCAGTCAGCGAGATCGGTCTACCTCATCTTTTGTCTATAGGGTCATACTTACCTTCTTCACTGATACATTACATTCACGGCTACTTCTATCTTTTCTCAAGCCCTGCTAAAGTTATATTTTCCAGCTTTTCCTCCGCCTCATACAATAAAATTTTTCTAAGTCTAGAAAAAAAACACAAAAATGTCCAACAGACAGCATTCGTGCCTACACAGTTTGATAATTTTTCGTATGAGAACTGTTTCTTACTAGGCACCACCAACACAACTATTTTCATCTCTGTATTTATTTGTAAGAATAAAAAAATAGTTTATAGACATAATAAAAGAAAAACCTAATTCAACAAAAAATAAGACCCTTTTATGTTAACAGACGTGTAAACCGCTTATGCTGCATTGCATATTTAGGAAACCACCAACGCACGCCATACATTGGATGAGTTCACAAAAGTTTGATTTTAAAAGTGTGGCGACACCGGGAATAGACTATAACAATGCGCATCTGGCACTTTGAATGATGCCGACGTGATATCAGGTTTCCTGAATTTAACTGACTGGTAGGGCGTATGTCGAGCCATTATGACATCCACATTCTCTGAGTACATTAGCGACGATATATTACTTCACCAACAGTTTTTGTACCGTTCTTTACAACGTAATATTACTTCAGCAACACTCAACGTGTTAGTCATTCAACTGAAGCGGGTGGATCTACTTCTACTAATCAAGAACGAATGTTTGTGGAGTCTAACACTATACGGAGCGCGAAGGGGGGAGGGGGGTAGGACCGGCCTAGGGGGGATCGATAGTTCCCCATGGGGAAGGGGGCGAGTTATGATTGCTGAGCTCCTCCCTCCACTACCGGGGGAGAGGTTTTTATGCCCAGGACTAAGGTTACGGTATACCATAAAAGTTGGGTTCGGATGTGCCATAATTGTCGTATACAAGTTCATATGCCCATTTGTCGCATACCTTTAAGTCTAAAGTCTAAAGTTTATTTGTTCGCAGATGGTGCTCGCAGACTCGGAAGGCGCGAGCATGCACGTGCCGGCATTCCCATACAACACTGTACCATAAATACAATCTTCCCATTGCAGTTGCAACTGCAGGTAGTTCCCAGGCAACATCGTACAATAACTACTATTTCTTACGATTACCTGCTTCGCCGACGATGGCTTAGCCCGCGGATTCCGCTGTCCCTGCCTCTGGTTGGACAATATTCTACGTAGGAAGCATTGTCTTGATTGGGACACTCTAAACTAGGCATTATATTGGCACAGAACCGGCCAGTGTAAACGTTATACAATACAGCAACTGTACCCGGTGTTGTGTAAACTGATAAGAAGATTGTTCATGTGAATACTCAGTCCAACAGAACTGATAGCGACGAAGTCGTGGAAACAGACGACGCACATCTAGTTTATCTTGACTGTCAGTAAATCTGTGCCACACTCAAAGTTTTAAACACAACCTACAAAAATACTCTTGCCCCTAACTGCATACACTTTGAGGTCAGTACAAATTTACCAACATTATTATATCGAACATTGAATGGCCATCGCTCCTGTTAAGAAAATAATCGAGTGGAGAGTGGACCCAGGGCGAGGCAACACTCACCGAGTGACGGGCTTTCCAGCTGGGACCCGTAAGTGCCCGTCATCCCCGGACATGACATGAAATGAGACCCTAGGATGAAGCGGCGCCGGAACGCAAAGGAGAGGGAAACCGGGAGTACCCCGAGAAAATCCACGGGCAAGCGGCATCGTCCAGCACGATCCCCACATGCGAAAATCCGGAAGTGAACTCGCAGGGTATCGAGCCCGGATCGCCGTGGTGGGAAGCAAGCACCCTATCCACTGCGCCACCGCTGCCCCAGACCGCAGTTTTGAAAAGGCTGTTGGAAATAGGCGGGAATAGGAAAGGGTATTCGGGAATGTTTGATTAAGGGCACACACGTTTTCCATTTAACACAGTCTAGCGCTGTTTGGAGAATGAGAAAGTACACAGTTTACGCCAAAATACTTCCGTCACAGTCTGTGGCTGTTGTCACACGAAAACTGTTGTGGGTCTGTAACTTAAGTAATTTGTTTGAAGTAATATAAACCGCATTGCATTTCTAACTACCTACGCTAAACTATTCTTGTACAAATTTATTTAATTTCTGTGCGTTTCGTTTAACACTTTTGCAAAAAAAAAATATATATATATTCGTTACATACAAGGTGACTGCACCATAAGTCATTTAGGCTCCGTTTATTAAAGCAAAAATATTCATATGGTACTTAAGGAGGATAACACCTATAGAAGAGGCATGGAGAGGTAACGATAGCCTTATATCAGTAAATTTTCAAGAAATATAACATAATAAACAAATTTTCTACAAAAGCAGGTGGCTGGGCGGTTAGACTGCTCAACTCCCACCAAGGCAAACCGGGTTCAATCCCTGGCCGGGTCACTCCGGATTTTCGCAAGAGGGAATCGTGTCGGACAATGCTGCTGGTCGGCGGGTATTCTCGGGGATCTCCCATTTCCCTCGACCTTGCATTATGGTGCTGCTCCATTCTTACTTCATTTTACCCTCATGGGCTCTCAATACCTCGTTATTAAGAGCCGCCAAAATCTCTCAACTCAGTTACTTAAGAAGGTCGACAAATTTTACTGGAATTAATATTGTTGTTGATGTGCAGTTCATTAAGGAACTAAATAGCATGCACGTAAATAATTAAAATAAATTGTGAAAAAAAGAGGTTGGGTCAAAATGTCATGCTGCACCGCACCTTACAAAAATTGTTAGAAAGGGAGTTGTTGTGTGCAGTAACAGACATGCTAGCTTGATTGCGTGAGCACAAACATACTACGAAGAAATGGAACGAAACTTTGAGAGCTTAAAAACAAGCCCCTCTAGGCGGGCCGGTTGTTACTAAACACTGGTCAGATATTACGGCTGGAAACACGGCGAACGAGGTCTTTGCCGTCGAGACACTGCTCCAAGAAGACATCAAGTGATGGGGCGTTCTTTCAGCCGACATACTTCTAGTCATCAGCCTATGGCATCACGGACAAGGTGATGTCAGCACTTAGAAACTATTCAGAGTGGCTTTAATGTAATTAAGTAATTAAATAATAAATAATAATAATGATCAGTAACACAATGTAACCAAATAAACTTAATAATAGCTCCTCCGAGTTACAGACTAATGAAAGGTTTTGTAAACGAGTTGTAATAGGTTTGTAAACGAAATGTAATTTATATTGATATCAATACAGGAACGATAAAGTTGTATAATTAGTTTTAACCTTTGAGTTGCGCCTAACCCGAACTTGTACGTTTAACATAAACTATAAAATAACTACAACAATATTTTTACGAAACGTAACCGAGTGTTGTACAATGCACCCTTGTAGTCTCCGACCTCCAGCTCCTGTGGCCCTAACTGTATGGCGTTTATTACTGACCGGCTACCGTGAAACATTTGTCATTTCTAGACCGCACTTTTATTATAACGCGGCGCTTTTAGCCTCAAGGCTTCACTGCGCTCGGCCGCGCACTATGAAATCACGTCCTGTTAACCCAGGGGCCTCAACCCTCACACCGTTGTTGATCGAATTCAACTTCCCATTTTGATACAACAGTGCGAGCTGCAACACCTTTCCGCGAGCACTAAATTATGAACTTTATATTGTATACTTACATATCAGAAAATTCTAAAACCTACATAGCTTCCCTTTTTGTACGTTTTTTTTGTACAAATTCTTTCAAAAGCTTGTAACTAACAGGCCCTGCAGGATCGTACTCAGTACTAGGCATCCGGTCTGGCAGATGTCTTCTCAGATATCACCGGAGCATTGTGGTGACTCAACGCGTCTACAATTCATTGTTAGAGACCTGAAAAATTCGCGAATTAAATAACTTGCAGGCTAGACTCTACAGTCTTATGTACAAATATGCCGATATCATTTGCACATTGGTTGTCTATATAATGGCGAGTTGAGTGTTCTTACATAAAGTTTTACTCAAATGGCAGTGTTCACTTTGTGCCCCGCCGACGCAACATCTCTTTGCAAGAAACTTCGTAGTATCTGTTAGCGACGTAACAGTGAGTCGCCAATGTGTACGAAGAACGGGGACTTTGTAAACTAACGGCAAACTCCTTGCAACTATGATAAATTCGGGCGACGTTATATTTATTCATACTACCTCAATTCTATTATACTTGACAGTACAATGAGTGCACTTTGAGCCCATTGCATATCCTTCTCAAGAAACAGCATAAACCGAAATAATAACCTCGGTAGGTTAAACCAGTTAATGACATTTATATATAAATAAAAACTTTAAAAACGTCTATCAATTGTCACAAGCCGATATTCTTCACATACATTGACAGGTGCATATTTACAGTATTATTAAAGACGTTATAGGTTTTTTGTATATAAAAACAGCGAACTTTCACTAAAACTAACACAGGCGATACATTTGGAAATAATCTTTTTGAAAAGTCATATAGCAATATTTGGCCTAAGACTTTATGATTTTACAGTAAAATATTGACATAACGAAATAAATTCAAAATAGAAAATCTAATATTGAGTCACACATTCATCTTGTCACATCACTACCTCCTGTATTTGTGTGAAATAAATGAGATCGAACTGGCATGGGCAAAACTCAAGTGTTTGATTCGGGAACAATACTTGCGGAGAACCGCACCTGCGTTACTGCTGCAAACCACATAGTATTTGCGTTCAGTTACAACCACCGACTGGGAGGACAGCATTTAGCCAGTATCTAAGAAGGATACTGGAAGACGGACGGGATCGTGGACAGTACTTTGGAAGAGTTCATGATTAATCTCAGTGACAACAGTGGATATATTGCTAACAGGTAATAAAACATATGAATGTAGTCACAGCTTTGTTCTAGCAGTTCCATTGTAGCACAGTGATATCACGAGTGTGAATGGCGAGATGTCTAGAAAACTGTAACCTACAACCACGATGCAAATACTGAAATGCATACATAGCGAAGAAAATTTAATTTTTTTTCGAGGGCACGCGATACTGTATAAAATTAATAAAATTAAAAATGCCTGCGAATAAATTTGTGTATTATGTCATGTTTATCTAATTTTCCAGAATAACATTATAATTTAAAAGGCACAGAAATAAAACTTATCCAGTTAAAAATGTTTGTATAAACCATAATTTTACAGTATGTACAATTATATAATGATATAAAAATACTTTAACAAAAGAACAAATTAAAAGTTTTAACAGAATATAAAGGTTTAATAAAGTATGCAAGAAGTCAAAGTTTCGTACCATGCATATAGGCGTACTGCTAATTAGAAAAGTAATTTTTTAAATACGAAGAAAATTACAGCTGTTCCTATGTCTATAAAAAATACGAGTGTCGACAGCTCACCTGGTTGCGAAATCGATAAATTAACATCCTTTAGGTGTTGAAAATAGAGGGTGCCATCACCCCCACATATACTTTACAAGCATAAACAAATAATACTGCCACCTGGTGGCTAAATCACCAACTCGCCTGGTGATGATATCGATGGTTAATACACTAGCGCCACCAAGGAATTGAAAATGTAAACAAATTTCAAACAAAAAAAATTAAATACGGTGGGTGCCATCAGCTCACTGGCGGCTAAATAAAGAAATTAGCTCTGCCTGGCGGGTAAATCAATAATTAATAAACTAATGCTACTAGGTTATGTAAAAGTAAATATACGAAATCCGAGAAGTGGCCTCTAGCAATGTATAAAGAAATCACAAACGAATAAATAAATGAAAGCCACCGACCAACTGGAATGACAGAGCATGGACAGCTTCTGCTCCGATCCCGGATTCCTTTACGTCGGAACATTTAAAATTTTAATTTTTTTGATTAAAATTTTTTGGGTTTTATATATGTTTTTTAATTTTTTGGATTGTTTTATAAAATTTTTTCTAATTTTATGTGATTTTCAGAAATTTTAGACTTTAAGTTTATCAAAGGTCATAACTATGGGTCAAGGTCAATGTCCTCGACGTCTAACATGGCTGACAAGATGTACACCGTCCGACCTGGCGAGGGTTGGTCGTGTCGGGAGAATAGTCGATCCACCTGACATCGAACGCCGGACATCCTACATGTACATCTTTATATAAATAATTTCAAAAATTATTATTAATTTTTTTACAAATAATATTTTAATAAAAAAATTTGGGTATTGAAAAATGTATTTTTTGGTTTCAAGATCAACCAAGGTCACGGGCACGGGTCAAGTTCACTGTTCAAGGTCACCTGTATCAAACATGGTTGTCAGGTGACGTCACAGAATGGCGGCCGGTCCGCGCCTGGCACCTACTCCGGAATCCGTTATGCTCGAGCTTCCCAAATTATACTACTCAAAATTATTTGCATTGGCAACATTCTGCTGCTCATATGGTGCTTAAGCAAAGAATTTTGTGCATTTGTTGAGATGATACATGTCTTCACATAGAGCCCATCAAAAGGAGTCAACAAAAAATATATTTGAAAAAGTAATACAGTGTGTCTTTTGATGTCTAGTAGAGATAGAATATTTCTCTTTAAATGACACACGTGAATGTATATAAGAACTAACAGCTTCTTGTAAGCAACAAAGCATTTCTAAAATTTTTACAAATGTTTTATACTTCGGCAGATCATTATTTGACTTAAACATTGACCAGAAAAATTGCAGTTGAAAATTTAACATAGAGTCTGAAGCAGAATGAAATTCTAGTGACCTACAATTACCCCGAATACTTTAAGAGCAGAAATATTTTCCCTTTTTACAATTAATAACTTATACAGATAAACAAGTGAGTTTGTGGATGCAGTTTTCCTCTTCAGTAGAGCTTCCAGGTGCGATGCCACAATACGATTTTTTTCTTTATATTTATTCAGAAGTGATTCCCAATAAATAAAATGTTTGTGTCAATCTGGGAGGGCCTGAACCATGGATAATAGCTCGTCAGATACTGAAAGATTGTGAAGCATTTTGATGTGCGAAATTCTACACTCTTAACGGGCAAGTAGGTGTAATCAGTGAAGAGATGATGAGTGTTAAATAATTCAATCAAGTTATTGAACTCAGCTACCGTAAAACATGGTAAGTTTATTCTATAAAGCGTGGCATTTAAGCTGCGTGATTCTAAGGGTCACATGTGAGCCTCGTCTTTAATTTCCTCAGACTTCACTGATTCCGTAGTTGCCATTGTGGCATAATTTTTATCTTGAAATATTGCAATCGGCATTTTCCTACTACTTACCAACAATGCTGCTGACCATATACATACTACCAACACATCTCTGTATTCAATATTTTTGCATTTTCTTATGCACAGTTGCCCATTGCACTTGCTTGCAGAATGTCAAACAAACTTTCCTAGCAAACAGCCTAGATCATGGTATGGAGGTTTGTTGGAATAGCAGTAACTTATAGTAGGTTGAGTTTCAGTAAATACATTACATGTAAATTTATTTTTCACTTATTTCGTACATCTAAACTTTTAATTTCTCAGCTGCTAGCAGTTTGTGGGCAACGATATGACCAATTCCCTTCAATTATTAGATCTTTTAAAGATATCTCACTTACACGCGAGAAATTGTATGAAAAGTCTGAATCTATTCAAAAGTTTCTTAGGACCATCAGTGAACACGAAGCAGATTTCCTTTTCGTCTTCCACCTTCATTAGACCAATGCATTTTAATACTGGAACGAAGCAAATGAGACGGGTGTGCGCATTTTTACAGTAATTATATTACTGCGCGCCACATATTTCAAACACGTTTTGTTCCGGGTCGGCGAAAGCCGATAGATATATTTGCAAATGTATTTGGCGATTAGACTAATTTGTTAGTGATGTTGGTGACTGCGGTGCTGCCTTACTACAAAAGTGGGAACCCGATCTCACTTCTATAACTAGCATACGTCACTTTTGATCGTGTAATACTTTATTTTAATAAATAAAGTGCGCTGACTTGAAATTCCCCCGAATTCTTAATTAGGACCAGGCTTGACAACTATGCATTAAAGTCCAAACAGCATAATACATGATAGTAGTAGGTCATAGTATGTGCATAAACAAGCGACACGGCTGCCATCATGGAATTTCCCGTTTTTCTCTTAAAAAAATTCCTCTTTTCTCCCCTAAAATCGGCCATTTTCACCTTGAAAATACTCAAAATTTCCCTTTTTCCCTAAGAATTATCCTTTTATCCCTAAAAATTTCTTATTTTTACTTCAATAAAACCATGATACAGGATTGCAATAGAAATCCAAAGTTTTGAAAAACACGAGATATTATTAACACTTTTAGGGTCGCTTCATACTTGTAGGCTATCAGTCCATCTTGTATTTTCATGCTCTATCATTCCACCTTACATTTTCAAAAAAAATCTGAACCCCCCCAAAAAAAAAATGTATAAATTGGAAAACCATAAATAAATGTGTCTCAATACCTCGGATTTTTACTTATATTCCTAGAAAAAACCTCCGTTTGCATAGAAAACACCATTCGCACGTCCCCTGCTAGAGTGCGAGAATCACCTGTGTGAATATTTATTTAAGGATTAAAGGTGTAATATTCTATATATAAGGTATGAAAAGATTATTGTAAAGTACATTCCAGACAGTAGTTTTGTTAAAAGTATTCGAATTTTATTACTTTTTTTCTTATAAATCAATTTAATATGTATTATTTTTAACATTTACTTTATTCAATTAATTTTTACTGTTGTATAAAAAATTCTAATTGAAAATTAAATGTAACCACTTACGCACCGACATGCGTGCGAGACAGACGCACATGTCATAACAGGTGCGTGCGGCAGGCGACGTCCATAGGCACCGCGCGGCGACCAGTGTAACTGACGCCCGAGATAAGTGCGTGCGAACTGACCATGCTCGCACGTCAACTGCTGTGCAGCCTTGTCAAAACACTCAGACATCTAGGAATCAGAGCATTTATAACTAAGTAGAATTATTTATTTAAATTTATTTTATTTATCATTTTAAAAATGCTGAAATCTTTCAAATAAGTACAGTTAAATGAATTGGAAATTTAATTTTTAATACAAAATCAGTTTAAAAAATTTAAATTTTGTAAATTTCACACTTTGTCATGACAGCTGCTAACATTTAAAAAGAGAAAAATTTTCATGGAGAGAAAAGGTTTCGAGTCCTTGACCTCTTGAATAGAAGTTGGGTATGCTGGCCACTTACCTACAGAGTATCCACTAGCTGGGATGCTTAAATGTTATTTTACACTAATTTTAGTTTCTTTCTGAATCATATGTGCCTATGCACGCATTGATTGTTTATATATATTATTTTAAAATAATTATGTAGCAAACCACATTATTTCGCAAGTCTGCTTGTGAGCATGCGAATATTTACTTGCATATGTGAACTCTTAGGGCCAGTCTCCGTGAAATTCAGTTTGCAAGTATCACTTCTACCTCCAGGAATACGTGTTTAAGACCATAGCGATTAGCCTATATATTTGCTTATTAGTAATGTTTTTAACGAAAACAGTTTATAACAGACTGATTACAATACAGTATTAAAATAAGAAATAAAATATCACATTTAAATATTTTAAAATGTATTAATGTATATTACTACAAAAAACACACAAACACTATCATATATAAGATAGGAATATACATATATGATAGGAAATAACATAGTTATGTAGACTATAGAATCTATATAAGATAGGAATATATAATTATGCATTAATAATATATAAGACGGGAATATATGTAATTATGTAAAGAATATATATTTATAAATATAGGAATATACATAATTTTGTATATAATTATCTATACGTATTTATATAAGTTTTGAATATACATAATTACGTATAAAATCCATTTTATACCCGCATGTGTTCTTCTGGGGCGAATGAGTATTTGGGTTTTCTCAGAGTGCTCTCATAGCACGAAGATGAATTATGAATACGAAGGCCTGTCTTTGACCTCGACAATCATGGAGACTCGACCTGCATTATCACTATAGGTGGTTCACGGTAAAGTGAACACTTTTTAAGGCCCTGCTGAATTTTTCTTTTTATCATATTTCTATCTCCCTGTCAATTTGTAGTATAAAAAAAGAGTGTATACATTCCACCACTCCCAAAAGTTAACTTCTAGAGCTGCAACAAAATATATTTATTAGTGGTTAATGCCTGTTGAAGGAGCCTTAAAAAGTGCCCACTTTACAGTGAACAGCCTATAACTGGTTGTCACCAGTGTCGATTATGCGATATAGTTTTCAACTATGTTCAAAATGCTTATTGGCGTGAGGGGAATGTCTGTACGAAACGTTCTTTTCGCGCCCTGAAGCATTACGATATTGGCCCCATACAATTTGGGCATGGCTATACATTGAAAGAACATACTAAGATCGGCACTGACAAGCATGGTGGAGGCCTGCCGTGATGCTGCATTGTTCAGTACAGAGTCCAAGTTGTCCATCGACCAATGGAGAAAAGTGATGGCAGTATGCAGTAATTCAAGGCATTTTTAGTGTAAAGTGTAAATACAGTTTACGCCAGAATTGATTAAATATACCGAGGGACATGGATATATACTTTTTAAAGTGAGATTATTAAATAAAATGTCCATCTTTGATCTTTCGAGGCATGGCTAAATAATTTTATTTTTAATATGGGGAATTTATTTCGACTTGCTGCCTACACACAGAAACCGCACTTAAGCACTGCACTTAGCACCGCAATCAGCACTGCAATGGATCAACGTGTCATATCTCAATGGGTCATGGGTCAATGGGTCATGGGTCAATGAGTCATGGGTCAATGGGTCATGGTTTAATGGGTCATGGGTCAATGGGTAAATGGGTCAGTCTTGTGAAGGGTCAGTCTGACAGGAGTCCGTTGTCTGCTTTAAGTGTGACCATGGTTTGGGCGAAGAACTTGTCTGGAAGAAAATGTTGAAGATATAACTGCATGGTAATGTGATCAGGGAACTGCCATCTAAAGCCTGCCTACCGGACTGTGTGTGATATCTCAATGCCTTTATGCAATTGGTCAGCTGGAATCAAGTGGTAACTCGGTGATTGGCTGGTCGGTGTCCGCACAATGTATTAATGGTGTAATGCGATTGGTTCTAAGTCAATATTATGTCATAGAGCTTGCATACTCGTATATTATAAGCAGTTGGGAGGTCAGCTAAGAGGCTTAGTTTGACAACAGCTGTCGTGGAACTTTGTTGTGAAGGAGAAAAATATATGGTCAAATGTTCTGGACTGAATTTCACGACACTGGCCCTAAGAGTTCGCACATGCATGTAAACATTCGCATGCTTACAAGCAGACTTGCGAAAAATGCAGTCTGGTACACAATAATTGAAAAAAATATATAAAAACAATCAATACGAGCATAGGAATATGAGATTTAGAAAGTAATGAAAAGGGTTTTAATACACCATTTAAGCATTATATTCCCTGGTGACTTTTGTATATAAGTGGTCAGCATACTGGACTTCTATTCAAGAGGTCGTGTATTCAAATCCCTAACCCTGCATGATAATGTTTCCTCTTTCTAAATGTTAGCAGTTGCCATGGCAAAGTGCGAAATTTACTTAATTTAAATTTTGTAAACCGATTTTGTATTTAAATTTCCAATTATTTCCAATTCATTTTACTGTAGTTATTTGAAAGATTTCAGCATTTTTAAAATGATAAATAAAATAAATTTAAATAAATAATTCTACTTAGTTATAAATGCTCTGATTCCTAGATGTCTGAGTGTTTTGACAAGGCTGCACAGCAGTTGACGTGCGAGCATGGTCAGTTCGCACGCACTTATCTCGGGCGTCAGTTACACTGGTCGTCGCGCGGTGCCTATGGACGTCGCCTGCCGCACGCACCTGTTATGACATGTGCGTCTGTCTCGTACGCATGTCGGTGCGTGCGTGGTTACAATGCTAGAGAGCTTAGTTTTCAATTAAATTGATTTTATACAACAATAAAAACAAATTCAATTAAGTAAATGCTAAAAAAAATATAGATTAATTGATTTTTAAGAAATAAAATAATAAAAATTTGAATATATTTTACAAGGTCCTGTCTGGAATCTTCTCGACAATAAAATTTATATAACTACCTTCTCGTATATGGGACATTATATCTTTAAATTCGTAAATAAATATACAGACTGGCGATTCACGCACTCTAGCAGGGGTCGTGCGAGTGGGGTTTTATATGCAACTTGAGGTTTTTTTTTTCTAGGAAAATCAATAAACATTCGAGGTATTGAGACACATTTATTTAAGTTTTTACAAATTTCTTATCATGTTTTTAGTTTACAGTTTTTGTGAAAATGCAAGGCGGAATGATAGAGCATGAAAATACAAAACGGAATAATAGCCTACAAGTATGAATCGAGCCTCAAAACTTAAAAATTGCTCGTTTTTGCAAAAACGAGACTTGCTGTTGCAATTATAGCACATGGCTTTTTTTTTGTGGGAAGAATGGACACTTTTAAGGATAAAAGAGAAATTTTTTAGGAAAAGGAAGATTTTGAGTAATTTCATGATGAAAATGGCCGATTTTGAAAGAAAAAGGGGATTTTTTGGGGGAAAATGGGCCATTTAAAGATGGCGGCCGTATCTCCCGGCTCCCAGACCCTGGATCCTGTTTATGAACATACTATGGCCTACTACTCATGATAAAACTACAATCAACTTCTCAAAAAAAGGTAAACCAAATTCGCTGTCTGTAATAAAATCAATAGTTCTCCACAGTTTTGTGTTACAAACATTTTTGCATGTCACAATCTATGACCTCCGGGAACCTGCTGGACATATCACAATAGGTATGCGACCGGCAGGTTACAGCAGAGAGTAAGTGTCTCCTTGGAAAATGATTCGCGTAGAAAGTAAACTATAAAAAATACCGGCATTTATTGGAAAAAGTACTGCAATAGTGACGTGCAAAACCTTTCTGAATAATGTCGTGATTCTTAGCTTGCAAGCACATGCTTTTTTGAGATGTGCTAATATTTAAACTTATTTCCTTTTTTCCTCTTATACTTCCACATCATGTTTCCTCACAAATATTAAATATTTTATTTTATAATATTTTATGCAAGCTTTCCTAATTTGACTTCCCTAACGTCGCTATTTCTGAAACAGAAGCGCGTATATGCCTATAAACACCTTACTATTTGTATACCATTAGAATTAAAAGTGGATAATCTATCAATTACAGCATATAAATACACAATACGGCTGCTACTTGACCCGCGAGGTGATTGTGGAATGAATCATAAATTAAACGTAAACATTGACACTACTTTCGCCGAATTGTCAACTTCTTGCCGTCATAACTGTGACATACTACGTAAAGTGTAGGATTCGCTGTCGTAATTACTCATCTGTCTTCGGGAGTAGTTGACACTCCTGAGTCTACTCGAAGTAGGTGGTCTCACGTGTCTCACATTGCCCTGGAACTGGCTATCTAGCTATATATATATATATATATATATATATATATATACACACACAAACACACACATATATGTTTATAGTCTATCCGCGGATTCTTCGCCTTTTGAAAAATCTCCCCATGTATGATGTGTTTAGTTATTTTCGACATATGCCGTACATCACAAGCTTTTTATACTGGTATTCATAAAAAGTTACTTATTTTTTCTGTTAAATCGAAATGTTATTAATATTTTATGTGTAAATTATAATGCTTCATTTATAAATAATTTGAATAAAAACAGTGAGAAATATGGGTGTTGGTAGCACCTAGTGAGAAATAGTTCTCAGTTAAGCTTAGTTTGCACGAGGCGGAAAAATTGCCTGGAAGTAGAACTTTAGCAGGGCTTCAGAAAAGTCTGAAGTAATCTTGAATGTATTATGTATAACCTTTACCAGTATTTCACACATGCACCACGTACAGATGCTCCACACACTGAACTGACTAACTTCTGCATTATCTGCCAATCACCAATGACATGGTATTGTCCGATCTGTTAAACCAGAGAGTTAATAATTCGTTGCCATATAGGGAATAATAAATTTGTTAAATGGGATGAAACTAAAATTTAAGTGATTGGAGTATTTCACAGTAGTTTGTGTAGCATAGAAAACCTCCTCGGCGTGTTAAAGGACCTGTATGTAGTCTGCATGCACTCAGTACTTACCTCACGTACGCGTTTTCAAACTGTCATCTTGAAATCCATCCATGATCTTGGCCCTAAATGTAAAATGTCATTTTGTTAAAAATTTACATTTTGTTCAATGCGTTGTTGTGTTAAACTGTTACACATTGCGTTTTTTTTTTTTGTTTCAGTGACTGGCCTGAACACATACATCGCTGTGAGCTGTGTGTACCTTGTGTGCATCTTCTATGCCTCCCAGGTGAGCTAATTTACATTGCGACTGTCTCAATACTGTTACACCTTGGCTGGCGAATCCCGAAAATGATTCCAGCCATGATTTTTTCTCGAGCGAAACATTCTCAATTGCTGACCAATCCTTCTACTCTTAGTCATTCGTAGCGCCGCTGTAACTTAGGTGTAGGGAGCTCTGCCAATGTCGGGCCACTACACCCTGGGAAAGGAAACAATTGGACAACCGTAGTACGGAGTACTATAAACAGTATTATAAACCCACTGAAATTAGTGATGGGAACACCAATAATTATCATTGTTTCCTTGTCAGAAGAGTCTTATTTGTAATACATTGAGAAATGCAAAATTCGCGTTATTATTTAGTGGCAGACTGAACTCCAAGTTACTGTGCATTTGACCAACTTCTGCTATAGGCCGGTAGTGTATATGATACCCTTTGCGGGGATCTTGAGCCAATAATATAAATTCAGTAGCGTACTGGCCAATTTTCTGGTGGGTGACTCCACTTAAATGTTAGAGGCCAAAAAACCACTCACTGCACTCGCTTGTGTATAATGCTGTGGAGTTTACCCTGTTACCGAAAAATAACGCGAGAGGGAGTGCCTGCAGATTCGTCTGCCCGCAGCCAGCTACCTGTGATTGGTGCTTTGTAAGTCGCTCTGCCTCTTTATTTTACTTGGGAAAGCGGAGCTAAGTCCGTTCTTAGGCCATTGCGACTGTAGTCATTTCATTAGTCTGTTTTGAATATATCGTACATACTCTATGCTAAGAACTGGTATTTGGGGATATCTGTGTTTATTTTTTTAATGACACAGTTTTATTCCTAGTAAACATTTATAAATGTAACATTATGTGCAAGTTAGAAAAGCAAACAGAGATAAGTAACAATAGTTAAAGTTTGTTGTGCCAATATAGATTCCAAAATTCTACAGTGCTTTTTTGTTTATGATAGGGAGGCACATTTTCGGAATAGAATGGTTGTTTAACCGTCGAAACACGGGCTTTAAGAATCACTCCAGCGGAAGTCTCGTAGCAATATCAGTGAAACGAGATCACCCATACGGAAACTGGTCATGAAGTGAGATGTTGCAGACTTATGTATGAATCTCTGTAGCTCAACAAGGTGGTCGGATGTTTCTGCGTAAATAACAATCTCTAAAAATAATTTATGCTCTCGAAAATAATATGTCATAAATATTTTACGAAATAATGCCACCCTATACTTCACAAGAGTGTTTAAAATGCCAGTAGTTATGTGCTT
The DNA here is from genome assembly GCA_029891345.1 of Dryococelus australis. NCBI lineage: Eukaryota > Metazoa > Arthropoda > Insecta > Phasmatodea > Phasmatidae > Dryococelus > Dryococelus australis. Next base: position 165,825,632 of record CM056993.1, read on the forward strand.
TAGTCTCCTGGGGCTAGGGAATGTGTAATGTAGAAAGTTATCTAAGAAGTGGTTTGCGCCGTGACTGTGACGTTTACCTTAGCACTGAAGCTGTAGATGAGCAAAGGATTGTCTTGTTTTGTATTTGCCCTTGAAATCATCACGTTTTGATGGCCGCTGGCAGTAGCACGCTGGCGAAGAGGTATGATAATGCGCGTCCAACATCCCACATAACCATAGAAATGAATTTGGTTTTCAAATGGTTTAGATCAGAAGTCGCTAGAAGAAAGAAATCAGGTCACTTTGAGCATCTCCGAGCGTAAACGAGATGTATAAAATCAAACATTGAATTTTTATTCTTGTCTGTAGTTTTCATACTCACTACTTAAGTTCGCAAAGTTAATACTATAATTACTTTTGACAAAGATCAGACACTGTTAAGAAAAACGTATAGCTCTTTCAATAAAAATTCGTCGTTAATTTAGCAGGTACGCATGAGGAAAGGGGTATAAATGCCAGTCCATTAATATGCTATGCAATGAATGAATTATTATGGACGAAAAATGTACTCTTTTCGATTTCCCATCCGATAGGTCAAACTCTGATGTTTTCATGTTACAAGTGAAAATGATCCAAATCTCTGGTCGTAATTTGAACTGTGTGCCCTTTATCTCACTATAAGACCTCTATCCTTCATCTAAAATATGACTTACAGCCTGCATTATAAGTTACACCATGTACTTATACGAAATTTATTCCAATATTTTTTTACTGAAGTCACTTAGGTGGTACTTGCACGTAGACTAGAAGAATTATTTGGCATGTTCGGGCATAACAGGTTCTGGGATCGGAGCTCGAAGCGGTTCATGCTCTGTCAATCCGTTCGGCCGGCGGTCATCTTGGATCCATGTGACCTTGAAATTTGACACTGACCTTTGACCGTTGACTCCAAAAATAAAAAAATAAAAAACATATATAATTTAAAATATTTAAAAATTATTAAAATTCCAATCAAAAAACGTAAATTTCCGAAGGTCCCCCCGCCACCACCCCTCCACCCCTCCACCATACTCATTCCGCCATCTTACTTTTTTTCGTTTGTAATTTTTCTATACATTGCTGGAGGCCACCAGTTAGTTTTTTTTGTTTGTTATTTGTTCATACATTGCTGGAGTTTGTCTTCCCCCTTCGTTCGACTGCCAACTTCGATTTGTTTTTAAATTGTCATTGGTTTATACGTTGCTGAAGTCGTCACCTTCGGAATTTTTTATCCGGAAATTGTTTAGACTACTAAGCCGACAATAACTAGCAAAATGATCATATTCTGAATTAATTTAGTTATTTACAAAAATTCCTCCGATTTTTTGCATGTCTTTAATATAAAAGACATCCCAGGATGGCCAAGGTCAAGTTAAATGTTTGAGATGAAAATTTCAAACATGGGCCGCTACGCAGCACCTTTGCCCCAAACTCACCATAATCATTATACTAGTCTACGTGCGAGAACAACCTAAGTTCACACTTTAGTGAAAAATTGAATTAATCCAGTACGAGTATATGGTGTAAGGAACTTATGATGCATGCTGTTATAGTCTGTTCACGGTAAAGTGAGCACTTTTGATGCCTTAGTTACTTTTTTCTTTCAGCAATTTTTTAACCTTTAACGAAAATTTAAAAGAAATATTGCTGTTTAAGTAATACATACATTCCATTACACTCTGAAGTTAAAATTAACAAAAATAAATAAAATATATTTATTGACTATTATTCCAAATGAGAGGGCTTTCAAAAGTGCCCACTTTACCATGAAAAGCCTATAGACACATTTTGTACGAAGGATAAAAATCTTAGTGATATTAAGGGTCCACAATTCGAATACCACCTGAGTTTGTGCGTAATTCTAATTGTGCGTTATCTGCTGGTTGTAAAAGGTCGAGAACATATTCATATTATATCAATAAGTTCCTTCCTGCCTTTTAGCAAGTAGAAAACAACACACAATTAAAATTCGATACAAACGTATTGAACAACTAGTAAATTGTCTATAATCAAACATTTCCAATAATACCTCTGAAGGTGAAGTTATGGCATGAAAACGACGAGTGAAAGTGAGCCTTAAAAAGCGCTCTGTGGTGAGGTGATGCTGGTCGTTTGTGGCAGTGAATTGTGTCGGTGTTGCAGGGAGGCATGAAGGCGGTGATGATCACCGACACGTTCCAGGCGGCCGTGCTGATTGGCTCGCTGCTGCTCATCCTCGGCCTGGGCGACTACGCCGCCGGCGGATCCTCCGTCGTCTGGGACCACAGCTTCCTCACGGACCGTCTCGAGTTCTTCAAGTGAATCTCTCTCTCTCTCTCTCTCTCTCCCCCCCCCCCCCCCCCCATTCCCTAACTACACAGCGCCGTCCGCGCCGAACGACGAGCCTTGCGTTTCACTAACTATAGCCTGTTTACGGTAAGATGAGCACTTTTGAAATCCCTGCTTAAGTTCCACTTGTGCGCAAGTTGTGTATTCCTCCGCCTTATGTAAAACTAGCATTACATATTCTTGCGTCGGTCAAGTGAAACAGTTAAATTATTATAAAAATAAATATTTTACAAATCTGGTAATTTTTATACGTCGATGCTTAAAAAACAAACAGAAAACTAAAGAAATAATTTAAGTTATCAATAATGGTTACCCAACACGTTTACTCGATGTTAAGACATTGGACTACTTTCCATCTATTATTACCAACTTTGCCGACGCATGCCACTCAGTGAGCTTGTTGAAGTATAAACAGTTATGGGCAGTGACTCTTCTAAGGTTGATTTCAAAATGTTATCTTTATCGTGAACAGCCTTTAGAGTGAGTTTAGACCGCTTATTCGTCTTCTGCGCATGTACCCGACATTAACTTACCCCCACAAGAACACAACTGTCAAAGACACATGGTCAACACTGATGAACCTGTTTGTTTATATCTTAATATTCAAAAGACAATCATTTTTATATGAATAAATTTAATTTGCCAGTTTGAATTTAATGAAACTGCATTCCAAATTGGGTTAGAGCAAGTATACAAACATCTCAAAGCACTTGTTTACTAAACAGTGTTCTAGCCTCAAATCCAATCGACGACGTTTTTGCTAGCCATATTGACAGAAAAACTCTGTTCAATGTTGGGACATGGAGATTGGTGAGTGAGTGAAGAAATTTTGGCGGTTCTTAACATCGTGGTCTTGAGAGCAGATGAGGGTGAAGCGAGGTGAGTATGGAACAGAGCCGGATTGAAAGGGCGAGGGAGGTTGGTGATCCTCGAGAAAACCTGCTGACCATCGGCATCGTCCAGCACGTCCAGCAGCGACCCCGCCGAGAATCGAACCCGGTTCACTTAGGTGGGAGGCGAGCAGTCTAACCACTACACCACCGCGGTCTCCTCCAAATTTAGCAGAGCTGAACAGCACGGTCTTACTACAAGTGTGTCTGTTTATTAAACCTCAACTTACTCTTATGCAGAAACACGTTTCCGTGTAATAATTTTAGTTTTAGATTAGCTACCAAAAATTCATGGCTGTAGAAAATTTACATTCTTTAAGTTAAAACATTTTTTGTACTTTATATTACTACGTGTTATTTGGTAGCTGTAAAACGGCAAGGATGTATTGCTATTTTAAAGTTTTTATTACGTTATTTGTGACAAAAATCTACATTGACAGTTCGGGATTCGTGTCTGAACTCGAGAGTAAGGCAAATAGCTAAATATGTAAGTGTGTTCATAAAGAACATAAGCTTGGGAAATGGTGAAAAATTTAATTTTCTGCGAGTTTCTTTAAGAGGCATGGAAAAAGTGCAACCGTATGGACGTAGTTTAATCGGCAGGTGTTCACCGCGTATAATAAAGTCCCACTGGTACAGATATAATTTGCATAGTACAACGCACCGACGAAAACACTGCACGTCTTGCGCATTGGGGCGATGAGACGCTATACGTGCTTGTTAGTATCACCCTTATCGCTCCCTTGTTTCTGCGCCTTGAAAGCGTGGGAAACGCTCCCGTAGCTGTGTACTGTTAAGATATCACACCCGGACGCAAACTTCTGTTCTAGAACTGCAAAATATTGCTTGAACTATGTAAAACATTTTTAAAAGCTAATATACAAGAAAATATTTTTGTAAATTACTGTTGTGTTTTCCAGCATGGACCCCAACCCGACAGTGCGCCACAGCTTCTGGACCGTGGTTGTCGGAGGCACGTTCTACTGGACCGCCATGTTTGTTGCCAACCAGGCTTCTGTGCAGAAGTGCTTGTCGGTGGAAACCATTCGTCAGGCGCGCTGGTAAGTACTGCCTCGCATACACTGAAGATGAGGTAGACCGCTCATTCGTCTTATGCGCATGTACCGAACATTGACCTACCCAAAGGAACACAACTTTTAAAGTCATATTGTCGACAGTGATGAACGTCTTTGTTTATACCTTAATATTTTAATTACGATCACTGTTATATTAATAAAATACATTTACTAATTTGAATGTAATCAAATTGCATTATAAATTTGTTAGAGGAAGTTTAAAAACATCTCTAAGCACTTGTTCATAATTCAGTTTTCTAACCTAAGATCCAAACCGTGACGTTTTCGCGAGACTTGTAGGCAGAAAAGCAGCTCGATGTCTCGATGTTGGGGCACAGAAATGGGCTGTGCGCAGCCAGCGAGATCAGTCTACCTCATCTTTAGTCTATGTTGCCTCGTCACTTCATTACCCATGTCAGGACACAGAGTACAAAGTACACAGAGGTAAAACAGCAGCCGCTCTCATTCCGCGAACTGAAGCCGCGCATCACAACCAAAATGGCGGCGTCACGTACGCGTCGGCAGCTCGCCGGAACGTCGTCCGCCAATCTCTCGTCGCACGCAGTGGCCAACCAGATACAAGATCCGTTCCCTGAGCACCGTGCAACCAATCAGAGAATCTGTACGCCCACGTCAAAAGAACTGGCAAGCCATCTCGCGTCCCCGTGTATTTGTTTACTCGGTGATCTTGATGTGCTGGTGCTTGCTCGCGGGTACAGAAACTCCGCCACGGCATACAAGCTACTTTATAAACACTGCAAATTAAATATCAATTCCAAATATATGATATATATATATATATATATATATATATATATATATATATATATATATATATATATATATATAGTGGGTTTTGCTGTGTTGGGTACACGGCCGTTTGTTTTGCGTGAATACGTCTACGTTGACGCGCTCGGACGCCTTGATGTTTATTTTATGTTCCAGGCACCGCGTCACTCGATCGTATCGGGTTTGATGGGTATCACTGGATTGATTCTGAAATGCTCTTTCTAACCGTATACGAGTTCTGTATTTCAACTTGGCTTTTTGTTTTAAGTGTTCTTAATTTTTTTTTCATTAAACGCATACAATTTCACCATAACCGCGCTACACAAATGTTTTTATACACGCAATCGATTAATCTCGACGAGAGCTATCGACTGATGCTCAAACAAAAGTCGTAGCTTCTCCTAGTCAAAAGTTATACTACGCGGAAGTTATGAAACGTGTCGAATCGTACTCAAAATTGCGCCCCCCCCCCCCCCCCTTTCCGTCACAGCATCCCAACGCGCGCGATGCTCCGCAGTCCTCACTCAACATAACATACTATTTGATAATTTGGGCAATCGAGTAGTGTAATTGAATTTTGAATGTAGACGATATAGATTCCGAGCTGCAATACCAAACTGTATCCCCCGATTTTGTTATCATCGGATTTTCTGTATTGCTTCCCACTGTAATTGCAATTTTAAAGACGTGTTCACGTCAAAAAAGTTTAAAATTTTTAATTTATATGTGCAATTTTCAAAATAGAGGACAGTCTTCGTTATTTATCACTAATGTTCCCAGGAAATCAAAGAGAATATTGCAATTGATAATGACACCTGAATTTCGCGGAAAGATTCCCGCGCGTGCTGTATTTCAATAGCCTACGAGCGTACCAGCAGTTTTCTTTTTTCTTATTGGCAGCATGTCTATGTGAGATGACATTTTCCTGCTTGACTGGCCAATCAGAATTAGATGTCATCAATACTGTACATCTGTGGTTCTCGCGCAGACGTCTAGGACGCATAACACACAAACCACCCAGTCAAGAAAGTGGATCTGATCTGAAGCGTTATGAAATACAACTTGTAAAATATTCTTGCGAAAATCGGGTGTCCCTATCTATTGCTTAGTTCAAAGTAACACAAGACTTTAATTAAGTATATAGTCATACGTCCACAAAACAAAACAAGTACTATAATTTTTAACTGTGTATTATGCGTGTACGACGTACGAGAAATTCCTTGTTGAAGCATTGAAAAAGCACCGACATTGTATTTTTTTCAATTATAGTGAATCTGTGCTTTTACCTTTGTATTAGTGAAAAAATATACATACACTGTGGTGAAATTGCATTTGAGATATCTGTGTTTTTATTCTGCCAGGAAGAAAAAATACACAGAAGTTTCAGTTTACTTTCGTCTATATAGTACTAATAATTTGATACATTCATTGTTTAAAAAATAGTAAAGTGTACATATTATAATACAAATTTTACAATTAAATTATATGTACACAGAGTAAAATTATACCTACATTTGCAGGTGTAAATTTACACCGACTTGAGTGGAGATACTGCACACCACGTACATTTTGTTTAAAAATACAAATATCAATATTACAGCGGAAACCTGTAAAATTTCGTGATTTAACTTGCCCCCTTTTTATACTTCAAACACTTGTACACTTGTATTGCATTTTCCATTGGACCGCAAGCAGTTCATTCGATACACGAGAGCAAATAAAACACATGTAGACAGAGTGGTTGAATCATGTCCAACACAGCCTAAAGACAACACGAAGATGTCACTGTAACAAATTACCAACTTTCTTTTGCACATATTACGAGAAGTTTAGATGAGGTACTTAAAAGCAATGGGTATCAGGATTTCGTGTGTTAAAAAAGAGAAAAGAAGGAATTTTCCACCAGATTTGTTGGTTGGCAATGTGTCTATTATTTCCTGAGATATAATGCACCTATGCCTATCAGAATATTTATGTCGCCAAACTACCTTAAAACATTAGTTCAAATTGGTAGGGAATTGCAATGAAGCAGCTGTGTTGGAAATTACCTTGTCATTTTGAGACTCCTAAATTTTGGCTCTTTGTAAGATTACTATTTGTACATATGTCAAATTTGTTAGCTTTCGTTACGGTGGTTCTTTAAATATGATAAAAACTTTATATTCTAGGTCGTGTTAGCTAGAAAACTGGATGACAGTGTGTCACAAAAAATAAATGTCTATTGGTTCAGCAGTGAGCAAGTAACCAGAAGTATATACGTTTAAAAGAGGCCTTCCAAAGCACTACTTGTGTGCCGAATTTGGAGGAAATCGTTTGAGCAACTCCTGATATATGACGTAAATGCTTAATTTTTCCAGGTGGAAGTATCTTGCACAACGGCGGACAAAACAGGCCGCGAAAACGTTTATTTAATGCTCGTAAGAGTTACTGTGATGACAAAAAAAATACTGAAATAGGTCCAAAAATGTGATAGCTATGACATACTAAACTAAAAAATTGATAACGACACTATTAGTAAAACAGGGGTCTAATCCAACAAAATTATATATAAGTTTATATTGCCATCCATAGAACTACTTACGCATATACCAAATATTGCATGAATCGACAGAGATTTTCCGGAGATATACACACCTCAGAAAAGTTTTGCTTGCACTACTTGTAGCATAATTTGTTTGCACGTGAGGGATGTTCACTGGGACAGCAGGCGCATTTCAAAAATACAGTGGAATGACAGGCGTGGCATTACGTACAGGCAGTGGGTACTTTCCATCCCATACTTTCACTTCGGCCGCGAGCACACAGGAAAAATCTAGCTGTAGCCTTGTAGGAACCCTTTAGACTGTAATATTGTTCACATAGTAATCCGAACATAACTGTTAGTTGTAGTCCTATACCTATGTGATTGTATTTGCTAGTTGTTACAGCAGAGCGCTGCGTTTTTTCTTACCACAAAACAGGTAGTACATGTAACGGTACCACTTCAACAATATTAGGATTGTCCCTACAACAATGAGATTTCTAATAACCTAACAGAATGTTCTGTTACTGGTAATAAACAATTCTGTAATCGGAGCGGCAACAGAATATTCCGTTAGTTTATTGAAGTGCTAGTTGTTGTGAAAACATGCCAAATATTGTTGAAGTGGTTCTCTTGGAGGTACTATCTGTTTTGTAACAGGAACGCAGTGCCCTGCTGTATATACAATAGCTAATACAATCACAGACAGAAATATAATACACAGTTATGTTTCTTTGCTCTCTATATTAACAATATTTAGATGGTACCAACAACCCATCGGATGGCTGTCACTATTTTAACTGTCTAGGGCTTCCACAACCCCTCCTCCCCACACACATATTTATGTGTATATATGTGTGTATATATATATATATACATATACATACAAGAAATATGTGTATATATACACACATATATATGTATATATATACATAATATGTATACACTGTCGTCTTGGTCGTCTACAATTCCTGTTTCATCCTCAATATCAAGTTTACTTTTCTTTGTAGCAAGAGTTGTATGTTCATCAGTATTTAAAGCTGACGACTGTTTATTTTGAAGTTTTTCGACTTCACACGAACATCTTGCAAGAGTGCCTTCCGCACTAACCGACTGTACTGCACTCATTCCGTCTTTATCATTAACTGTGGCGTCCTTATCGTCTGTGGAAACGGTACCCATCGATGTTGCAGGAGGTATTGATGACATCACTTGCTGGTTCCCAGCAGATGAACCCTCTCGGCAGACAGCGATGGACTGATCGAACCCACGCCTGTACCTTCCCCTATGTAGCAGACAGTCCTTAACAATCGTCAAAAATCCATATTTCTCTTTCCAGCACAAGGCACACATAGCTTTGAAATCTGATAGAGTCATGCCCGTATTAACATGATCATCGTAAACATGGCGTAAATTCGTATCGTTCAAGCGAAATAAGCACATACATGTTTGCATTATCGCGAAGCAGTTGTTTGGGTATGCGCCAATAAGTCTGTCCGAGGTACACACAGTCCACGCATGCATGTCGTCCCATGCTAAAGTATTCTTGAATGCAAGTTTGTTTCTCGCAGGCAATGCCATAGAAGACCAATATAGAGTTTGGCAGTGCTTCACACGTGCGGCACGACGGCTTCATTATCGCTGCATGGGAAATAACCCAAGTCTTCCACGGCTTGCAGTACTCGCACCAGTCGCTGGTATTTCGGTTGCTGGAGCGACTTGGAGTATAGGTACACGTTCTCGAACCGAAGACCGTTCTCTTCTTCCAGCAGACTCAGCAGGACGCATGTCTTGCCAAAACCCGATGGTCCCGCGATGATGCACCTCACTGTATTCGGTAATAGGCTTCCATGTCGCGATTCGTGGGAAATAGTTTCATCTTCAGAATGGGTGTGTATGGGTGGAGTAACATCTTGCTTGGCGATCTGTATGCTACCACTACAACCTTCTGAAACAGGTGGAGCCGATTGTACTTGCAGAAAACCAGTGCTACAAGTTTTAGAATGTGTCTTTAACACATCTCTCTGAGAAAAATGTCTCTGGCATAATTGGAATTCAAAAGTCACACTCGAACTTTTCATTCCACAGGCCGTTATTTCATGTCGACGGTATGGCAGCATTTGCTGAAGATCTTTCCAAAGTAGCAACACTGTTTTCCGTGTAATATGCCAGCAGTAGGAGGAGGTACATCTGTAGAGGTAAGCTCTACAATAGACTTCGTACAATCATTGGCTTGCATCGTATTCATGAAAAAAACAAAGTACTTCCCACAGTGGCGCACATGTGTATCTACTTTGCCTAGCTACTGCTCTCTCTATATATAAACTTACTAATATATTTCGTCAGTGAGATTTAATCATTATTTGACAACTGACTCCTGTTGTCAGACCGACCCATCACAAGACTGATCAATTTACCCATGACCCCGTTGACCCCATGACCCCACTGACCCTATAACCCCATTGACCCCATAAACCCACTGACCCCATAACCCCATTGACCCCATAACCCCATTGACCCCATGTCCCCACTGACCCCATAACCCCATTGACTCCATAACCCCATTGACCCCATAACCCTACGACCACATTTACCCCATTGACAGAATGAGTACAGTACAGTCGGTTTGTACCGGAAGGTTCTATTGCAAGATGATCGTGTGAAGTCGAACAACTTCAAAATAAACGGCCATCAGCTCTAAATACTGATTAAAATACAACTCTTGATACAAAGAAAAGTAAACTTGATATTCAGGATGAAACAGGAATTGTAGACGACCAAGACGACGTTGATAGTGTTGAAGACGATGATGATTATCTCAGCATTCCCACACATTTTCCCAACGAGTTTCCTTCGACAAGTGATGTGAAGAATGCAGAAGATGCTGCGAATACTGAATATCCCAACAAACTTGTAGACATACTTGGCTATTTGCTTGACTTTCATAAACGTGGCGATTTCTCGAACATGAAGGAGGTGGTTTCGATCATGGAAAAAAAATTAGGGACTGGGCTTATATCAAATGATGTAATGAACTGCTTTCTTCTGAAAATGCATTTACAAAATAATATTAATAAATTACTAAAAAAATTGATTCTTTTTTATTTTAGCATGTCATATCCTCCTGTTGGCCTTTATGTTTTAAATAACAACAATGTGTATCTATAATATTTAATAAATTAAGCATGTATTCAAAATTATGCGTCATGCATGTAGCTATACAATTGATTGGGGAAAAAAAAAAAAAAAAAAAAGGATGAAAAATTGTAGGCTTTTTTATGTCTCTAACTAAAAGTGCCAACAGTTCACTTGGCAGTGAAATCGAGATGTTGACGCAGTAGTCAGTAATATAATATGCTTGTAGAATTTTCTGTATTCTATCTGTAGTTTTTTGTTTTTTATGGGTCATTCAAGGTAATGGAGTCAAGGTCATAGTCATTAGCTTCCAATATGGCGGATGGATGATGCCTACTAAGATGGCGGTTGCCTACCAAGATGGAGGTGGCCTAAATTAAATAATTCTACTTATTAATTAATGATTCTTTTCTAGATGTGTGACTGGCAGGGCCGATAGCCCAGTGCCTCGCGGTCATTTATACTCTGTCCCTTCCCCGCGCGACGTCTGCTGATGAGGACACTTCACGTCACTATTTGATGATGTCACTCTTGGCGAGTCGCTGCAGTCGCGACTTCCTCGTGGACCTGTTGGCGTGGTGGTGCATGCGCGGTTACAAGACTATGCAACAAATGTAAATCGAATTAATAAAATAAAATAATAAGACAAAATACTGTTTTTCAAAATATAAAGTATTGAAAATCGAATATGTTTTACAAAGTCCTGCCTGGAATGTACTTTACAATAATTAAATATATACCTTCTCGTGTATAGAAAATTACATATTTAAATTCGTAAATAAATATACGCACTGATGATTCGCGCACTCTAGCAGGCGATGAAGTAACTATGTAGATGGTGGAATGGGGCAAATGCAACTAATCGAACATGTATAAGTTATCAGTCGAGCAAATGTGACTAATCGAACAAATGTGAGTAATTGGCCTAAGGAATGGTGTCGAACGAAGGTGAGAGATAAATTTAATCAAAGATGTAGAGTGAAAGACAAGACGGAATGAAAGAGAGAAACGAAAAAACGAAACAAATAAGAGGAATTCGAGAAAACCTATGGATTGATATAGAGATAGAGAGAAGCGAAAGATATGAGAGGTGGAATGAGAGAAACTAAAGAGAGGGAGAAAGAAATTGAATAAGAATAAGAGAGAGAAAGATATTGAATGAGGAAGGTAAGAAATAAAGAGGGAGACAAGAGGTGGAATGAGAGAGCATGAAATAACAAGGCAGTATGGTGGTATGGCATCACGATCGTATGCGTCTTGAAAATACGAGTCCGGTGATATATAATACTTGATACTTTTGGCTTTTAAATTTTTTAAATAATAATATATTTAAATTAATTTTTTTTTATTTTTTGGAATTAAAGGTCAAAAGTCCTAAATCCTGCTCTTCTGACCCCAAGAGCGAGCTAGATCACTGATCCCTGTTAGAGAGAATAACTGAAAATGGTTTTTTCTGGGGATTCATTTCTTGCAAAATGCGAGAAGCGGTAAATTTTTATGGATAAAAGGGTAATTTTAAGGCATTTTTGGGCTGAAACATACTATTTTATTTTAAAACTGGCTATGCCCTACTACTATTGTTACCAACTTTACTGGAAGCATGCCACTCAGTTTGCCCGTTAGAATACATCCAGATAGAAGCAATGTGACTTTTTCAAGGCTGGTTTCAAAAGTGCTCACTTTATCATCAACAGCCTTTTAAATGAATATTCCGAACATCCCGGGAAATCTTAATCAATGAAAATTGAACCAAGCTTTGAAAATGTAGGCGTGAAGTGCGTTATCTCAAATCCCTGGGTACTTCAAAGCCTGGCTCGATAATCTGACGAGTAGGTACTGTAAAATATTTGTGTGTTCAGTGATCTGCAGGTCCAAACTGCACATTCGTTCATTTACACGAGCAAAATCCATCCGCACGTTGACTGCATTAATGTTGTGTGTCTTCCAACACGTGTTAAATATGTCTTGGACCCTAATGCAACAGAAGCGTGTGAACATTTCAAGTCTCTTTTTTCCCGATATCAATGCGAGAAATTTCTGAATCTGTAAATATGAGGAGTTGGCAACTAAGTAACATGATTTTATTTAATAACTTATTAATGGCCTTACTTGTGACCACAAAACAAAATTGCGGCTCTTTGTTGAGGCATTAAATGAAAATTTGCAACGAATGCCTCTTACTGGCGTATTTCGTACGTCACGTGATATACGGGAGAAATGAATTTTGTAAATAACTTTAACTCTCTACGAAAGACTGCATCCCACAATGGATATAAAATTCCATATTCATGCCGATGCTATTAAGAGTAAACACACGAATTTTCCTGACATTTTCGTCAAGCTCAATAATTTGTCAGTCCTATCATGCCAGAGCTGGAAACAATATCATCCGCATTTCCGATTACGAGTGGTTTCCGATAACAGATCCAAGTCTTGATAAATAAAATGAAGTTTCCTCACTAAATTTCTGACTTAATAACGTAAAGTCCAAACCAATGGACCTACATACTAGAAATTTTAAGGGGTACGTTTCAACTAAGAAGGAATAATTTGACATTCCACTGTGAAAAGTGTAAAAAGGAATAAAACGTGTTTTTACTGTCTCCTTAACAGTCTTTTTCTAGAGTAGGTGTAACATCTCAAAACATTGTTGAGCCAACGTATCTTTTATAAAACTCTGTTTATTTTTTCATGGATGGCTGAACAAATTTTCGACTAGGCTAAGTTGTTTACAGACCAATCACGAACGGTCTTCCTTATAGTATCAGAATCCTCATTGGCCCAGTGAAATGGGATAGTGTCTTCATACATGCATGACAGCCAATAAGGAAAGAAAACTGTCGGATATGTGTACAGTACGTTGAACCATAGCAAACAGTCAACTTTTCCCGCCATAAATCATCTTTACCTATCTCTAAAAATCCCGTTGAGAGTCTGCGGTGTTTGCTTCAGAAGACTGACCATAGGCTACAAATGCCTTAGAATTCAATAGTATAGACAAAACATTAAATTTCAGGACTGATGGGAAAAAGGGGGGGGGGGGCGTAGCTAACCTTTAACAATAGAAGTTAACCGAAATATTTCAATCTTCGTTCTAAAAATTACGAGTGTTTGTGTTGTAGCGTTGTTCAGTTTTGAGAGCGATTGGTTGGTTGGCTGCTGTGTTCGTCAAAGCTCGTTCTCTAGGGCGCCATTCTCATCCTCTTCACCGCTTATGAAGAGCCGATGTACGTGGTGGGGACAATAACTGAGGTAGAAGTTGTAGCGGCGTCAAGTGTAGTGTCGTCACCTGTCTAAAGGCTGTTCAAGATAAAGTGAGCACTTTTGAAACTAACCTAAGAAAAATTCACTGCCCCGGCCTGCATTTATTTTAACAAGTGACATGCGCACAGTAAAATGGGTAACGATGGCTGGAAAGTAGTTCCATATCTTAACGTCGAATAAAAAGTGTTAGGTAGCCATTTATAATAACTTAAATTATTTCTTTCGCTTTTTAAAAATTCATCTAAGTGTAAAAATTAGCAGAATTGTTCAATATTTACTTTTCTAATCATTTCGCAGTATCACTTGATCGACGCAGGAATAAAGTGACGATGCCCATAGCAATGCTAATTTTTCATAAAGCGGAAGAATATAAAACGTGCGTACGAGTAGGTCTTAAGCAGGGCTTTCAAGAGTGCTCACTTTTACCGTGAACAGCCTATATCAGAATGTTGTCAACTACGCTATATCCGGCTAGCGATGTTCGAGTATATTCATTCGCGATTTCTTCACACTTTTTGAATCAAAGCTTTGAAAATTCCGCTCATGTATGACGTGTTTAGTTGTTTCCTAGTAATGTTATGTATCATAAGCGTTTTATATTTCTGTTAACATTAAAGTGACATATTTTTTGGTTAAATTTAAATTTACTTAATATTTTATCCATTATTTATGCATATATATAATTTGTATTTGATATGAATATCAACAGAGAGGAAAAACTCTGTTGGTAGTACCTAATATGAAATAGTTGTTATTAAAAATAGTATTATATTTAATGCGCACGAATGCGGTGCGCTGCCCCTTTGGTGCCATCATCTAGATGCGGTTAAGCTTTGTTTGCTAGAGGCGGAGTAATATCCTTGAAGTAGCACTTCAGCAGTGTTTCAGGAAAGTTGTAAGTAACCGTGAATGGACTATAGTTGGACTCCGGACAAGCAGGAGATGAAAGAGTATCGTACCCTGTTCAAATGGGCCACGCGGAATCAACCAAATGTTAACTGCTTGTTTGGAGTCGTGTAAGTAGTATTGAAATAAAAGGAGTGACAGTGTCGAGGATGAGAGTGACAAATATTGACCTTTCGTGGTGCCTTTCCAGTCAAGACGCGAAGTGTTAGTGGGTTCATCTATGCGTTGCAAGCCACGTAGTTTTACGTGAGATGGACTTGTGATTGCCTGGCGCCACGGCTGCTGTTGTAGCATGGATCACGCCCCGGAAGAGGGAGTGTAATATTTCACGGCAGAGCACACCAACGGACACGGACAGAAAGCTGGGAAACGTGTGCGAGTCGCGACACAGACCGATGCATCATTGCTGGCTCGCAGTCAATTGAACATTTTGAACTGCCTTGAACCGCTTTAAACTCCTTTTGTTTTAACTTGAATGCTAGCTGCTATGCGTACAGTTGTTCCAGGAAGTATTCTTCTGTGAACAAGTGCAGTATTCAGATACAGTATGACGTCATATTGAAGGAAGTTTAATTCAATATTTGATGTTGAAATCTCGTCAAATTATATATGAAATCTTTACAGTATGTAACTTTTTGTTTGGATTACACCACTTCCTTCCTCCAATGCGTATTCGTCCGAACGCAGAAGCATACATGTACCCTCTCGCAGTTACGATGGCCCACGTTTTGACAGTTCTAAGGTAGCGCCAGTGTTGTTGTTCTGATGAGGTATCCTTCCACATGAGCTACTCTGTCACTTGAAAGCAACAATGTTTGTGTTAGTTTTGTCAATTTGACACAAAATGACCTTGACGAACCTTGTCTTATGTTTCGTTCTGCCAGTCTCCCAGCTGTTCAAAAGGTTGTCTTTGTAACTGATAAAGAGTGTAACGTAGGCTATAGGCAGCGGCCAAGGCAATGAGACACAGACGTGTTACAGCGAGGGCAGTGGGTAGTACAAATCGTAAGGAATAATAGGACAGAAAAGCAAGGAAACAACAGGAAATGAACGGCAGATTATAGAACGTCAATGTAAAGCAAGTAAAAACGCATAAAAATACTTAATTGGGATTATCTGCCGGTAAATCAAAACAGAAAAAAACATTACTTACAGGTTTAATGAAAAACGTCATAATTCTTGAAGAAGTGGCCGTCTGCCCATCTTGACTGGTAACGAAAAGATGCTATTAGTGAGAATTGTTAATAAAAATATTCAAAACTAAGTGTACCGAAAATCCAAGTAGTGGTAGTGAGTGAATCACGAAAGACAGTTTCAGAGAATACAGTAAGGAATGTCCTCTACGAAGCTTATTTTCGTGGGCAAACAGCTCGCTAGCAGACAGCAACAGAAATAAGGACTGTGAGTTTTGGAAAAGAGTAATCTTCGTGGGCGAAAGCAAATTTAATATTTTAAAGTCTGGTGGGGTTGTGACAGGGTAGAGAATAAAAAACAGTGAAAGGGGAGGAAGGAACTTAACTGCACTTGTCAAACAAGCAATGTTCGTTATAAGTTTAAGGGTGTGATTGGTGTATGAGGCTTTACATACTATTGAATATTTCAGATATAAATACAGATTTTCAGATTCTGGATGACCAACTTTCCAAAAGTGTTGAAAAAATGGACCTATTAATAACTACATTTGTACCCAGAGCAATGACCCTAAGCAAACTGCCCGTATTACCAGGACATAGGTAGGTAGTTGGGCTTAACGTCTCGTCGACAGCGAGGTCCCGCGCAAATTGCACAGGGAAGAGGGATTGGAGAAGGAATGTGAAGGAGTCGGGCATGGCCTTTGTTAGGGACCCACCGCAACATTCGCCTGGAGTGATATCGGAAAACCATGGAGAAACGAAATCAGGATGGCCGGACTGGGAATCAAACCCGGGTCCTCCCGAATGCGAGTCCAGTGAGTTACCACTGCGCCACCTCGCTCGGTAATACCAGGATGTGGTTATAACAACGCGTATTATATAAAAACCCCATTACAATCACCGGACATCAATCAGGTCGAGCACTTTTCGGATATGCTGGAATAAAACATAGGAAAAAGGCCTATTTCCAATAATAATGTTTTAAGGCAGTTTTGTTGAAAGAGTGACGAAAAATTCCAAGAAACACGCCTGATAATTTAGTGATACCGACGCCAAGACGACTGACAGATATTATTTAAACGAAAAATTGTCCTGTAAAATATTGAACACCGAAAGCACTTTTGGCATAGCAAGGAGAAAATACATGGAAACCACAATGATAATGCTGCTTTTATTTGTTTTCTCAATTAACTCCGAAAAATTTGATTTAGTTTCCTTTGTGAATAACGTAGCCATGAGCCTAATTACTTCATTCAAGCGCCGGTCGAATTAAACTGCGAAATTATTAGAAAAGTAAACACTTTACAAATTGGCTTATTCTCGCAGTTGTGTGCATTAAAAAAAAAAAGCAACGGAAATTCCTTCAGTATTCACAAGCGTTTGCCTGACACGTTTAATTCAACTTTAAGATGAGAAAATCCATTTCCTCCACTGTAGCCAACGTCACTGAACGCACACCAATCAGCGTGTACGTTGGAACATATTCAGGTAGTATCCAGCGACATTTCTGTAAAGTTGATTTCAAAAGTGATCAATTAACAGTGAACAATATTTGCCAGTGAAATACTTTCCTTTGTCTCATTTTCATAAGAGTATGTGTCTGTCTGTAGCGTCAACTCGATCGCTATCTGGGTGACGGTCATTACGGCTAAGAGTTTTACAGGTGACGGAAGGATACAGAATGGTTACAAAGAAGGAACTAAGTAGGTATTTTCGAAAATGATAATCTAACCAGTTGTACTTCATAGGAGCAGTGTTATTAGCCAGTCAACTGAAATTATAGCATTTAGAGTGTGGTGCAGGCACAGATTAGATAAGTACATAGAGGCGAAATTGCTTGGTAGTTCCTTTGATGTAGACATACTCATTACGTGGTTGACTGTGCCAGGATCTGATAGTTGTCCTTGTGTCTGATGGAATGTTTCTGGCTACGGGGTTGTCCACTGGCGAGTAGAACAGCAGGAGCTGACTGGACGCCATTTTGTTGGCGTGTGTGTAGTAGGAACTCGTGAAATAAGCGTACTTTTAACTTCTGTATTCTTACTTGCTCTGTGAAGCGGGGTGGTGCGAAATAAGCACTGTTTGGTATTGGGTCGCAGTTCTGACCTCGAGACACATTTCCATACATTGAGGTCAAGTTAGAACTTGGTCTCTTATACCCGCCACTTGACTTAACACCAGTTACGCTTGCCTCTTTATACTCACTTACCACTGTCCAATTGGTACACACTTCAACGTGCACGCTTACTCTATAACCTCAGTTATTTACTAGTCGAGTTGCCAGTGTACCAATGAAATGTTTCTTCCTTAGGCTGTTCACGGTAATATGTGCACTTTTGAAAGCCCTGCTTAAGATCTACTTGTAAACACGCTGTGTGTTCTTTCGCCTTATATAAAATTAACATTGCCAGAGCCTCATCACTTTATTCATGCGTAGGTCAAGTGAAACTGTGAAATTAATAGAAAAGTAAATATTGCACAAATCAGCTAATTTTTACACTTCGATGCATTAAAAAATACAGTAAGAGAGAGAAATAATTGGAAATATCACAAATGGTTACCTAACACGTTTTGTTCGACGTTAATAGGTATATGGAACTACTTTCCCCTCCATTGTTATCAACTTTACTGGACACATGTCACTCATGCACCCGTTAAAATATATGCTGATAGGGGCAGTGACTTTTTCTAAGGTTGATTTAAAAAGTGCTCACTTTATCGTTAACAGCCGTTAGGTAACATACATCCAGGCAATTCTGTTCGTGTGAGTAATTGTACACTTCTGGTGCTGCCGACGTAAAATTACTTCGAAGCGAAATTCACGAAAACTGCTTGCTACTTCATCTAACGTCACCAAAGTGTTTAAAGAATGCGAGACATAATAAAATTACGGCAAACTCCACAAAACGCAGTTGGAATCAGGAAACTCAATGCGACGTTGAAAGCAGTCAAAGTCAGAGTGTTATTTAGTATAATGTAACGAAAGTGCCGTGTGTTTCGCGAACCCCAACAACACGGCCAGACTGCATGGACACGGGTACAACCGCGACTCAGCGCCCCTTGACGTCAGCCAGACCGACGTGTAACTACATAGTCCATTCAAAGTTCCCCAAATTTTCTGAAGCGCTGACAAAGTTCTGCTTACAGTCTATTCCTCCTCATCATGCACACAAACTTAACTAAGTCTAGAAAGTACACCAAAGGGACAAAAGCATTTGTGGGCACTCAGTTATAGCTATTTTTTACTAGGCATTGCCAAAATACCTACTTTACCCCGGTTTTTGTTCATAAAAATGAAATATAATTTATAAGGTAAATATAACTTAAACTTGAATTTACCCAACACAAGGAAATTTTGTGTTAATATGAGTATAATACCCTTGTATGAGGTGAAATATTTAGGTAATGGCTGTTTACGATAAAGTGAGCACTTTTGAAATCAACCTTAGGAAAATGTCACTACCTATCTTGCCTATATTTTAACGGGAGAAGACAAGTAAAAAAGAAATAGTGTGGCGGTTCCTACGAGGTAGGCATCGCGCAAAGCTCAACTGTATGGCTGGCCATAGCGTTGAAGCTGTTCCAGGCGGTCGTCGAGGGAGGCCGAGTAGTGAGTCCTATCCATTCATGGTAGTTACTTCCCACTTTTCTGAAGCCCTGCTTGCATTCTGCTTCCAGGATATTCTTACAGGTCAGGCAAACAAAGCTTAAACGAGTCTAGAGAGTCTCACCAAAGGAACAAAGTAAGCTGACGTGCAGTGTAGCCAAAGGACTAGCCGTTGTTCACGTTTGCTTTTACCTACGTCTAGACGACGCCTGGTTATTATGCTACACTGCGTGCTTCTGAATTATTCGCTTAGCCTGCGCCAAGAAAGTCATGTTGGTCCACACACAAGCTACCGATATTACTCACAATTCGGTGCGTGGCGTTCAAGGCGGCCAAAATATCTACCAGCTGAAAATTATTGTAGACAGAAAACAACGTACACAAGGACACCCAGGATTGATCTTACCAAAGATACTTGTACCTCAGGAACACTTGCAACTGGCAATCTTCGTATGCTACCAACATCATAGAAGAGAACCTAGGCAGACACATATTTAAACTACCAGTAGCTACTGACAAAAAGAATACTCACAGAGACTTGAGAGGAAATATATGTGATCTAATTGAAAATAAATAAATAGGTTTGGTTGAAACATCATGAATTAAATGAATGTCTGTGGAAATACCTAAGTATTATGTAACAGATCTTTTTTTTTTTGTTTTAAATATCTACTTTGCTTTGTGTGGCCGTAACTATGAGTATAACCCTCTCGTACGTATCGCTTATTTGCAATTAAAAAGTATCTAAGTCTCTTCATTATCGTCAAATTATTCCAAAATATGTAAATTAAATTAATAAATCATTTTCTCATGCCAACTCAGCTGGGAGAACATGATACCTCAGTTATGGATTCCGTAGGCATATAAGTAGAGCAACTTTAGCCAAAATGAGGATCCAAGGTAGCGAAACGTAAGCAAGATATTTTCTCGAAATACATTAATTATTTTGCGGCGTAGTCTCAGTAGTCCTGCCCCACTTTTGGTTAATTGAAAAGGTTAAATATATATAATGGGTTAATTAAATTTATTGAGATGGTTAATCAAAGATTGTAAGGGCTAAGAATATATAGTGTTAAATTTTAATCCGATTTTAATCCGATCAAAAATTCTTAGTCCGATTAAAATTGTCTTAATCCGATATTAATCCTATCAAATTTTTTTATGTATGAGTATACATTATTTTCTCTCTTTCTTTTTTGGTGGGGGATGGGGTATCAGGGTTCTGTCCTATGTTAACAGTGTGGTGTCCTAGAAGCGACTGACCAGAGTGGTGAATTGTAATGTCTTATATAGGTGTAGAGTTTAGTACAAGAGTCGACTAAGGGTAATTTCTAATTTTTCTAATTTTGAGGTGTTTGGAGGGATTTGGGTGGTAGATAGGCGATTTTACGAATATATTTAACACATGAGAGAAATTCAGAGTGTCCTATGTATGAATAAATTACATTCATTGAATCACAGATTTTCAAACGACTACATGAATAATAATTAGTGGAATTACATGAGTCTGAAACGTAATGTGAGTCTGGAGCTTAGAAATATATTTTACATGAGAGAGCATTTTAACTACATGAATAAGATGTAATGGAGGCAAGTGCAAACTCACTAAATGAAATACAGCTAGTCAGTATGAATAAATAAAGATTTCCAAACTCGCATTTAAATTTTAAACAGACACAGTAGCATAATAGAAATACACTTACACTACTTAATGCCTCTTGCACATACCTTGAGTTTTTTAAACACATCCGTATGATGTGGAGTCCAGCGTAGAAATTACGTCTTCTAAGCTATGTGTGTGGAGAGCCTGATTATATATGTGTAGCGAAGCCGAATGACAAATGAGTTGAAATTTAAGAGAATAACTCTGCATTCGTCATACCATAGACAACAAAATGATGATTTTTAAACTTAAGTTTCACTATTTTCAGAATAATTCACTTTGAACACAAATTATTTTCATTAAAGCGTAGGGAAATTCAGATGACGTGAAGAATTACTTAATTGTGCAATACTTTATAGAGACGTACTACAAATTTCCGTTAAACCTGTGAAATTCACGTCACTCGGTAACAAAAGATGCGAGTTGTTAACGCAAATGGTCTTTTGTCTACAAACACAGAAATCAATTAATTATCACAAATGAAGTATATCGATCCGAAAAAAAAGATAACACACGAAAATTTATATTTTCCTGATAAAATACTACGTAAATCGCGGCTATCACTAGAGACGAAGGTAGGTCAGACTCTTGGAAATTTATGGGAAAATATATTGGTGTTACTACATAACTTGAGCTGAATTTTATTTAAAAACTAGTTTAAATATATTATGTTTATCTTCTTCTCCAGACATCATCGTGCTGTATCTTGAACAGGAACTCTTGTAATCTGTGTGTTTGTATGTCAAAAGAAATATTTTTTAAAAATGTCGCTGGACTGTGTTTGGTGTAGACATTTATTGAAGGCAAGGAGGGACAGAGGTTTTTGCTATCTACCTCTGTGAAGGTATGCGGGGCTTCGCTTTCAATAGATTCCCCTAGGATTTCACAAAAGTTGGCCAGCAGACCATCGTGTCCTGCTCCAACTTTCAAGTTGAATAGCCGGAGTGGACCAAGGTTCTCTCAAGGTACTAACTTGCTTACTCATTCCTTCACAAAAAAACTTCATTCATTCATCCATGTTTAATTTTCACCATTTTTTTTTTTTTTTTTTGTAATTTCCCCTCAGCCCTTCAAAGTCTATGTAAGTATTGTAAGGTAAGAAAAGTACATTTTCTTCTTTGCAAAAGCAAGCAAAAAGTTATCCTGACTTTTTAAATACAAGTCATCAGCTTATCAACACTGATATACATCTACTCATAGCTTTGTTTTCTCATTTTACATAAGATGATATTGAAAAAAGTTAGTGAAATAAGTTATCAAAAAATAAAATAAAAAGACATATAAGAGTCATTGTTGACATTTTATTCTAAACTATTCTTTATTAAAAAATACTCCTTAAATCTACGTATTTACAATGACACACAAAAAGATTGAATTTACAACCAACAATTCATTATTCACAGCAAAAGTCATCAAACAATCACTTTTTTACACATACTAAATCACATTTTCTCATTTATATACTAAAGCTACAAGCATTGAGTTTACATGTTTTCTTTTTTTTTTAATCAAAAAAGACATTATTTTCTATTAAACCAAGTTATTATTTACACCTACTGAAACACAATTTAAGAGAAGTTATGTACAACAAACAATATACTAACATAAAAACAATTTTTTTTTTTTTTACAAAAAACAAGATATTTCATCAATAACAATTTTAACAACAATCAACTTACAAACTGAAAGATTGATAATCAATAACATTTTACCAACATTTTACAAACATTACATCTGGAGCATAGCACTACAACTACTATTACTAACACTTCTATTACTATTACTACTGTTACAAAAGTGCTGGACATATATTATAAGATTAAACAATATTTACACAAACTAAAACACAACTGAAGAGATCTACATACAACAAACAATTTTCTTTTCATAGTATATACAAGAGCAACTGTTGGTTGTCTATTTCCTACTTATGTACATTTATTATGTACATTCACCAACACACTGGTGGGGTGTTCGTAAAGATGAGCAGAGGGGTGTTCATTTGTCACATCCGGGTATTGATTTTGCCAAACATACACACATACATGCCAAGTGACTGAGGTAAAACACTCTAAGCGCACAGTTTCCAAATTTCAGTGATGAAGGCATCATTTGATTTTCTACTTCTGTGAAAGGGGAAATTGGATCGAAGACACTAGTATCTATAGAGTTGTTATTGAAGTTATGTTATGCCTTACAGGTAGGCAAATGGGGGGACAACAGAATTGATGATAATTCAACAGGTGAAAAGTAGTTGGTGTAGCCAGATGCGATGATGATTGTAGCTAGCTGCGATGACTGTGGAATAGGAGGTGCATGTAATGTCGGCAAATCGGTGTCCTTGGTGTTGTGTGGTGTTGGGAGGTGTATAAATTGATTGTGGTATTGAAACTGGTATATAGAGAAAAATAATAAAACTTATTAAGGTATTCCATAGTGCCCCCAACGTAAAGTTAGTACCCCATTTCCCTCAATGTACCACTTATCATCAATATCTGAGAACACTACCTTTGTTATGTGTTCAGTGTAGACTTGATGAGCACATAAATGGAACTGATATTGGGTCCCCACTACCCTTGTGCGATTTTCGAGGCAATTTCGATAATCCTCATACCTGAGTGAATGCAACACGTTGGGTTTTACACCCTTCGCTTTATGAATACATTACTCATTCGCAACAACATATTCAATATAGCTTAGGGTGTAAACCCACACAGTGTGTGATTATGAGCCCAGCACATTCATCTTTCATCACCCTGGTACAGCCTTATTTCCTGTGAGGGAATCCTTGTGGGTTATCGAGCACATAGTTCGATGTATAAAACTGCGCCTTTAAATCTGAGGTAATTACTTTATATACGTCATCACAAGCAATAAAGTACACCAAGGAATCGGTGTCATAATACAGGAGGTGCAAAGCCGGTGGAAGAAATTTTGCATACATGTACTGATAGTGAAATTCATACTGTATTAATTTTGAAAGATCGAGAATGGCAACACCAGTGTACCACTTTTTAAGACCCTGCTAAATTTTTCCTTTCGGTCTATTTATATCTTGCCATCACATTTCAATATGAATATTGGCACGTGGCTAATAAACACACACCACCCTCAAAAAGCCTGTTGGTTGTGCATCCATGACAATGGGAGACTGGGCACTTCCCCTCCAGCCTCGCCACTCCATCAACTTCTCTGCGGCATGAATTTTTTGTCAAATAGCCTGCCTCCAGTAATGAATTGACCGCACTTTGCAACTTGTCTCGCCTCATCTATTTTTCCCAGCTACATGTTTTGAGTGTGCTTCTTTTGTTTAGAATATAACACTGAAATTTAAACTCGCGCTAATGCATTTCATTTAAGTCCACTTTAAATGTTATTTTAGTGAGAGAAAAACTTTACATTTTTAAGAAATCTTACACATTAAATTTCTACACTGTCAAAAAATTACTTGCTAGGACACACCATCAAAAAAAATTTAAGTCACTGTTAAACCGTTAATAAATTTTATGGTTCTATCAATTTTTCGAAAATATGTTTAATAACGTAAGTTTTAGCAAGGGTAATTATTCTGTTTCACTCAAGACACTACAAAAAATACTTACAATTCAAACATCTAACAATATAAACTAAACATGAAATACTTAAAGTAAACCTACATACACATTTAATACTCTTACAACTTTACAATCATGCATTTTAGAAGTAAAATTTACTGAAACTTAAAAAATGTCTCTCTCTTTCTCTCTCACACACACAGACACACACATTTACTCATAAACTTTGAAAAGGAAATGTCTTCGAAATTAACCATATTACCCAATCCACCCCATCACATACACTTCAAAAACATTTCATTTGTTAGAAATACTAAAGACTCATATATTCGTCACCATACATCCTTCTCCAGTCAACTAAAACTGAACAAGCTTGGAAGATGAGGTTATGCACATTCTGAATATACGAGACATATCCAGTTTACTTCTTCCCTTGTTTTAGCTGTTCCATAGTTCATACCTCATACAAACAACACCCCTCCCTTAAGCATTTCTTTTAACTTTTTAAAACTAATTTAAATTCATGTAAATTTTCCCCCACACTCACACAATCACAGTCATACAACTACCTAACCAAAAAAAATTCTCAGAGTACTTAGCCATATATTCTAGATGTATTTTCACACAGTTTTACGAATATTTAAACAGTGGAGAGGCTGTAGGTGAGTGTTATTGACATATAACCTATTTCATATAGAGCAAGGATGCATCTACTGGCGGCTACCTCTCCTCTCAGCTCTTCTAAATAAACACAAAACTACATGAAAAAATTACAACTGGAATTTAAAACTCACATGAGTTCTCCCCCACACTCACACACTCACAGTCATACCCATTCTTAAACATCCACCCTTAAACATCCTTAAAGTACTTAACAAATATTCTTTAGTGTAAGACAATTTCATTTGTTTTAAAGAAAAAAATGATTCAATCATAACGATTTTTTATTGAAATTTCATTCTGCTCTAAAGATTCTCAAAGAAAAATCATTCAGTCATAATGATTTTAAGTGAAAAATCATTTAGTCAATATGACTTTTAATGGAATTCATTAAAATGTTTCAAAATTTTAAACACTAATCGTTCAATTTGATAAAAAATTTCTTTCAAGTCTTAACCATTTTGTTAAAAGTATAATGAAATTTATAGTCATGATGATTTTAATGAAAAATAATTCAGTTGTTATGATTTTTAACGAAATTAGTTATAATGTTTCTCAATTTTAATGACTAATCATTCAATTTATTAAATATTTCTTTGAATTGTTAATGATTTGTTAAAAGTTTAACGAAAATCATACACTTTACTCAAAGTTTAAAGAAAACACAAAAAAATTTTTAAACTAAATACCAAAAACCCTTAATTTTTATATTCACTTACTTAAACTCTTTGGGCGATGATGTTGGTTAATGAAAGAGACCCAATCCCAGGTCAGTAGGGCTGATCGCTACCCACTCCATCAGGTAAGCACCAGGGTAGGTGGCAGTCGCTCGCAACCCCCTTGACAGCTCCATGGGACTGGCAGTTTAGCAACAAGCCAGACAAGGAAGGTTGCTTTTACCGTTGTGTCAGGATTACTGAGTGGGTGAGCGATAGCAGTCCTTGGAGAATGCAGTGGGAGCCTTCTCCGGCAGGCTTTCACTGTCGCGGCAGAGACGATAGATGGCCAGGTCTCATCAGTCGCACAGCCCCACAGAGTCAAGCAAGAGGCGAGAGGGCAGCCGGTGCCCTTGACCTAGGCACTGCAGTCCAGTTCACAGTTGAGACTATACACCCGAGAACGAGAGGGGAGGTGTTACCTCCATGGAGTCACACAAGCAAATGAGCTCTAGTGGGTGGGAGGGGCTATTTATACCCTCACCAACCCGCTTCTCGCTTTAAATTAAACTAAATGACATTCGCCTGAAATGGATATTAAGTAGACGATTAATAGGTATTAAGACAGTTTAATATGCTTTTATGCAATTTTAAAGCATTTAAAAGATTTTACCTAATTTTTTTTATTTAGCATGGATATGCTTTATTTTAGTCTTTGTATCTGAATTAAACATGTATTTGTCCATTTTTAAGCCATTAGGTTTGAATTGCGTTATTATTTAACAATTTCTTATGCGATCAATTGTCATTACAATATGAACTTTTTGCATTATGGGGTGAAATCAATTTAATATTACGATTAAACACACTTTTTTACATATATGAATTCCGGTTTTTACTATAATTTATTTGTAATTTTAATGTATTAATCCTTTTAATTAACATGGTTAATGATTTACAAATTAGCTATTACCATGCAAGACCTAACCTGGACTCCAACACAGGATCTATTTATCTACCCCACACTGAAAGTGTGAAACTAGATTACATCGGTGCATGATCTAAATGGGACTCTAACCCAGCTTATAGTACTCATGTCTGAGCCAGGAATCGAACCTGCAAACTCTGTATATTACCATGCCTTACCCGGGATTTGAACCCAGAGCCTCCTTACCTAATCTAACAACTATATGGAGGCAGGCGACATTTAACTACTTATTTTATACGTTAGTAATAGTCTGTTTGTTATTTGAATCTTTTCTTTACAAGACTTTTTCTTGTTAATGCAACATACTTTTAATAGAAAACTTATGAATCTCACTCTCTCTCTCTGTTAAAGACAAATGAAGCACTTTTCCCTCTATGTGGAGAAAATATTTTTCTTACTAAAACAAGTTCCCCTTAAAAAAAAAGAATTGGTAAATCAATTTTAAGAAAAATATTCATTTATATCATATTTATTTACAAAATATATATTCAAACACAGGCTGATCCAGAATTTTTGTACAACATTTTAACACTGAAGCAGTTTATTTAAGCAAGTAGATAACTTTTGCTCCAAGCATATACAAATTACACATACTTCTTTCAAACAATCAAGTACAAGATGTCCCAAAACTCTATAGTAGAATTTTCTCCAAACATTAGCATGTTAAACAAACACAAGTGAATTCACAATATATTTTAAACATTTTTAACACTAGCAAATACAGTATTTTACACAAATTATTTCCAAAATATAGGTAGATCCAAAACTTTAAGTACAACAATTACACCTTGCTCTGAAACAGCTACAGGTTAAGACGAAATATTTTAACACTAACAATTACAACATTTTTATTTAAAAACAAATATTTTTTATAAACTTTTAGCAACTTCGATGAACAAACTTTTGATATATTTTCTTAAAATTGGATACAGATCCTCTTCTTGACCACTGCTTTCAAGGAGTCAGCATTTCTTACACCCTGGTTTTAATCTGTCCATTTGTACACTAACGTCTTTACAAGTAGGGGCACATAAAACAATGCTTTCGACTAAATCAGGACAGGATTCAACATAATGAGAGTATACATCTTCAATACTAGATTGAAGAGGTGTGTTCGCAGATGAAACAACGGACATTTCTTGTCGCCGCACTGTATGAGTTCGTGGCTCTTTTCGTCTCGTAAAGGAAAGTTAATTACTTTAAAATGAAAAATATTGCTACAGGTTTCCATAATCTCTCGCAAATTTCCTTGACACCATAGGGCATAAGTTGAATTGGATTTTCCTTGTTTTACACTGACAATGATTAGCAGGATGAAAATACTTCATGTTGTTACTATGATATCCAATACTCGGCTGAAAAGATTTAGCAAGGAACAATGTATGTACATTAATTCTCTAAATTCGCATGTTGAAACGTGTTTGAGAGTTAAATTTTATTTTTGATTATTTTACTACTTAATGTAAGTAACATTTCGTTTAATCATGCCCAGTATGAGACGTGTAACCAAACTTGTCTTTGCTATAATGATATGAAATATGAATATTATTATCACATTCTTCGAAATACTGATAAGACAAAACAGTGTCTGTATTATAAACAAGACGTTTCATACATTTTTCTTCTTCACAATATGACGTTACAATGTGTTCACCCTTAAGTTTATGCTTACAATCTACTACATGAGGTCTGTACTGGTTGACAAGACATCAGAACTATTGCAGTTAGTTAAAGTAGCATCATAAGTATTTGGTTTACTATTTGATGTAAAAGTTTCAGAGAAATATGTTCATTTGAAATGAATGGAAACATTGGGATCATTATTCTGAATTAGCCACTTCACACGCATATAAATTACACAACGACGAAAAAACTAATCCTCCGTGTTCGAATGGTGATTCGCTGGTGAGATCTGGTGAGCTGGTAGTCGATTACTCCTTATCCCAGTTCCTCTTATATTTCCTCACTAAGACTGGCAATCATCAAACCTTATAATGTTAGTGGCAAGTCACTGTCGGGGTGAAGATATCTCACAGAACAATCGTTGCATGCTATTCCTTCACCAAAGCGAATACCGACAGTGGTGTCGAAAATGTAGCACCAATGTTCTATATTGTTACAGACATGAACTTGTAGAAGACTGTCATACGTTTTAAAGAACTGACATACTAAAGTGATGAGTCTAACCTCTCCATCATAACTGAATCTCTGCTCTACGATTCTCTCTCTTTATATATACAGATCTTCTTGCTTTGAAAAATATTACATTTCCATATGCCACAGGGAGAAGTTAACTCTTGGTCACCGATGTACGTATAATGTTGTTTGTTGTTGCATTCTTCTGTCCAAACAACACATTCAGATTAATACTCCCTTCGCAACTTATATTTAATTTTACTAAATGATGGATGTTTAGAGATTTCTTCACCTTCCATGTCCCATACTAATTCGGGTAGAATAATTGGAAAATCAGTGTCAGGTCTTAAATTACACACTACACACTTACGTCCAATGCAATCTCCAACTTATTTGTACATACATTCAGGATTGATTATTGAAAAACTCCAATGTTCATCTCCATTGCACATACGTATCTGTAATGGACTATCTTCATCTTCAATTCGAAACCACACTCGCCTGAAACCTGGAGTAATACTGACATACTGAAGTGATGAGTTTAATCTCTCCATCTTAACTGTATCTTTGCTCTACCATTATCTCTCTTTATATAGACAGATATTCTTCCAGTTAAATTAGTTCTTCAACGACAGATTTTTTTTAGATCAAATTTACAGACACAAACAATACTGTTCCATACCTCACAGCCCCACATTCCACATGGTGCTCTTAAAAGTCTGCTACTGCTTTGTATTTGCATGATGTGTTCCTAATTATTATATGTTTCAATCCACAAGGTTGTGGAGGTATCGTAAAATTCTCTAATCAATTTATATTTGATTTGATGAAAACCTGGTTCTTTGGTTATTTCTGTACTGCCATTTTTTAAATGTAGGTCCCAAGAAGAACAGGGCAGTTCGCTGTTGGGTCTCATATAAAAAACAAGAAAGTTTTCTTCTTCATAACATAGCGCTCATTCTGTATACAGGCTTTCTCCGAAACTTTTCGTGAAATTCCAATGTTCATTTCCGTTACACATCTGTGTTTGAAAGTATATGTTGCCTAGAGACTGGAACCATACTTTCTTGTGTCCTCGAAAAATTGTAGAGTACATCTTCTCTGGGTTGAATTTCTCAATTTTTTCGAAATTTTACGCTACCTGGAACAAACCATTTTTTTTTTTTGGAAAAGTTAATATCTTTATACATAGGTAGGATGCTGGTACAAATATTCTCGCAAAGCTTCGCTTTTACATTGGGAGCAGAATGTTTTTTCCTTGCGGTGATATTTACTATAATGTTTGACTAATGAATTAATACTAGAACAGTTGTGGTATATTATAATATTTATTACTTCTGCATGTGTTAAATTTTTAAAATTTCCTTTTGTCTTGTTCCAGGCACATATATGGGATAGTATTCGAGTAACGCGTCATTTACATATTGAAAGCGTTTTTCGTAAGCTATGTGACCAGAATCCCATTTCAGGTTATGTATCTCCTAAGTCTGTTCCCGAAACATCATTTTAAGTTCAGGTTTTAAGCTATACCAAGGGCTGGGAGATTTAAAGCATAATACTTTAGTCATTCGCATTGGTTGCATAAGAAATTAGCATAGCACATCATTTTTACATAATTTCATTTTTATACACTATTTACAAAAATGTCTCTCTCTCATAAAAAGTATCTCATTAAGATTTTTATAAGATCACAGTGCTCGCCTCGGAATCTATTTCATCAACTCCTGAATCAGCCATTATTATATCTGGAATTATTCTAGCTTCAAGCATCTGTTTCAGCCTGCACGACATACAATCCCTCCGCATATGATCTAAGTTCTCATCATTAGCAAAGGCAGGCATGCCATAAGGACAGTCTTCGCAAGATAAATAGGATACGATATCCTCATCGGCTTTTAAATTGCCAGGCAGGAATAAATGCACTAATTTTATTTCATGACCTGCAAAACAAATGATGAATTCTTCCGGCAGCACTTGCAGTTGAGAACACTCTAGACTTAATAAGGTTTTAGCCTCCCTGTAGGCTAAAATGGCATTGAACGTTTCAACGCATTCGGAATCGCAATTGTCACAGTAGTGAACTTGATCCATAGTATCTGATGAAATACTTAGTAGATTCTGTGTTGATGATGTTCTAGATGAAGTAGTAGACATCTGGCGTTGTAGTGGACACCTGTAGCTGTAGTAATCGTGATGGACGTCTGGAGCTTTAGTAGGCATCTGGAGCTGTAGTAATCGTAATTGACATTTGGAGTTGTAGTAAGCGTCTGGAGCTGTAGCAGATGTTGTAGTGAGCGTCTGTTGTTGTAGTGGATGCCTGGTGTCGTTCATGTTATCAATGATTGTACTTTATGACGATGCTTCCCGGACGCCTATAGTAGATGCCTGACATCGTTATCTATGCTAATGCAATGCACCCGCATGCACACGAAGTGACATTGGTAGATGCCGACTTAAGACTGAGTAAAACTTAATTTATCGCTCCTTATATACTGTAAGGATTCAAAATGGCCACCATTTTCCCATATATTTACAAGAATTAGGAAAAAAGAAAGAAAGAAAATAAAGTACACCCATACACGAAAAGAATTTGATCGGATTAAAATTAGATTAAGAAATGTTTAATTGTCTTAAGATCGGATTAAGAATTTTTTGGTCGGATCAAAATCGGATTAAAATTTAACCCTTTTTTGGTTAACTCTTTCAATTCTTGATTAGCCTTTTCAATTAATTTAATTAACTATTTGGTATCAATTTAACCATTTCAATAAATCAAAAGGTGAATATAGAATTAAAGTATGTTAACAGTTCATTTAGAAAACTATTGAGATAAGTAAGAGAATGCTTAATTGCACATTTGACAGTAAAACTGGACTACAAACCCCAAAACCAGACAGGGGTAGAAAATATTCTCCAAATAAGAAGCCACAAAAGAGAAAAGAATATGTAGGAAAATTCATTAAATGAGTTCCAGCAGTCCCCATCCCACTACTGTTGTCACACTACCAACAAACTTTATCTTCCTGTGGAATTAAATTCAGAGCTCTGTATTGTGATAGCTGCCCTAGATAAAACACGAACTGGTATATGTAGGCAACACTGTTAAATTTTGTGACAAATTCAAAACACGTTTAGTGAGTGAGTAATAGCTATCATATTCCATGACACACATGCATGCCAGTGTATTCTGTGCATGCATGTATTGAATCTTACATATAGATAAAAATAATCTGGGCTCTAGCAGAATGGCCTACTATCATTAGAAATAGTAGACATACACCGGACATTACAATGTGATAGTGCATACCCATAGCACATTTCGAAACTGGAGAACATTTCAAGAGACTATGTTGCCAGATTCAAAACCTAGAAGCGAGGAGGGAAGCTAAATGATGATCTGAGACTCAACTAAGGTCAGGTCGTATAATGGCAACAACATTGGCGATGTTTAGAGACCTGCGCTATTCGCGTTATTATATGGGGGCATCTTAAACATAAAACAACTTTCATTTGCAATACGTGTGTCATTGGACCATTGTTTATTTGACACGTCCCGGGTAACTCTGCACCAATAAATGAACACTACACAATTGGGTGCTCTAATCACGTGCAGTTCACTCAGAAAGAGCGTCACTTAACATTTATGCAGCAACCAATGGAGAAATGACACCGGCTCGAGTATTTATAGTACTATGAATTTCGGCTTGATGCCAAAAAATAACGCGAATTTTGCAGGTCCCTGTGCTATTCCACACCATTAAAACTGTCAAAATCACATAATCAGAAAAAATAAACGATTTTTTTTTTTAAATTTTCAATAGACAAGTCCCAATGAATAAAATATTGTATTAATTTTAATTTAATATATTGTTAGGATAAACAGTGCACTAACGTAAAATCCTATATATGTCGTTCATGACAGTCGTATTGGCAAAAAAAACAGTCCAATGTGGGACACGGAGTGGCTACTGCGCACATTGGGCGCTCACTCTATCCCCTACTTTCCCCTACTTCGTAAACAGCATCTCACCACATAAGTCTAGAATAGAGTTCCTCGCTGAAATTTGGCATAACTTTTCAACCAATAAAATAAAGTTAGATTAAAATCCCACGGTTTCAATCTACAGGTCACCAATTCATTACCTCGGATCTTAATACTTCCGTGTTAAATAGCCAGCCAACTTCTCCGATCCATTTCATTGCCTTGCGCATAGAGGCGATACTGTATCATAGTTACTTTTCAGTGTTGCCCTTAGCGCACCATCTACTTTTTAGATTACTCTCCCAAAATGAACCTCCAGACGGGCGGAATCTTATATCAATGATCGCTAATA
Organism: Dryococelus australis; assembly: GCA_029891345.1. Lineage (NCBI taxonomy): Eukaryota > Metazoa > Arthropoda > Insecta > Phasmatodea > Phasmatidae > Dryococelus > Dryococelus australis. Next base: position 165,859,290 of record CM056993.1, read on the forward strand.
AATAGCAGGACAGAATTTATTTTTATTTTTGAGTTCAGGTTTAATTAGTTTAAGGCAAAGAATTATTTTTTTTTTTTCAGGGCGCTATGGACAAGCAGTTTCGGCCTCATTCTGATCTTCACTATCAACTTCTACACGGGTATGATAATGTATTCACACTACAGCACCTGCGATCCCATAAGAAGTAAGGTAAGTTTCCACTCGTTTAGACTCAGTGACTAGTGTGTTGCTGCATTTGTGTGGATGGACAGCCACCCGGAGGTTAAATGGATTAAATACTGGGCGAGGCGGGGTTGTGTCCCGGCTTATTTCAACATATTTGCTTAAGTGCATATTAGTTCCTGCATGGGCTCGAAGGAAACCGATTTTAAGTATAAATAATTAATTAAAATAAATTATATATATAGTTTATTTATATTTGTAAACTATCGTCACTTCCTTCTTCTGCCTCTTGACAAGGAGAAATGGGTGATTTGTGTCGCGAATAATTCGAGTGCAACAATATAATCCTAAATGTAATGCAACTCGAAACACTTAAATTTCAGGATAATATATAATAATTATAGTCGCGTGCTGCTACATGTACCCATAAGTCAAACCTAATAAGTAGAGACATGTAAAATGCGCGTTATTATTTAATACCACGCCAGACTTAACTTTTCTATACATACTTAAGCTCAATTCGATATTTCATTGGCTACTGCTAAATGTAAGGCGTCATTGAGGTGCGTGACACTTCTACTGGAGATTGTTCGCTCAACCGACGAGCCTGTACTATTGGTTAAGCGCGGCCTTGAGAAATGCCGCACAAGTTGTAGGCTATTGGCAGAAGTCAAATGAGCTTACAGCATCTTGGAGTTGAGCCTGCAGCTAAGAAATAACGCGAAATTTGCAGGTCACTACTATTAAGGAATATACAATTACTCTGTTGCGAACAGCAGATTTGTAAGGAAGGAGTCGTACTTGCTGCGTCTGGCCTGAAAACGATTATATTTTTCTTTTACAATATAAAATTTCAAAAACTTTAATAGCTGTTGTTGAAATACAATAAGTAATGAGAGACAGGGCGCAGAAGGAAAATTTCATAAATTCTTTTATAAAATTTTCTTTTAGCAATTCGTAATAATTTGAAAACAATCTTAAAATCTGTTTTTGTAAAAGTACGAAATATATCACCAAATAATTATATATATGTATATATATATATACAATATCCAATTTTTTAGAGGAAACAAGCGCACACACACACACACACACACACACACACACACACACACACACATATATATATATATATATATATATATATATATATATATATATATATATATATATATAGCTGCTTGTTTTCTCTAAATATTTCACCCCCAGTTTACTCCAATATACTTAGATCAGATCCATTTTCGTGACTGGAAATTTTTCATTGTTATGGGTTTCTGCCCGCGAATCACGGACGTGCAGTATGACCAATACTGGAGTATTTTTGTTCTGATAGGCCATATTAAGTAAGAACACAAGGCCAATAATCAAAGGAAAGCTGAATGCGTATGCACGTAGGGTTTTGAAGTACAGGATGTTTAAGTAAAGGCTGTTTACGATAAAGTGAGCACTTTTGAAATCAACCTTAGAAAAACACACTGCCCCTGCCTGCATATATTTTAACGAGCGCATTGAGTGACACGTGCCCCTTAAAGTTGGTAACGATGGATTCTAAAGTAGTTCCATATCTTAACGTCGAAAAAAAAAGGTTAGGTGCTTATCTGTGATAACTTAAATTATTTCTTTAGTTTTCTGTTTATATTCAATGCATCGAAGTGCAAAAAAGAGCAGATTAGTAAAATATTTACTTTGCTAATAATTTCACAGTTTCACTTGGTCGATGCATGAATAAAGTGATGAGGACCGTGGAAGTATTAATTTTACATAGGGCGGAAGAATACACAGCGTGCATACAAGTAGCTTTTAACCAGGGCTTTCAAAAGTGCTCACTTTACCGTGAACAGCCTATACTACAGTGTATAGATGTTAGATGGAGTGGCGGTTCCTTTGATGTGGGCGTAACCAATCTCTGATTGGTTGTGCGAGGCTCTGAGAATGATGGGCATTGTGTCATGATTGGCTATTGGCTATGCTGCAGGCTGGCGAGTAACAGACTGGCGATCGGCTGGCCAGTGGCTTGACTCGAGCTTCTAGAGTTCGCTGTACAAGCAGCTGTTTCACTTCTGTATTCTTGAGCATGCTGTGCGCGAAGTGTATCTTGCACGCAGACTGGTAGGCCTACATACAGTGCAGTAGTTGTTGGTGTAGCGTGTGGAGGACCCTGTGTGCTGCAGATGGTGGCCGGAGGAGACGAGCTGCTGCCCCTCTACGTCATGAGCACCATGGGCCACATGAAGGGGCTGCCGGGTTTCTTCGTGGCGGGTATCTTCAGCGCCTCTCTGGGGTGAGTGCTATCCATATACTAAAGATAAGCTAAAGCCTGTTCACGATAATGTGAGCACTGTTGAAATGAATCATAGAAAAAATCACTGCCCCTGCCTGCATATATTTTAATGGGTGCGCTGATTAACAAGACCCAGTAAAGTTGGCAACGATGGATGGAAAGTAGCTCCATATCTTAACGTCAAATAAAAGTGTTTGGTAACCATTGATGATAACTTAAATGATGTATTTCGCTTTCTGTTTTTTTTTTTTTTTTTTTTTTTTTTAAATGCATCGAAGTGTAAAAATGAGCAGATTTGTATGTACAGTTTGACTGAACATGTGATGTCTGCAACGGGCCTACAAGTTTTGTGGGTTGTAGTGGAACGGTTGTTGTAAACGAGGCGTGTGGCTGGACAGGAGAGCGCGACGTTTAAAACCTCGCAAGTCCAAATTATTCTGAACGCTCTGCCCTCGAATCAGTGATATCAGTCAGTGAAATAACAGTCTCTGATTGTCACTTGATAAGCTACTACCAACTGGAGAATGAAGCAACTTAATTGACAATAAGTGACTTACGGTAGTAGAATTCTCGGTATTCCGTGGGAAAAATATATAAATGAGTGAAATTCACCCATCATAGTAACTAGCTACCTGGCACTGATGTTTACCATAGTTTTTTTTTCTCTTTTCGCTCCATTTTCACTGTATCAGATTTAGAGTGTAAATTTAGATTACGTGTTAAATTTGTGTGTATTTTAATATGCGTTTGATAATAAATCCTCTTTAACACTATCAGTACTTGGCGAAGTATGGTAACAAAAATTATCATTTGCAGCAAGCTTGATGCGAAATATGTGCAGGTTTGAGTGAAGAGCGCAACATTTTATATGCTGCTACGTATTGTTTTCTCCATAACTGCTATTCACTTGTACAGAGGGAGCTCATCAGGTACATACAATGGCTGTTGTTTGCCCGATATATTTTTAAGGGCGTGACCATATTCACGTCCGCCTATAACAACAGCGATCCAAATATAAACAGTTTATCATTTTAAAAAGCTCATTTCCGTACTTTACGTTTAAGCTGTGTTTTTAAGCCCTAGGGTATTTCTTCAGGGACAGATTTCTCGTATTGTGTTCTTTGCTTAGCCGACTTCAGAATAAAATTTGTTACAAGATTATTATAGTATATTTAAAGTGAGGGAATATTGCCCTTATAGCGTAGTGTATAACAGTGTTAAGGTATGACGTAAGTACAGTTCTAAAACAGGGGTTCTTAAGCTTTGTGAATTCTTGAACTTCTTTGATATGACGTAAAACCGTTGACCGTTTCTTAAATACAAGGTAAGAAAATATCTTCGTGTACACGACCTATTTATATTTCACTATCACAAATTGTTACTATCTCAAGTTTAGTTTACAACAATATTTCAAATAGTTGGCTTCATTCATAACAAAAACATTACGCAGTTGCAGCATAGTCCTAATTACAGCATTTTAACGAAAAGTGAAATATATTAGTTTCAATCGCGGATCCATGACTCGAGGTACCCTAGGAGTCCGCGGACCACAGATTGACTAGTTAATCCCCCACGTCTATGATTGGGGATACGTTGTAAATGAAGGATATTTATGTCTCGAACTGTAAACAATAAGGAATTAGTCGCTTCTGGTGTGTCGAGCGTCGTTCTGGTGAGAAAGCTGATTTGTTTAGGTTTCTGCATGTCTCTTTTGTGAATCGCTAACGCAGTAAGTTGTACACCGCCCGCGAGAAGCACGCTCAATGCAATTACAGCGTATACAAAAAAACACGGTTGCAACTTTTATACTCGGAAATTAGTTGTGGACTTAAAGTTGAACTTGTTAAGTAATTAAAGATGAATTTTTTTTCTGTCAATACATTTTGCTTTCGTGTAACGAAGAGACGAGATTTCGGACGGCTTCGGAGTTCCAAAACTTTACTCTACGAGTAAACTTTTGTCCTTATTTGTTCCAAAACACACTGAAAAAATGTTTTACTTGCTCATGGCAGTGTCCAAAAACTGCAGAGTAATTATTCTGAGCATCTTGTTAGAGTAAAACTTCAACAACCACTATTTCAGCGGGTAACGTAAGGTAAATTTAAAATGGCGGGAAGTTTGGTAGATTGAAATAAAACAAAATGAAAATATGGACAATCTGGTTACAGACTCATGGGAAAATTACAAATCACGAGTGATATAATTAGTATTTTAATTTAAAAATCAACTTTTATTTAGGATTCATTTTCAGGTATAATGTTTATGATTAACTTATGGTAAATAAAGCTTTCCATGTATGTGGAGAAAGTTATAAATATATTTTGGAATTCACATTGGTTGCTTATTCAGTATATATTTGTAAACACAGAATGCTATTTACATCATGCTCGTTACAAAACCACGTTTCGTCTTGCATTCCTCAGATGTTGCTCTCTGTTATGGGCTGTTCATGGTAAAGTGAGCACTTTTGGAGCCCTAGATACTTTTTCCTTTCAACCATTGTTTATCCTTTAACCAGCTAAATACTGCCATGTAAGTAATAAACACAGTGTGTATATTCCGCCACACTCGCAAGTTAACGTCTAAGGCTAAAATAAGCTATATGTATGGAGTATTATTAGAAACTTGGTTTTCAAAAGTGCTCACTGTGTCGTGAATAACCTATACTTGACAATACTGTCAGAATAACGCGCCTCTCCACCTCAGAGGCAAGGCCCCTTCCACAATCGACATAGGGCACATAACATGCATAGCATAAATAAGTAAAAACCTGTATTTTAGATGGTAACGTCCACAACTAGTATTTCACGCGACTTACTTGGCATTACTTGCGTAACTTGGCTTTAAGACGGTTATCTCTAAGTATCTTACACGAAATTTTTAACGCCGGTGAATGAGAATGTGAAACGTCATAAAAACCGCTGTAGCCAACTTATACATACGAAAATTCTTGCGCGGGAAAAATTATTTCCTATTCGTTTGCTCTTTCTAATTGGTTAGAAAAGGTTTTTTTTTTTCTTTCACATTAACGCCGATTGTAGACAGACGGTTTCGCTTGTTATGCTTTGCAAGTAATGTTAATTAAGTCAAGTTGATTGTGGATTGTGGAAGGCTGGGCTGGCTTGCTCGCAGGACTGTCGCCTCGGCGCTCAACTCGCTGGCCGCCATCACGATGAAGGACTTCGCGCACGGCCTGCTGGGCTACGACATCCCAGAGCACAGGGGGACCATCGTCGCCAAGTGGCTGTCCGTCGGATTCGGCCTGCTCAGCTTCGGCCTCGTCTTCGTCGTCGAGCAGCTGGGCAGCGTCCTGCAGGTATCTCCACCCACGCCTCCTCGAGGCGCCGCGGCACCGCGGTGGCTGAGCGGTTAGCTCGCTCGCCTCCCAGCTTTTTTCCTGCTACACTAAAGATGGCCGAAACGTTGGCAGTGATGCCGACATCGAGGCGGCTGAAAGCCAGAAGTCGCGGTCTTGCAGTTGCAGTTCGGTAGAGTCCCTGTTTTCCGCGAAAAGATTGAGGTAGACTTTGGCACTCCAGCAAATTTTCCTTGTTATTGTTCTTGCGCGAAGAAATTTTGTTATCTGAACTGCGTCACTTTCATTCGAGTCACTGCTACACTAAACTTCTGTGATTCGTGGACAGACACCTAAGACGCGTTGCAATTAAAATTATCCAATCATGAAAGTGTACTAAAGTGTTTTCGGCATCGCTATAGTTCATTCGCTGTACATTCACTCTTTCTGAATCTAACGATTGAAAAATCATCACAAGCGTTCTGTACTTGTGTTAATATAAACGTATCTCATTTTTGAGTAAGTAGAACTTGTATAGGCTGTTCACGGTAAAGTGAACACTTTTGAAAGCTCTGCTTGGGATCTACTTGTGTGCACGTTGTGTAGTTATTTTCATCATGTAAAATTAACATTGCCGTGGGCCTCATCACTTTATTCATTCGTCGGTCAAGTGAAATTGGGAAATTATTAGAAAAGTAAATATTTTACAGATCTGCTCATTTTTACACCTAGACACATTAAAAAAAAACGGAAAGCGAAAGAAATAATTTAAGTTATCACAAATGGTTATCTTAATACTTTTTGTTTGAAGTTAAGTTATGGAACTATCTTCCATCCGTAATTACTAGGGACCTGCAAAATTCGCGTTGTTTTTTTACATCAAGCCAAAATTCATAGTACTATATATACTCGAACTGGCGTCATCTCTCCATTGGATGCTGCATAAATGTTAAGTCACGCCCTTTCTGAGTAAACTGCACGTGATTGGGGCACACAGTTGTGAAGTGTTCATTTATTGGTGCAGAGTTACCCGGGGAGTGTCAAATAAAGAATGGTTCAATGCCACACGTATTGCAAAGGAAAAGTGTTTTAAGTTTAACATGTCCTCAATTAATAACGCGAATTTTGCCGGTCTCTAGTCATGACCAACTTTACTGGGCGCATGTCACTCAGTGCGCCCGTTAAAATTTATGCAGGTAGGGGCAGTGACTTTTTTATAAGTTTGATTTTAAAAATGCTCACTTTATCGTAAACAGCCTTTGCTAATATTTTATCGATAAATTATAATATTTCATTTCTGAATGATATGAATGAAAACAGAGAGAAAATAGGGGTGTTGGGAATGCCAAAGTAAGAAATAGTTATCATGCAAAATATTACTATGAACTGAGTGCGCACGAATGCGGTGCGTTGTCCTTTTGGTATGATTTCCTAGACTTAGTTAAGCCTTATTTACTCGAGACGTACGAATAGCCTGAAAGTAGAAGTTGAGCAGGGTTTCGAGGAAAGTGGGAAGTAACAGTGATTGGACTATAGCGGCGACATTTAATGTTTTCGCTAGGAAACAGGTGGGCGTTACAGTCAGGTGCGAGGCGTGTGTTTGTGTTCGCAGGTGGCGCTGAGCTTCAACGGCATGGTCGGCGGCGTGACGCTCGGAATGTTCTCTCTCGGCATGTTCTTCCCGTGGGCCAACGCCAAGGTGAGCTGCCCTGTCCACGGAGTACGGACCGTAGACTAAACATGAGGTTAGGCAGCTTACTATCCTTCTGCGAACGTACCCAATATTGACTTACCTCGAAGGAACATGACTGTCAAAGTCTCGTGGTCAACACTGACGAACGCGTTTCTTTATATCTTAATTTTTAAATGACAAGCACTATTATATTAATAAAATACTTTTACTAGTTTGAATTTAATCAAACTGCATTGCAAATTGGTTAGCGGAAGTATGCAAACATCTCAAAGCAACTGTTTACTAAACAGTGTTCCAACCTCAAATCCAATCGACGCCATTTTCGCTAGTCGTACTGGCAGAAAAGCAGTTCAATGTTCAGACACAGAGATTGGTTGTGCGCACCCAGCGGATCGATCTACCTCATCTTTAGTCCGTGGTACGTAATGGAGAATGAGGCTTTACGCTGTCCTCCTAAAGGTCGGTCTACAATTGTGCCATGCCAACCTATGTGATAATACTAGGATACGCTGGTTGGTGTATGTGACCCTCTGACTTCATGGCGCTGTCCCAACCTCCCGTGCCCCAAGTCAAAGAATTCAGAAAACTGAACTTTTGTCCCAAGTTGTCTCCTAATTTGATCGAAAAAGAAGACTTAAAAATACTATCGCGCGCACCCGTGGAAAGTTTATATTGTAAGTGTAAACAATGGATGTGCAAGGTGGGGTTTTCTCGAAACGAAGGTGATGAAATGCTAATTAGGTCTCTCTGCGTTCGGTCTGAACTATTTAATATAAAGGCCAAAATTACAAACATTAAGTAGAAAGACAATTATTCGATGTCAGTTGCCGAACGTTTTAAAAATAAAATAGGGGCTATACCATAAAGATAAATGAAAATCCAAATCACCCACGTCAACAATAAACAATATTTCCACAATATTTAAAAGTAACTAGATAGCAAATAATGTGGCGAGTGTACTGTGATCTAGTATGAGATGGTGAAATATCACTTTCGGACAACTCAGTTGTATGCCATATTCGGACTGCGTCAATGTAACGCCACTTAACTCACAGATTGGGACACGTTCTGTCCACAGGTACGGCCGATTCTAGAAAGGCCTTCAAGGTCGGTTCGCGATCAATTTTCGTGTGCACAAGAAATGTCTGCATAGAACGTTTACAAAAATACGTGCTTCGTAGTAAATGTACCCGTCTTATGTTCAACCAACCACACACGACTAGATATCAACTTGATTTTAGTAGAAGAGTATTTTATTAGCCATTTAGACTTATCATTTAAAACAGTAAAGGTAAACAAACGCGTTAATTTTTTTAGAAAGTTGGTATTCAAATTAGTGCATTAGACCATGGAGTTAGGAGAATACAGGAAATGGCATGTTTTGATGTAGGTGAAGCTACTGGAGATAGGTGGTTTTACTATGGACTCTAGCAGCCATCTTGACAGTATCCCAAAACATTGTGTTTGCATTAGATGACGTTGAGAGAAAGGTTACATTCGAAGCATTTCGTGTTGAACAAAGAAGCTGATGAATAAATAAATATATATTACAATTCATGTGGGAAGTTTTACTAGTTTATTATTGGCTTGTGTTAGTTGTGCAATCAAATAATTCCCTCATAAAAATACCGATCGTGTGTGTGTGTGTGAACTGCGGACCAGTATTGGGTTATGTGCGACAATAAGCACGTGTTTTATATATAGTGCTCATATATCAGGATTTGTGGAGAACTATTTTTTAAATAAATGATTAAATGAAGTATAACAAGCGTTCTACCGTTGTCGTGTAATTTATTGCAGGTTGCGTATCAGTAATGAGTGCAACAAAACGGCGACCAGCAGCCTAGCTGAATTTCTGGAAGGGAAAGTTCACATGTTCCTGAGCCACGAATAAATAATTATTTGCTGGCATTTAGATTTAAATTCCTAACACTGACAATGACTAGAGAGGTTTGTTTCCAATATGAGTTCATCTCCTTTATATATATTTAATGTCAATATAGTAAATGGTTTCTGGTAAATAAATTCAAATCCCGTTTTAGTTATTCCCTCTCTTTACATTATATTAGTTCTGTTATGACACAGTTTTATACTTATTTATCCCTTATTGTAGGGTACAATTTTGTTTCTTGCATCTACAATGTTGGAAAGGGTTAAGTTACCCTTGGTACATAATTAACACACAGAAATAAAAATTTTTACTGAATTCTCTGCACTCGACAATCAATTTTAGAAGTTTTCAGAAGAAAAAAAATGGTGGGAGGTACAGGAGACATTTATAGATAATTTTATTTTCTATATCTACAAAAATTGTGTTACATCTTTCTCCAAAAGTGCAATTTAGTACCAAGGGAACGGCTACAAATACCGCAAGAATAAAAAATAAAAAAATTGAATCCACACTTGTATGTAGCACCAACTACAACACAACATAATGACGTAAGATGGCGGCCTGCTACGGTAGCGGCGTTAAGAGGATTGAATATTTTCGATTCTTTTACGCCGAGTTCTACGCCGGCCAATCACGAGACAACATTTCCAACCACGAGTGTCAGTGCAATGCAAGCTTATAACAAGAAAATTGTTATTAAATTAATTTTGCGGCACAGTTAAGTTTTCCGTTTATTTAAATAGTCAACGCAATTATTACCGTGTATACCACACTTTAAATATCCTGAAACACGATTCCCGAGAAACTTTTTTCATCACAAGTAAATAAATATCAGGTTAGCCAACACACTGTTTGTAAATATCCGCGATACATGTGCAGTCTGTCTTTTTTTTTTTTTTTGTGCTCGTTTCTCATTAGTCGTGTACCAGTTTTCTTACTGCAGTTATAGCCAGCTCATTTTCATACTTCCACGGTAACACCACTGTTATTTTGTTACGGGAACGCTACAGTGATTGTAGCGTAGGCTTTAGTCAGTCAGTAGCCACAATTTTAATTCCGCCCAACACGTTAAAAAATTTCACATTGGGAGAGAAAACTACAAATGGGTATTATTTCTGTAAATACACTTTTAGGGATAATAAAGGAACCACCATATGGTTAGGTTTAAAATGTATGAAAACTTATTCGCCAGCATTTTAGGTTACTTTGGGTAGTTTAATTAGATTAGGATACATTGTTGAACTACAATGGGTGAAAGAGACATACACCGCAATGATATCGATAACAAGCGCACATGTACTAACAACTGCCAAAGTGGTCCACAGACACAGTTCTGACAAAATTGCTTTGTTGTTACCTACCAACTTGTGCCATTATTATTTTTGGTGTGAAATACTCCTCTGAATACATTTAAAACTATACAGTCTCAGAACCACGCTGCAGAAACTTGACAAACAAACACTCCTCTAATAAAAGCATTATCGCTGAAGAAATTAGTTTCCACTCCTCCCTTCCCAAGGGCGAGGAGGGGGCTGTGGTGGGCATAGTGGTAGGATGCTTGCCTTCCACCAATGTGATCCATGTTGGTTTTCCTGTGAGGTTACTCACATATTTTCACATATAGGAATTGTGCTGATTGATGCTGCTGGCAGGCATGTTTTCTCGAGGTTTTCCCCCCACACTTGCATTTTAGTGCTGCTCCATATCTCCATATTTCACCCTCATTGGCTCTCAATACCTTGGTTGTTACAAACCACCAAACCTCTCTCAACTCCTCCCGTCTTAAGATGATGGAGGCCGTGGTGGTGTAACAGCTAGAGTAATCGCTGTTTCACGAAGCACACTTATTTTTTGCATCCCATATACATCCAAAACACGTTGGAAAGGACTTGTCAATTTTTTTTTTAAATTTGTGTTATGCAATATGGATACTTGCACACAATTACATTAACATAAAAATACATAACATATAAATAATATAATTTACACACTTATTAATTCTAGCAGCTCTACAAACATGTTAAGACTGCAATTGGTTGCAGTAAAAGTCGTTACAATTCATGTACAGATAGATATTAAAGTATAAATATGTAGTCTACATTAGATTGAAACACAAGGCATTACACGAAGTCTCCTTATATCAGTCTTGTTCTGCATTATACAAATTTATCTTTATGTAAGTATTCTTCTACAGAATAGAAGCCCTTATTTAAAAAGTAAAATTTAACAGATCTTTTTAATTTCTGTAAACTATTAATTTACTTCAAATGACTGGGAAGGTTATTTATTAGTTTTGTCCCAGCATAGAATGAATTTGATGTAAATTTTGAGGTTCTGTAGGAGAATAGGCGACAATGATTAGCTTGTCTGGTGTAATAATGTTGTATATCACTATTTTAATGTTTTCCATGTAAAAAAAAAAAAGAATACTACGGTACATACACATGCATGGAATAGTGAGAATTTTGTTATTTATCAATTGCGGCCTACAATGACTTCTTTTTCCTTATTACTTATTAATCTCACTATTTTCTTTTGTAATCTAAGAGCCTTTTTTTTTTCCATTTTGTCGATTTACCCCAAAATATGATTCCATAATTGATTATGGACTGAATATTTGAGAAATAGTATGCAAGTATTGTATTATTATTACAAATCTTTTTTAAGGTATGTACCGCAAAATACATTGAACTCAATTTTTACAGACACTATCAACATGCTCATTCCATGTTAAATTACTGTCTATAATGAGGCCTAGAAATTTAGTACTATTTACTGTCTGTAACCTGTCTTCTTCCATTGTTGTGCATCTTTCATCCTGCATTGTATGTTTATTTCTTTGCATGAAATTCCTGAGCACATATTTGTTTACATTTAATAGGTATTAATTTATTATACTGGAACCAACTGGACATCTCAGTCACTGTATGTTTTATATTTTCTTCAAGAACAGCGTTATTTGAACTAGTTACCATAATGTTTTGTGTCATTCGGAAATATTATAGCTGAGCGGTTGGTTATTTGTTCTGTAAAATCGTTAATAAATATTAAGAATAAAATTGCTCCCAGTTTTGATTCCTGTGGCACTTCTCCTCGAGTAGTTCTGGTATTAGACATAGCGTCCGTAATGTGATTTTTGTCATAATATCTTATGGAGGTGATCTGTTTTCTGTCTTCAAGATATAATTTAAACATATTATTGGTTACACCTCTTACTTCACACTGTTAAAAGTTTTTGCAATAAAATATTGTGGTCGACTCAATCAAAAGCTTTTGAAAGATCTGCGAATATATCTGTTGAGAATTGTCTTTTAAAAAGAAGTTAATATTTTTTTCAGTAAAACTGTAATTAGCTTGTTCTGCAGATCTGCCCTCTACATAGCCATACTGATGGAATGAAATAACCTTGTTTCTTATTAAGAATTGTGTCAGTTTATTTGCTATCAATTTCTCTAAAATTTTTGAAAGGACGTAAGAAGAGCAATAGACCTATAGTTATCCGTCAATGCCTTGTCACTTTTTTACGTATTGGTACTACTTTTGCATATTTGAGTCTGTCAGGAAAAATTCCCCGGGGAAGACATTGATTGAAAATGTAAGTCAAAGGCAGTTTTATTAAATAAGAACACTTTTTTAGCAGAGTCATAGGTACGTCGTATATTCCACAGGAACTTTTACTTCTGGAATTTTTAATTACAGTTATGATGTCTTCTTCAGAGATAGGTGTGAGAAACAGCGTGTTAGCATTCCAAGTGATAGGTTTTTGGGGTATGTGTGCAGGACTAATATTTGTAGCTCTGTGTTGATTTTGCAACTTTTAGTGGGATGTTTGTGAAATAGTCATTAAAACTATTAGATATTTCCTTGCTATTTTCGATTTTGATACCATCAACTTTCAAGGAAAGGTTAACATAAGGTTTCAATACATTATTGATAATGTTCGACATGCTTTTGTTTTATTTGAGGAGGAGACAATTTTTTCCCCGTTGTATTTCTGCTTTGCTACTCCAAGTAACTTATATAATTTTTCGTATTGCTACAGTATAATTCTTGTTTTTTCCCCTGGATTCTTAGCATTTGACGCATTGTTTTTAACCCGTGTCCTGAGACTGTCAGACCTTTACTAATCCATTTTATTTTCGAACTACTGCTATATTTTACAGATTTGAGTAGAACAGCATGATTAAAATGACAAAGAAATGTATTACTAAATCTGTTCCAGGCAATGTTTGGTTCAGTTAATGTATAAATGATGTTTGTTCTGGAGAGGTTGTTCGTGGTTGTTTCGGAAATGTTGTTCGGGGTGGTTGTAGAAAATTTTGTTTGTGGTTGTTTTGCAGTGTCCGCGGCTGTTCTGTAAACATCATCCCATTTTTCATTTACAAGTAGGCTTTTAAAAAATTTAACATTTCCATCTAAATATCCATTATTCGTCATCAATATTAGAATAAGCTTATGTCCAATTAGTTACCCTCAAAATTATAATTTGAAAAATCATAAAGAAGGGTGAAATAAAGTTTAAAGAAAATCACACAATGTTTTTATATTTTGCGAATGGTGTAGTTATAGGAAATATTGGCTTTATCTAAGTTTTCTTTATTTTGACTATCTTTGGAAAACGACAAAATGTGTAAACATATTATTTACTGTAATTATTACAGCCTACCGTTAAATACATAACCATCTAAACACACAAGTAAAATTTACTATTTAACTTAGCATCTTGTCGACAGCAGGTGCATTAGATAATGATAAACCAAGAACACAATTAATGGAATTCAAGGGAGGAATTGGTCAAATTGTCTTTATTGAGTAACCCCAGAAATTACATGGAGTGAGTTTGAGAAACCATGGAAATTGCAAATCATGAAGGCTACAGTCAGTAACTAATAAAAATCTGAGAACTGATTTGGTTAAAGGCCTATATTCTTGTATTGATAAACAGGTGATTTCTTGTTTGTCACTGCAACTCTGCTGACTTTGGGAGAAAAAAATGGTAAGAATGGAGTTTTTATAAGGTGTAGCGCTGTATTGGTTTACGAGATGATTTGCCATTACTAACTAATGAATTCCATAAACTCCTACACTGAAATAGCAAATCAGCATTTATAAAAATACGTATCTGCAGTTATACAAAAGTGCCTCTACCTCGTCCGCAACTTACAGGTTAGATCTTAAATTCACGACACGTTAGTAATAGCAAACAGCACTTGCGAAAATTAAACACACTGCAATTGTTTATTTACAAACTTACGCAATAAAAATATCCCTATACACGCAATAATTGTGCGATATCTTTCACGAATGTATCCACGGTATATACGGATACACTAAACATTGCAATCGCATGGCCCGGCTCGTACACATTTCATATATTAATATTAGTTTTCGTTGGTCGCCGAATAAATAAAAAATAGATTATAGTTTTAAGGCATGCTTACATGCCAAATTCGCATTTCACAGACGCAAGAATAACACAAATCTAGAGAAAATTCAGAACAACTAGTGAGTTCATATGTCACTCGCAAGGCTGTTCATTATCAATGTAAACAAAAGTTGTCTCTCCCGCATGGCTGCTTCACTTGTAACGCACTCGCAGACGACTTCAATAGCATATTATATTCGATTTTAGTACGGATAAAGTTTTATGATAACTTTGAAAAGCTTCTATAGTCGTCGGAAAATTATTTCCTGGGATATTTTCAAGGCAAATATATAGGGAATGGGAAGCAAATCAACAAAAACACCGCATACAACACTTCCATTTAAATGTAAATAATTGATAACTTTATATATTTAACGGCGAAATTTATATCTAGTAATCTGATACAAACACACTCACGCTTTATGTATATTATCGTTGAGGTCAAAAACAGTTGTATATTAATTTATGTCGACTTAAATACTCATCAAAATACACGTGAAAGATAGGCCGATACAATTTCTTTGACTACTGTTGGTCATGTGACCTTTTTTACCAGAAAAAAACCGTCTAACTCCGCGCTATAAACTGGCTCTGCTTGTTAACATTGCACGGAATAGGACATAGCCACCCCCTGCATTAGACCATGTCTCTAATTATTCTTTTCTTCATTAGTACCATTGGCTGAATTCTTTACCTACACGGCACGAAATAAAATAACGGCATTTTGTACACGAAGGCCGTCGTAACTCGTATAGAGAAAACGAAACCTTACTGAGGATTTCCGAAGTCGGAGGTCGTGGTTCTATGGTCTTACAACTTAGCGCATTTAAAACAATAAACAAATATTACATATTTAAACAAAGTATTTATTATATTCACATAGCTTAAATATACAATAAACCACCATGTAGTTTCTTTCTTTAGATATTGTATACCCTCATGATTGAGTTGGATACTTTTATTTTGATGGTGATAGCATAAACGGTTTTGTGTAAGTGACATTAAAGTCTGTTTATTCGCGCCACGTGTATTTTCCTGAATATACTAATAAAACTGGTTGTAATGTAGTGTTTTACCTCACAGTTTCAGTTCAAATTTGCTCAAATGTATTTTTGATATGAAATAACTGTGGATAAGAGAAACACCAATAATGTTGCCCAGAAAATATAGGCCCATTAAAACAGGGGGAAAAAAAAAAAAGCTGGTGAGGTCTACATAGTGAGAATGTGTCGTTTGCTCTGTGTTCTAAAGTTGGCAGTGACGTAGAACCTATTTCGACTTTATTCGGTAAACAAATAAATCTGATAAGGATCTCTCGTTATAGCCTGGAGTTACAGCTCTCTACTTGTATGCTACCTGCGTACCGTTTCAAAACAATACCTATTTTCACGTCGATACGTACACTTTTATCGTCGTTAACCGAGTTTTATTATTCTTAGTATCAGGAGGTGTAGGGGAATGAGGGTAGGTGAATATTTTACGATTATGGTACCAATCACATCATTCCATAAAAAAAATGACCATACGCTCATTTAAATATTATGCATTCAATTTTTGTACTTGATAATTGATTTAGCAGGCCATCTTTAAGCTTTTTCGCAAACTGCACCAACTTTTACCTTCTTTTAAGATTCTTTGTTAATTTGTATTAAACTGTTTTTTTCTCTGCGGGGTGGCATATACTATTGTCATGTCATTGATTGGGTTTCAAAAATGTGTAAATAGTTAATTAATTATTTATCACATAGTACCTTTTGCCAACAAGTTCTAAAAGAAAGGTCTCTCATCATATTGAATTTCATTTTTATTATTTTACCCATCATAATTTTAAACATTTTAAATATTGCATTTCTCTTTTAAATTTTACCCATTGCAATTTTAAACATTTTAAATGGGGTACGTACGTACCAACGTACAACATACACACTCGCTATCCAGTTATGCCACCAAAACAAAAAAAAACTCACTACTATAAGTGCAGATTGTCATTAAAGCGAAAAATCGAATGTTACGTCGACACATTTTGATAAAATAAGGAGAATTTTTAAGACTGACATTATGTAGACAGTAGTAGGAAATAGCTCCTTGGCGCACAAGGACGTGGAGCGTCGGAGCCGGAGCTGGCCGGCAGCCATCTTGTTACGTCACCCTTCCGTAATTTTTCCCCCTTTCTCCCATCAACATTCCCCCCCCCCCCCCAAATCGACCAAAATACCTAAAAAATTTCCTTTTTTTAATAAAAATTTCCCGTTTTCCTTAGAAATTTACTGTTTTTCCCGGAGCAGGCGAGAGGGATTAGTGACCCAGGTGCCAGGGATCAGTGACCCAGGGATCAGGACAGCAATACCTATGACCTTCTACCCAAAAAATCCAAAATATTAAAAAACAATCCAAAATTACACAAAAAATTGCAAAAAAAAATTATTAAAATTATTGAAAAAATATAAAAAATTATTGTTAACGTCTATTAAAAATTTATATAAAAATACTTAAATTACACCATTTTTGTAGGCGACCACCATCTTGGTATGCGACCACCATCTTGGTATAAATCACCCATCTGCCACATCGGAAGCCAATGACCATGACCGTGGCACCATGACATTCAATGACATTCTAAACAAAAATTCGTGAAAAATACATAAAAGTCAGCCATGTTAGATGCAGGCTACCTCAACCTGAATCCCATGACCTTGAATGACCTTGAAAATACAAAATTGAGAAAATACACAAAGTCAACAAGCATAATACATTACAGACTACAAACATATTAGATGCAGACTACCTCGACCTTGACCCCATGACCTTGAATGACCTGGAAAATGCAAAACAATTCGAAAAATTAAAAAATAATTAAAAACTTATAGAATTAAAAAAACTTACATTTTCGAAGGTACCCCCCAGTACAACCATTTACTCACCTCTGTTCGGCTCCAGCAGACGGCTGACTCCCTCTCCCCCACTCCCCTCAGCTATACCCAGTCCACCATCTTGATTTTTTCGTTCATAATTTGTTTACATGCTATTGGAGATTGACTCTCGCCTTCGCTCAACAGCCATCTTTGTTTATATGTTACTGGATACCGCCATATTTGTGTATATGTTACTGGAGGTGGCCATATTAGCTTCTTTCGTACATCATTTGTTTATATACGTTACTGGAGGCTGCCATGTTGGGAGGCAGCCATCTTGTTGGATGCAGTCCTCCATGTTTTTTTAATTGTTTTTTGTTTTATAATTTGTGTCTCACTTTTGTGCGACAACCATATTATATTTCATATGTTTACATCACCTATGCATGACCAGGTGACACCCATATTTGTGTTTGTGTTTAAAGTATAGGTTGCACTGTCGACACCCACTAATATTTTTAATTAGCTAATTAGTCACTTTCGTTTCATCAATTACTCACTTTAGTTCGACTCCCTCCATGTTAGATTATATTTTTCAATACACATATGTAGTATCGATTATGCCACCTGATATAGCCCTTTACCGAATTGTGACATTGGCCATTCCTGTAAATATACTTGAATTCATTACTTCTTATTCTTATATATAAAGCGAGGAAGGTTTTTTTAAAACAAAACCCAGTATATCTTTATTACATAGAATTTATTGTACACATACTAAAATATACAGCTTTATTAATCTTCTTCGACCTTCGCCGCTGTTCAGTGCTAGGCCGCTGAAGAGGTCTGCTAGAATGTCGATTTTTTCGTGACCTTCGTCCTTATAAACACCGGTCTCAAGATCGTTATCTTGGTAAAGTGCATGCGTGAGTTCGAGCAAAGTCTTGTATTCCAGGAGGTCGGATTCTGTAAACTCCCTGGACTCCTTACGAAACAGAAGTTCGTATAGTCCGGGGGTTCCACGTACTGTGTAATTGCCAACTCCGATGCTTCCACCTGGTAGAAACTCCATTTCATCAGCACCGAGGAACCATTTATCATTATGCTTGTATACACCATACATCGTATCATTATTACGAGACGTTTACGATCGTAAGTACCGTCCATTTCCGGGCTCTCTTCCATACTTTCTTCTTGTGTGGCAAATCCGCATCCGATCCATATTCCTGATCTGACTGTACTTCATCAACCTTTCGCTTCTTCAAAGGCTTAGCGGTATTGTCGATTTCGGAATTTACAACTTCGGGTGCTCCATAACTCACACTGAGTACATGGAGACGATGAGTAATAGGATTACAAAATTTCTTCATTTATATGGTTGCGTGAAATTTTGGCTCTCTTGGCGAGCAAATACTTAGAGCGGACAGACTGAACCATCCGATGTAGTTCGCTAGCAATGTCCGCCATCATACTGAATAAAAATTCTCTCTGTCATTCTCTTTTATAGGAGCCGAACAGAGGTGAGTAATTGGTTGTGCTGGGGGAATCTTCTGAAATGTATGTTTTTTTTTTTTTAAGTTGTATAAGCTTTTAATTGATTCCTAAAATAATTTTGAATAATATTACGTTTGCGAATTTCGATCATTTTTTTGATTATTTTGCATTTTCAAGGTCATGGGGCGAAGGTCGAGGTAGGCACTATCTAATATGGTGGTAGTAGTCTGTAGTGTATTATGCTTGTTGACTGATTTTTTCAAGGTCATTCAAGGTTATGGGGTCAAGGTCGAGATAGTATGCATCTAATATGATGTTAGTAGTCTGTAATGTATTATGCCTGTTGACTTTATGTATTTTTCTCATTGTTTTTATTTTCAAGGTCATTCAAGGTCATGGGGTTAATGTTGAGGTAGTATGCATCTAACATGGCGGTAGCAGTCTGTAATGTATTATGCTGGCTGACTTTTGTGCACTTTTCTCGAGTTTTTGTTTTCAAGGTCATTCAAAGTCATGAAGTCATGGTCATGGTCACGGTCTCCGATGTAGCAGATGGGTGATGTATACCATGATGGTGGTCGCCTACCAAGATGGTGTAATTAGTATGGACTAGGGATGACCTATGGTAAATTTAAGTATTTTTAACACTTTTTAAATAAATTTTAATAATAATTTTCATAATTTAAAAAAATTATTAATAATATTTTTTTTGTCATTTTTGTATTTTTTTCGGAATTATTTGAATGTTTTTGATTTTTGGCTCAAAGGTCGTATGTCCTGCTCTCCTGACCCCTGGGTCACTGATACCTGTCTCCTTTCTGACCCTGGGTCACTTATCCCTGGCAACAAGTGAAATTTTGAGGAGAAAACGGAAAAAAGATTGCGGAAGGGTGACGTAACAAGATGGTGGCCGGCCTCCTCCGGCTCCGACGCCCCACGACCTTGTGCGTCAAGGAACGATTCCCTACTACTGTAGACGAATAGTTATAATTTAAATTTATTCCATATGACAAATCAAAACTTTCGGGTGAGTTATGTTTATGTTGGTTTATAGTGAGTACGGCATAGTGAGTAACATTCAGTGTCACCCTGCTAGCGGTGGCGTGACGTGCTGCTGGGGTACACGCAGCAGGAGCCAGTAACCGCTGTGGTACCGTACTTGCGATCGTCCACCAGTAACCTGCGAGTACGGTTACCAGACGTCCGGCAATAGGACGGCATTTACTCCTCTTCGAAACCTTTTTTTCTCCTGCCGCATTTTTGTGGTAATCAGAAACGCCAGTTTTTTTTTTTTTTTTAAATCTGAAGAAAGATAGTATATGTCCGCTAATTAATTTGTTATTTATAGAGACGGTTCACCAAAATGTGTTACAGATGTGTTGTCAACATTCCCTTGGTCTATAATTTAAAACCTCTGTAATCACGTAAACTATGCCTATATTTATTTTCGTAATTTCTTATTTTGATATATTTTTCAATTTGTAGAATGCATGTATAAAAATGTTTTTGTTTTATAAAACAACTGCAAGTTGCACGTGGCCTACATGTTTTATGTTAATGAAAATTAAGACATTTTCTCAATTTATCAAATAATTGTTTGTAATTGGTTTGCTTGAAATACTAATGCCTTTATTGCACTATTATTCAACATAATTAATCTTAAGCTGTATGCGAACAATTAATATACGGGTCTCTGGAATGAATAATTTATGGCGCTAATGTAATTGCATTATCCTGCTTTTTAACGAAATATCCTGCTATCATAGAATAAGAGTCCTACTTTTTTTTAAATTCTGAATATCTGGTAACCTTAGGTGCCAGACACCCATTATACATCACGTGGTGTTAAGTCAGCAGATACCTTGCGACAGTTTATCGATCTGCTATTGTACTGCCTGCCTTGTCCGCCGATGTACTTCTACAGTTTAGGGTGTAATTAGCAGCTAGTTAATACTACATATTTGTACCAATCATAGTCCAACTTGCAGACTTTACGTAAGCTATTGTTTCCAGCAAAAGAAAAAATGCACGATCCATAATTTCACGACAATCGCCCTTCCAAATAACAAATGAAGCAAGCAAACGCACTTGAAAAATTAAACATTGGAAAAGGAAAAATTATTTTTTCAAAAATATAAAGACAGTTAATAATGAAAAATATACAAAAAATTATATATATATATATATATATATATATATATATATAATAATAAATTAATATATATATATATATATATATATATATATATATATATATATATATATATATATATATATTCAGTGGTTTTAAACACTCGCAAGATATATTTCAGAAAAATTACCCTCACTAAGTTAAAATGCACCACAGAAATCAATTAAATCGGTTGATCACGAACCAACATATTTGTCTGGCAGTTTTCATAGAAGTGTAATGATAACTGTTAGTGTGAGTGAGTGACATCTCTTGTAGTGGCTTCAGTTTCTTTTCCAGTTACTAAGTGCTTCATCAAAAATACTTTTATATTACAAATTTACAATAAACTCACCTTTTAGGCTGCTCCTAGAGTCGATGAGAATGTGTGATATACGTGCCTGGGTCGTCCTTAACTCTCATGCGTGTCTACGTCTCTGGCATGCAAAATACGTCGATGTAGCTGGCACCTTAGCACACATAGATTAATTAAGAGGGTTGTTAGTAGGCTAACAATAAAATAATGTTTACCTACATATTAATGTCATTAATTATTTTGGTACTGTTTGTGATTGTTGCCTGTACATCTCTCCCACTGCAGAACACTTCGTTTACAATACCGATAAGACAAATATTTCTACAGAAATTCAGCAATAATTCAATAAAAATATTTCTTCCGCATCCTGAACTGTAATCAACTAAGAGAACATGATCATGCGAATTTAGAAGTTTAGGTGTGTGTGTGTGCATATATATATATATATATATATATATATATATATATATATATATATATATATATATATATATATATATATATATGTGTGTGTGTGTGTGTGTGTGTGTGTGTGTGCGTGTGTGTATATATACACATACACATTGTTAAATATAGCTTTATATATAAAATCTATTGTGCATGATTAAACTGCATCATCACTGACAAACCGTTGGACCAATTGAGACCATATTGACACCATGTGTTATTGAGGTGGCGAGTAAGGTTTTTAGTTATGTTTCATTCCGATAGGTGGCGCTGGAGTCTAACTTCTATATTTATGGGCCAATTTTGCTCATACTTGCCGGAAATGTTTGCTGTGATCTAAAAGAGAAATATGCCGGTAATACCACGGTCAAACATCAGTCGACGTACCCGACGTAATAGAGAGGACGCATTGAGAAGGAAAAATAGAACGTGAACACAAAATCGAGAAGCACGGGCACGTCAAACAGATTCTAATAGGAAATTATGCGCAGGAACAGCACACTTCAAACCATACAAGACACGCATCGATAATACGACGTTTTACAATATCCACTTATATTCTGGGAAGGAGAGGAATGAATGGATATAATTTCAATAATAAACGAAGAAATTAAAAAACAAGTGGTGAAACTGAAGGGGGAAAAAAAAAAAAAAAAACTTAGTGCTATGAACTTCTATGCGTATCGAATAATTACACATGAGTTTTGTCATTGTGCAACCAAATGTATGAAAAACAATTTAATAAGAGGCGTTGAATGTTTAATTACAGATTTATCATGTAAATTCAATGTAATTATAACGTGTAAAATAAAATACTTTTACATGTCGAAACAATTATCTTTATGAAACACAATGCGCATGAAATTTGCGCATAATTTACTATGACACACAAAGCACATGACATTTACACTTAATGTTTTAAATTTGGCATTTACAATTTAACTACAACAGATGGTGTTATAAACATTATGGATACTAAACATAAAAAAAAGACGGAACAACGTTTGCCAAGATCAGCTAGTGTGTGTGTGTATATATATGTGTGTGTGTGTGTGTGTGTATATATATATATATATATATGTGTGTGTGTGTGTGTTTCTCTGAGCATTAAAAAGGACTGTAACCAATGCCGAAAAGGGGCCTAATAAAAAACAAAGTAACCGAAAACCAGACAAATGCTAGATAATGAACAATGTACAACTCAGAAACGTAGAAGAAGTTAGCAGTGAATAAAACTTTAAAAATGAAATCATTTTCCATATGTATGTTTCTTGTAGCTGTGTAGTCTTATGTTAGTGTTTCTTTGAATTTTCATTTTCACTGTCGTCTTTGTCGTCTGATTTTTTTTGTTCAGTTATTTATTGCAGTTTGTCATTGTGTTCATTGTGGTGGTCGTGCCCCAAATTTTCTTCTCCAGTTTGCTGCTTATCGCTCGTTGCTTCATGTTAGATTCTTCTATAGTTCCTAGTTGTTTGGTTTTTATTATATGTGGACTTGACTGGTTTTCGGTTTCTTTTGTTTTGTTCCTAGATTTATTTTCGTCAGTGGATACAGTCTATTGAAATGCTCATAGAATTACGCGCACGAACACACATATATCCCTCAGATCTTGTCTGCTCTACCAACATGCCTCGTCTAAGAATATGCACACACTGAGAGAAATCAACACAGATATTATTACAACTGAGATAGTTCTCTAGTCGATTTTAAGAGTAGAAGCAACTGAATTTCACTTGTAGTATAATATAATATAAACATATCCTCAGTTCTAGTGGATGCAAGAACCATTCAAATATTACTGGCCTTTCTGTCGATACTCTGAGAGGTAAATCCAACAAAATATTTGTTTTCATAAGGTGAAAATAATACTTAGTTGCCCCGACAAAATAATTTGTTGGGTAGACAAAATCGGAAAAGCAACAAAATTATTTTGTTTACCTAACAAAAATATCTTTTAAAAAATGAAACTTCTCTATCTATTAGGCCAAAAGAAATTGGACTTTCAACAAAATATTTAGTTGACTCAACTGTATATATTTCCTTTACGACTCATTTGATCGCAGTCGTTCGAAAATACGGTTCGAGAGTTTGTTTGCATTATTTGTGACGATGATGTTGGTAATAGTGTTCTTTAGTGCATCTATTGATGCTTAATAATGGAATACACATCCTAGTAAAACAAGTTCAAGAGGAAACTAAAATTGAAAGCTGTAAAAAGTTAAATATCTATTTTCGCATGATGTCCAGTTTTTGAAACGTATTTGGTTGAAAATATTACTGTTTCGCAGGCAGTCGCTTTAGCTGATGGTGCTAAGGCGCAGCGCTCGTATGCTGATAACCCAGGTTCGAATTTCAGCACGGCTTCAATGTTTTAATATTAACCGAAACTATTTAAAGTACATGGAGCTAAAAAAATATGTAATTGCACCAACCAGATCTTTGTTTGGGACAATCAAATAAAAACAACAAAATGATTTGGTTCCAAAAACAAAATAAATTTTGGACCCTATACAAGAAATGAATTTGGTTGCATCAAACAAAATTTGTTTGATTCAACCAAACCTTTTTCTCAGTTCCAATTAAATGCTCAGAGAAGTCTTGCAACACCATCGCCATCAAACTTGAAAGCTGATGTGTGTATGTGTGTTTGTGTGTACAGGGGGCTCTTGTGGGGGCGGTGACAGGGGCCGCGGTGGTGATGTGGATAGGGCTCGGCACGCAGGTGGCCACGGCGAGCGGTGCCATCACGCACCCTTCCAAGTTCACCTCCGTCGAGGGCTGCGTCTGCCTCAACCTCACCGACGACACCCCCGCCTCCTCAATTGAGGAGCCACCCACTGAGTACATACACCCAGTGTTATCTATAGTCTTATTTACTTTAAATTGAGATTTTGCTAATATTCCAACTATTAGGCTAATTATAATATTGAGTTTATAAGAAATAGCTATACTAATATTAAAAAGAGTTAATGTGCGTTTATTTGTTTATATGTAACGGCTAATCTGGGAAACTACACGGCCGATTCTTATACTTCTTTCACTGTTACAACGCTACATTATTCCAGAAGGACATAGGCTACGTTTAATTTAAAACAAAATCCTTGAGAAATTTTAAAATTTGTGAAGCAAGTTGGGGAAAAAATGAGCTACTTGGCTGCTTTCCAAGAATGCTCTACCAAACTACAAAACATATTCTTATAAACTTTCACTGTTAGAGAGCTATATTCTTCCAGATGGGCATAGGCTATGTCTAATAAAAAAAAATACTTGAGAAATTTCAAAATTTGTAAACCAACTCGGAGAAAAATGAGCTTCTTCGCTACTTTCTAAGCATGCTTTACAAAAACCGTTAAAGATAAATGAAAAAAAAAAAAAAAAAAAGTTAGAAGAAATTGTGTACCTTAATATTAAAAAATTCGCAAGTAGTCGCAAGTAATTGAAGTAAAGAGATTTGGGTGACTCCCAACAGCGAGGTCTTGAGAGCCGATGAGGGTGATTGAAGTGAATATGGAGCGGTGCCGGAATGAAAGGGCGGAGGAAACGGGAGATTTTCGAAGAAACCCGCCGACCAAAGGCATCGTCCGGCACGATTCCCACTTGCGAAAATCCGGTGACCCGGCCGGGTATTGAACCAGGTTCGCCTTGGTGTAGTCGCAGGTAGTCGCAAGTAGTCGCAGGCAGTCACGGGTAGTTGCAGGTTGTCGTAAGCAGTCGCAGGTAGTCGCAAGTAGTCGCAGGCAGTCACGGGTAGTTGCAGGTTGTCGTAAGTAGTCGCAAGTAATCACAGTTAGTCATGGGTAGTCGCAAGTAGTTGCAAGTTGTCGCAAGTAGTCACAAGTAGTCGCAGTTTGTCGCAAGTTGTTGCAGGTAGTTGCAAGTAGTCGCGGGTAGTCGCAAGTAGTCTCAGGTAGTTGCAAGTAGTCGCAGGTAGTCACGGGTAGTCGCAGGTAGTCACGGGTACTCACGGGTAGTCGCAGATAGTCACGGATATTCGTAGGTAGACACGGGTAGGCATGGGTAGTCGCAGGTAGTATGGGTAGTCACGGGTAGTCGCATGTAGTTACGGATAGTCGGAAGTAGTTGCATGTAGTCGCAAATAGTCGCGGGTGATCGCAGGTAGTCGCAGGTAGTCACGGGTAGTTGTAGGTAGTCATGGGTAGTCGTAGATAGTCACGGGTAGTAGCAGGTAGTCATGGGTAGTCGCATATATAGGTATGCATTTCAATAATTCTATATAACCTGAGCTAAACGATGGTGGGCTGCTAGTGATTAAATACAGGGAGAAATTGCGTGTGTTGTCAAACCTAGTAACAAACAGTTATTATGCAAAATATTATCTCACACACAGTGATCATGAATGCGGTGCGTTGTCCCTTTGGTGTAATTTGTTAGACTCGGTCAAGCTTTGTTTGCATGAGGCGGAGGAATATCCGGGAAGTAGAACTCTAGTTGGAAGTAACTGTGAATGTACTATTTTTCCGGCCCTTCCTATTCAAGTGTTGTCTAGTGACCACTTCCGTGTAGTACGTGGCGTGGAGTGAAAATGGGCACAAGAGTGCGCATACCAGGTGCTCAGTAACTAGTCTCAGTGTCCCAATACTGAACTGCTTTTCTCTCTACACATCTGTCAAAGCCAAGTTTTTTTACGCTGTTATAGTATATTGAATTTAAGTTGTAACAAAAATGCTATAAAATCAAATTACGCTGTATATAATATACACATGCCTTTGAGGCAAAACCGCATGTAAGCAAAAAATGCAAATTTGACAATTCTTACGGCAGTTCTTGGGAAAATGTTAAGGTCATGTGCAAAGTATGAAAACCAGCCTACCACTCTCATATTTAGTCTATAGACTAGGGCGTTTCCCAAGTTGTTACAACCTCTTCTAGCCAAGCTAATTACTTCGCGGCTAAGAGGCGAACATGAGTGGCCAATATGACTGCAACTTGGTCAGTTTAGACATGTAGTGATTCGTATTTTAATGAAAATTGTGGCGTCTGCGTAATAATACACCACGGTGTTTTAATTGTGTGTTTCTCTGGGTGTTGGAAATTACTCTGACTGGCTAAAAAGTGCTCATCATTAGGTTCCCTGAAACTAATGAAAAAGTAAATGCCTGGGTTAACGCTATTTCGCGAGAGGATTGCATGTCCACAAAGTTTTTACGTGTAAGCACACGTTTGCCTATCAACTTTACACATTTTCAGTAAATAAAGTAACATTCAAGTAACATTATTACTGTTGCAGTGCTCTTATCTCAGTCTACTAGCATTACATATATACCTATACCGAAATTTTATTGTTTCATGTACCCCACATAATAGCGATTTTTGCAATGTGTTGTGTTTAAATAAATCCAATTTAATTGATAGTAAACAAATTTATTGAAGTACTGTATTTGAATTTCCTTATTAGTTGGTATTTACAAATTATTTAAAACGCCATGTTTAGAATAACTTCGGCGTTGGTTTAACATTTTTACGTAACATCATTGCTAAACAAAACAATAAGGAAATGGGTTATTTTTTATAAATACGGTCAATGGATTTTTAAATAATATTTGTGTACATCATTTTTAACTTGCTTAAAAGTGGCAACAGGTTGAAATCAGCTGAAATTTTGTGTTATTCAGAACTGCCCTTTATAATTTACCGTAATGTTACATTATTCCAAGATAGTATCGCGTAGCAAAAGTATTGTCTATGGCCAGTGACATCACATAGATGTTGTAAGGTCTTGTAGTCTTGGTGGTAACAGCTGAGGCCGCTACGGCGTTCCGTGTCTTCGCACTCACGAAGTTGTGGTTAGAATTCCGCTTACATAGAGTACGTAGATAGGGGAGCGTGGCTTTAGAACATATTAGTTTAGGTGAATTAGGTGACTTGAATTTATTAGCAGAGAAATGTTTCTAATGGCGTGCTATTTCGAGTATGTGGCAACCTTGACATCTACTGCCAATATAGAATTACTGACGCATAGTGTTTTATCAGTTCACCTTGCTCGGTTATGTATTTTATAGCAAAGCGATATTTTTCTGCAGCACGATATTTTTTCTATGTGATGTTTTCTAGGCTTGAACCATGTCAATGTTTTTCTTCCCAACGATTCTGAAGCTGTAGCGTCAGCCATCCACTACAGCAGTAATTAAATTGTTTCAGAAAGACCTGGATTGAAGATGGTAACTGCAATGACTAACAGAAGCATCGCCCGTGGACGGGAAAATCAGTTTGGGGGGGGGGGGTTGGCGAAGAGATGGAGGGGGGGGGGGACCAAAACAGCTTAAAACCATAAGCCAAGAAAACATTGAGAAAGGCCGCGAAAACATAGATCTATATTTCAACGCATTTATCACTGTGAGCTTTTTCGCTAAACTTAAAATTTTGAGTTCGGTACAGATTTACTGACAATTGAGTCAAGGTAGAAGTGAGTCTCCTATATTGAAAACTGCATAAACATCAGTTTCCATTGGTCTTTTTATTCCCATTCACAACCATCCTATTGGTTCACACAACACCAGGCATGCTTACTATACTAGTTGAAAGTGTCACAAACAAATGTTCTTTCCTAAAGGCTGTTCACGATAAACTGAGCAAAAATGAGCCTTTAAAAACAGTCACTGCCGCTGCCTGCATATATTTTAACGGGCGCTCTGAGTGACATGCGCCCAGTAAACTTGGTAACGATGGCTGCAAAGTAGTTCCATATTTTAACATCGAATAAAAAATGTTAGGTAACTATTTGTGATAACTTAAAGTAAATTTTTTCACTTTCTGTGTTTTTATGTATCGAAGACTAAAATTAACCATATTTGTAAAGTATTTATTTTAATTTCAAAGTTTCATTTGACCAACGCATGACTAAAGTGCTGAGGCCCATAGCAATGTTAATTTTACGTAAAACGGTGGAATACACAACGTATATACAATTATATCTTAAGCAGGACTTTCAAAAGTGCTCATTTTACCGTGAGCATTCTATACCAACTAGATTAATATACAATATGTCCTGTACATTTGAGTAATTCAACTTTGAGTGTTTGCTGACGTAATTTTACGTTGCAGAGAACCCCATGAAAACTATTTGCCAAGTAATATTTGTTTGCCCGAGTCTTCGAAAAGTGCAGATGTCGTAATGTTACTGCAAACTCAACACATTTCATTTTAATGCAGGCGACGCAGCGTTGCGGCGGCATGCAGCACTCAACGTGTTAACGACGAAAATGAATAGCTGACTGAAGTGAGTGAGTGAGTGAATAGATTTGGACGGCTCTTAACAGCGAGGTCTTGAGAGCCGATGACGGTGATGTAAGTGAATATGGCCCAGCGCCCGAATGTAAGGGCGGGAGAAACGGGAGATCCACGAGAAAACCCGCCGACCAACGGCATCGTCCGGCACGATTCCCAGTTGCGAAAATCCGGTGGCCCGGCCGGGGATTGAACCCCGTTCGCCTTGGCGGGAGGCAGCTGGCTATATGAAGGAGATGTTATAAGCAAAGCAATATGAGTAAACCTTCGCCCATATGAAACGTGTGGCTGGTGTGAGTGCACTGCAGTGGGGTGGAGATGCTTGTCCATGCCCACAGAGCGTTCGTGCTATACCGCGTGTCGTACCTGTGGTACTCGGCCCTCGGCTACGTCATCACCGTGCTGCTGGGCCTCGTCGTCAGCCTGGCGACCAGCTCCCAGGAGGAGTACGACGTCAACCCCTCCCTCACATCTCCTCCCATCGCCCGGCTGCTGCAAGCTCTCCCCGACTGCGCCAGGAGGACTCTCAAGCTCTCCAGCGCGGTGAGTTCCTTGTTCTAATCTACTTTTATCTAAGTGTTAGGTTGAATGGAAGCCCTGAGGTAGGCCGAGACTTCAGTGCGTCTCAGGACTAACCCCTTACGCCTACAATGAAGGAAATCATGCAAGGGGATATGCATCGCGACTGAGAGGGATTGGGCAGCAATGGCCAACGATTAGGGCCATGACTACTTCCCTAAGTGTGCCTATAATTAAACTATACCTAGAAGAGGCTGGAAAAAAGCGGCAAGGGAGCCGTAAAAACCCTTGCGACAGGAAAGATTTTAAAAAATGTGACATGCATTAAAAAGAAATACTACAGGAGACAGTGTTTGGAAACATGCTCTTATTACTAGGGGCAAAAAACTAGTAGAGAATGATACCGGAGAACTGACAATCTCGAAAGTCCGCCCATCTGCATGTCGCCTTTCTCTGCTCTCAAGTTATTGATATTTTGTTAATTAGCTACTGCCAGTTCTGTCTCGAACTCATTTGTCCATGATTTGGGTCGTCGAGTCTCTTGGGACGAGTCAAAGAAGTAGTGTTCCTACTGCGAAAGAAACATGCGCAGAATTATCTCAAGTCTATCAAGTCTGGAAGTATCCCTTCTAATTATTTCCGGTCTCTTTTTACTGCTGATATTCTGCATGCGAATACGTGGTGTGTTTTTGCGAGAAATGTAGTTTTTTTGTCCACAAATTTGGACACTTAGTCCAGTTAGTAACACTTACATATCTTACTAATTAATTTTATATTTACCATTAAGCTCTATTTTACAGCCGAGTACGTATTCAGAAACCACTTAAATGTTCATAGTTAAAATCCGGCCATTCAAACACTACATGTTTAACATTGGCTCTCAGCTTCCCTAAATGGGTCGAATACACGACTGACTGTTCAGTCACACAAGCGGCAGAGATAGGTTACAGTTTGGAATCTGCATTTTGTGTGAGAATACGCTAATTATTAGAGTCCATGGTAATATATAGTTCCCCTAGTTTATATTGTGCTGTCCATTGGTTTCTAGCAGAAATTAATGTTACTTTTATAAATATAATTCCGATGGAATTTTTTCTGCAGCTACCACGTGGCGCTGTTAAGTAACGGAGACCTAACAACGAGGTGTCTTCCGTTGGTATATTTTAATTTAGTAATATTATTATAAGATTTGACACATAAAGGTTCTTAAATGGATGTATTTTTTAAATAAGGGAGAGCAGTGTAAAGTGGCCACTCTAAGGTGAAATTATACATAAATCACATACTTTAACTAAAGTAAAAACGTAAATCGCCTTTTGCACGATGTAGCTATTGCAAAATCAACAAAACATATATTTTTTTTTAGGTATTGAGATTGTTTTGAATTTTAACAATTAGTTAACCAAATGGCCTCCCTTCCCTGATATTTCGGGTAAAGTGCCCACTGACTGGCTCATTTACGTTCTTCGCAATTATCAGTTTCTTCGTTTTGATATAAAAATTATACATCCATCAGCTGGGAACCGAATTAAATACTAGTAAGTCACGAAAACCAACACAAACGCCCTTTAGTCAATGCCGAGCTTTTGGAAAATGATTATACTTGGCCTATTATTCTGGCTGTTTGCTAGAAGCGACGGCGTCATCATGTTGAACAGTATTAGCCTACTTCTCGTTTTGCTAACTGCGATCATTGCACTCTCAAGTGGCGAATGTTTCATCCAGTAGTTGAAACTAGATGGTTGGCAACTTTGCTCTCTTGGACGCCACTACACAATAGTTTGTCTAGTGTAAAAACTAAATCATTTTCAAAATTCCATGGCACAATATTTAAAGAATAACACATACTGTTTTAGTAGGAATGTAGTAAATAATTGTTAACGTACTGTGCACTGAGATAAAGTTAACGGTCTTCATAACTTTCGTTACGTCAGGCATGAATAAAACCACAAATACTTTAATAAAACTAATAACTCTTAAGAAAACCAGCTCAGATGCTGCCACAAATCTAATGGCGTCACTTTTAGGTTGTTTTATATCCTCGCCACCAGACTGAATAACTTTGCAGTGAAAAAATAGCGGATGGCCACTTTACCCTGATCTTCCCTAACTATGACAAAAACATATAGTGTAAGTATTAATTTATTCATATTGCTGACAGCTAAGTAAAAGTGCCATTAATACATACAGTCACTGGTAACGTTATAGAAACTAGTACACTGATTAGTTTAACCGTTACTAAACCTATCCACAACCTCATGGCGTCCTTCGTAACTATGGTAGTCTTCACTTATCATGGAGCACCGCGAAACCTCCCCCTCCCCCCAATTTTGAGCTGACATGTTTCACAGTCTCCAAATTTTATTCTACCATCACACATACTTTGGTAGGAAGGGCGATTATGGAAAGAAAAAAAAAACCGCTGTGTAGCGCACGTAACAAAAGTGGCGTGCTGAAATCCTCGGGAATACGCCGCAATGAAGCCCAACATAGCAGTGTAAGACTTTCGTAAAATAACAATGTTTTCTGATAAATAGCTGGAACACCGGAAGAATGCCTAATGGCAATATTGTTTGTAGTGGTTTATGTTTCTAATTCCTATTGCTACTGCAGGATCCGCATTGAATGAGGTTCCTTCAATCAGTTTATACCTCATCGAATGCTCTCTCTCTCTCTCTCTCTCTCTCTCTCTCTCTCTCTCTCTCTCTCTCTCTCCCCTTCTCTCTCGCTTTCTCTGGTTATACGCCACTTTCGGTGTGCCCACAAGTTTACAGAAATCGGTATAATGGGACAAAATAATATCCTTTTTAAAACAATGTCAAAAAATCATAGAAAAATTTAAATATCATGTTTTAAATATAAATTTTAAATTCTACAGTTAAATAATATACTTTAAGTTTAAACTAAAGAAAGTGAGAGATCGTTGATATTTTCACGTTTAACAATTTTTACATTAACAGTAATAGTTTTTATTTTAAAGTTTTATTTATAAAGCCATTTTGTTCCACAGATCTACTGCTATGTTATGTCTAACTACGGAGCGAGGTGGCTCGAGGTGTGCACCATGGACTCGTATTTGGAAGAACCCGGGTTCGATTCCCGGTTCAGCTATTCTAATTTCTGTATACCATGGCTTTCTAAAATCACTCCTGGTGACATCCGGAATGGTTTCTTGATACTGGCCATTACTGATTCCTCCCCTACAATTCCGCTATCAACTAGACAAACTTTTCCTACACCCTTACTTCACGACACTTCTTTCACTCTCTTTTTATTCCTGGGATAAACAAACTCACTTGGTTAGATTTTCTATGATTTTTTTAACCTCCGCACTAGGGCTGTGCGATATATCGATGTACCAATCACGAAATAATATTTCTGAAATTTCACGACTGTAATATGGCTCAACATTGTAGAGTAGCATATCGCATAACGTATGTATTTAGCGGTATGCGATATTATCGATATGCAATATTAGCGATACGCGATATTAGAGATATTTGGCATTAGGGATATGTGATCTTAGCGATATACGATTTTGCCGATATGCGATGTTGGCGTTATGTGATGTTGGCGATATGTTATGTTGGCGATATATGATGTTGGCGATATGTGATGTTGGCCGTATGCTATATTTGCGATATCAATATAAGCAATATTTGCGATATCAAGATAAGCGATATTTGCGATATATCGCCTCGATTTTCAGTACTCTCTGGGAGTGATAAATCGCGGCGATACCGATATGGTCAATATGTTACGAAACGATATTAAATAGTGGATATCGCACAGCCCTATTTCGCACTCTATTTGACCACATGAAATTATTTCGCATTTTAATTAACGTTTGTAAAAACTCTACCGCATAATTAAAAAAAGAAATACATTTATGTGTTGCATGATTTTTATTTGTTACAGCGGATGATATGTGTTTCTACAACGATTATTTCTCACGTTTATTTTCCAAATAATTCAGGGGCTAGCCGCGGTATGCGCATGCGCGCCATGTACTGAAATCTGTTCTCGTGTTTCTGGCGTGCGTCTACTACTGCGTGAAATAGAGGGCAGTTACAAACATCGTGTGTGTCGAAGATGTGCGCCATGTGCTTCCAGCGGCATGTTTACGGACGACCTAAGTTAAACAGTGGAGGCAAGATATAGACATTTGCCTGAAATGTTTCCAATCACCGTTCTTTGCAGCATTCGACGTTGCCTTTGAAGCTATAGGCTACTCACGGTAAAGTGAGCACTTTTGAAAGCTCTCTCGTTAGGAATATTATTAAATAAATTAATTTAATTTTAATCTTAGACGATAACTTCCGAGTGTGGTGGAATATAAACACTGTATTTATTACTCATACGACAGTGTTAATTTAGAAAGGTATTTAAAGGATAAATATGGCCGAAATAATAAAAGAACTGGAGCCTTAGAAATGCTCACTTTACCGTGAACAGCCTATAGTAACTGGGGTTGGAGCTGAAATGTCCGGCGTGTCTATTGAATTTTCAGCTGGTCACAATACCACTTTTAAGAGTCGTGATGTGTGCGTGTATGTTAGTGTGGACAAATGGTAGTAAATGCCACAACTACATAAACAAGGTAGTGTCAGAAGGAAGTAATATTTGGGGAATGAACGGCAGTGGAAATTGTGGCGGATATAATCAACATGGACACGGCAGAAACATCGACAGAGAAAGAAATAACTCGAGCGTGAGCGTCGAGTGTCTATCGGAAAGTTGCTAGAGTTGTAAGTGAACAATTTGACAACCGGTGTAGATAGCGTGAAGTCTGTATTTGATGGAATGCAGCTGTGTTTGTTTACGTCAGTATTAAAGTGAGAGTGGAAGAAGTAGTTGAATCTCTGCGGGTATGTAGGTAGGCATCATTGCCTGCAAGGACGCCACTGTGGGGCAGTGTACGGAGTGATATTTACCGCAGAGTACTTCCAAACACAGAGGCCTGACAACCGTCCATACCGCTAACTCCGCTCGGGCGACCGAGCACACTGTTCGGCAGTCTCTGAAAACTCGCCGAAGATGGCCGAATTGGGCTGCGTCCCTTCACTCCTCCCTTTTCACCCGGGGAACCCTTTACAAAAATAACTACATTCTGTCCACCCGAGCTCGCACATGCAGATCGCAGGTGTTAACGTCGCTGTTCAAAAACACGAATGAAGAAAACCCAGTGAAAACGCGGCTTTAAACTCTGAATTTTGGATAACGTTTCAGAAGAAAAAAATTTCACGAACGTGTCAGCATCATCTTTAAGTTTATTCAACATAGTGTGAAATCCCCTAAACCCCCCACCCCCTTCCCAACCTCCAATTTCATATCCTACCCTGAACGTGTAATGGACCCAATATTATTTCACCCATCGCAAGTTTTTTTCTTTGCATTGATGTCGTGAAATTGCGTTGCGGTAATAGAACGGGTCGGGAGGGACATAGTATCATAAGTGAAAATGCTCGGGGTATGGTCGTGGAGGAAAAGTGGGGTAGAGTGCTTATACGAGCTGCGTAGTATCCTGTTTCCGAGTTCCAACGTTATCCTGATTTTCTGCCAGCAGCATTACCAGAAACAAAGCGGAAAAGACTTGAGGTTAGAACTTTGTTTGTACATATACGTTCTTTGAGACGTTTGTACGCTTCCTCTGATGTAGTTTCAATGAAAATAGAATATATTTCAGTCATACGAAGTTTTTCTTTTGTATAAAACAATGGTTCTATTGAAAACTCAAATGTAAACTTACACATGCATTACTATTTATTTTGACTGCTGCATCTTAGATGGGTGAGTTAATGCCCAGACACAGAAACTCGGTAGTAGATGAGTTTGGTTCCTTCTGGTGCAGGGTCCAGGGTCGGGATCTAGGGATCTGGCAGCCATGTTAGACATTTCCCCCTCAAAATTTCCCTTTTTTTTTCTCTCAAAATACCCTAAAAATTCCCCCTTCTCTCTATTTTTTTTCTTTTTTGCCTGAACAATTCCTAAATAATTCTAATTTTTTCAGGAGCAAACGAGAGGGATCAGCGACCCAAGTGACAGGAATAAGTGACTCAGGCGACTTTTGGGTCAGAAGAGTGGGATTGAGGACTTCTTTTGACCTACTACCCCAAAAATCTAAAAATTTATTTATTTTAATTTTTATAATCAAAGCATTTAAAGGCATAAGTATTAAGTGTTCGATATCACCGGACTCGTCTTTTCAAGGCGCATAGGATCGTGATACCATACCACCATTCTGTCTCAATTTTTCTGCTCTATCATTCCGTCTTCCTCTCTTGTCTCTTTAAAAGTTCATAGGTTTTCTCGGAGTCCTCCCATTTTTGTTGTTTCATTTTCTTTCCTTTTTCTTTTGTCTCTCACATTATCTTGCTCTCTTTCTCTTTTGTCACGTGTCTCTCACATTCGTTCGACCAATTGCACACTTTCATTCGACCCCACCAGGTGGCAGCCATTTTGGTTTTTTTAAGGATAGGAGGTGCTAATTAGTTGGGTCCGGCAATCTCCATATTGGTTTTATACTTTCTACACATAGGTAGTCTCGATTATGCCACCTGCTATCGCCTGCGCCAAATGGAACATTGATCATTCCTGCAAAATACGTAAACAGTCATATTTGTAATTTTTATTCTTAAATGTGAATATTTTATTTAAAATATGTCTTCTATATAAAGTGGAGGAAGGTTTAAAAAAAAAGAAACACACCAATATTTTTTAAACAAAATTTATTGTAAACATAATAAAATATACATAACCAGTAAAAAAAAAAAACTTTTATTAATCTTCTTCGAGTAGGACGATTCCATGTCTAGTCGAAGGCAGCAGATTCGTGGTTCAAGGATAAGGCACACCATTTGTGCAGCAGCTGTGCATTTCTCCATGCCAGTGGCAGCTGATGAGGGAGGGCGGCAGCGCAGCCCTCCCAATAAAATCTCAGAACACAGACCTCTACTTATCTGCTACTCAGCAAACAATACTGCATACGAATACGGAGGTTATCTTGTAGCAAATTTTTTTGAGATTGATGAGTCTCTCGTCATGAGAGAATTTTTTTTGGAAATATAGAGTAGTGGGGCCACAGATTCTTCGCCCTAATAGGGCAGAGCGAGTAGAGAGAGAGGACTGCCACAATAGACTAGAGGAGCTATGGGAGGGAGGGAAGACTTCAGGGGCTTGTCACTTTTCAGCCAATCACATGCTGTAAATGAGAGAGGGCAGGGCATGTCCTTGCTCTCACACAAAAATGGTTTCCTGGAACTTTACAGGGCTACCAAAACTGTAACTTCGAATTCCACTGTTTAACAGAATGTGTTCTACAGTTGCATATTACATGTTTTGTAGGTACACTTTCGCGCTCCACTCCTTTGCAGGAGTTAAATATATTTCTTAGTTATTTCGAATTCTTTTTATTTATAGATATAGTTCAAACACGCAAGAGCTTCAAATATAGAGTGTAATATTCCGAATAAGTTTGTTGTTAATGACGAGCTATGTGCGTCGGTCAGAAGCAGGGTTGAGTTATTGTTCATGTCGTGTTGTGTAATACTTGTAAATAAAAGATAATTCGTTAAGTAACATTTTAAACCTTATTACAGCAAAGATTTGGAATCACAAGAGTAAACTAGAGCTTAAGAATTTGGCACCAGCAAGGCCACAGTTAAATATAACTCCACAACAACATCAAGATGGTAAACTCAGTGGTTCATTTACATGAAAATTCAACATAAGTACATACAATTTTGCAGACTGTCATGCGGGTGTGATGTTAGAAATGCATTGTTTGGGTTCATTTCTTTGCTAGTTAAACCTAATGATCGTGTGTGGACTGTCAATTGGGTAATAAATCTTTAACATTTGGGAGACAATGTTAAAAGACAGAAATCATGTTCACAGCATATAACAATGACAAAATTTACTAGCGATTCGTAAGGTGAATGAATTTTCATTACCATTTAAATAGCACACATAGGTTGGAGAATGGATTTTGTTACAAATATATTAATTAAAATATGCCACTTTGGTCCTCTAATTTAAATTTAACATGCATTTTGGATGTGCTGTATGTAAATTAGCTTTGGGTTTTAAAAAATATTGGTTTTAGTATATTTTAGTTATCATATCATTAGTATAGTAGAATTAGTATTGCTATATAATCTCTCGTCATCTCGTGTAACGTACCACACCACATAGGTACTGGCTTGAAGGAATATAACCTACACAAACTTAAAACAAACACATACTTCTGCTAGTTATTATATCTGAACCAGTGGCCACAGTGTGTATACCATTACGAATCGAGTGATAATAAATTTTTCTTCAAACAACCACACTTAAATTTTGTATTTAGCTACATAAGCTATACTTACACCTGTGGTATGCAAAATATTTATCACTATGCATTTTTAAAATTGCTATTTGTAATGATCTGTGTTTGGATCGCCACAGCCCTCCCAGTTTCAAAAGTCACCAACTGCCACTCCTCCACGCACATGTCCAGTCAGGTTTTGACCTGTCGCAGACATGTCGGTGCTGGTCGTCATAAAGTTTCGTCAGTTTATGCAGCTAAGGATAACCATACTCGCACTGCACATAGATGATTCCAACTTCGTTTCTGCACAAGTCGCTAAGTCATTTCTTCTGCTCGGACCCTGCTACATAAACCAGTTCTTGCAAATACTGCATCAGCAAGTCGTGCAGCACATTTCCCACTTGGTGGTACGGAATCTTGCCTTCGTCCCACTCCAGTCCATCGTGTTACTTGGTCAACGTATTGTAGGTCTTCTTACTTTTCTCTCCCAAGAGTTCCCACCTATAAAAAGGAGGGGGGCGGAAGGAGCATGTGTGCATCTTACCATCGTCGTCATAGTACACTGCGATCTCCTTGAGCACGCAGCCCCTCTGGACCTGGAATCCTTGGCAAATTACAGTACATATTGTTTTTGTCTATGCTCGAAGTCGACTAACAGTTCTAGCACACGAGAAGTTTTATTTATATATCTTCAGCTGTGCTCACAACAGTATTTGGACGGTCTTGTCTCGGCAATTGTATGCTGCAAGCCGGTCGTGAAGTATCTGGCAGACGGTATATATGTTGGCAGGCATATTTCCATGTGTAGTGAATTCGATCCAGCAGTCGATTACATTGGAGGTAATACACTCATCTTGTTTACTCACATCGAATACCATGAGCGAGGCCAATATCTTGAAAGTATCAGGGCTCAATATCGTAGATAGGGTGCGTCCGTAATATGATTTCAATTGAGCGTATATACAATATGCCAGTAGGTACTTGTCCATTTTCAAAATTCTTATTCAAATCCACATACGGGTAGCTTTCGCTATTCAAATATATTTTCACATTTTCTATTTCGCATGCATCGAACTGCGAACAGCTCACGCTCACATTGTGCTGTCTTCCAGTCTGTAACCCAATGATGATTTGCCTAGGTTTCTCGGAAGCAAAACTGAATTTCACGACCCAGTTGATACGCTGGCTGGGCGGCAATCCGGTGTATGTTTCGAGACTCCGTGACCTGAAAGCCACATCGATGTTTTTTCCATCTTACACATTCTTCAATATTTTTAAGCGTTCTGCAGTGCTCAAATCCACATCCATTCGATAGAGTGTAGTTTTAGTTCCACAGCCTCTATGCTTTATCCCATTCCCATT
The DNA here is from genome assembly GCA_029891345.1 of Dryococelus australis. NCBI lineage: Eukaryota > Metazoa > Arthropoda > Insecta > Phasmatodea > Phasmatidae > Dryococelus > Dryococelus australis. The sequence continues at coordinate 165,898,753 of CM056993.1, forward strand.
ATGGTGTCCACATATGTATTGGCTAGGAGGAGCAGTATTTCCTGCCTCGAATTGCAGATAATTCGTTTGTAGTCTTCGGCAAATCTCAATAGCATGGAGAGTGGAATGTACACATCGAACTTGCCTCCAGGGTATATAGGAATGCTGTAGTCATCTTCGATTCCTCAGCCTGCCATCTTGGCTGCAGATAGCTCATTCAGTGTGAGCGAATTGTAATTTTTGGTAGTTGAGGTTATGCCCACATCACGCGACTGGTCCGCCTCGATGCTGTTGAGCAAATATGTGAGGCGATCGATCAGGTGAAGAATTCCATTACTTGTTATTTTCGTGGATGCTGGATTGGACCTATCTTCTTTTGTTAGAGTCCCTCTGATTTTTAGGAAAGACTTGCAAGGAAGAGTGCAAATATCCTGGTGTTGGACCGCTATCCGAACTTTCGATGGTAGTATGTATGGCCCGATCAGGAAAGGCTGGTATGCATGAAGTTCCACCTTCGTTACTCTGTCTTCGAAAATGGCTGACTCTTCGATGTTTAGGAAATCTTCCATGTCAATTGACATTGTAGACGATACTGCAGAGGAAATTCTTATCAGATGTTAACTGTTTGGAGACCTATGACATAATGATTGTAAGTATTGCACGACATGTTTTTTATAGCTTCTAGTCGTCATAAATCTTATTACCATCTTCTCAAGTAAAACAGCAAAGTGATTTCTTCATGTCGAAAGTTCACCAACTCTCTGTGCTGGTCGACAACTGTCACTACCACCTCGTGTGTTCTTTTCGCGACGACTGGAACATTAATGAAATTTTGCTGTGCCACGACCAGTTTATTACCTGGAAGAACCATTTGTGAAAATTCGTGCCGCATATTGCTCGGCCTGTCATTGAGGTATGCACCGCTTGCCAAATTTCAGTTTATTCCTATCACTTTAACAGACAATATATTTACAGGCTGCAATGATATGTGTGTTCTTCCAACTTCGTAAATGCGTGGCTCTAACCCTAGCACAAGTCCGATGGAATTCTGTTTCCTAAAGTCAGTATCTGCTGCATCTGATGATGCTCTTCAGAGTGTTGGGATTCCCACATAGTTCGAATTCTATGTCGTGAGACAGCGAATCTTCGATCTACCTTGCAATGTCGTCTAATTTATAAAAACCTATGGGCAGCGACACCTCATGGGAAACATTACAACTTTTCACGAGTTACATCATGCAGTTTTTTCATCAATGTTCGGTATCGCATTGTAGGTTTGCAAATCGACCAAGTGTATTCTCCATTCCCCCTCCAGGTGAAGTGGTGGAAAATGTACAGCGCGCAGCTCAGAGCTACGACCCATCAAGGTAAATGTTATCAACATGACTAATGGTCTCTTATTGTGTACAGCTATTTTAGACAATTATTTGTATGAACGAATCAGAAATCAAATACACAAATGTCCCCAGTTCCATGTGTTAGGCAGCTGCTCCATCTCGTAGTTCCAAATCCATGTTTGTGAGCGGCCGCTTCTGCAAAGATGTCATTATCGCTTCCTTCTGCTGTGACACTTTTGTACACTTCCACCTCCTACTGGGTACCTCGGACAACTGCTTCTGTTCATTCGATGCTGTGTTGATGGCTCGGATGATACCACTTGTGGCTCCGATTACACTCCCTAGGGCTCCAAGTACAGGTAAAATCAATGGAAAAAATCCGCCGTAGATGTTTTCTTGGACTTGCATGCTTTTCTTACCTTATTCAGCACATTTGTTTCACTTGCATCTTATGTTTGCTCTTTGCAACCTTGCCCATCCTCACTTTGGCCTTCATCACACTGGGAACACCCCACACTGCTATTTCTTTCTCCGAGTCCCGTGTCTGATAATTTTTTTATTTTGTCTACTCCTTCTGTGAAAGAATCTTGTCTGCCTGGCGTCTGGCTTGCAGATCCTTGTGCTGGGAATAGGCGCTGTTGTGTTGCTTGCATGCCTCATACAGTGTATTGATGTCTGTGTCACCACATGACAGCCTTTAGGCTATCTTGGTTCCCAAAACACATAACTTGTGTCCAGAAATGTGCAGTTCGAATGGTAGACTGTTGATAAGCGTATTGAAAACCCCTCTTCCAGCTATGGCCTTACCTCATCGAGAAATCACGGTTAACTGAGCAAAAAATGTATTATACACTCATTTTATAACTTTTTGTTTCAGTATCATTCTAGACTTGGAACAGTACAGACGTATCATATTAAAATATGTCATTTCAGTGTGATTTGTATTAGAGTCAGTTTACCTGGAGTGATAATTTGAAGACACATTCAAAAATGTGCTTAATGTCATCATGAATCTTGTTTGTACCTCCTCCTCCTCCACGGCAATGTGTGAAATAAACCAAGCAGAAGAAAACAGTTTACATATCATCAAGTAAGATGTAATGTTACCTGTATGCATCCATGCTGAATACGAAGCTATCTCCCACGGATCACGACATTGAATCCTATTTCCGAATACAGTGAGGTGCATCATCGTGGGACCATCGGGTTGCTGCAAGACATGTGTTCTACTGAGCCTGTTGGAAGAAGAGAATGGTACGAAAATGGGTACCTGTACTCCAAATCGCTCGAGCAACCAAAATTCCGGCGATTGGCACGTGTACTGCAAGCCATGGAATGTATGGGTTTTATCCTATGCAGTGATAATGAAACCATCGTAATTCCAATGAAGAACTACGAAACTCGATATTTGTCTTCGATGGCACTCCTGCGAGAAACAAACTTGCATTAAAGAATACTTCAGCATGGGTCGACACGCGAACGTGGACTGTGTGTACCTCGGCCATACCTATTCATGCATACCTAAACTACTGCATCGCGATAATGCTAATGTATTGGTGCTGTTTCGCATGAATGACAGGAATTTATGTGACTTTTACTATGATCATGTTAATATGGATACGACGCCATTAGATTTCGAAGATGTACATGTCTTGTGCTGAAAAGATGAGTATGGTTTTTGGTAATCAAAAAAACTGGCTTCTATATAATGGACGGTACCAGTGTGAATTCGATCAGTTCATCGTCGACCATCGAGAATGAGTTACAGCATATCGAAATTTGGGCAGAGTATCCCCAAGACACGACTTGACAAGTACAAAGATAGAGGTTGTCTCGTACTAAGAAACTCTGGAAATTGTGATGCTGGTAGAAGAATAATTCGAAATGCTGGCAACCCCAAATGGTCTGAAGATGCTGCTACTAAATGTTTTGTCCTCGAAACTGGTAATGGCTTTATCTCGGAACTATGCAGGATGTTGGTGAACAAACCACATTCTTTCGCACTTACTTGCCCGAGCTTGGTGCGAAGATGGATCGTGTGAAGACCGAGATTGTCCGTGATATGGTGGCCATGGACGATCACATAACAAATGTTCAAAGGCAAATTACCGACAGATTGAATGTGGCATCTGCACAAAATGAAGAGACACGTCAGGTGATTCAGTCTGTTCGCTCCGAGTATTTGCTCACCAAGAGAGCCAAAATGTCAAGGGACTATATAAATGAAGACATTTTTAAACCCATTACTCGTCATCTTGATCTACTCAGGGAGAGCAATGGAGTACCGGTAGCAGTGAAGACCGAAGTCGATGATACTGCTGAACCTATGCAGAACCTAAAACATGATGATGTACAGACAGATCGGGATGATGGATAGGATGTGGATTTGCCACACAAGAAAATGGCATGGAAGAAAGTCCTGAAATCTAATTCTCTGGCTCGACAGTACCTAAGATCGTATACATCTCGTAATAATAATACAACATATTGTATATACAGGCACAATGATAAATGTTTCCACAGTGCTAATGAAATAGAGTTTCTACCAGGAGAGATCATCTGAGTTGGCGATTACACAACACCTGGAGCACCCAAACTATATCAACTTCTTTTTCGCAAGGTGCCCCAGGTTTTTACAGAATCTGACCTGCTGGAATACAAGACTTTGCTTGAACTCATGCATGCACTTTGCCAAGATAATGTGCCTGAGACAGGTTTTTATAAGGATGAAGATCACAAAAAATTCGACATTCTCGCAGACCTCTTCAGTGGTCTAACACTGAAAAATGATTCGATATGCTCGAGTCAACAAAGGATACAAATACATGTTGACAATCATCGATATCTATTGCAAATTTCCTGGGCAAGGCCGGTAAATTCGAAGAAATTGCAAACCGACCAGGGCAAATAATTCTACAATGCCAAGCTCAGGGCTCTGATGAATAACATAACATAAACCATTATTCTACCTTAAGTAATATCAAAGCTTCAATCATGGAGAGGTTCAACAGGACTGTGAAGGGCAAGATGTGGAAGCATTCCGCAGCAAATGGCATCTATAAGTGGGTTGAACTACTGCCAAAACTCGCTCGAGAGTATAATTCTACAGTGCACTCGATAACTCACATGAAATCCGAAAATATTAAGAACGACTCCCTGGTTCGGACTGTGTATGCTATTCCGAAGAGGAAGGACCCACACAAAACTGGTGCGCATCTCCAAACAGAAAGGCTTCTTCAAGAAAGGTTCACGGCGAATTGGAGTCCAGGACTGTTTCATGTGCAACATACATATAACTACACTCCAATGACCTATAACCTCGAATATCTGAACAACATACCCATCCATGGTGGTTTCTACACCAAGGACATCCAGCCTATGAAGTTTACAGATGTGTATTTGGCAGAGAAGATGCTGAAATGACATAATAGAAGGATGTACGTCAAGTGGTGGGATTTCCCTGACCGCTTCAATTCCTGGCTCGCTGAGGCAGACATCGAAAGGTGAACACTGAAGAAGTTTATTAAAATTAGTATTTTGCTGATTATGTATATTTTATTATATTTACAATAAATTATGTGTAAAAAAATTGCTGGGTTTTATTTAAAAAAAAAAAAACAACCCCAATTTGTACATTAGAAATATTAAAAATAATACTCGCATTTAAGAATAAAATTTAAAAATTACAGTTTAGATATTTTGCAGGAATGGTCAATGTCACCATTTGGTATATGCCGATAGCAGGCAGCATAATCGAGACTACCTATGTGTAGAAAATATAAAACCAATATGGAGGGGGTCTAACAAAAGTGAGTAATTAGCCAATCGGAAAGATTGACAGTTTCGACTAATTAGCTCCACCTATACTTAAAAAACATAAACAAATATGGCTGCAACCTGTTTGGGTCGAATGAATGTGTATAATTGGTCGAACGAAAACGAGACACAAATAACAAGAGAGGAAGAAAAATAATGTGAGAGACAAAAGAGAAAGTAAAGAGCATGAAACAAAAAATGGGAGGACTCCAAGAAAACCTGTGGACTGATGGAGCGACAAGAGAGAAAGAGATGGAAAGATAGAGCATGAAAAATCCAGACAGAATTATGGTATGACATCACGATCCTGTGCACCTTGAAAATATGAGTATTACAGCATTATATTAATAATTACATCTTCGAAGTTTTTAATTATAAAAATATATTTTAATTTAAAAAATAATTTTTTGGTTTTTTTTGGGGTAAAAGGTCAAAATAAGTCTTAAATCCCACTTTCCTGACCCAAAAGGCGTCTGGAACACTGACCTTGTCAGCTGCGTCGTTGATCTCTCTCGTCTGCTCCAGGAAAAATTGGAATTTTGTAGGCAATTTTATGGAGAAAAAAAAGTGTTCTTCAAAAAGGGGAACTTTTAGGGTATTTTGGTCGATTCTGAGGGGAAAAGGGAATTTTTGAGGAAAAAATTTCCGATATGGAGGCCAGATCCCTAGACCCCTACTCTGGACCCTGCACCGGAAGGAAGGACCCTGCACCTATCTACTATTGGTCTACTTCAATTTTATTCCACGGTCATGACACATTGTACGGACACGGTCGCGACAAGAGACTAAGATAAGGTAGACCGCTTATTCGTCTTCTACACATTTACCCAACATTGACCAACCCCAAAGGAATTCAACTATAAAAGTCTCGTTGTCAAAACAGTGATTAACGTGTTTGTTTATATCTCAATTTTCAAAATACAAATACTTTTATATGAGTATAACACTTTTGGTAATTTGAATTTGATCAAACGACATTACGAGTTGGTTAGAGGAATTGCACAAACATCTCAAAGCATTCGTTTACTAATCAGTGTTTTAATCTAACATCCAATCAATGCTGATTTTGCTAGAAGTGTTGGCAGAAAAGCAGTTCAATGCCGGGACACAGAGACTGGTTGTGCGCAGCCAGCGAGATCGGTCTACCTCATGTTTAGTCTATGGCCGGGACACGATATGTCGTGTGAAGACACGCTGTAAAGGAATCGGCACGGTGTTTCACCTGAGTGTACCCACCCGCTGTGCGGCTGTGCGTTGTTGGCACCAGGCAGGCTACGCGACGTGTGGACAGCCGCCGTCCAAGGTGCGGGGGCGGCCCCGGCGGCGTGACGACCCTGGGTGTGCAGCCCGTGTCGGACCCCGAGCTGGGCCTGCGCGCTCGCCGGACCTGCTTGTGCGCTTCTCCCCGCCCGCTCAAGGTGAATGCTCCCTCGCTTCCTCTCCCAACTACGGCCACAAAAGCCGCACGCCGCCTCGCTTCGCCGTCTCAAACAAATGGATTGCTGGTGTTTTGCAGTGCAGGTCTCGGAGCGCACCAAGCGACTGGAAGACAGCGATTCAGCTGCTGTATCAGGCCCATGGAGCAAGACAAAAATAAATATACTTTTTTTATATAACTTCTTGTAGAGTTATTTTCCGAGTTTCCTCTGAATCACAATGTTTTCAGGTTTCAAGGGAAATATTTGTCAAATAGTTTTACTGAAGGCTCGGTCTTATCCGCCATGTTGAATTTCTCATTTATGTGCCGATGGAATAATTAAATTCTTTTTATAGCGTGTTTACAGTTTAGAAATGCCTTTAAATTTAGTCGCCGAAAATTATATATTTGTTATATGGTAACTGTGATATTTCATGAATCTATTGATAATTTAAAAATGATGCTGCATTAATTACACTAAAATTATTTGACAAATAATTTATGTTTATTCTACAGAGTAATACACTTCCAAATTACGTCTGCTATAACAAATGGAATGTGCTATAAACTTGTAATTCAACGTTGAGTGAGAGACCAAGTCTTAATAAAATCAGATTATATGGCGGATCCAAAAAAATTATTCTTTCTAAAAAAATTAACAAACCGGAAAAATAAAATGGTGACACTTTTTTTTAAAGAGAGCATGAAAATAACCCCAGTAAATAATAGTCATAGTTTTGGGGAAGGGGCTACTTCATTTACAAATGTTATGGTATTTAAAAAAAAACGGTGCTTGTTTAGTGGTTGCATAGTATGCGATGATACCGTGTCTCCTCTTCTGAAATTTTCTCACGCTTTCCGTTACGTGTGAGTAACGTTGCATTCAGCTATCAGGATTTATATATTTCAGTTCTCTGGTGAATTTATGTGAAAATATTTGGACCTTCAAATCAAAAGTTCAGTTGGTTTGAACATATTGTAAAAAAACTAGCAACGTCATACTTGTCTTCCAGGTCCTTTTTTAGAATATCTTTGATGTCTACAGTAAAAAGTGCATTATTTATGGTATTCCATTCATTTTTAGTCATAATAGGAAGAGGATATGTGGTGAGGTGGGGAATTTTTACTGCAACAGAAATACTGCAATAATTTCAGAAGTTTCTCATTTCTGTTCGGTGATTTTTTCTCAGTCTAAAGGGAAAGATATGTATACAAATGTGCGTTGTATTCGCTTACCAATTACCAACTAGGAACTTGTATATCCTCTCCAGTTACGCCTACGTACTTTTTAGATAGATAGCCTTAACAGAAACTGTACTATACAAATGCTACTTCTTTTAAATAATAATATTTGTCGATACAGTTCCAGAGATTTTTCCCCATCATACTTTTATTTTTCGATGTTTATTTGTGAAAAAGAAACCATAAAAACTGCAAGCCCTAGTTTTTCATTCACTGAATACGAAGAGAAAAATTTACAAACAACTAAGAAAAACAGATTTTTACTATTTATTGGAAATAATAAATAAGATCTGAAATGGTAGCTTAATACTAGTCTGCAAAAGTTCCATCTTTCTGCATTATATGACGATTTTTGTATTAAGTTAAATCACATAGATTGTAGGGATATGTATGCCTATTCCTTGACATAATAGCTTAAAAACTTGTAGTAATTATATTTGATTACATGTCTCATATTTAAGGTGCGCCTAAGATTTGTGATGTAGCTGGTGGAATTATTCATAATTGCTGTGTTTAAATGATCACTAGAGTGCTTGCATTGCACTGAGATACGTATATGATTAAATAGACAAATCTTAATATTTGATATTGTATGTTACTAGCAGTGTAGAGCATATTAAATTACACAAGGTTACAACACTGCAGGAAAAAAGTTGTGCACTTTGGTAGGTAAGAGCTCTATGTATTTTCAGTAGGACGTGGAGAGTTGGAGGGTAGCATGCTTAGGGTGGGCTCGGACCTGCTCGGCTGTCCCGACGATTTCAGCACACGGCTTGGTCGTATAACTTCGGGAGAAGGTGACCAAATGTAGTTTACTGCGGCAATCTAAACTTAAGTTCGGTCTAGTCTGTTACCAATAAGATGGAGCAGTGAAATAGTTCTGGTATAAAGGTACTACGCACTCTGCAAGATACAACTCGCGTTTAAAATTACTTAAGGTGCTCGGTTTCAACACTATCCCAAAGTTTAGCACTCAAGTTTTTTATATTGTCTTCTGTCCATTTATGATATCAAACTAATGAGGGGCCTCCTTGGCTGAGCGGCTAGACTTCTCGCCTCCCACCAAGGCGAGCTGGGCTCAATCCCCGGCCGTATCATTCCCGGATTTTCGCAAGTGGGAATCGTGCCGGACGATGCTACTGTTCGGTGGGTTTTCTCAGGGATCTCCCGTTTCCACCGTCCTTGCACACCAGTGCTGCTCCATTATCACCTTATCTCACTCTTATCGATTTTCAATACCTCGTTGTTAAGACCTGCTCAAATATCACAACTTAACTTAAAATAATGATTCCGCTTTCACTGTGTATTTTATTCGTATTTGCCTAAGCTTTAAGCACATTTCTAAACACTATCCCATCACTCGAAAACTACCGGATTTTGTTCAAGTTTGAGGGGAAATTATATTTTATGCGCAGAGTCTTGAACTCAGGTCCATACACCATGATTCTCCATTAGAAATTAGTCTGTACATAATAGTTGCGTATGAGCTCAAACATCGTCAGACTTTCATACACAAACATCCCTAAAAAAGATCCGGAATCCTAGTCGGTACTGGAATAGCTGTGAATCTTAGATGTCACTTTAACCTCTACACTCATTCACCGGCTGCATATTGTCTTTTATTCTTATATCTGCGTTCAAAAAGCAAAGAATCAACTCAACCCGAATTTTATCCCGCATTTCACCCATGGTGTTAAACGAAGGGAAGTAATATAAAAATTTGGGTGCTTCGGATACGCGTATATTGGGCTGTGGATGGTGGAATAAGTCGGCTATAGACTTTTACGAAAAGTCACGAGGCTAACCAGGTTAGAGTTAAACTTTTCCTCTTAATTAATCAAAGTCCCTTCGTGTTCGGAAAATCAGCTGAGGTAACCAGACCAACTTTGGTGTAACCCTGCTCGAACCCAGTGATAACTGACTATAGCAAATTGCATATGTAAAATTGCGCGAAAATATGTAAACGTTGAAAAAACAAATAGTACAAAATGGTCAGTAAGCAATACCCATAATGTGGAAGTATTTGTTACATATAGAGGCCAGGGTCATTTTTCAATTTTGTGTCTGAAGAAGTGTATTTAAGTATAAATTTATAAACGGTCACGACAATTAAAGATAAATATGTCTACCGTCATCATGGTGGTAGGGAATTACATTTAATACTTATGTGTCACTGAATACGACATTGATTTTGTACTGTAACATAACATTTTTCACGATCTGCAACTATTTTCATAATTAATGCTTGTTTCAGCATTTGGCACTTTCTATGTATAATACTTGTAATTTGCCTGTGTTTCACATATGTTTTATTTTCATAATTTGTATTATTTTTATTTTTATTTTCATATGGCTAGGATATTTAAACGTAGATGTACGAATGGCAATAATTTATGTTTAATTGGAATAGATAGCTAGATTTTATTTTGTTAATATTTTAATTAATACCTTCTATCTTTATTTTTTAGTCCCACTTTAATTGTGATTGTTTCAGGGAATTTTATTGTATTTTGATATCTTCTATGAGACCCCTAACTCTGTGATATAGAGATTTAAGCCGTTTTGGGGTGTGTCATTTCAGTTTGTTAGTTAGTGAGCCTTGCGATTGGCTAACAGGTTCAAACCCTGTGCTCCTATTGGCTAGTCTGATAAAATGTCCTATACTTCATATTTGAGCTTATGGTTTGTTTATATGGAAAAATTCAGAATATTTATTTATTTATTACAATGCTTTGTGGCTTAAACAGAGATAAATTATTACTTAATATAAGTCTTTAAACATCAGTTTATCCATAAGAAAATAAACAGGATACTCGGTGTCGTTATGGTAATTGTTATATTTTTGCACGAAGAGCTTAAAATTTTAAGAACTTCTGGACGGTTAAGTTGTGTCGTACTTAAACTGTCCAACAATGGAAAATCCTTAACTTATTGAACGACAATGTAAAACTTGTACAGTGTTGTTTTCGTTTTCAGTTTATTAGGAGTACGTTATAACGTGATTTTTGATTCCCATTGCAAAGTTACTGTTAGATGAATGTTTTAACAAGGGAATATGTAAAGCTATGCAAATAAGTTCTTAATGTATTTGTTCCATTTTATTGTTGTGTCTAGTCACCTCATTGTAGAAGAAATTTCTACCCAGGAGGTGCAGTTATGTAACATAACATTTTTCACGATCTGCATATATTTTCATAATTAATGCTTGTTTCAGCATTTGACACTTTTTATGTATAATGCTTGTAATTTGCCTATGTTTCACATAGGTTTATTTTCATAATTTGTATTATTTTTATTTTCATTTTTTTATGGCTGGGATATTTAAACGTAGATATACGAATGGCAATAATTTATGTTTAATTGGGATAGATAGCTAGATTTTCATTTGTTTATAATGTAATTAATATCTAGTAATTTTCTTTTTTGGTCTCACTTTAATTGTGATTGTTTCAGGGAATTTTATTGTATTTTTATATATTCTACGAGACCCGTAACTCTATGATATAGGGATCTAAACCGTTTTGGAATGTGTCAATTCAGTTAGTTAGTTAGTGAGCTTGCAATTCGCTAACAGGTTCAAACCCTGTGCTCCTATTGACTAGAGAGTTTAACATAGGGTTAGGCCGAGCTAGTCGTTTGAAAGCTCGCTCTTCCGCCGCCATCCTTCAACTACTTTAGACGTTAGGTCAGGACGCGCGTCCAGAAGTTGGACGTAGTGGAGGAATTATATTTAGTGGTTAGGGTGTTTTTAGTTATTACAGCTTGCTATGGTTTTAAGTTTTGTTTGTGCGTCGAGTAGTGTGCTGGTAAGCCCTCCGCATCATTTTTAAGCAGCTGTTAGGAGATCAGGTAGCTGTAATTAAGTCACCGCCTCCGTTTCGTCTGGGGGAGACACCGTCCTACACCCATCAATAAACTGGTATTTTCAACGAGAGTAATTTTTCATCAATTATCTGAAGTTTTACAATTTAAACTTCTCTACGTAACGCCGTTGGAGTACAACGTTCCATGCGATGCCATGTTGGCAAGGCGCCCTTACTAGCTTCAGCACAATTTTAACCATAATTAACCTGAGAGAGATGTTAAGTGTTACTACGTAATCGAGACAGCCTAGGTATATACAACTATTCTTTTTATTTAAATTCAAATAACTTAATTTTGAGAGGACTACAATTTTTTTTTTAATGCTTAAGTCAGACTGTACCTTCGTGTCACACAAGGGTATGATAATGACAGTTACACATGACCACCTTCTAACGGCAGCTGTAGTTTGAATACTCTTCTTTTCTCTGCCTGTTATCATTCAGAATTATTTATTTAGATTATGTTCCAGCATAAAACAGATAAGACATATTGGCAATTGAACATTTTAATATTTTTCAACAAATAACTATCACTGGAATTTGACACGTCTGACATCATTTCTAGGCATGCACAGTTACTCTACCTCTCCTCAATATTTTTCAGTTCAGAATAATCAACCATGTGTCTTGCTATATGCTTAGTTATGTTAAATAAGGTTTACAGCTGTGTGGCAAATTAATGTTTGCCTGCTACGTGTGTAGGGCTGTAAAGGCGAGTGTCCTTGCCTACTACGTCTGGTTCCTGAGCTGAGAGTCGCTGAGCAGACATCTCCATTGGGGGTGGCATACTTTTCTGTTTCACTCGCTAATTGTGTTCATGAATATTGCCAACATCATACACTGTTTAATTGTAAGATATACAGATATTATCCAGAGGTTTTTGAGGCAGCATACACCTTTATGTTTCATAGTTACTGGCTTCCCCGACGTGGTGGTACTGCAAGTTACTGATACATTTATTATATGAATATATATTTGAATAAAAAATATATGTTTCAGTACTGTAAAGATCATTACAATTGCTTTATATTTATCATAACAAAATTTCTTCAATACTCCTCATCGTCATGGTAATTTAGCAGAGAATTTAACAAATACACTCTGGTTTGTCTATTGATTGGGTTCCCACCATCTCAAAAAAATAACCTACTTTCATTCTTCTGATAAATTCGATCATATAATACGGGAGAGATAGGTGATTTTATAATCTTTTGTTGAACATACATAAGTGTTGAGAAATCAGGCTTGACATAGCTTTTATTTCCTGTAGATGGTTAAACCAACTTTGCAGTACTTGTATGAAGTTCTTAAAACATTACTGAATTGTTTTACATAAAATATAAAATAATTTCCTTTTCTGTGTTTAGTTTTGCCACTCAAAACTAGTTATATATTACATGCCTATGTTGATGTAAACACCTGATGCAAACAAACAGACACTTCGTGCTAGCTGTCTCAGAACAACATAACTCAGTAAACAATAGCCAAAGGCTTCTCTAGGGATATATGTTTGAAATTCGATATTAATCAGATTAATCTGCTATGCTTGAGTAAACCTGTCATGTGATCGAGTTAATTTCGTCAATTCTACCAATGATTTTTTCATAAATACTGTAGGTGCTCACGTTTTCACCAGTTGGACGACAGCCATTTTAAGTATGGTGTTGGCCATGTTGGATTTTGTTGATGGCGGCCGTAAGCTACTCTTTGCTTACTAAATGTATTAAATCAATATTAATTTCAAAAATTAAATTTACTCTAATTCAGTTTGTTTATGGCGAAAATTTAGCTAAGTTATAGAACAATTAAAATTTTCTGCTTTGACCTCTATACATACAAAAATTGGTTAAATCGTATTTTTTAAATAATTTAAGTTGTTGGATTTTAAAATTTCCTTCATTTCATTCACTGCTCAATTATAGAGACACTATTGTGGAAAGTTACAAATTAGTTATTTTAAACGCTATATCCGTAAAAATTTATTAAATTAATAATTTTTATTTAAAAACCAAAGTTCTACAAATCCATACATTCTTATTTTTTTATTAAATGATTCCGAAAGGCCCTCAAATTCGAGAAAATTACAGCCACATTGAGGAATCAGTAGCATATGTTTATAAATAAAAGTTGTGTATTTAATTGCATTTTATAACTTTTGAAAAACTAAAAGTGGCTTGTGACATATGAATGGTGCCATATTTTCGAGAGTAATTCGTACACATTATCACAACATGCATTTACATGGTAGCCTTGCCCACCATATTGGATTTTTAACTGTGTTTCAAGGATGATTCAAGTAAGCACATGCAGTACTGTAGTTTCGAACTTGCCTCTGTAAGAATAATTTAACTGTTATGTCAGAGTTTGCTAATTTTTCGGGAGTTCTCAATAATTTTCTTATTATATTTTATAAACATAGATGTGCTATTCAGATTTTTTAAATAATAATGGCGAGTACATGTGACCAATTCAAGCTTGACCACTGTTAGCAGCTCCCTGCTTTCCTTTTTAATCTTGGTATGATGCCTGGAACTCACCAACTTAGCGAAATAAATGGCCATCGTCCAGCTAACATTGGAATGAGACCCTTGAAACTTGGAACTTATCGGGCTAGAACAAGCCCGAACTTATTGCTTTATCCACTGAGATCCTTACAGGCATAGTCAATAGAACATGAGATGTAAAACGTATTAAATTACAAACAGACCTCTAACACATATTTGTATTCCACGTTCCTTGAACGGCATCCTAGTTTTCCGCCTGCATTTTAAAGAAAAAGTGGTTTTGTAGTCTGTTTGAAAGAAAATAGCTTGGTGCCTCTCTGGTCTCGACTAATGGTGGCGAAGTACACCCCACGGAGTCCATAGTTGGAATATTCGTGTATGCAAAAGAGACACTGCCTTTTCGAGATGATGTAAAGAAAATTTTGTCGATCATGTGTGAAATACAGCTAGCTTTCCTCGATCGCAACAGCCTACTAGCTGCTGGCTTGGTTTCTACAAAGGAAAATGCGAAAACTTCTAGTCCTACAGGTCCCTAACTTTGCAACATTCTGTGAACATAATGAGGTGCACAGTATTCCTGTAACAGTACTATAAAGTAAAACAACTGGACGTGACAACCCGTGTAAATGCATGCAGGGTGAAATATGTACATCTTCGACCAGTGCCTGGCAGTCAACTGAAGGTGTGAAGACCGTCCAGCTGTTATACACTGGATGAATCACCACCAAACCATAATGTTTGGGTTCACCTGGTTTATATTGTTTACAGTTGTAGACTGACGAATCCCAACCAATGCATTATTTGTGCAATCGCTGAGCATTCCTCCCCACGCAGGTCCATTCGCATTAGAACTTATTGCAAACATGAAGATGGAGCTTGTATTGTATTTTAACAAGTTTGTGAAATTAAGGACATCCATACTTTACCTGCATGTCGATGATTTTAAATTCTCCCTTACACAGTTCGATACACTATTTCTTCTGCTCGGGACCCATCTCATAAATCGGTCCCATTGGGCATTCCATTAGATGTCAAAGTGTGTTTCCCTCTTGATTATATGGTATCTTGGGTTCATCCCATTCCATACTGTGGTAGTGCGTAGTATGCAAGTCCTTGGTTGCATTCGCGTCTTACTGTCGCTTAAGTATGTCACTGTGATATCCTAGAGCACGAAAGTATTTGGGTTTAAAAAACCCCGCAGATAATAATAGTACATCTTGATGCTGGCTATGCTTGAAAGCGACTGAACAGATATTGCATGTGATCCTCCATACTTATGCATTCTCCACAGTGCTCATGACAGTAGCTTTATGACCTTGTCTCGGCAGGTGTACAATGCAAGCAAGTCGTAAAGTATCAGGCAGGAATTGTACGCATATGCAGGAATAATTGCATGCATAATGATTTAGATCCTGCAGTCGATAGTGTACAAACTAATATCCTCATCCTGTTAACTCACATCGAAAACGATGAATGGAGCTGTACTCTCTAACATAATAGTGCTTCAGATCGGGAACTACGTATACCCATAACATGTATGTTGTAATTGTGTTTACATTTGATGTGCAGGCAGTTACTACCCAATTACAATGCCCAATGTTCCTCACCACATAAAGATAGATTTCGCTTTTCAAAGATGTTTCCACATTATTTATTTTGCAAGTTTTGAACTACGAAATGTTCACACTCACATTGAGTTATTTTCTGGTACATAGTCTAGTGATGATCCTTTTCGGTTCTCGATAGTGAAGCTGTACTTTACCATGCTGTTGATGCATATGCTTGTGGGCAAGATGGGATGCGTTTTGAGAGTCCACGAAATGAATGCCAAGTTGATAATTTTCCCATCTTCCATGTTTTTCAATATCTTGATACATTCAGCGATGCTTAGTTCAACACATGACAGCATTCCTTCGATATATTTAGTGCCCTTTTTATGACTTCCAGGTTGTGTCCAGCACCAACAATAGCATCCGTGTTATGTTGGCTAGAGGCAGCATCAATTCTTACTTCAAAATAAAAATGATGTACTTGTATTCTTCAGTGAATCTCAGAAGTTTCGCTAAAGAAATGCATACCTCGAACTACACTCCCATATAAACAGGAATTTTGTTGTCTTCTATTATCCAACCAGCCATCTTGGCTGTGGATTGTTCTTTCAGAGAGAGAGGAATTTTTTGATCGCAGTCTTCATGCCGACAACTCTCATATGGTCCACGTCGTCACAACTGAGCAAATACTTGCTGTGATCGATCAGGTGAAGAATACCATATCTCTATGTTATCGTCGATCTCGGATTGGATCCATATCCTTTCGTCAGAATCTCCCCCGAATCTCAGGAAAGACTGACAGGGAAGAGTGTAACATCCACGGTATACTGCTGTCCGAACTTCAGACATTATGGTGTATGACGTGACCACGAAAGGCTAGCATGTGTGAATTTCCATTTTCGTCACACTGACTTTAAACGTGACAAGCTCGTCGATATTTATGCAGTTGTCTATGTCGATCAACTTAGAAACTGAGACTACGAAGTAAAAGTCGTTTTCATTTGTAACACTTTCATGTCTCGTGGTGTAAAAGTAGCCAGTTGGATGTGCTTTGTATTATCGTTGTGGTCTACCATAAATCTTATCCCGATTGTCTCAGATGAATGTGTTTCGAAAGTGCTGCTACTCTTCATGCTGGTTGACAATAGGCATGACCACTTTATGTGCTCTTTTCTCTTTTCGCAACAAACGAAATGTAAACTATGCATTGCAGAGCAGTGTTTCTTCGAGCAGTTTTAAAACCTTAAGGGACAATCCGGAAACACTTGAACATCATAATACAATAGACTCGGTGCCTGATTGGCTACTACGAGATGCGGAAGAGTTCCTGTTGGTCAGGCTGCCGTCTGGCAAGTTAGTCTCCAGGAGGTGATTGACCAACGACGTTACACCATCTCTGTGGCCAGTGGTGCCATTTCTGGCGTATGTGGCCAGAGTTAGCGAATTCTTCTGTTTTCCTAAATATTCTGTGGCAGAGTCGTGAGTGGCGCAAGTTAGGGGCAGGTATGTCAAACAAATTCTTCTTCAGGAGAGGGCAGATTTTTCAGTATATATTCCAGTGACGTGTAGTGAGTCTTTGTATAGGATAAGTAGTATAACAGCCCTACGAATTTAAGTGTTTTAGATAACATTTGCTAGTGACGGATTGTGGTTCCATTTTCATTTCCTACTAAAAAACGTAACTTCCAACTTTGCTTACCCTCCACATGTATTTACCGTTTTATTATACCCAACATTAGTTATAAAAATGGAAACGAAATGAATTTAATAATAATTAACATGATCATTATTTAGAGAGCTTATTACAAATTATAAGAAAACTCCCGTTCTCCCTAACACTTTCATCCACTCTCCAAGGAAATGAGGACTGGAGGACTGGAGGACGCAAACAGAAGGACTGCTTACCCTGCTAAAGGAACACGGTAGGGTAACTCGCTTGCGCGTTCGATTCATAGCTATTCGTTCCCGTTTGTGGAAATAAAAACTAGATACCCGCACTATGCGTGTATAGTACGTGAGTTATGGAATCTCTGTTTCTCGAATCGGAAATGGGAAACTCACAATTAAATGTGCTTAAATTTGAAGTTAAGGCGAAAACTATAAAGGTTTAAATATTTCCAATATGTTAGCATTGCTTACCTTGCGTCTATGGAATAAACGCCACTGATATATTCCTGGAAATATGATTGGTACAAGTACAGATGCCTTGCAGGGAGTAAAGCAAAGCAAATCACCAATCTTGCTGTATACTTGAAGGGCGATCGATATCAATCGAATATGCCTCCCGGCTGGTGGCGGAATACACAGATGTGGAAAAATGAGGAAGTAATATTTGTAGGCAAATCAAATCGCGTCTGCTGGAAGCATTCCTGGTGTTAGTTATGGGCTACGTGAAATTGACCAAAAAAAAATACCGATTACTGCCCTGTTTACAGTTAATATTTATTTAAGCTTTCAGAATTGCAAAAAAATATCGCAAATATAACACAACACACTCATCCGAAGAATCTTCAAGTTTAATAGAGGTTTAAAATTTATATGACTTCGACTGCTTTTAGCAACACAGTTTACAGGTCGGCTATTTATGTGAAATTTCATGGATATCTGGGACAAGAAACTACGTGCCCATTCAACAGAAAGCAATAACAAACTATGCAAATTCACTCAGAGTATGAATAAAAATGTTGCGAATAAATACTTTATTTCAGAAGTTACAAACTGACACTTAAAATTACGTCATTCGTGGACTGATGGTTTGTTGGCGTACAAGCACAGACTGAAAAAAACCTTAAAAAAATAATAATCAGTTAACTTGAAAGTTGTGTCAGCCAGGTGATTATGTGAAAGAGTTAGAAACATAAATGTGTTGCAATCACACCAAATTTTATTCTTACTTGCATACAAAAAATGAAACTAAGTTGCAGGTGACCGAAATGCATTAATTTTACTTCTAATAAAACATTAAAAAACGGAATTATTTCTCGTAGTTCCCTGCCAACTTATCTGTGAGTATCGTTATCATTGCTTGCGTTAAAATATATGTAACTAGGGGTAGTGATATTTTTTAAGGTTGAGTTCAAGAGCGCTGTTTTTATTGTGAACCACTAATACACTGCGGATGATGTGATTCACATGGTCGAAGCCGCACCCGCAAACAAACATAATTCGTACACCAGAAGCAGAACCTTCTCTTTTCCCTGAACACAGCGCTCTGCCATTCATTCCCCTGATCTTAAGTCCTGGTTCACATTTACTTAAGTAGACAGAGCGAACAGAACGTATGAATAGACGCACTTGAAAACCGCTAAAAAACGTTCAGCCAACGTCATCTTCGATAACACTCCAGCTAGATTATTCTGTTATGATTGGATGGTTAAGTTTTTGACTCGGATAAGCTCTTTGCAGACCAATCACAAATGTTCTGCTTTGTAGTATCTGAATCCTTGTTGGAAAATCGAAATGTATTAGTAGCTTCATACATGCGTGACAGCCAATAAGCAAAGAATTTTAAGAAACAGTCAACTCTTCCCGCAATTAATCATCATTTCTACTTGTGAGTATTCACATATCAGCAGATTTTATGCGTTAACGTTTTGTGATATGGTTAAAAACTCAGTTTACGGTCACACTTGCTCGTTATTTTTTTATACGAAGGTTTCGTTTTAGGGTAGACTACAAGCAAGACACTATCGATAGTTTTGTTCTACTTCCTGTACTAAATTATTTTTAAATTACTAAAAAATTTATATTTTTATTTCCAAAAAATACTTTACCACTATTCCACGGTTGCGTTTTGTCTGTTCGATGTGATAGACGTAGACCAGGCATAGTCCAGCTTCAGCGAAACGGTTGCGGGTAGATTAAGCTGATAACCCTGGTGCGACGCTACCTCTAATCTGCTGTGCGTTCGTTGTGAGATCCACTAAGACTGCTCGTATGACGTGAACGTCTTGGTTCGTGTTTGCTCGTCGCTGATGTGGAAAACCAGGCGCTTAAAATGTGCCACGTTCTTTGACCAGCAGCGCCAACATCGATACATTGTTGACACTTCTCGTCACACGTGTTGCGCTATGGCCATCCAGCTTCACGGAGACCCACTGGGAAACCACGCTCATGTTCCGTTTACCGCACAAGCCGTGTATTCTTACAGCGTCCTGCCGCTATGTCAGCAAAGTAGAACAGTACTTCGGAGCTCAGTACGACGCTGGACAATACAGGCCACTCTTCTGCGGCCGTACGACTGCTGATATACCTCAGATATTCTAGAGGCGATAGTCGGTTCCTAAATACTCTCCCATTTCGCTTTATAATTCGGTAGAAAGTTATACGGCATACAATTATACTTGCCATTGTACCTTCTCTCATCCGACACACCCTGCACAACTTGGAACAGACGGTAAATATTCATCACTCTGGCGGCTACATTCTGTGTGGCCAAATTAAATAGGAGAGTGCAGAGTTGTGCATTTGGCAGCAGCCAATGAACAAGTGATCTCTGCTGGAGTACTGAATGAGCTGGCGCAGTGTTGAACCTCTGGACTTTCATTCAGCAGGACCGGGGTTCGATAACAGGTCCGGCCCTTAGACTAAATATGAGGTAGACCGCTTATTCGTCTTCTGTGCATGTACCCAACATTGACCTACCCCAATCCTACACAACTGTCAAAGTAACATGGTGAACAATGATGAACATGTTTGTTTACATTTTAATTATTAAATGACAAGCTTTATTATATTAATAAAATACTTTTACCAGTTTGAATGTAATCAAAAGGCATTAAAAAATGGTTAGATGAAATATAAAAAACATCTCAAAAGCACTTGTTTACTAAACAGTGTTCTAACCTCAAACTCAATCCACGCCATTTTTGCTAGACGTGTAGGCAGGAAGGCAGTTCAATGTTTGGACACGGAGACTGGTTGTGCGCAGCCAACGAGATTGGTCTACCTCATCTTTAGTCTATGGTCCGACCATCCTGGTTTCGGTTCTCCATGGTTCTCCCGAAATCACTCCGGACGTTTCTTACCCCGTCTCTGCTTCACTGAGCAATTCGCTCCGTCTCTGGTTAGCTCACTGTCCACGAGACGAGAAGATCTTTAGTCCATTTCTGATTGGAAGCGAACCATTGAAAAACACTCCAAGCATAACATGTCAACATGTCTTTTCAATAACCTGTATTCCACAAATATAAACACTGTGGTTAACTTTAGAGTATTGTATTATTAATATATGAAACTTTGCCTTAATATCTTCTATAACTTGTAATATCAATTTCTTTTTAAATATGAATTAACAACAGCGAGGGCAGTGACGTGTTGGCAACGGCCGGTAAGAAATAGTTCACAGTTAAAATATAATTTTAACCTAGTTTTTTAGTACGCTATTTGTAAATTAAACGGTGCCTTTTGAAATATTAAAATATTTAGGTAGCCCCGATGGCAACATATCTAATTTTTACAGTTTAAAATAACAGCGGAAAATATCGTGAGTAGGTCGTAATGGTAAGGTGTTGTTTTATCGAGCGAGAGAAATTTTGAAGCAGCTATCTGCTGAGCGAACTTTGTCGCTCTCTCTCTCTGTCTTTGTCTCTTTCACACTCGGGAAGTTTCACTTCGCTAGTACGCGGAAATTGTACACGTTTTCAATTTTGCATATTTCGTACTTATTACTTCAAAATAATTATTTTTGAATTTGTAATTTACAACTGAAAAGAGATTTTAATGTTTGAATACTTATTTTAATATATTTAGATATGATGGCGGGGCAGAAACAAAGTGAAGTTGGCAGACGTGGCGAGCCATGACATGGCGTGATGCTGTTTTACCAAACGAAGCGTACATTATACTTACTCCGAAAAATACTTCAAATTACCACATCACGTTCGTAGACGTTGTGTTTTTTAAACCTACGTAAGCAAGTTACGATGTTGTAATAAGTCTGTGTTTCCGCGGCAGTAATAAATATACTGCTACTGTGTGTTTCGTTAACCACTGTGTGAAATAGCGTGGCGTGGCTGTTTGGTGATAGTTACGCTGGATCTTTGTGTGCGTGATTTCAAATATTTGATGTGAACTATTTATACGTTGTAATCGTGAACTGTTTTTTATGACTAAGTTATTTATTTACATCCACTTATGTTTATTTATCACAACGTTGTACCTTTGCCCGGGGGTTTGAAACACCTGATTTACCACCTATCCCAACAAAACAACCAAGCCCAGCCTCAATAAATTTCAATAAACCTAATACACAGTAAGTAGTAATACATATAGATATGAGTGGAATAAAAGTTACGGTAGGCTTAGTTGAGTGCATGTTCATTGCCATATTTTAAGTTTCTATAACAAAAAATGAGCGACACGAGTTGCGTGCTTGATTTTAATGCAGCTTTTTCGTTGGACTGTCCATTCCTTCGTTGTTAGAACTGAGACCGTCCTTTTAAAGAAATAACCCAACACATATCAGCAACAAAAAGCTAAATACTAAAGTTCATTACCCCGCAGTTGTAACAGTGTTTAACACAGTCGCGGCAGAATATTAACGAGCATTACGTTTACTGTGCTGTGTCGTGGAAAACAAATATGTTAATGTAACGTAACCGTAAGAAATATCGTTAATTCAAGCATTTTTAAAACGTCATAAAGCTTAGCTAAATAATGTTATAGGCCTAAACTTTGAATATTCGTACGAAGTGGTTTTTGAAATAGATATAAGACCGAATTCTTTGAAGAGCTGTAAACAGTAAACACATTTTACAGGTATAAAAGTAAAAGTCACATTTCAATGTTTATTTTTAGGTGTAGCGAAAGTATACGAACATGTATACACACACAATGGCAAGCAAAAATTGATTTTGACAGATGCTACATGGCAGTCGCATGGCAATGTTTGTTTACATTTGGCGGAAGGATACGAAATGGGCCTGCAAGTAGATATTTAGCAGGGCTCCGAGAAAGTTGCTTCCAATGGGGAATGGACTATAGATTTCTATAGGCCGTTCATGGTAAAGTGAGCACTTTTTGAAGCTGTTTCATCAGACATAATAACCAAAAAGTACATTTCATTGTGGCCTCGGATTTTTGGCTTTGGGTATAGTGGATGTATACACTGCGTCTATTACTCACATGGCAGGTTTACATTAACAAGTGGTGGAAAGATATAAATTGGTTGAAAGAAAAAAGTAACTAGGGCTTCAAAAGTGATCACTTTACCGTGAACGGCCTATACCTCTGCTGGAGTATGTAGAGTGGTGTCCAGCTTGGTGCCATCTTATAATGCAAAATGGTAGGCTCTCAATCGACCCCTGATCATTTCACATGGCATGAACTGCTATCTAACAATGCCATGTACTATAGCCCTTCTAACGGATTTTCTTAAAATATTCCTTTGGTATTTTCCGATAGGGTAGTTACTGTCGAATTTTCCATATAATAAGTCCTCCTGTAGTAAAAATTTGGCTTTAGTAGACAATAACAATACAAATACGGAAGCTTTCTTTGCAACCATTTGTCATAGGCCCCCACGATTTGTTTTACGCTCAATGCAGCTGAATAATATTCATAATTTAGTGAGTTATCTTGATCTTAAATACTCCTAAAACATTTATTGCGAATAATATTTTTCAAAACTAGTTTCAGGTATGATTAAATGAAACACTGGAGATCACCACAGTTCATGTCTACAACTATTAATGATATTAATAGAGCTATCATTAAAATGGATTTAAGCTTTTGACGTGTACTCACATGTTTAATTAAAGCGTAATATTTACCGTCAGTTTGTATATGGTGGATACGTCACATAGCTCGGTTGTTCTAATTAAAATTAATTAGATAAAACAAGGTTTTTTTGCTACCAAGCAGCAACAGAACGACTTATCGACAAGTGATTAGCTAGCAAAATATGTACGCTTTTTTTACATTGCCATGTAACCTCTACTTGTTGATGGACGGGAGAATGCAGTGGGAACTAACTAAGGAGCTAGTTATATGAGTAGATTCGAACAAAATGTTATAATTTGTATGAGATGTACCATATCTAAAAATATGTGTGGGGTATCAAAATATTGACTAATATAATAATACAAGGGTTTCAATTATTTATGCCTGCATATAAGTGGCATGTCAATTTTTTTTTTTAACTGAACAGTCAAGATTACTATTAAGTATTTAAATAACCAATACATCAGTAACATAGCCATTATTATAATTGTTTTATTCGTCCTTGCAATTCAAATAATGAATGCATCATTTGATTTCGTAAGGTTCGGTTTAAGCAGCCAAAAATCAAACGTGTATTTAAGGTAACATTGGTCAAAGAAAGTTTTTACTAACGGGTTCTGTTCTATTAATGGCAAATCAAGCAAATCACTAATCAATTAATGCATAAATGAATGGGATTGTTAACTCACACTGCGCATAGAGATTTGATTTGAAATATATTTTCTATAAAATCACACAACGTATTCACTGAATAATTTTTGCTTTGGCAAATATACTTTATTACAACTCCAGCTATTGAAAGGAAGATAACAAACACAAGGGCAAAGACATTGATGTGCTGCAAAAGTGCCACGATGTGAACAGGGCACTTACTAGATTAAACATTTCATAAATCTTGACTTACCTCAAACGTATTTGAACACGTCAATTTCTGCGAAGTCTGTTTCACGACCAAACAAACAAAAGCAGAGGCGTGTGACCATTTATCTTGAGTTTCGTGAGAAATATAATAATGGCCTCCTTTCAACTCTAGAATCATAACGACTTATAGAACTTCAATTTGCGTTTGTAATATAGAAATCAAGCAGCATTCGTCACTGTATAAGAGTACTGACTCGCCAAAATAAATTGATATACGGCCATTTCGTACGTCGGCAGAGAGCATACTCAATTCTTGACGAAGAACAGCATGGTCTTTGCTCTCCATTCTCCCTACTAGCCGTACCTAACTCCCTGTCCCTCTGCTCTGCAATGTCACTAAAGTGACGTCTCAAAACAGCGCCCAAAGAGAACTGCAGGTGGTAATTGGCAGCATCTAAGAAAAGTGCTTCCACAGTGTTTTGCAATCTAGGAAAAGTACAGGTTAAATATGACGTAGACTGAGTTTCGTCTTCTGCGCGAGTTCCTAACTCTGTCCCACCACAGAGAAAATAAGAATATATATGTGCAAGTAAAGGCTGTTCACGGTAAACTGAGCACTTTTTAAAGCCCTGCTAGAGATCTACTTGTATGCACGTTATGTATTCTTCAGCCTTGTGTAAAATTAACATTTCCATAAGCCTCAACACTTTATTAATGCGTCTGGTCAAGTGAAACTGTGAAATTATTAGAAAAGTAAGTATTTTGTAAATCTGATAATTTTCACACATCTGATGCATTAAAATGAACAGAAACCGAAATAAATAATTTAAATTATCACAAAAGGTTACCTAACACTTTTAATTCGAAGTTAAAATATTGAACTACTTTCCATTTATCGTTACCAAATTTACATGGCGCATGTCACTCAGTGCGCCCGTTGAAGTATGTGTAGACATGGGCAGTGACTTTTTTTCTAAGATTGAGTTCTAAAATGCTCAATTTATCTTGAACAGCCTTTAGCAGCTTATTCCGCGAACTCCATACCCATACGACAGTGAAAGAGCATCACTGGCCAGGAACGTGGAACGACGTTCGCCGATCAGCGCCTGATAAACTACTTGCCAGCCGGCACCCCAGGAAACAGGCGACTTTCGCAGCATACGGTACACAGTCAGACACAAAGCCCGTCCCCAGAGCCTCGCACAGCCAATCAGGGAGTAAACACGACCACATCCAACGAACCGCCACGCCACTTCGCTTCTGTATACTTACCTGCTCTGTGGTCTTACTCGTCGCCTACGTTCTCACACCTTGACTTGGGCGTTTGTTTACGTTAAGTTTGCCAACACATCCTTGCTTGACTTGTATATATTTTATTGGCATTAAATCTCAGAGGAAATTTGCCAAAGTTCGAAAGCACGTACATACATTAAAATTATTCTAACATGGAATCCAAACCACGTCGATCAAATAATGTTATTGGCAAAATAATAGCCAAGTTTTGTAACGTCGATAATACAGTGCAGATGAAATTAGCACTGAACCCTACGTTACCTATAGGGGGCGAAACCGTTGGTATTACTGTATACATTCCCAAGAAAGATACTTCCGATGGACTCCAAAGCTAAGTAAATTATGCCATCTGTTTTTAATGCAGAATGTACGGGAACGTTTCTATTACACCTCAAAAACAGCACTCCGACACAGGTTCATTGACAAGACAGACTTTGATTCCCGCCAGCATGCCTTCGGCCTCACAAATGCAAAACCGTCCTGGCTGGCGAAATTTGAGAGACTGCTTTCATTGGGAGAGTTTAAATGGGGTCTCGTTTTCATACATCTGGAAAATCTCGGAGGTTGAGAATTTCTCGGTCAAGAGACTGCAGTGTGCTCGAACTATTAACAGCTGCCAGTTGCGCCAGCGGGACTCGTTCCCAGATATGAAATTTCCCTCACATCCGTCTTCTGTATTTATACAGAATGAATTGAGTGAGAGTGATTTTCAGGTGCCATTATTTCTGAAATCGAAACAGTTAAAATGCTCGAAATCAGCGAATTTCGCTACAGATCTGTTGAAACTGCTTCACTTGAATCAGTAACATTCTACTGATCAATTTAGTGGCTGGTATTTGCTGATTAAACGATGATTTCTTCTTATTCCTAGTGAACTACACTCGCCTGGCAGTAAAACCTCAGATCATTCTACTAATTTGCCAGTAGATAACAGCCCATTAACTCAAGATTCAGTGAAATAATTCTACCGATTGAAATCACTGATTGAGATTTAGAGTGTTGGCGGATATCGAGCAAATTATCGCGTAGTGGTCTACGAGAAACGTACAACACTTGCGACATAGTCTAACCTTACCGCAGTTCAAGAAGACTTTGAAACGTTCTTCTGTCCTTCGGCGCACACGGCATCAACATGCCACGAAGGAATGGTTGTGCCAGGTTTGTTATTTCCTATCACGTATCGCGGGTGTGATCTACTTCAAAACATCCAGTAATTTTTAATGCCAACTAGTGGGTGTGACGTGTTTACAGGCCAAACATCAGAAAGCACGGCTTCATGACAGTGACTAACATCTTGATCGTATTGGGTTTTGCCTCCTGTTTATTCTGCTCGCATCCGACTGGTTAGTTTCTAGACACTGATTCGCTAATAGCTTCGCGCCATGTTGTTTGGGTGCCAAGTACTCTGGTCAGGATTGGAGGCCGGAGTTCGGGACAACCCACATTTCCGCTTCTGTTTACTTAGCTATTCTGTGAGATGGTGTTTACAATAATTTGTGCTTCGCAGTCTGCAATCTTGCGACTGCAGTCGAGATTAGCCACTGATTCTTGCATATATCAGAACTATATACTATTCACGGTAAAGTGAGAACTTTTTGAGGTAGACTCATCTGACATAATAACTAATAAATAATTCTCATTGTGGCACCGGACTTCGGTACCGGTATTGAGTTTGGTTAAATGTATACACAGTGTTTATTACTCACATGGCAGTGTTTACATTAACAGATGGTGAAATTGTATAAATTGGCTGAAAGAAAAAGTAATCAGGGTTTCAGAAGTACTCACTTTATCGTGAACAGCCTATAACAACAGTGCCTCTAGCGACGCATATTTTTCGCTATAGAACAATCTGCTTTTTATGACCAGGACGTTTTCACCTCTATTAGACATGGAGGCAGTCCCGCATTTTGGGGTTCATTAATTTTATTTTTAGTTGGTTGCGTTCTTCTTTTGTTTGTACGGTTTGTACTTACAATACCCTCTCGCATGACTGCAAAAATTAATAGCCTAACTTGGAGTAATATTTCAAAATTATACATTTGATGCCTTGTATTGGTGTCGATAGCTGGAAGTTATGTGGAACGCTACAATAAGAATGGGTACTAAATAACTGAACAGTAACTAATTACAATGTAGTTGCTTTCCGGTGAATGTTAACTCAAGCCTGCATTTTATTTCAAACCAATTAGCTAAACATCCATCCAAAGTGAAATTTGCAGTGGTATTTCATTTAGTACTTGAATTTCCAGATCTTATAACCGAGAATATATAAGAAGTAATACACTCGCACTGATTCCCGGTCTGGAAACAGGTGGTTGCAGCAATTCTCTTGTAGAAACAAAACTTCTCAACTATGCAGTAACGACGTGCCTACAAGCGGCAGCACATATTTATTCAATCAATATTGTTACAGCTTACGTCCTGACTTTTATCTTGTTTACTAGGGGCGTTGACTGTCACAGTTTTCTCCCAAGACCAGTGAAACATTCATTGCTGAACAAGAGACCCAACATGTTAAAAAATAATATTACCGTATGCGCAATATATTTGCATATGTATGCATATTTAAGTGTGTAGTATGTTACCATGTAGTAGCATGTGGATATGACATATATATATATAATACTTCATAATTATCTATAATGTAAACAATAATTCAGTATAAATTCGTGTATAACAAATTATTTCCCCAAAATGTTTCTCTGTTGAAAATATATTTCCAATCGAAATATACCTCCAACTAATGGAAGATCACAATTTTAGGTTGTCACACTGAAAAATTTTAGCCGTACGGAAGGATTGAAGGACGTCAGATGTTGCGAATCGCTTTCAAGCGACGGACGAAAATACAGACGGATGACTGACTGACGGATGGCGGGAAAGGTGACCGACGTGTGCGACAGATGGTTGCGAGTCCAGTATTATTTGGTAAATTACAACAAAGATAATTCCGTTACGTACTATAACCTTAATACTAAACCACAAAATACGTTGTCATTTTACTAAAACCACCGTTTCGAACACAGTCTGTGAATATGCTTTCATTATAAAAAATAACGGAATTAATAAAAATGAAAGGCGCACGCGGGGTTACAGTAATGGGAGTGCGCAAGCAAATCTATTAGTGCAGGAGCATTTCTCAATTAGCTGAATGTGGAAGAAGCAGTACGGAATGATAAGACCAGTTTTTACGAATGAAGTGGAGATTGTAGGGTTTCTTCCTAGCCTAAATATTAAATCTGAAAACATACCTTTGAAACACATATTTCGGCTATAATCATGCTAGTAGGAGTGTTACAAATGTATGGTTTTAAGCAGAAAGTACAAACTTCGGCAACACAAGCACCAAAAATCACCGTAAAATATTTATACAATTACTTAAACTAATTTGTATAGCTATGTACTATCTTCAAAATATCTGCTGAATTTCAATCATAGTGTTACGTGCGGACGCCTGAGGGGCGTATCTGTATTCGTGAGGGACGGATGTCCTAATAAAAATTTTTTATGAAACTAAATTTGATTTCTAATTTTATTCACGCCGCTATTTTACAGCATTAAACTATCTGTCTAAAACTTTACTCTTTTTATTTAACAGCGAGCGCAATATTTCATGTCTATTTCAACTCATATTAAAGCCCTTCTTCAGTGTCTCTGTTAGTTACAGTCAATTAACTCATACTCATAATTAACACGTGTTCGGTCTATCTGTTGCCATCATTTATAATGTATTCCACTAACGCATCTAGTCCAATAGTCCAGCCTGCCAGCCGCGTCCTCCACTGCTTGATACTCGCAGTCGCGGACTTCCTTTCCGCTGGTCACTGCTCTCGCTGCTCGTCTACTATCGCTCGGAACTCAGCCACTCATTCATTCAACTCCAACTCAAATTGCGGCCCGGAGGCCTGTCACAATATTTATACAATTCCCATGACCACCTGGAAGGTTGAACGCACGCCGAGTCGCGCTGAGAGAATTAAGTCAATAATCCAGAGCATTCTTCAGATAAATGGAGAAAACAATTCTGCCAGGGTCAGCGGCGCGCGTCTGTTATTCGAAACCTACCATTGACTTGCTTCCACTGTCGCTAACATATGACGACTCTCTGTCCTCCTCTTCGCTCTCTCGCGCGGTAGACGAAGCAGCGAGCACGTAACACTGCCCTCTCCTCAAGTCTGTTCGTCCCGAACAGACTCTGCAACGTCCGGAACTTCGTAGAGTGCCAGTCGGTCGATGTGGACAATCTTCGACTCCTTCCGAGAGCCTTAAAGATAAATCCGAAAGATCGTATCATTGATCTTCTTCAGAATCGTGTAGGGGCCTTTCCCACATTTCGGTATATTCGAGTACCCCTTTCGTCTCTGTGGGTTGTACAGCCACACCAGTTGTCCTTTAAATACCTCGCCTGACATTCTCCTCTCATACCAGGTCTTCATCCTGTCACTACATAGTCGTTTGAGCATTACAAAAAGACTAATCCTTTCATTAATGGTTTGAAAATATTAAGCAACTCCAGAATTTCCCCTTTTATCATCCTTTAGGTCATGTCTACCAATCTGAAAATTGCTGGCACTTGCGGTGGATGATGCAGGTTGTGGCTGGATCCTCGTCCGACGTAAATTGAAGCACTGGTAGCTCCTGTCGACTACCTCGCCCCCTTCTTCGAGTTCACGCAACTGGTTCTTTGTACCCTGAACCACTTCCTCCATGGAACCACTATCCTCAGAGGTACTAGCGAGATGGGCCATCGTATCACTCCCTCCATGCCATGGGCACCTTTATCTGTTATACGGCACTGTATGCACAAGACTTCTGGATAGCACTTGCAGGTTGTCATATCCATTTCCGAACTGATCTGTGATGTGTGCAGCTTGCAGCATCAGCTCGTCTATGCGGTAACTCAGTTGTTGGGCATATTCACGAATCTTGCACATGTTTTCACACAAATGCTTGTATGCGCATATAGACGCCATTTATTATTCACCACGCTGTATCTTTACTGGTTGCTACTTCTGTTGTGGACAATAAGCTCTCAGGTGTCCCAGCTGTCCCTATGACCAACACTCGCTCTGTTTGGGCCGGGGACGGCGAAGCTCTGTAGCACGAATCTTGGAAGCGACGTCACTCAAAGCCAGCTGCAACTCCTTCAGAGTCTTCTAGATGTCGTCGTCGTCTTTGTTCAGCTTCACTGCGGGTACTGGTTGTCGGGGTACGGCTCCTGTCTTGCTGGCTCTACTTCCAGTGCTCGGGCTAGGGCGTCCTGCATGTTGTGGGGTGCAGCCAGGCGTGCAGCTTGTCGTGCCTCTGTGTCGGCGGTGGCATCGATAAAGAAGTCGACTGCTATGATGTCGCGCGCCTCCTCGGGGCATCCTTCCAGAGCTACGTGGGAGAGCTGCACGATGTCTTGCCATAGCTCCTTCAGTGGCTCTCCTGGCCGACGGTTGCGGCTTCGCAGCTGTGCATGGTGGGCAGTCGCAGGTATCGGTCGCCGAAACGAAGCTCCAAGGTCAACACCAGTGTGGGGTACTCCAGTCGACGTCGCTCTAGCAGAAATTGTAGTATGCTCAGTGCGGTGCCTCTCAGTACTGCGGTGAGAGTTAGTAAGCAACTGTTTGAAACTGGTGTTGGTACTCCCGCCATGAAGTCTGGGCATCGTAAGGGGCGGGCTTAATTGAGACCCTCTTCCCTACTGCTGGCTGCGCGACACCAATGCCGCGGATCTTCGCACTATCCTCCGAGGCTGCTGCGTGGGTTACGACTTCACTTTTCTGTGCTGCCGACGTGGTGGTAATAGAATTTCGCTGCTGCAGAAATTCTTTCCATTCCTCCTGTATTGCACTCATTTCATTCTCGGTGCTGTCAATCCTTCCTCTGACACTGTGCACTATTTCATTCACACTGCCAATTCTCGTGTTCACTAACTCCCTAATGCCTTCTATTTTCCTATCTACATTCTCATTTACACTATTTACAGTTTCAACAACAGAACTAACCTGGACATTTGCAGTTTCGTTTGCGCTTCCTTTCACAACACTAACTTGGTTATTTACATATTCCTTCAAGCTATTTACACTTGTGCTCACACTAACCATCTGGCATCTCAGTCCTTCAATTAATGCCCGCAGTGCGTCCAGTTCTGCAGACATTCTCCTTGTTAACATGCGTCAGATGTACAACGGAGTCTTAATTCTTTTCGCCTACAACTATTACAACATTAAATTGTCTTAAATTCACTAACTACTTGCCTGTATTCTAATTTTATTTACAACTGATTAATTAATAATTGCCCCCCCCCCCCCAACTGCTGACACCAGTGTTACATGCGGACGCCTGATGGGCGTATCTGAGTTCGTGAGGGACCCATCCCAGCATTCGCCTGGAGCGACTTTGGAAAACCATGAAAAACCTAAACCAGGATCGCCGGATCGTGAATCGAACCCGGATCCTCCCGAAAGCGATTGCAGCGAGTTACCACAGCGCCACTTCGCTCGGTATATTGGTTTGGGAATATGATAATGCAGCGTTGTACAGACATTTGTAAAGTTATGCAAAATAATTTGTTCGTTGTAACGCCTAAATTTATGTAAGTAGTGGAGCATGCCGATGCTGGATACAGAGGGATGCTGCCTTTTTTGATATCATAGGGTTAAATCGACTGAAAGTGTTAATCTTATTGATTGAAAGGGTTAATTAAAATTGATCGAAAGTGTTAACTGTATTGGAAGAGTTAATCCTTAATCGGATCTTAATAACATCAAAAAACTAATCCGATTTTAATCCGATTAAAAAAATTTAATCAGATTTTTTTTTAAATTGATAAGTGTATAGTTTGGTGCAAGAGTGTACTAAGGGTAAAATGTATTAGTTTCTTTCTTTCTTTTTGTGGGTTGGGGAGCAGCTCTTGTATGCCCTCACCCTCACCCTTGGAGCTCTGTACTCGGATGAGGTATGGCGTTTTGGGGACAGAGTGTGTGTGTGTGTGTGTATATGCTGAGTTTTGTGCAAGAGGGGCTTAAGTGTACATTGTTTTGGGTTGTAGTGATATTGTTCATAGACGGTGGTGGGAAATAGGCGATTTTTTGGTAATTAACAGAAAGAGAAAACGTTACGTATAGTTAACACATGAGAAAAATTTCAGAGTGTTTAAACAAAAAATATTTCAAACGAGTTCTACGTCTGAATAAATAACACTAGAGAGAATTTTAACTACGTGAATAACCTGGTCTCGACAAGTTCTAAACGATCACATTTTCGTGAGTCTCCATGTATGAAATTAATTTATCGAAGCAAAGATGTCCCTATAAATTAAACGGCTAATGAACACAGTAACAAGGTATTTGAAAAATTACACTATTTGACGCCTCTCGCACATACCTGACATGATTTAAAAACACGTCCGCCTGTGAGACTGGTGAGCTAAATTTTTTAACGGAATTCATACGATAAACAACGATTATTTTTTAAAAATCAATTTATTAACATGTGTAAAAAATAAAATGTTTATGTCCATTCGCTCGGGAGGTCGCTGCAGTACTGACTTGGCTATAGCATTGTCAACTTATAAGCAGTGTTGAGAGCAAACATAACCTACGTCGGCCTACGTTTCATTATAGACTGAGGTGAAAAACTCAGAAATGAACGAAAATACAAAACGAATGTTTCCAAATATATTTAATGGCTAACGAACACAAGTACATGACAATCGCTAAACAATTTACGAAAGACAGCTATCCTGTTTTTTAAATAAATGAAATTGCACCAGGAGCTCCTTCAAAACACATCTATCCGCCTTGGAGGCTGGTGAATCAATGACTGGAGTGTATAACATGCGCCGACTTATAAGCTTTATATACACGGAGCGTGGCCGATAGGCGACTGAGTTGGAATTTACGACAAAAACTCTGAATACACTCTTTGTCCTACAACAGACGACGAAAAGATAGTTTTAAAAAAAAAGAAACTTTCCCTGGTTTTTAATGAAAGTTTCACTATTGTAGGAAGAAGAAGAATTCACTTTTAAAACACATTTTCTGTCGAAGTGTAAGGAGACTAGGATGGCTTAATCCCGCAGCACTTTATAGAAACGTTATATATATTATTTTCAATTCCCAAAAGTTGGTCGAAGAAAAATTATTTAAAATAATGGACGTACTACCAATTTTTCCATTGAGTCTGTGAAATTCACGGTACTAGTTACCGAAACGATAGTTGAAAATGCTACGAAGTTTCGTCGATCGAACTCAGAAACGAGGTTTACACGATGAATGCACTATATCGGCTTATCACACGAAAATTATTTTTTAAGGATAAATGTTAAAAAAAACTTATAAAATTTTTTGATATTAAAACTCGTATATAATATCGTTTAACGAGAATCGCGGCTAGAACTCAGGCGTATTATATGCCTACACTCTCCGA
Organism: Dryococelus australis; assembly: GCA_029891345.1. Lineage (NCBI taxonomy): Eukaryota > Metazoa > Arthropoda > Insecta > Phasmatodea > Phasmatidae > Dryococelus > Dryococelus australis. The sequence continues at coordinate 165,932,758 of CM056993.1, forward strand.
AGCCTGCTGGCCGATACCACAAATCAGAGACCTCGCCACATCTTGGTTGTGGCATGAAGCCCTGCCAACCATCGACCTGTCCAGTGAACTCGGGAGAGCTGGTGTCTAGTGTCGCGTCTATCAAAGATAAGTGTTTACGAAGAAGTAACATGGTGCCAACCTGCGAGAACAGTTCGCATAGGTCCTGACTGCAAACCCCCCCCCCCCCTCCTCCTTGTATAGACAATGTCTTTGTGCGATAAGAGAGTTCTTCTCCAAGGCCACGCACCCCGCTATTTATCCAACACTGCAAAAACCTGTTTAGCGCCACCCACACACTCCCTCCACCTAAACCAGCCTAGAGTGTGTTTCCGAAGAACTGACATTTCCAAGGCCACGCAGCCCCAGCCTCCTCACTTCATCACCACCCTGGAGTTCATGTTGTCCGAGACGATAGCTGCCTTGGTCAGGAATGGAGGTTTCCCTCAAGGCCAAAGCGAGTCTTTAATGCATCACGCCGGGAAGGCCCCATCCCGGCGATTTAACATTCCAACAAAAACACTTTATATTTTAATCCTGCAAACTTTATCCCGTTTCCAGCAAACTATAACTAACTATAAGACATATTTTGATGAGTTAATTTTTTTTTTAAGTAATTAAAACCACGCATCATTCCACTTACACAAGTTAAACTTAGAACACCGATATTTTTCAAACACGCCTCATTCGATTTAAGCAATATACAAGAAAATTATTTTTATTTTCAATTTGTTTATAAATGTTTATTCGTATAGCAGAGAAAACGTACATATCCCATTTCTTTTTTAAATATTTCACGTATAGTTTTCTCCGTAAATTTTCCTAACCCAGAATTTCGACTGTACTATTCTATATGAAATATAATTCAATTTTGTTGAAGTTTAATATTCTATGTTAAGTTATAATTTGTTTTAAATTTATTTTAAACAAATAATTTGTGTGTTTAAAAAGCAGCCACTTGCCTAGTTTTTCAGCAGGGCGAAATGTTAATAAAAGATACCGAGAACGAGAGTACAGACAGGTAGCGAGCTGCGGGGGTGGTTAGTGGGCGAAAGGCGAGTTACAAGAGCTGAAGTGGAGAATGCGACGTGCGGAATGGAGGGGCAGCGGAGTAGAGTTTAGGCTGTGCATGGTGACGGGAGATTGACCTGCGCGCGGAATGGGCGAGGGAATGAAAAATGTTTCAGTATACTGCCGCAGTCTGCAGCGGGCGTGCCACTATCGAAAACCGCTCCACTCCACCCCCCGGCACCCCTTCCTGATGTGTCCCACCACTCATGCACTGCTGTCGACTGCGCGATAGAGCTAGGAGGGAGACTGGGCACTTCCCCTTCACCCCCTCCCCGCAAAACTAGTTCATTACAAGATGCGCAATGCCTTGGCCAACAACTACCATTCTCAAATACAATGCTTCGCGACCTGCCTTGCCTATTTTTAACATATTTTACATTTAGAGGGCAAGCGGACTTCCTTTAAAACATTGAAATTTAAAAAACTTTACATCTTAAATGCGCTTTTTAAAAAATATTGTCAGTTACCCGACACCTTCAAAAATACTTTAGACCATCAAAACTTTTTTATTTTTATTTTAAACTAGAGAAATTTAATAACGATTTTCGTATAAAAAGTTTTTAGTGTGGGGAATACTATTTTGCTCTCTTAAAACTGGCCGACTTCCAAGAACTGTATCGTTACAAGCAAAGAAATATAACCTAGTGCAAACAATTATGAAACCCAGAAATGTATTGCGATAAACTATGTATCACTCTAACATTAATTAATTAAAACGATCAATTATGTCACAATTAAATAAAAAACACGAAATACTATATAAATCTAACCCAAGAAACGAATTCCGGGAAATATTATCCAAATTCCAAGAAATATAATATATCACGTTACAAATACATTCTAAATAACATTAAAAAGTAATTGTACCCCAAATACCTTTGAGTTGAAAAATTCCGCGAAAAATATTTCAATTCCAGGAAATTACAACAGCGAAATAAACAAATAACGTCCTAAGTGTCTTTTAGCTGTTAAATTCCACGAAATCTTTCTCCATTTCCAAGAAATGTAACACTAAAAGCAATTAAAGAACACGATATACAAATTTCAAATGAATAACAAATCAAACACCCAAAAATGATGAATTACAATACATATCAAACATACCTAATTAACACCTAAATGTGTTTCACCAATTAAACGAATCTATGAGAGATACCAATTGAATTATTTATAACATGTAACAGATTATCACTTAAATGCGAATTACATCATAAATAAAAGGAAATCAATATAATGGATTATCGCTTAAACATTACTCCAATCAACAAGTGGATTTATTGCAAAATAAATTGCACATCCAAGCCACATCCAGAGGTTTATTATTTTATATAGATATATATTTTATAAATATATTTATATAATATATAATTATAAATATATATTTTATATAAATTCTATTTATTTTGTAAAAATATTGTTTTTAATATATTTTTTTATTTATAATCATAATTGTACAAACATTGTATTACAATCTTTTAATATCTTTATTCATAACCCACGTGTTGTGTGCTTTCGAGAACCCCCTCCATCGAACCAAGGACATATCTTTTTCCCTTTTATTGATTTTATCAATCAAATATTCATTTTGAGAAGTATCTTTTTTGAGATCATGCTCGTAAAAACCACCTTTTATAGGTTCTCCATCATAGGTTTCTAGGTGATACATTCTGGGATGTATTTGTCTAATTGAAATAATTTTTAATATTTCATAAGACCATATAACCATAAATTTTTTCTCAGGGATTCCTTTCTGCTTCGAGGTACATATATATTCGCCAAATTTTAACTTTTGTTTCCTCTTGTCGATGACTTAAACATTATTATAAATAGTTATCATTTAACTATTATCCTTAGCTTCTTTGGGTGCCATCTTGATAGTTCTATGATATCTGGAATTATAAAATTCAACTATTTCAGGCAAAACATCAACCCATTTGTAAGTTCCTTTCGACATTCGATGTTTATATATTACCTGCTTAATCGATTTATTGTATTGTTCCACAACACTGACTTTAAGTTCCGAATATGTCGCGTAGTGATTAATACCATAATCTGTCATTAGTTTCCGGAATAGCACAGAAAAAAATTCGGATCCTTGTCGGTTTGGAGCGAATTTAGCTTTCTCTCTCTCAAAACGATCTTCATTGCATCGCTAACATGTTTCCCAGTTTTGTTTTTCAAAGATATACCCCAACCTTATTCTGAATAAACGTCTACTTGTATCCTATATTGTATTTGGAAACCAATGTCATTGCACACAAATCTGCTTTAAAAAGATCATTTAGCCCTTTAGTAATAACTCTTATTCTAGGATATCTTATCCTTGCAGGGATGTGAAGCTCTTCAGAAATATTACTAAACTTCATTGGTAATATAACCATCCTCTCTCAGCTCTTCAATAATATAAACACTTTCGTTTGTATGTGAATTATTACCCGATTTTCGTGAAGCTATGAAAAGTTTTAATCTATCAACCAATTCATTCGGATTGTTCAATATACAGGTGAAAACCAGTTGTCAATTTCATCTTTATATACTCCACTTCCGACTATATCTCCTATTAAATATAGTTTCGGATGATTTTCATCTCTTAAACAGTTATTCGCATTCATACAATGAACAAGTTCTTTACATTTATGCAAATTGGTGTCGGAATATCCATTTGGAAAGGATGTAAACAATAATTCAAACAATCCTTGACTCACATCAGTTGCGTAATCACCTATTTTAATTTTATTGTTAGGCAAAAACATATTTACCGAATCTCCAAGGAACCAGACGTTGTCATGTAGATAAACACCAAATGTTGTATCGCGTAGAGGTGAAGAATGTTGCAAAAATAAATATCGATATGTGAAATGAGAAAGTTTCCTTTCTCTTTGTTAAAGGTTCTTCTTTGGTTTTAATTTTACAATTGTTATTTCTTTAGGTTTATTTAACACACAATGCAATTTATCCATTCTACTCGTAACAGGTTTAAATATTTCTTTGTTTAAAACATCCCCTTCCATACTAGCTAATTTGGCTTGTAAATATTTTTCCTTCACTGCAGATATAACGTTATGTAATTCTGAAGCTGAGGCAGACATGTTTTGATTATATTACAATAAATTCAAATTATTTATATATGAATTAAGTAGTTGTTTTTCTAACTGTTGCAACAGATCGATTAGTTTGCGATTTTTCGATCTTATCGACTTTACTTATAACAACATCTTATTTAGCTATGGTCTTAACTCTCAAATCATTAATAAAATAATTTATTCATGTTTCCAAACCATTATTTTGTTTTCTCAAATCTGTTTGCATAGCTAAGCCAAATTTTTTTATTAATGAATTCATCGCATATATAATGCATTATTTGTTCCATTCATGTTTTAAGTAGTTGTGTAATACTAGTGCTTACAATTTCATTTATTTTATCTCTTAAATTATCTTACATTTCAGCAAGTTGTGTTGTAAAAATTATATTGTTATACCATTGAAGCCCTTATTAAAATCATTTAAACTTTCCTCTATTCTAAATTCATTACTCTGCAAATCATTACCAATTTTGGTTAAAATGTTTGCAATTACATTCATGTTTTTATAAACATAATGCAAATTTACTAACTTTATTAATATCTCTTGAACATAATTTGATTGCGATTTAAATACATTTAACGTAATAGTGTTTAAGTCTTCCACGTACCATATATTTACCCCATCGCTATCTTTCACAGCCATACCCATGTTATATAATATATGTATGTTAAAATTACAATTTCCATCGCGATTTTTGGTTATAAACAGCTATTGTAATGATTATGTTTTATACCGCTGTGCCCAAACTTTCAAATACCTATAGTTCTTTGCCTGGAAGTAAAAAACTGTCAAAACCAAACCTATATCTGCCTTTACATAGGAAGTGCATTGGTGTAATTGTTTGAAAAAACCGCCCTTGTCTTTCCAACAGTAAAAACATATATCTTTAAACTTTGTAAACGCCATATCGCCTAAAACATGTTCGTTGTAAATATGTAGCAGATTCATATTGTCCATTTTAAACACAATTACCATATTTTCATTATTGCACAAATTATGTTTCGGTATACATTCGTAACTTTGCGATGGATAAAAACTATCAACGTTTGAATGTCGACAAAAACTAAAATATTTCTGCATTTCACCTTGTGATTCACACCAAAAATCGTCATAAATAAATACGGAATTTGGCAATACTTAATTCGGTGGCACTATATCTTCTTTATTTGTATAAGGGAAATATCGCTTTCCTTCAATTAACGATAAAATGGTCGCTAATCGTTGATATTTCTCTTGTATTCTTTTAGAAAACACACAAACATTTTAAAATTTAAACCAATTTGGATGTTCCAACAGCGACATAATAATACAAGTTTTTCCACAGGAAGAAGGACCGCTTATTATACATAGTATATTTGATGGTAAAAGAATGCCATGTTTCTGTTCAATTATGTTTTCTTTTGTATTTACAATTACCGGCAGATGTACTTTTGTTTCATAACACAATTAGACAGTATAAGGTATTGTAATGTAACATACTAACATAATGTATCATGATGTAATGTAACAAATTTTTATGTACTAATGTAACATTTTATAACATAATATAATGTAACATATCGTAATGTAACAAAGTATTTTATAATTACGTAATGTAATGAATCATAACATACGAATGTATTATTATGTTACATATTGTAATGCATTATATCATAATCTAGCATTCACCAGCCTCCCAGGCGAACTGATGTGTTTTAAGGGAGCTCCTGGTGCGATATCATTTATTTAAAAAAGAGGATGGCTGGGTTCCATAGTTTGTTCAGTGACTGTCATGTACTTGTGTTCGTTAGCTGTTTGATTTATTTGGAAACATTAGTTTTGTATTTTCGTTCATATCCCAGTCAGTGCTGCAGCGACCACCGAGTGAATGAATGTATATTAAACATTTACTTTTATACGCGTGTTAATAAATGGATCTCTTTTTTTAATAATCGTCGTTTAATATATGGATTCCGTTTCAAAACTTAGCTCACCAGTCTCAAAGGCGGACGTGTTTTTAAATCATGTCAGGTATGTAGGAGAGGCGTCAAGTAGTGTAATTTTTCAAATACCTTGTTATTGTGTTCATTAGCCTTTTAATTTGTAGGGACATTTTTGCTTTGTTAATTAATTTCATACATGGAAACTCACATAATTGTGATCTTTTAGCACTTGTCGACACTAGGTTATTCACATAATTAAAATTATCTCTCGTGTTATTTATTCATATATAGAACTCGTTTGAAATATATTTTGTTTAAGTATTCTGAGATTTCTCTCGAGTGTTAATGTTTTCTCTCGCCTATCTCCCACCACCGTCTATGAGCAATATCACTACCAACCCAAAAAATTTACACTTAAGCTACTCTTGCACAAAACTCAGCACATATACAGGATGAGTCGTCAGCTCTGCAGCAAATAGTGGGAGGATGTTCCTTGCAAAATTTCAGTTAGAAAATGTTTGACAACGAACACCAGGAAACCATTGCTATGTGCAGGAAACCCTTGTGAAAATGGGGTTGCAAATATGAACTTTATTTAATTACACTGAAAACATGTAATATTAAGGGATGAATATCTGTAGGCATGCCAAACAATTCAGTCACTGTAACATGCTCCAAATAATCTCATTTGACTGCAGACCTGTTGAGACTGCTCCACTTGAGTTAGTAAACTCATATTGTTAGTTTTAGTTGCTTATAGTCACTGATTAAAACGTGATTTTTACTGATTCCTAGTGAACTTTACTGACCCCAATGTATACCAGTGATTAACCAGTAGATAACTCATTAGTTGAAGATTAAGTAAAATAATTCTATAGATTGAACTGATTGATTCAGATTAATAGTGTGCCGCTCCAAATAGCCATGTATACTGTGTAAATCTATAGATATTTTGCAGTGCCCACTTTTTCTTGTTCCCAGGTTACCACCACGAAGCCAAAAGAACAGAAGACGCGATCGACATCTTTCCATAAAGCCGGCATGGTGAACATTGGGATAAACCTGGACGATGAGAAAACTTTCCAAAATTTTCCGAAGAGTGGCTCTCAGGGAGACATGGAGACCAAAACCTAACTGTTATATTTTTGTACCTGATAATAATTTTGCTGTAGATTGTTTTATAACTGAGATTTGAATTTCGTTGATTATGTCCATTAAGTTTTTATTTGTTAGTGGTTAAACATCCAGTACGCTTAACACTACTCGTCTCAGAAAATATCAATTATCTTTAGCAAACGTTTAATCTTAGCACCATGCTAGTGAATTTGCCATGTTGGTAAATTATCTTGTTTTATATTGTACTTACATTAGAAAGTAGAGCAATTTTAGAAGATACTTTAAAAAACTGAAGTACTTCATAAAACATTACTACTGGATATTCGTATCATAAATGTATGATTACCCATATGTAATTCTGGCTACCTGTATCTGAAACTAAAACATAGCGCATATATCAAGGCAATTGCTGGAAAATTGCATTTTGTTTTTCAGCTTAGTCAAAATTTGCTCTCTGTGATGCAGTTAGTTTTGGATGAAATTAAATAAATGCACCATATTCACGTATAAAAATTTTGTTGCAAACAGGGGTTCTTTATCTCACTAAGTTATTGCAATCCAAAACTTTTCAAACAAAATAATATACATAACATTAACTGAAATATAATTGTTTAGTTGGATAAGCATGTGTAATGATGTATTGATATTTATATACAATGCCGAAGTTCTATAGAGAAATCCCTGTTCTTAAATATGTAATCTCTTGTGAGTCTTGCACGGGTGAATGGCATCAAATCAAAGTAAAAATAAATTTTAATGGTTGTGAATTCAAGTGCAATATATTGTTGCTTGTTTCCTGCTTTCTCCTTTCCGCTATAAAATTTAATTAACCAAGTAGATACACTTTGCAGAACAGATTTTTGGATTTAAGCAGAAATATAGAAAAACACTGATATAATACAGCATTGGTGATTGCTGCACAACGTTAGCACAATAGTTACTGCAGTCTTTAATTAAATGTTAAAGTGATAAAAAGTGTGATTATAAAAATATTAATAAAGACATTTTAAATATTACAAATGCATAGTGTATCTTTCCCAACTCTTTCTAACCTAATGTTTTCGTTGGCCCTATTAATTATTAAGACCTGACATTGCTGGTGAACATTGTCCATTAATATATTTATCTATATTGCGTATATTATAAGTGTGATAGTCCTGAGAAAATCAGTACAAATGATTCCAATTATACATATGGATTTAAAAATTATAACATAATAATGCAGTGGTACAAACACGTCGTTTTAGTCACTCCACACACAAACCTACTAGCCAGCTTTTGTAATTAAATTAGCATTTCTTTTTTAAGTATAGTTTTGTGTTAGTTTAGCATCAGGTGCGGGAATTCAATACAACTTTTGTTATTTGATTTCGTAGATGACTACTTGTAAAATATATCCATGTATTAAGAAGTATGAAGTAATACACAATAGTTGTTAATAAAGTTTGTGTTTTAATTGAACTTTCAATAAAAAAAATTTACCTAAGCAGAAAAATAATTAAGTATGCTTTTCAGAAATCTCCATCATAGCAGTATTTCACGAGGTTTAGCTAACAACAAATCAAAAGACTACTGTGTAAATCGGGCAGTGAGTACTTCTTAGAGGTGCGAGGTAGACCTGTCTGTTCGTCTCGAAGTGGTGTGCTTCTCACAAGGCAGATCTTGACAATGAGATGTCTAATTTGTTTCTACTCTACCTTAATCCAAGTGTTATGTGAAATGAAGGCCCGAAGATAGGACGGAATATTATTGCGTCTTAGGGCTAACCCCTCACCCATACAAGGGAGGAAAATCATGCAAGGAGACATGCATCACGGCAAAGAGGGATTGGGCAGTCATGGCCTGCACTTTGAGGCCATGACTACTTCCCTAAGTATACTTAGAACTAGTCTTAACTAGGAAGAGCAAGGGAAAACCCGTCCAGAGAGACGTAAAAACCCTTGCGACAGAGAAGCAAAAATTTAAAATTATTGCATGCATTAAATTTAATTAAACTTAATAGAATGCTATGGGAGATGGAGTGCTTGTAAAAACATTATCTTAGTTAATAGAGTTGGAAAGACTAGTAGAGAGGTGGCGGGAGCTTTGTTTATTCTTAGCTTGATGCTGGCAGTAACCAGAGAGGTGTTCGGGGCGCCTCTCTGGTGGGAGAAGTGGCGCTATTGGGCCTCTTCCCTCCGATCTCTTCTGTGAACCTGAAAATTAAAGGAGCAAAAGTGAGCTGCCAGTAAGTGTCAGCAGGGCTGGCTCTCAGTACTGTTGCAATAAAACAAACTAAAATAAAAGAGAAAATTTTCATCCGCGTCTAATCACTGTTAGACACTAATTAAGTTTAGTTGTACAGGAATTAAAAGGAACAATCCTTTAAGGGCGCCGTCTGAGAGGTTCGGGTGGCTTTAAACATCGGGCTCTTCAGAGCCGATGGTGGTGAGGCAAAATAGAAATCGTTCAATTCCCGGCGGGGTCGCTCCGGGATTTTATCACGTGGTAATCGTGCTGGACGATGCCGCTGGTCGGCGGGGTTTTCTTGGGGATCTCCCATTTCCTCCGCCCTTGCGATCCGGAGCGTCAAATTTTCACCAAACTTTCATCCATTTCATCTGGACATGATTTTACAAGATTTAATGATTTATTTCTGGTACTAATGTCTGTAACTGAGGAAGGAATCTATACAAATTATTAATATTTCGAAAGTGCTATGAAGTTTGACAGGGCAGAAATCAAGCTATCAGTAACGAAAATATACGTTTGGATTTCAAACTTCTGCGATTTGAGATTCAACACGTGCATCAATAAAACTGGAACCACTAAAATCATCTCATTTTTAGATTTCGTTTGTTTTCTCTTAGAATCAGTTGTTGATATTCTTAATACCCTGTTAAATTTTTTCCCCTTTGTACAAATACTACAAAAATCAGAACACGTAGATTTATTCCTGTTTCAATCTACAGCATTGTTCAAATAGTCCAAAACCTGTTGTCTACACTCTGCCTTCTAATCATTGTTACGTGAAATGTCATCAAATACTTTTTTAACCCAGGAAAGCTACGCGAAAGTCTTTTATTGCCCCTGCATGATACTGCCACCTATCAACGGACATTTTCCCTATTGGAAAAATGAGCACCACAATGAAATAATGCAGTAGAAATGAAACCCCACCGCTTAGAAGAGGCAGAATAAAATATGTACAGATTTTCTTCAAAAGCTAAACAGAAAATTATTGCTTCTTGGAAAATTTGCGCACTAAATTTTCCAATAAAATTTGAATCTGTTAGACTGCTTTCTTATAAAGTCTGCATTTCCAATATATTTGGTACTGTACAGCGCCGATGCGATTGCCATTTCTTCCAAGATGGTAAACTGTTATAATCTGCTACAAAAAAAAGTGTTTGTATTAATGTTCATATTTTGATTCTGGAGGTTGGTACAGTTACCCGTCAACAACAACAAACATGTCATCAAGTTCGGATGAATAAAAATACTATATCCACAGAAAAAGAAATAAAAATTATTCGACATGGAATAAGAAAGTCTTAAAGCATAAAAAAAAAGAAAAGACGTAGAGCATAAAGGTCATTCCGGAAACGATTTAAAAGCTATAAAAACCGGCAAGGACTGCAGGTCAGTGTAAATTAGTTTACACTGTGCTATGAAATAGAGACTAATATTAAGTAAAAGCTAATAGTGAGATATATGTGTTCTTTTTGAATGTTGTAAAAGCCGTAAGAAATGTTGCCTGTTTGTAGGAAATGATAGCAAGTAGGTTAAATTGCAAACCTTCAATGAAATGACAGGCAAATTAATCCATGATATATATTTAGCGATATTACTCGACCTACTCCACCAACAGAAAATAGAGGTAAATATTTTACTTGATCTAGTACTGTCAGTGAAGACCTTGTAAAAACGATTGATTCTCACATAACATCGTTTCCATACGAGGTCACACATTATGGCGGAAAGAAATGTTCAAAGAGATATCTTAGCTCTGAACTTAGTATCATGAAAATGTATAGCTGTTTTTTTTTTTTTTTTTTTCAAATATGACCCTGTTATTTGCTTGTCCAAGAGAAGAAACAAAATATTGGACAGCTTAACGCAGCTGTAAAGTACGAGTTTTATTACAACTACTTCAAGGAAAAGTTTAATTATAGAATTGGTACACCAAGACGTGATATTTGTGCAATGTGAGCAGAATACGAAGTTAAAATAACAGGAGAGAAAAAATGAAGAAAAGGGGAAGAGCTTCAATGTAAAACTAGAGTTGCACAAACACAAGGCTAAATTGTTTTACAAAAATAAACGTGTTTGTGCAGAACCAGCTAAAACAGGTCCCGCAAAAGCAGCAATAGCACTTGATTTTTAACAAAATATTTCTGTACTACGTTCAGCAGTAAATGATGCATTTTATGTCCGGCAGTTACGGGTTCATAATCTAGGCTTTCATAACCTCGCAACAGATGTTGCCAGTATGTACATGTGACCTGAAAATGAATCTAAACTCGGTGGCAATGAAGTCATTTCTTGCCTACTTCATACAAAGCTACCAAGAAGAGTAAAACGTATCAACATTGTCGCAGATGAATGATGTGCAGCCCAAAACAGAAATAGGGCTATGTGCCAGTTTATGTATACCTTGGTTAAGACAGGGGAATATGATAATATAACTCACTATTTCCGTATCTGGAGCCATAGTTTTCTGCCGTGCGATACTAAATTGTCTGTTATTGAAAAAATTAAATGATCAACAGAACAAGTGACAGCATCTAGTACTTGGATTAATTTTATCAAAGAAAGTTTTGATGTTTTGCCAGTAAAAGGCAATATGGTTAAAGATTTTCAGAATTAACTGAGCAGGTATATTAGGTTATCTTGTAGCAGCAAAAAGGAAAAGTTCTGCATTTTAAAATATGATATCATGAAGTACAGTATATTTCATATCAATGAAGTCAGGGCGTCGTCTACAATGAATAGTTAGTTCTACACCGCCTTTATGATCGAGAAACCAAACAATGACAGAATAGTACTTCCACTAAAGGGCATGTATGTTGCAGCTCTACCTATTAAGTCTGCCAAACAGAATGATATCAAGAAACTCTTAAAGTACATACCTAAGGACGACAGAATTATTTATGAATGCTTAAAATCATCCGAAGTTGGCGAGGGTGGTGCTGATGTGTCTGGTGACGTCAACGATCATGAGTAAGAATGCACTCTATATTCAAATCAGTGGAAAACCACTGATTTGCAATGAAATTCAACTATTGAAACAGTGAACATGTCTCCACTTAGAATCAGTGAAACACCATTGATTGTTTCAGTGAAAAATTTCATTGACTGAATTAGTGACCCGAAACCTTTTCACTGATTGAATAAGTGACAGCCAACTGCAGTGGCGGATTAAATATTGTTTTTATTGAATATAGCTAAATAATTACGAGAAATAAATATATTTACAATAGTTTACTATTTATACTGCGCAGTTTACCGTAATTTAAAATAGTAAAATATCTCCATCAAGAAGCCCGAATTGAACTCACACATCCTTTCCATTTAACTATTATACCATCACGTTTCCATCTGAGCTACCAAGTTAACTTCAGGTTATGAGGAAAGTGTATAACTTGTACTTCCTCATCGAAAGCGTGTAGTTTTGAATTGTATGCCCTTTATTTTCGTTTTTTTTTTATGACTGGTAACGTTAGGATTGTAAAAAATAGTAGTAAGTTTATATGAGTGCACTCTGTTCACCACATTATATGCATTTTAAACCTTCAAACAGAGCGCTATGATGAATACATGCCATCAACGAAATGAGAGACTAAATGTTCATGTTACCTCATAAAATGGTGTTTTTAAGTACGAAACATATTTTAAAAAGTATTTTGTATTGGTTTTATTAGCTTATTCATTGTTATTAAACTTGATACACGTTGTTTAACGTCAATTTTTACACGTTGTTCGACGGCCATTTTAACACGCTGTTTAACTAATCCACCAGTCTAAAACAAATCACTGAAAAACAGAGAGAAAAAAAAAGAAGAAAGAACTGATGAATCAGTGGAAAGTGTCACTGAATCAATAAGTGAAGGAAAACTTGCATTTTCACTTATTCATTAGTTAAATTCACTGAAGTGACTGATGAAACAATAAGATACGGTTAACTGATTGAAACAGGGAAATTCTCACTGATTCAGTTTTAGAGAGGGCAGTGAACATCATGACTGTGGCTATGCTTTTTTGGATGAAGAGTGTTGTTAATGTTCACAAGGGTATCATGAGTACAAAATAATTTTTCTGTATTCCTTCGGCAATTAATATTTTGTTAATAATGTTTATGTTTTCAATTCATACCTGTTACATCTTGTTCATCTTAGAGTTATAGAACGCATTATTTGGTGTTGCGAAGAATATTGTATTGATTTTGTTTTGTTGTATAAGTGTGGCATCTGCATGTTATTTGGAGGGCAAAACACATTCCTCCTACCCTTCTGCCAACACATAGTTAACGTGTGTATTATGTTTGCCACTGCCTTGCAAGAATAAAGGAGGCAACTTATTTCTAAGTATTATTTTTATTTCGATCTGCTGCTAAACCATGCCAACTCCATTTGTATTTTTTTTTAAATAAACTAATTTTATGACTGTCGTGTTTTTCTATTCAAACCATTTCTCAACATTGGTGGAGACATACATAATTGATTGAAACTGGCAAATTAAATCATACATTAGATAGGTAGTTTTTTTGTCTCTCCTGAAATGTATGGATTTTGGAGTTAACATGTTCTGAAATTCAAGCCCTCAATTGGCGAACGGCGTTCCTACATGTTGGTGACCAGTAATGCTAATTTGTTGGCGTACACGGCTGGAGTAAGCGGTTTAAGGAGTTGTTTTCGCCTCTGTATTTCTCATCATTCTATAGTTTCGTGTAGGAGTGCGCGTTACATTTCGCGTTCACTCAATTGTTCTTTGTGAGACAACAGCAGACCTTCATCGTGGCCTCCTTCGACTGGAAGGGCTACGGTTGTTGAGCGGTTAGTCTGCTCGCCTCCCACCGAGGCGAACCGGGTTCAATGTTCGGTCGGTACATTCCCCAATTTTCGCTTGTGGGAATCGTGATGAATGATGCCGCTGGTTGGCGGGTTTTCTCGGGGATTTCTCGGTCCATACTCACTTCAATCTCCCTCATCGGCTCTCAAGACCTCGCTGTTAGGAGCCGCCCAAATCCCTTCATTCACTTCACTCACTCCTTCCCTCAAGAGGTTCCCTGTTGCAATCCTATTGGAACCTACCTGTGTGCGCTGTTTCCTAATTTATTTAAGGTATTTAAAATAAACAATTTTAGTTCACAAAATTGTAAGACAATCCACTGCTCGGAATAATGAAAGCATTTTTATCGGTTCAAGGATAAAATACTTTTGACCAAATGTTCCTCAAGCCCCTGTCACACTGTAACATTTTTCCGTCAAACTTCTTACAATAAGTTTGGTCAAATAAACTTGGACAATTATGACCTCAACCAAACGTCATAAACGCCGCCATATTTGTATAAAAAAAGTTGGACGACTTCAGTTTCCATCAAACATTTGAAAATTGGACCGGTTCTAAAAATTTTTTGATGTTTGACGGTCTCAGCCAATCAGAATCATGCACGACAAAAATGGACGTCAAGAAACTTGAAATAACGAACAATTTCTGGAAACGAAGTAAGTTATTTAGATAATTAATTTATGTAGTAGCTGTCATGCTATTTAAAGAGAATATTGCACATAATATTACGAACTCAGGGGCATTTAATTCCATTGTGCAGGAAACATATTTTATAAATAAAATTTCAATTTAGTAAAGAAACGAAAATCAGTTACAATATTTCTTACATTTCTTCCTGTAATGGACCGCATGGAAAAACAAAAGCAATATCACACTATGAAAAAATGTTTTTAAATAATATTTCAAATTATATTCTCCCAATAAAAAAAACATGATGTGACAAATTTTCTAATACATTCAAGATTATTTCATAAAACTTGTTGGAAGGAAAAATTTGATGGCTGTATTATGTCATAGAATTTTATTGTCAAGTATACTGATAGTGTGACAGGGGCTTTAGGCATCACTTTTAATCAAATAAATATAGTAAGATGATGGACAAATAATGCAATGAAAGTCACAGAGATTAAATTTATTTTGATACATTTAATAATTAGCCTATGAAGGCTGGACGTTTTACTGCTACGTGCAGTTCTAAGGTAGCATTTACTCTGCCTGAACTTAAGCGTCACTCTCAGTGTTATGTAATCGGACGTGAGGCCTAATGGAATTGTTGCGTGGTTCTCAAGTGGTATTTTATTTGGCGAGTTTTTCCTGCGCCAGAGCTGCGTGAAGGTGTCACGTGTGGGAACAGTCGACCCAGACCTTGCTCATAATCATCAATCACGAGCTTCCCGCTTACGTCCGACCCCGGCTGTCGCAAAGTTTGCACACGCAACGCGAGTTAGACAGGTTTGTCCCTGTCCAGCAAATACATTGTGCCCAAATGATGCAGCAACTCTGATAGTTGTCCTTCTCCAACTCACAATACGCGAAAAAGACTTTTTGTGCGTTTTCACAAACAAAATTCCTGGGAAACAAGTAGCCGAGTTGCCGAAAAAGTTTTTTTGTAACACCAAAAGTAATGATTGTATATTTACGAAACTGAGATGTACGAAGCATAAAGCAATGCACTCAAAATATTCTTAAACCTAACACATTTACTCAGAAATCGAAGATCGTTTTACTTTTGATGTGCCCTAGCGGCGTCTTAATCCTAACACTTAGTTTATATTAAATTGACTATACGTCTCCATGTGTTTAAGGCTGAAGTAAAGCAACTGCCTATGGAGCACTGAACCTGACTGTACAGCGTAAATAATTCATAATGAGTTATTCCAGACACCATAAAAAATTGTCGGAAAAGAACGATTTATGCTTTAGATGAAAGAAGAATGTATACATTTTACTGAAATATACTTTTTAAATGTAAAAAATTAATTGATCGTTAGAGTCCGCATTTTTAACAAAAGTTTAAGTGCATTTCCGTTTTGGATGCTTCGGAAAACAGAATTTACGAAAGAAAATCTTCTTCAAGAAAGATCGTCATAATATTTACTGTGATCATGTGTAATAAAATCATAGTAATAATGTATCATATCAATTCTATAATAAACTTTATTTACGTCAGTTTCAGCCATAAATGTTTGTGACAAATGGACGCACATTAAATGAACTATAAACATTATTTTCTACAATATTATTACAATTTTCTTACACACAATTATAGTAAATTATGACGATATTCCATGACGAAGTTTGACTTGCAAATTCTGCTTTCTGGGGCATCCAGAATGGAAATATGCTTAAATTTTGTTAAAAATACAGACAATTTGAATCAATTATTTTTTACATTTAAAAAATATATTTAATAAAATATTTTATAAAGTGTTGCAAAGTATATACATTCTTCTATCATATATAGCATAAATCGTTCTTTTCTGACAATTTTTATGGTGTCTGAACTACTTTTTTCATGAGTCCTTCATGTTGTATATTCGGGTGCAGTGCTCCATCGGCAGTTACCTTACTTCAACATCAATGAACACGAAGTCTACAGTGCTTGCTTGTTAAAATATATACAGATTCTGTTAATTTCCAGTTTATAAACTGTCCACGGTAAAATGAGCACTTTGGAAAGCCCTGCTTAAGATCTACCTGTATGTAAAATTAACATTGCCGTGGGCCTCATCACTTTATTCATACGTCGGTCAAGTGAAACTTTAGAGTTATTAGAAAAGTAAATATTTTACAAATCTGCTAATGTTTACACTTCAATGCATTTAATAAACCGAAATCGAAATAAATCACTTAAATTATTCTTAGAAGGTTATTCGACTTTAATATACGGAACTACTTTTCCTACATTGTTACCAACTTTACAGGGCACGTGTCATTCCGTGCTCTCCTTAAAGTATATACAGGCAGGGGCAGTGACTTTTTCTAAGGTTGATTTCAAAAGTGCTCACTTTATCGTAAACAGCCTTTACAAACATTTTGATGTGGACTGTTATAATACACTCGTAGTATTAAAATACTGTAGTTTCAAAAAATATTTTTGTTCCTAGAAGTACAACAATTTTTCACTTTGTAGTTATTTTTACATGCCCATTTTCTTATTTGGCACTTCAGTTCAGGAACATCAGGCCATTAATATTGTGGATATGTGCCTACTATAGTCAAGAGACGCCATATCCTTAGGGGGGCTATCAACAAAATATAAAATATTTTATGTGTCTACGAAATGCTATTCAACTGGCGCATAAAAAAATATTAGATCGAAATTTCCCGCCGTATCAAGCAAAAATAACAATTTTAGTGTTTTTGCGACGTACAGATAAAATTAAGAAAAATGTTTACAAAACATTTTTAACAAGGATGACAGAAACGTAATGTCTTATTACATTTCATCTTATGGTATGCTTAGCAACATTTATTGTACAAAAAATTGTAGACCGCTACAAATTAAAAATATGCAAAAATTTTCTTATTTCGAGTAATTTTTAAAAATTTCTTGAAGTAACTCATGGTACATTATTTTGATTTGAATTAGCCTATCTCATATCGGTGAGTGAGTAAGATTTTCTTATTTACACGTCCAAAAATATTAAAATTGTAATTTTGACATGCCATTATGAAAATGCTGTCTAAATTTTTTATTCCAAGAAATAGTAGAGGAAAGTGGGACAAAACGGGGTAGAAAATCTTATAACACTTGCAGTGAATAGAAAATAAGATACTAAAATTCGATCCGTTCACAAACAAGTAAATAAAACATCTTTAAAGAGTAAATGTTGTGAGTGCATAAAAGATGCTATTTGTTTGAGGAAATAGCAAGTTTCTGTTACACTCTATATATAAAGTACCCCGTATTAGAGAACTGGTAGCGTAAAACGGGGTGGTTATTCAAAGCAACGAAAATTGAGATGATTACGCTTTTTGAAATAACTTAATGCATTAATTAAAATTAATGTAGACTTAAATAATGGCCATAATATAATTATAATGTAAATTACCATTAAATATTTCATTTGAGCAAATTATTAAATTTTAAACTAGAAAAATTAAGAAAAAAATTATTATACAACTCTCTGTTAAAACCCATTGCGCGTGCCAAAGATATAACTTCCGGTTTTCGCAATCTTAGTGGCGCCAAAAAATCGTGCAACCAAACTATCCCTGATAACTATGCATATTGGTTGAAATTGTTTGCCAGATTATCATTATTTGCAAGTTCAAAAGCTAAGCTTCTGAGGTGCTTTAGTAAAACACCAAACGAACTATTTTCCATCAGAGAAATGTCCTACCAGTTCTTTATGTTGGAGTTTGCTGAAGAAAGGCTTAAAAATTCCAAAACTTGGAACCGAATAATACCAAGAATTTTAAGCAACACAGTAGAGGTTGAACATTGAAAATAATATAAAATACTTATAAAATACAGTAACAGATAAAAAATATGTTTTAATATATTAACATGTGGCTCTGTGGTGTAGGAGTTACGCCACAAAGTCGAGCGCCATTTAACGCCATGTGTTGGGATGGCTTTGGGTTGAGTGAGTTTTGAGAGGCAGTGGACCTGTTGTAGGTAATTTTTGGTGAGAATAGAATTGCCCAACTAGGCGCCAGGCGTCGCCACTTGACGGCGCCGATGTTGCTGGAGCTGTAGACTTTAGATGTTCTCGGGGTTCTGCGGGCCGTACGCCCGGACATAACTTTTCCTCCGATGATTGTTGCCCCTTTCCTGAATTACTTATTGTGTTTCTTAAACGGTGATCTCATTAAAGGCTGAACCACGTGCATTAAACTGCATTACTGAGATAATTCACTGATCACTTGACTGGATTAATAAGTTAGAAATTGGCTGCCGGGTTGTAGGGACCCCGTGCCGCAAAATGCCCGAAGGCCGTACTCGGAAAAAATACAAGGAGTTCACGAACTCTAGTATGTATTTAACATTACACATACATTAACAGCACTCGCTGGTACAAACTTACATTGGTCCTGATTGAAACCCGCCAGGTCGGTTACACTGCGCTAAAATGGCACGAAGCCTACATGAACAATTACGTGAGTAACTAGAGCTTCCCCAGGCGATTCAAGCCCTAGGGAAGAAGGGCCGGTGTTTCCGGTGGCAAAATAACGCAAAAGGTTCCAGTAATCTAATAAGCGATTGGCATACTAAGTGAGTAGTAGGGGCGTGGCGGTTTCAGATCAAAGGTGATGCCGCGTTTGTTAATTGGATTAACCATTTTATATCAAATTGATACCCAAATGGTTAATCCTTAATCCGATGAAAAATGTTAATCCAATTTTAATCCGAGGTAGATTTTTTGATGCATCCTTAATCCGATCTCAATCTGATCGATTTCTTTAAATTCTCAAAGGATAAAATAGTATGAAACGTTGATTGATTGATCCAATAAATTGTACTGAATTAATCAGTCAAAAATTGTTGTGTGAGAAGTGTATAGTTTGTTGCACTTCCTTTCTTTCTTTTTTTTTTTGGTGGGGAGGGTAAGAGCAGCTCTGGTAGATGTTGTCAGGACGACAACTGGCATTTGACTGAGGCGTGGTGTGTTGGGGGACAGGGAATATATGTGTTGAGTTTTGTGCAAGAGTCGTAAAAGTGTTAATTTTTTGGGTTGTTAGTGATATTACTCATAGACGATGGGTAATAGGCGATTTTTCGGCAATAGTAATTAAACAGAAAGAGAAAATGACATATAGTTATCACACAAGGAAATTTCGGAGTTTTTAAACAAATATAACCGAAATATATTTCAAACGAGTTCTACCTAACAATATAAATAAATAGCAAGAGAGAAGAGTATAACGAACACAAATACATGAATAACCTACTCTCATAAAGAAACAAGTCCTAAAC
This sequence comes from Dryococelus australis, assembly GCA_029891345.1. NCBI lineage: Eukaryota > Metazoa > Arthropoda > Insecta > Phasmatodea > Phasmatidae > Dryococelus > Dryococelus australis. Next base: position 165,952,942 of record CM056993.1, read on the forward strand.
GATCACAACTTCGTGAGTCTCCAGGTGTCCTACAGAAAATTAATTAATAATCTACAATGAAGCAAAAATGTCCCTATCAATATATTGTGACGGGTAGGACTACGTCGCCTCACGCCCTCGAAGAATTATTAATTACAACTGATGATAATGAATTCTTTAATCAACTGGCAGGAATCACATCGCCTCACACCCTCGAATAATTATTAATTACCTGACATTTTGTTTTGGAGAGAAGCCCGTCATGTACAAACTTTTAAAACATGCTTGTTTGGTGTTTAAAACTTCTAAAAATGACTTAAAACTATTAAATAACTAACCTGTAATGTTCTCGCCAAGCTTACATTACCTGAAAAAGACATTTTAAAATCTGGGATACCAGGAAAATTAATGTTTTGTACATGCTATATTTTCACGTGCAGGAGCGACCAGCCAGGATGGACAACTGAGTCCCAGAGGATGTTTCAGTGGTTTGTCACCCAGTGGCAGCACCATCTGCAGCGGACATTGGTGTCTGGTTGCCACCTGATACCCACACATTACGTCTGGTTATGCCAGAAGTGGGATTGCGTATCGCAATATTATTGGTGGTTGACTTTTCAATTATGTAAACATCCTAAGGGAAATAGGTGTCTGCTGCATTGGTTCACCTTATTTGGTTACATCAACCATCATTAGTCGTCAATATCATGACCCCCCTTAGGAACAACTGCAAAACGACCTATTTCTTGGAATTACATTTTAGTCTGAGGAAAATAATGTGATTGGTAGTGCTAGTTGGCGGATATGTGTATATACTGACTGTAAATTGCTTTGTTCGGGGTCAGTCAGCTGCCTTGAGGGGGCAAACGTCTACCAGATAAGTAGATCTTGGTTTCATACACAAATGTAGACTCTTCAAACTAAATAGGACCTTCTTGTCATTTTGACATTAGGCTAGGGCTACGATGGCCAAATATTGTTATTTATTTTAACCTTGCAAAATGTTGGTCTGTTATCTGAAAATTTTGATAATGTATATAAAAGTAAACATTACCTTTTGTAACCAGTTTTTGCAAACCCATGAGCAAATATGTGACCAAGTCTTAATAAAAATTTTTGGTGGTTGTAACCACTTGTAACCATAACAATAATTATTGTCTTAACAATTTTGAAACCAAGACCAGTCAATGGTAGACGATAATTGGGACTCTGTTGTATTTATGGTTAGTAATTTCTTAGCAGTAGCTCCTATCCATTTGGGAACATGGGCAAATTAAGGGAAGAATCCTGTGTAAAATTTTGAGGTTACCGTGTTCATTAATTCGTGACCAGTAAAGTGTTACCACAATGGGTTTCTCTTGTGTAGGAACAAACAAGTATTTCCTGTAAAATTTAGAGTAAATGTCGGTACGACAAGAATTAATCTGCCATTTTGTGATGATGGTATTCTGGGGTAACTTGCCCAGTATATATTGTTATTACCTTCTGTGTTTACTAAATTGCCAGTTAGAGGCATACACATTTCCTGTATTTTAGTGCGAAAAATTCAAGTATTAGCTGGGTTACAGCATATTTATTGTACCTGACATTGTTTAGTATTTTACTCAATTTTTATGATAACTTATTATTTTTATCAATTTGGAATTTTCCATGTATAAAATTGATAACAAATAAAAGCTGTTCCACATGTAATATTAATGAGAAATAAAAGAATGAAAAGAAACATAATAAAAATAAAATAATTACCACACATCATTGTTTCTGTTATAGGTTGTTTAACATTATCAACTTACACTTACACTGTACAGATAAATGGTAATTGCATGGCTTTTTGCCATTTTTGTGTTCTGTTGATTTTGTTAGGTCTTTATGCAAATCTGGTCTTGCCATGTCCTTGTTTTAGGACATAGCCCAGTCATAATATAAATTAAACTGCTAACAAACACAAGTATGTGAGTATCACTAAACCAATTAAGGAACCCAGCTTTCCTGTTTTTTTAATAAATGAAATCGCACAAGCATCTCTCCCAAAACACGTCCATCCACGTGTGAGACTGGTGAATGAATGACATCAGTATAGGATGTGCGGACTCCTATAAGCTGTTTCGAGCGTGCTTGGCAGGTGACCTATCGCAATAAAAGCTTAGTGAATCCTGTAGTTAAAACTCATAGAGGAACTACTGAAATGGAATCCTTATGTTAAAAGAAATTATTTTTTAACACGCGTAAAAAAGAAAATGTTTAACAGTCAGTCGCTGCAGCACTGACTTGGATATAGCACTTATGTCCACTTATAAGCTAAACAAGGTGTTGAGAGCAAACAGAACCTGCGTTTGTGTCGGCCTATGTTTGATTATGGATGGAGCTGAAAAACTGGGAAATTAACTAAAAGAGATATGAATAGATTTTATGTGACAAATGGATAAAAATTATGCTTATGATGCACGTACTAATATATAAATTACACTAGTTGAATTAAAAAACAAGTAATGAAATAGCACCTCACCCAAAACATGTCTGTCAGCCTGTGAGCTCAGTGAAGCAATGAATGCAGTGTATGACGTGCAGAGACTTATAAGAATGGCCGACGTCTGTCTGGTTGAGAGGTCAGTCAATGAATGAGATGTGGAGCGCGGTTGATGTATGGTCGGCAACTGAGTTGAAATTATGGCAAAAACTCAGAAGAATTTTAATGGTTATGAAATAACCATTACCAAAAAAAGTGATTTGAATACACTGCATCCTACAACAGACAACAAAACAATTTACACACTACTCATACACTCTCTGATTTATAAATAGGAAAAAAGGTCTCCCTACCAAGCTACTATTAACAACGAACAATTATTTAATCACATCTTTCTGATCTTTTCATGTGAAAATTTAAAAAAACTTACCCAGATTTTTAATGCAAATTTCACTATTGTAAGAAGAATAATCCACTTTTAACACAATTTCCATAGAAGTGTAAGGAGACTTAATCCCGCAACACTTTATTGAATCTTCCTCGAAAAAAAAAATTATTAAAAATAACATATATGTACTACATAGACTCGAATAAGTTTAACACAAATTTCTATTAAGTCTGGGAAATTCACCACTTTCATCGACCGAGTTCAGAAACGGGGTTTACACGATAAACGCTTATAAAACTATTTTAAAATAATGGACGCACTATATCGACTTAATGAGAGGTGAAACCTGCTGACCACCTGCCACTTCGATTGTTGCAAAGGACCCCGGCAGAAAACTGTGACCAGTGAAGAGGCGATTCAGAGGAGAGAGCGACATACGTGTGTATCCATAGTGAGGTTTGGTGTCAAACTAACATGGCACTGGTCAGTGAGAGGTGGACAGATCGTTATTGCCTGCCTACACCCCATCCCTCCCCCTGTCACTACACCAGACCATGTATTTGGTTTGCTTGAGGACTGTATGTCGCGGCGATGCGACATCCTGCCATGCGATCCCGCCATCCAGCCCAAAATGTGTCTTTTGTCCGAGACGACAGAGAGTCTCCAACTGCCAGAAACCCCTTGCACTAGCAAATTTAAGCATAAACCAATAAAATTCAAGTCAGTTTTAAATATTTGTGCATATTTTTACGTTTAGATTTCTCTGTAAGCTTGCATGCGACAATTTCGACTATACTATCGTACAGGAAAATATAATACAATCTCGTTGAAGCTTAATATTCTATGTTAAGTAATAATGTGTTTCAAATTCATTGTAAACAAATAATTTGTGTGTTTAAAAAGCAGTGCGCTCGCACAGTTTTCAACAGCGCGAAGTGTTTACAAAATATACCGGAGACGAGAGTAGACAGGTAGCAAGCTGAGGGTGTGGTTAGCGGGCGAAAGGCACGTTACAAAGAGCTGAATTTGAGGACGTGATGTGCGGAATGGTGGGCCACAGACTATAGTTTAAGCTGAGCGGGGTGATGGGAGCTTGAGCTGCATGTGGGCTAGACAAGAGAATGAAACATATTTCAGAAAACTGCCACTAGTGTGTCACTATCGAAACCAGCTCTCCTTCCCCCATCCGCTTACAACTTCTCTGCTGTGCCCCACCGCGCATGTGCGGCTGTCGACTGAGCGATAGAGCTAGGAGGGAGACTGGGCACTTCCCTTCCACCCCCTCCCCCCGACGACTTCAGTCCGTGATGTGCATTGCCTTGGCCAACAACTAGCATTCTCAAATACAGTGCTTCGCAACCTCTTTTCGCCACACCTATCTTTCCAAGTGCACAGTTTTTACGTATGGAGTGTGCGGAATTAGTTTAGAATACATCATTGAAATTTAAAATCACACTATTGCACTGCATTGTAAGTCCAATTTGAAAACCATTTGTTTAAGAGAAACATGTTACATCTTAAAAGTAGAAGCATGTACCATTAAAAATAGTTTACAAGGTCAAAAAATAAAACTTGTGTATACCGGCAAAAATTCTTTACACAGTAAAAAAAAAAATTACAGTATTTGACAATGTCAGAAAATTTTATAAATTTAATAATGAATTTCATATAAACATTTTGCGAGGGAGTATCACTCTATATTAACAACAGCAAAAATCCTAACTAAACACACTCACATACTAAAATTAATTAAATTGAACTGAACAATTCTGAAAAACATTATCCTATTTCCTAGAACTGTAGCATTAAAACACGAAATCCCATAGAAATTTAATCTGAGAAACGAATTCTGGGAAACATTATCCAAGTTCCAAGGAATATATCGTGTTTCAAATATGTTCTAAATAACATCAAAATGGAATTGTGTCCCAAATGCCTTCAAGTCGAAAAATTCCGCGAAAATATATTTTAATTCCAGTTAATTACAACAATGAATAAAACGAATATAATAAATCATGCCCCAAATGTATTTAAGCTGTAAAATTCCATGAAATTTTAACCCAATTCCAAGAAATGTAATATTAAAAGAAATTAAAGAACATGATAAACAAATACGAACTTGAATTACAAATCAAACACAACTATTTAGCCCCTGAACATGACATATTGAATAACAAATCAAACATACCCCATAAAACCAATTAATCAAAAATACCAAATGAATTAAAAATCAAACACCAACAACCCACCCACAGACAGTCTCGCATATAAGACTCTATCACACATAACAATTGAATTATTTATAACATGTAATGGATTACCACCTAGATGTGAATTATGTCACAATTAAAAGGAATCAAATGCAACGAATTATGTCATAAATAAAAGAAAATAAATGCAGCGGATAACGACTTAAATGCTAATCCTATGAAATGATAATCCAATCAACAAGCAGATCCATTGCACAATAAATTGCACATGCAAACACTGATGCTAATGGTAGGTTTATTTAATAAAATAACACATAAAATATTATTTAGAATGTCTTTCTTATTTAGTATCATAAATTTACAATAATTGTATTACAATCTTTTAATACCTTTATTCTTAACCCATGTGTTGATTGCTTTTGAGACACCCCTCCATCGAACCAAGGACATATATTTCATTTGGAGAAGTAATTTTTTTCAGTTCATGCTTGTGAAAACCACCTTTTATAGGTTCTCCATCATAGGTTTCTAGGTGATGCGTTCTGAGATGTTTGTCTAATAGAAATAACTTTTAATATTTCATAAGACTAACTAACCATACTTTTTTCTCGAGTTTCCTTTCTGCTTCCAGATATATACATATTCACCAAGTTTGAACTTTTGTTTCCTTTTGTCGATGTCTTTAACATTATTATAAATAGTTTTAATATAACTGTTATCCTTAACTTCTTGGGTGCCCTCTTGATAGTTCTATTATATCTGGAATTATAACATTGAACTATTTCAGGCAAAATATCCACCAATATGTAAGTCCCCCTCGATATGAACTGCTTGTATACTAATTACTTAATCGATTTCTTGTATCGTCCAACAAGACTGGCTTTAAGTTCCGAATATGTTGTGTAGTGATTAATACCATATTCGGTCATTAGTTTTCGGAATGGTGCAGAAAAAAATTTGGATCCTCTATCGGTTTGGAGCGGATTTGGTTTTCTCTCTTTCAATTCTGTCTTCATTGCATCACTAACATATTTCCCAGTGTGGTTTTTCAAAGTATAGCCAACCATATTTCGAATAAACATCTATTACAGTTAAATTAAACTTGTATCCTTTTGTTGTATTTGGAAAGCAATGTCATTTCACGTAAATTGGCTTGGAAAAGATCATTTAGCCCTTTAGTAATAACTCTTCATCTAGGATATCTTATCCTGGCTATTGCATGAAGTTCTTCAGAAATATTAATAATCTTCAATGGTTATACAACTGTATTCTTTCAGCTCTTCAATGATAGAAATAATTTTGTTCATATGTGAATTATTACCAGATTCTCTCAAAGCTATGAGAAGTTTTAATATGTCGACAACGACCAATTCATTAGGAATGTTACAATATACAGGAAAAAAATGGTTGTCAATTTCATCTTTATATATTCCACTTCCGACAATATCTCCTATTAAATGTAGTTTCGGATTACTTTCATCTCCTAAATGGATATTCATGTTCGCAAAATGAAGAAGTTCTTAATAATTTTCCAAATCTGTGACTGAATAACTGTTTGGAAACTTTTTAAATAATAATTCAAACAAACCTTCACTCACAACAGTTATTTAATCACCTATTTTAATTCTATTATCAGACAAAAATTTTACTACCGAATCTCCCAGAACCCATGTGTTTCCATTCCGATATACATCAAATGTCGCATTGCACATAGGTGAAGAAATTAGTAAATATAAATAACATCGTGTTAATGAGAAAGGTGTTGCGTTTTCTTTGTTAAAGGAGCTTCTTCTTCAGAATTAATTTCCAAATGTGTTTCATTAGGCGAATTCAACACAGAATGTAATGTATCCACTCTACTCAACACAGGTTTAAATATTTCTTCATTTAAAATGTCCTGTTCCATTCAGTCTCATTTGGCTTGTAAATATCTCTCCTTCACAGCAGATATAACACTATATAATTCCGAAGCAGAGACAGACATGTTTGTATTACATTAAATGTCAGCTATTTATACATTAATTAAGTCGTTGCTTTTCAAATAGTTGCAGTAGGTCCACTAACTGGTACACTAGATCGATTAATTTGTGATTTTTCAATCTTATCGACTTTACTTAAAAGAGTATCCAATTTAGCTATAGCTTTAACTCTTAAATCGTTAATAAAATAAGTTAATTGTGTTTTCAAATCATTATTTTGTTTTCTCAGATATGTTTGTGTAACTAAACCATATTTTTAATTAATCAAATCATCACTTATATATTTCGTTGTTTCTTCCATTCGTGTTTCAAGTAGCTTTGTAATACTAGCACTTACCACTCCATTAATTGAAAGTCTTAAATTATTTTGCATTTCTGCAAGTTGTGTTTAAACAATTATGTTTTTCATATCATTAAAGTCTTTACTAAATCTATTTAAACATGATAGTGTTTAAAGTCTTCCACATAATGTTTATTTACCACATCAATATCTTTCACAGCCATGCCCACAATACATAATACATGTCTGTTCAAATGACAATTCCCATCTCGATTTTTAGTTAAACAACTGTTGTAATTATTGTGCTTTATACCACTATGTCCAAACTTTGAAATACTCATTATTCTTGCTTGGGAAGTAAAAAAACTGTCAAATCCAGACCCATATCTGCCTGTATATAGGGAGAGTGTTGGTATAATCATCAGAAAACCGTATTTGTTCCACCAACAGTAAAAACACATTTATTTTAACTTTGGAAATGTCATATGGCCCAAAACATGATCATAGGAAATATGTTGTCGATCCATATTGTCCATTTTCAACACAATTATCATATTTGTATTATTGCACTTTGTGATAGATAAAAACAATCAATGTTTGAAAGGCGACCAAAACTAAAATATTGCTATATTTCACCCTGTGATTTCCAACAAACCTCGTCAAAAATAAACATGGAATTGGGTAATAATTCATTCGGAGGCACTATATCTTCTTTATTTGTAAAAGGGAAATATCACATTCCTTCAATTAGTGACAAAGTAAACGCTAATCGTTGATATTTCTCTCGTATTGTTTTTGAAAACACATATACATTTTCAAATTAAAGTCTATTTTGATGTTTCAACAGTGACATAATAACACACATTTTTCCACATGACAAAGGACGACTTTTTATACAATGTATATTTTATGGTTAAAGAATGCCATGAATCTGTTCAATTACATTTTCTTTTGTATTTAAAATTACAGGAGGGTGTACATTTTGTTTTATAACCTTCATTTCTACACAATTACATAGGACAACATAACATATTGTAATGTAACATAATGTTCTACTGTAATGTAACGTAACATACTAACATAAAAATATAAATGAGAGGCTATTTATATGCATGCGTTCATTTAAAAACAATGCCTTGTTCTAAACGTATCAAAAAAAGATGTGGAGTATTTAATACATTGATTAATAAATTACCATTTGAACTGCATTTAACTAAATACAATTATTGTGGACCTGGTACTAACCTTTTAAAACATCTGGCGTGGAATGATCAAGGAATAAATCTCTGGATAATGCTTGTAAAGAACAAGATATAGTTTATGATCGAACAAACGATTTGAAAGAAAGGCATATAGTGGATACAATTCTAACCAATAAAGCTGCAAATATAAGGAAGAATCCATCTAAATCAACTGGTGAAAATCTGGGTGCCTGGGTTGTTGACAAAGTCATGCGTGCAAAGGTTAGAAAAGGCATGGGTTTAAAATGTAAAACTAAATAAAAAACATAGAAGGGAGGACTCATTCTGTACCTATTTCCAGCATTAACAGCTCTTGGATCAATCCTTGGAGGAGTTTCGGCTATCAGTAGCGCAGTTAAATCAAAGGGTAAAGGAATGTATTTGAAACCGTATAAAGTTCGACAAGCATGAAAAAACTCGAAACGTGGCAAAAATGTGGAAAGCCCTAAATAGTCTTCCATAACATACATTAACAAACAAAGACATTAATGTATTTATAAAGAAACTAGGTATTCCCTATTTCCAAGGTGTGTATGTGAGAGATGAATTACCAAAGAAACCAAACCTTTGTGAATGTATGATTGTTAATTTGGATTCGAAACAAAATGAAGGAACACATTGGGTTATATCAATTAAAAACATAAATCAATCTTTGTATTACAACAGTTTTGGCGATTTATGTCCTCCAATTGAAATATGCAATTATTTGAAAATCACACACTTAAGACACAATTACAAAATAGAACAATTGCCTAATACAATCAATTGTGGTCATTTATGTTTATGTTTTTCTACTATAAATAAGACATATAAGTCAATGTATTAGTAAAACATATTAGTTATATGTCACTTATGTTGATATTAAATGGAAACTTGTCGAAATTGAGATCATTATATTTCCCTGCTTTGGAGTTAGAGGGACAATGGCAAATAAGTCTAAACAAATTTGTTACTTACAACAGCATATCAAACATCGATATAGACAATCAATCCTTTACAGTCGATGTTGGTGAAAAAATGTATAGGATTGTGATACCGGTAAGATCTTACAGGTTGGGTGATTTAGAAACGTTCACTAAAGGGACATTACCTGGAAATGTACATTTCCAGTTACATGGAAATCCAGATATGTTAACTAGTGTGATGTATAGTAAGGTCGATTTCAATTTCATGGAAGGCAATTCAATTGTAAATATGTTAGGTTACGAACGGAGAGTATATCCAAATAATCAATTACATGAATCATCAAAACAGGTTAGTATATTCTGGGTCAATGCATGTCGTATAAATTTTAATATTGTAGGTGGTTCGTATATTAATGGGAAACCAAGAAATACACTACATGAATTCACGTGCATGAATTAATGTATGCGATGGCTCCAGGATATAAAATAATTGAAACTCCTAATACAGTGATATATCTTCCAATAATAGCGAATCGTGTTGATGAAATAGTTGTTACAATTGTTGATCAAGATGGTAAACTGATTAATTTTAGAAATGAAGACATTTAAATAAAAGCTATGTAAATATTTTCATTCCGTGCACATTACAATAAAATAGGGTATTGTGTATAACACCCTATGCAGACATTTAGTAGGCAGTTCTTTTAAGAAGTATCTCACTAGGGAACATATTTCGAAGAGAGGAAGTATAAAAATACATAAATGCAACCATAAAACACTCACTTCAAATAAGTTACCTCTGAAGTTACACCAAGGCTACAAATTGTTTTTAAAGGAATTAGGATATACGGTAATAGAAATGGAATACATACTTTATGTTGAAGAACCAATCAGTTATGAAGATGCATTCACCAATATGAAAATACACGTGTATGAGCCATTCTGAGCAGGTCTGTAAACATTTCCATCAGAAATAAGGATTACTATACAAAATCACAATATTTACACATTACCATCGAAATCAAGTTTAAGGTTTAGAGGAACAATCACAAAGACAGCTGATGTAACTAATACAGCAACTACAGGAATAGCAAGAAACATCATACTTCATTTAATCGATAGAATTGCATATCTGCTCAGTGGTGTTGAAATAGACCAAACACGAGATATTGGATTTTCTTCCACAATAAAGAACTATTTATTGGGAATTGTAAAATACCTTTATACAGAGCTTATTGCTGGGTGGAGCAATGCTATAATTTTACACTACAAATAAACACAGGCAGAAAATACAAAGTTTTTATACCATTAAGTATGGTACTTGGCTTTGCTAATGACTATAAACATGTAATATTAAATGATAAAAACCATAATTAGTTATTATATTTGGTAATATGCATTTGAATGCAATATACGATACTGCTAATAATGAGGAAAGTGTAACATTTTATTTACACAATGTTGAATAGCTAATGCCACATATTGGAATTAAAACTCATTAGCATGTTAAGTTTTTAAAATATATCGGAAACTGTAAGAATATAAATATTGCATTCAGAGGCTTCGGAGGCATTTCCAATGTTACCAACATCACAATAAGTCATTTTGAATGTGAAATCAAGTTTTCAACTGAGAAACCACTCTTGGTTGTTATTTGTTTATAAACAAATCGACAAAACAATTTAAAAACTGATAGATCAGTATTCGATGATTGTGATATAAAAAGTATTAAACTGAATTTAAACAGTTAAGCTTACCCCTATATGGATTTAAATATGAACTTTGAAAATGTATTATAACAAAATCAGCTCACCAATCCTAGAACCCAAATCATTTAAAACCAGAGAAACGAATTTGTATTAGGTGTAAGCAAACAAGATGGCACTATTACAAGTAGTGTAATTGATTCATTAATTTAAATTATTGCAAATACACCAATTCCGGCAAATGCACATGCTTACACCCTGGTAATTCATTATAGATTTGCGAATTACAATGTAAAAGATAAGTTGGTGAAGATAATGACTTGTGTCAGTAGACAACGAGAAATGGCTATGACAAGATGTTTTGCAATGTACAAGGATTTCAATCTCCAAATAAATTTATCATTAAAGAATTAGCTATATATATATATATATGGACTCGAGCAAAAGCACATTTTAGAAAGTGTCTGGAATGGTAAAGTAATGGATATTAAAGAAGAATACAATTGCCCATCGTTCAAACAATTATGCAAAACACACAGATCTAATTCAACATTATTCTCTGCAGAGGAAAACTTTAAATTAATGCTGATTTAGGCAATGATGTCTGACTGGGGTAATCAGATTATATTGATTCTCCTCCTGAATTACCCATAGATATTATACAAGTTATATGGCACTATTTGGGATGAGCAAACTAACAAATGAATTTAGTATAAAATGTCTTTGATTGTATGTAATCCAATATTTCTTCAAGATTGATCAACAAGACAACAAAATCACCTGTCTGTCTATACATAAAATGGAAGAGTAAATAGAATATCAGCAATTTATTAACATGGAGTAAAGCATTTAGAGTCTTGTCTCAGAAAGAAATTGTTTTAGTATCTTTGTGACGTTCCTACTATAAATGTGTCTTTCTTCCACCCATGTCTCTGTCGCCCTGGAAACTCAATTGTGAATTACTCTTGATGGAATAATATGTTATTTTGGAGAGATATGCGATGGGTTGTTTCATTTCAAAATATCCAACGTCCCGTAGGGGTGAAAAATGAAATGATTTAATATCTTGCCCATTTCTGAAAAATAGCATGTATACAATATGTGTCTGAATACAAGTCTACAAGCAAACATCGAAGAAGTGTATTCGCACTTTTATGAAACTTTTCCTGATTTACCAGAATGTATAATATTGCACATACCTGAATACACGAAAAAATTATAACAATTATACAGGTGAAAACACAATATAGTATTGCTAAGGAGAGAATGGAAAATATATGATGTAAAAAAATATTTTTGTAAACACACAGTGATGAGAAAATGTATTCTGCAAGCAAATGTAAGAAAATTATAATGCAATAGATGGTTTGAAACTATTTTTTCCATTATACTGACAATACAAATACATGGATTGTAATATTCCCTTATTCTGACAATCAAATGTTACGTAAACTTTGTTTGTGTGCATTTACCAATCAAACCTAATGTGATTGCATATAAAGGCTTGTGCGCAGGGTAATTATTAAACAAATCTTTAGGAATTTTAAAACAATATAATACACAAAACTCTGTAAATGTTATATAATTCAGATGTATTGTGTTTAAAACAAATAATATAATTGAATTGTTTCCTAGAATTGCATATAACTACCTATAAAAGTTGTACTGTTTTTGCAGTAAATAAGTACAGTTCTGCAGAAGTTACAACAACATGAAAGAATGACCAGTAGAATGAAATCTTCAAGAAAACAGTTTCAGTGTGATTTCTGCCAGAAGCATTTTTCTTGGTGTGATGCTTTAAATATACTTAGTAAAACTTGCAACACTGGTTCTCCACCTCCACCTCCAATCTGCTCCACATGGCCCACATGCTCCACAATATGCTCCACAATCTGCTCCAAATTCTGCTTTTCCCACTGAATTACCTCCAAAAATTCGATATGTTAATTCAGGGATGAAAAGTAATTTGATTTCTGACTCTGCAGCTTCAGTGAAAAGTTCATCATCCAATCTCAGATACAAGATACTGGCTAGTGCGTTCGCTGGCAGGCTAACTGATGCACATATAGTTAATGATAGGCTTAACAGTGTGATGCAGACTTTACAAATTTTTTCACGAGGTGTAGAAGTCCTTTGATAGATTTAATTAAAACACCATGCCGACCTATTAGAATTAGTATAACAATAATGTGAAAGTTCTTTAAATCCCTCGTGGCTGAGGAAGATGTTACACAAACCTTCTATTACTCCCTCCCTCTCCTGCAATCATCCAATGTTGGTGAACTTTATTACAATAACATAGTGCCTTTCTTAACAACCAGACTTGAATTATTTAGTGCTCATAGCATCAGATCGATATTACAACGGATCAAAAAAGGGTGTGCGTATCTCCTAATACAGAACATTCACCGCTGATGATAAATACACTAAGCAATTCAAGTTTATTAGTGAGAAGAAGGCTTGTAATCTGATGCTGCTTCATTACTTGCCTCGCTTCATTCTCATCGACTCTCAAGACCTCCATTTTTGAGAGCTGCTCAAATCATTTCACTTGCTCTGATGATTTTTTTATGGTGTTAATTTCCTGTTCCACGAAACCCAGAATGTGTGCTGGGCCTCTGAACTGCGAGCCTTGCCTCATGTCAGTACTATGTGTATGTAAAATTTCTTCCACAAACTTTGTACTTCTTATATTTCACCACTTCATTCATTTGGCTGGTGTACCACTGTGTGATATTATAGAATTCCTATCTACAATTTTTCCCACAATACTGCACTCAATACCATAATAAATTAAGCTCTGCTATATGCAATACCGCCAATGAGTTATTTAAATGGCTCAAAAGCATCAATTAAACTGACAGCTGTATCAAGAGTGAACCAATCATCTGACAGATAGTGTCTTAAAATAACTAATCTGAATTTCTAACAGCCAGCGAGCCAACGCCTCATCTAGAATCCCCTAAGAATATAAACCTCTCACAGATTTGAGAGTAACAAGTTTGTCTTCCTGCAACATCAACTACATTTTAACACCCTTGTTCCCAGAAAAAAATATTGAGTGTTTTTTCTGTATATAAATAAATATTTTTTAAGAAGAATGTGTTTTTGTATATATTAATAAATATTTGAAGAAGAATGTGATTTCTGTATATGTAAATGAATATTTTGTTTTTGTAACATAAAAAATGGGATATATAAAAATTTATTTCAAATAAATGTGTGTTTCATTTATATCCAAACTGTAGATCTGGAAGTTTGTAAAACATGTATCTCAAAGAAAGGGCGAGACAATGTTTTCGCAAAAAAAATATATACATATTTTATTACTTTATCCACCAGGGGTAGTAACTTTGCAGTTTATTTGTGTGAAGTACTTTCATTTAATCGTGGGTGTTACGTTTTTACAGGTATATCTTGTAAAATGCATATCAACATAACAAAACTAAAATTACCTGGTTAAATAATATGTTGTAAGTGAGCAGAAATATTTGGATATGAACTGAATACATACTATACACTATCGCACAACAATTTTTGATTGATTGATTCAATTAAAATTATTTTATCACTCAATCAAATTTTAATACTATTTTATCTCATGAGAAAAAATCGATCAGATTAAGATCGGATAAAGAATTAATCCAAAAACAATTCATTTGATTAAAATAGGATTAATAATTTCCCATCGGATTAAGGATTAGCCCTTTAGATATCAATTTGATATCAAAGGTTTAATCCGATTAATAAAAGTGGCATCCCTTTTGATCTAAAACCAGCATACCCCTACTACTAAAGTGGTTGGTTGAATGACGTGATGTGCCACCAGAGCACGTGACGACGCGAACGGTGCCCTGCGGAGTCTCGGATATGGACATTACTACTTTAAGCGATGTGTCACACACATCCCACCCAGCTTAGTGGGCTGCGAGACACCGGAAACTACTTGCTACTCAGAACTTGCAAGAATAAACTTTGAAATTCAAAACTCTTGCAAAATTACCATACAGAAAATCCTCTGCAATATAAACAATATTAAAACAAAACCCTTTGCAATATTATGACGTTAAATGGGAGTGAACAGGTGAGATGGTAAATTGGCATTTTGCATAAAAACGAAACAAAACAACACTTGCAATAAAATTGTAGCGGCGTACCTCTCACAGTTCATATGTTTAACGGGTTAGCTGTTAAACCCTTTTGGGTGCCCTACCTTGCACTGATTTCCCTGTAGCTGTGGTGCACTACACTCACTACACTGACTGCACTAACTGCGCTGGTTGCACTACATGACAAAACTTCTTACAGTGCTGGTTCCTGCTGCGGTGATACTAATTGCGCGGCCGAGCAACGGTCGGGAGGTTACAGACGTGGGCATGCATTAAATGTCCCCCTACTGGCAGACCGTTTGCAGTCCATGCGCCATTAGGGGCAACAGTTGCTCTCTTTCAGCCCTCGATGTCTTGGTCGTATGGAGTTCATGCCTCTTGGCTGACCAGCAAGTCGTTGGAATGGCTCCTGTTGTCGCTGCAGACGGCCTGCCTCATTGCGGGACACTGTGTCGGTGCCACACGTCAGGCACGCTCATGACGATTGTGGCTGTCGGCATAACCAGCGGTGGGGTAATAATCCGGCCGACTCGCTGCCTTCGCTGCTGACTTCTATGCCTGTGCTCAAACTGCTACTGCTGCACCACCAGCCCCACTGCTGCCGGAAGTGCCCTGTATGGGCAGTGACCGAGGGGTATCGATCACCTGGCAGTGTCCCCTCAGCCGGCGGTGGTGCTCATGTTGTTGTCCTGGTGTTAATGACCACCCCCTCGCCAGCAGTGGATTCCCCTGGAAATCGCCCTGGTGCAATCGACAAAGTGGTGGGGAATCCCAGGGTGTTAATAAGTGCGGACGATGTGGAGGGTTGGACACATCTGATTTTGATGGTGCTACAATGCCAGGCATCATGGCGTTCGCATGCCATACTGTCACCAGAAATGCCGACGCTTCTGATGGTACTGTGGGATGTAAGGGGGTGCTGGTAAGCACCGCGACTTCGGTGGCACCTGTAAAATCAGTTGGAAGTGCCCTGCAGGGTGCTGGTGCTTTAGGCGATGTCGGACTTTCTGTCCCAGCTGATGAATGTCCTGGGGCAGGTGCTGACGCACCTTCCTCTGCTGCACGTCCCCGGGGATTCTCGACAGCGGCATCGCTGTCATAGGTCAACGGGGTTGATGCTCCTGCTTTGTCATGCTGTTGCTCCAAGGGTGCTGCTGGCGTCGGGGTGATGGCACCAGATGGCACTGCCCCATTTCCAACACCTGGACCGACATTGTGATGACCCCTGTTGGACACTGGTGTGTCGCGCATGGACGTGCTGTTGGTCGTTGGTAGCGACCCCTCTCATGGATGTGCAGATGCACCTTTCTCCTGTGTGTATGCTTAGGGAGCTCAGCAGCATCGCCATCATGGGGTTTCAGGGCACTTGGCGCGACTTAATCGGTGAGGTCACCCGGTGAGAGTCTGATGTCATCCTGATGTGCCTTAATGCTTTTCTGCCCAAGTCAGGCCAAGTAGATAGTGGGTCCGATGCTCTTGATCCCTTTATGTGGCTCGCTCCATTTCTCTGCAAAGCCACACATAGAATTCTCTGTGGGTGGCAGATTGCGGGTGTGCATAGAAATAGACCATCTGTCCTGTGTGCAGTTCGGGTGGTGGTCGTGTGGTGAGTGGCAGCCTACTTCGCTGTGTATTTCTCGCTGGCATGGTTACAGGTCTCGTTACTATTGTTGGCATCACTCACGCCGAGTGCCACTGTTGACTGGGTCGGTGTCTTCCACCATCCGCAGGCAGCTAGACTCACCCTGCAAGTTGAGGCTGTGACCCAGCAGCACATTAGCTGGTGTCTTGCTGGTGACGGTGTTGATGTGCCGATGGAGGGTGGAGATGGCAGCGAACAGATATTCAGACCACACAAAGCCGCTGGTTGTGGTGCTATGTGGGGTTCGCGCAGGGTTGGTATACCACCATCTTGAGGTGCCTTACTCCCACCTGGTGCATAACTCCTGGCATTATTCTCCCATAAACTGGTTCCTGTTGTCCATCAACAGATTCTCCAGGTACCACCACCTAGGGAAAAAGTAACTCTGTGTCACTCATGAGATGTTGTATGTGCATGTACTGCTGGATGGGTACTCCTCTACCCACATAGAGAAATTGTCTATGATGACTATAATGAAGCTCTTATACCCTGCTGATCTGGGATAAAGACCCATGAGGTCTCGGCCAGCCATCTCGAAGGGCTTTCTTGGTAGGTCTGGCTGTTGTTGTACTCCGTCTACTCTCGTTGCTTTAAAATGGTTGCACTTGTGATACTTTTGCACATGTTGACGTGCCTGCCTGGTAAGTCTGGGCCAAAAATATGCTCCCTTATATTTCACACTGTCTTATCTGTTCCCAGGTACCCTGCTACACTACTCCTGTGTGTGTACTCTACTACCTTCTCTCATGTACAAGGGGGAACAAATAACCTCAATTTCTGTTAGTGCATAGGAGAACATGTCTCAAGGTGGCCATTAACCACTCGCCAACACTCGACAATTTGTTTAGCGCAATTGTCCTTTTGTGCCTGGGTGATTGCACTCCCTTCCTTTGCTTGTCTACCTCGCACTCCAGTTCACTCACTAGTACATCATTGATGTACACTCACCACATGCAGTGGCTCCTGTTGTACTGGTGGCAGTATCTCTTCCCACTCTATGTCATCATGAACCACGACATCGGCAGTGGGGAACATTGACAGTGTGTATGCCAGCTGATTCTTGCTGCCGGGGACATTCTCAACAACAAATCCATACTCCTGTATGATTAACGTCCACCTGGTGAGCTTGTTTCTTGCTTCCCGCATATTATGTAGCCATACCAGAAATTGGTTCTCTGTACGAAGTGTGAATCTCTTATATTTGAGAAAGGCACTGTATTTCTTCATGGCCTAGATGACGGCCAAACACTTCCGCTTGTTCACATCATACCTTCATTCCATTTGGCAAAGTTTGATACTGGCGAAGTTAATGACATAGCGATCCCCATCGTCGTCACATCACACTGATACAGGAATGCCCCGAGTCCCTCCTGGCTGGTGTCGGTTGCAGATATAAGTGTTTTCTGGGGTTGTACCTTGCCAGGGTCGGTCACGACCTGAAATGCTGCTTGATTTTGACGAAAGCCTCGTCAGAGGAGCTGTCCCACTGAAACCATCGCTGAGGCGACAATAGGTGGGTCAGCGGTGCGATGATGGCGGCGAAGTCACTGATGTGCTCCCAGAGCCAGTTTATTAAGCCGAAAAAATTCCGAAGCTACTTGCTAGTGCGTGGTGGTGGGTACTCGTCAATCAACCTGAGCTGCTGTGAATTCGGCTTGTTGCCCTCGTCGTCAACGACATGGTCTAGAAAGTCCAACTTCTCTTTAGGTGGCACTTGGTGGTTGCACAAGTTATGCCATTGATGGCTAACCTCTCTAGTACTATTGACAGGCCGTATAGATGATCCTCCCAGATCGGCGACCACACTACCACATCGTCCAGGTAGGCGAGTGTGAATTCCCTGATGAGGGCATCTAACACCCTGACCATCATCACACTGTAACCCTAATATAAGTAATTGAACTTCACTAGGCAATTATTATCAAAATTGTGGCCATATAAAATTTTAGGTTTAATTAGTATAGCTAACATACCACTTGACCAATTTCAACCAAATTTTGTACATTGACAGAATCCATAACAAGCATAATATAAGTAAAAATCAACCAATTTTGGCTTCCATTTTGTAAGCTATCACTATATGAATGAATTAAGTTTTTCTGTAATATCTCGGGAAATGATTGACAAATTCGTAGCGAATTTGGCTAACACGTAGTATTGAGGATATTGTTACATATGTTTCAAGTATGCCAGACACTTATCTTCAGAATGGCGACCATATAGCTATTTTAGCATAGTGTGCCATATCTTCGAAACCATTTAAAACATTTCCAACTTAACTGTGTGTGCTGCATATATATATATATATATATATATATATATATATATATATATATATATATATATATATATTTATTTATATAGTGAAGGGAAACAGTTCCACTTGCATAGCGACTGTCCGAAATGCAATACCAAATAGTACACAACAACAGACAGTAAAGCACCACCAATGGGAAACGGCTCGTCGTGGTAGGAGAGCCGGATGCTCACTGCTCCTGGGTCACACTCGAAAACTTATCACCGACACCTCAACAGTTCCTGCTACAACAAATCACTCAGAGAAAGCACTAGATGATCGGAATTCCAATCCCTTTGAACAATAAAACATATCTTAGCAAATAGAATCCATTTCGGCCAGAAAGAGCGACGAACTGTGTACGACCTCGAACCCCGACCCACAAGTTGCGCACACGACGTCCAACTGGACGACCTTGATCCCGTGGTACAGCTGGAGTTTCGCAATATCGTGCAAAGGCTACTTCACGAGTGGCGCGACATATTTGTGGCAGAAGACCCATTACGTCGCACTATGGTATGTTAATGCATAATACCACTTAAACAAGAGCGACAAAACTATGCTGCTCTGCGAAGTTGCCAGCCACACCAATGCGAGATTATAAAATATCAAATCAAAGAAGTACTTACTGAGGGTGTGATTGAACACCTGCGGCCCTTACAACAGTAACACTAGCATCGAAGAAGGATGGGACATGGAGTTTGTTTGTTGATTTTAGGCCAATCAACCTAATAACCAAGAACGCACCACCACCATACATAAGTATCAGAGAAACATTACATACACTCGGCAGAGCCAAAATCATGATGTAACTGGACTTTCGCAGTGGGTACTGGCAAGTTCCAATGAAACCAGAGGATAGGCACAAAACAGCTTTCACCGCACCAGATGGGCGGAGATTTAAATTAATTTTATATATCTTGTGGCCTTTAATGTGTAACAACAACATTTCAGGTCATGATGGTCCGAGTACTCGACAGGTATATATATATATATATATATATATATATATATATATATATATATATATATATATATATATATATATAGCATTGCCCTCGTGTACTTGGATGATGTACTGGTGTGGTGAGAGGCATGGGAGGACCACACCAAGCACCTGTCACTAGTCTTAGAATGAATTGGCATAAACAAACTGACATGCGCAACCTAGAGGGGAGGATGGAGTGCTGGTTCCACTGGGAACTTTACGGAGTTCGCCGGACTGCACAGAGCGAGCACGGGCGAAGTGGAGGACCGTGCAGCCCGGCGGCAGCACCACGAGGCAAGCCTTCAGCCCACCTGCAGGAACCAAGCTTGTTACATAGCGAAGTGGTCGCCATCAACCATGCGCCCACCGCGCAGATTAATACCTGGACAACTGGTGTATATCCACGAACATAAACTCTCCAGCAGCACAACAATTATTGCCCAGAATTCGCCCTGAAGTGAAGTGGGCCGAACACAGTACTAAAGGCACTTGGATACACTTCATGCATGGCCTATGGAGGGTGCACGCCCTACCCGCTTGCATCCTGCAGCCCGTCAACACTGCCAAGATAATGACCCTGAACTACCAGCAGCCAGCACCATACCACACTCATGCAGGTCTTACCAGCTGAGGCCGCATCATTGGATCCAGCCTCCATCCACCTGTTGTGCCTGATGACATGATAGGCCATTTGGGGGACTGTGTGGTTAAACGATCACCAAAGAGGGGGGTGTTTGACGTGAACCACACATCGACATGTGATCTCGTGACCATTTGCACCTCCGCAATCACACAACCTAGTCAACACAGGGCCGAATTTAACACTCGACAGCGAGTACGTCAGTATGAGCCAGCAAGAATGGAACACACCTACCTCGTCGACATCTACTATTGACTCAAGTGACCGTCTTGCTTTATCTACCTCAAGAGGTAACACTTGTGGGAAAATAACAAGCGGTTCAACACGGTGTCGCCCCGAAAACCACAACCGTCAGGGGCCTCATCAATTGGAGGGAACTTTGTTGCAGCTTACACTGCGGCCTCGGTATCCCACCCTAAACGTGACATTGACTGATCTTTCTAGCTGAGAAATCAGTGGTATGTGATCACAAGTGCATGTAAACAGTGGGGAATAAGATTTCGAAGCAAGTGAACCATGTAGCGAATAAAGTAAATATTATTTTTATTAAAACCTCAATAGATCGTGGCTACCCACATCCCATTTAGCCCACCGAAACAGGAACATTTGGACTCGCACATTGGAGAAACATATCAGAAATGGTTATACATCTTAAGAAAACCGTTATTCCATTCACGTTTATTAATTTAATTATTTTCAGTCTGTAAAAGTGTAATTATATATTTTCTTGCAGCACTCTGCCCTAACATTGCCTTACAGTTTTTTATTTCATTTTACAAGTGCTGTGACATTCCCTGTGGTGTCACATTCAATGATGTAATTGACACTTAATTAAACACGGAGATGTCACTAGTATGTTATTCACCATGAAATTGTATTATGTAGCACTTAAGTTAGTATTATGTGGGTTCATAGCATTTTTCACCAAATTTTGGGGCCGGCTTCGTCAATCATCAGCAGAAGTCGATGCTATGATTTTAGTCTAATTTCAGCACTTAGACTTGTAAACACCATGGGAGTTTCGCTTCGTGCGGACCCCGTCGGCACATCGTTCTCCAGATTTATCCGTTTGTGATTCCTTCTTGTGGGTGCTCTAAAGGGACTGGTCACAACAACAACAACCTGCACGCACTCGAAGAACTCCAGGTCAACATTATCACAGTTATCGATGCCATCCTGCAGCATGTCCTCGCCCGTGCCTTTCACAACTTTTGGTATCGTCTACACACCTGCCTCGAGGTCAGTGGTGGCCTCTTACAGCACCTACTCTAGGTATTTTGTTTTCATGCTGGACTGAATTTCCTCATTCCATCGCTCCGTTACACACATGTCCCTCGGGGCCTCTTTTAAAGGACTCACCCCGTATTAGCATAAGAGCATATGTACCACAAGAGTAAATAAACATTTTTAACAAGCACGAGTGCATTATTTGTTTTACCCTTCTGGGTACATCGGGCGCTGCACCCTATTGCAGCAGTAACAAGTGTAAGTAAGGCATGCGAGGTGGCCGACAACCTCGCCAGCATGAGTGAAACCACTAGGTATTTTCAATTATTGGTAAGTTCATCATCCAAAAGCACCGGAGATCGATGGAGGACTTCAGGGAGTCACTGGCTGTCGACCGCACGACCCTCAATAACTCATGCTCACTGAGTTATGGCACCAGGCAATTTCACCAGTTGTCGCCTTAACCTGGCAAGCCGGGTAAGGTGGGGACACTCATTAGCATCTCTGGAATCCCCTACATGCGAAGTTGAGCATTATTTCGTGCATGTTAACATAATTAGAATTTTTGTGACGAGCGTTCTTAGCCATTCTCTGTATAGCCGTGTAATTTGGGATTTTCTTTCAGAAAAAAATACACTACGATCCATCATAGGGGCGACAACTTTACTCGGCTTCTTTGACTCCTTCGCTTCTGTCTTAAAAAGCTTGCCTACCTGGTGCTAGTACTGCAGTTCAGAGTGTTTTAAATACATGTACTTTCCGCGAAACTATTCAACCTGCATCCATTGCCATGATATACGAAATGAATAAGCACTTAAGCTGGGGTCTATTGAGTGCTTTCAAGGCGAGACACATATTAGAAACATCATCTCAGGGCACTCCAGTATAGCTAAAAACTGCTGTTTTAGAAGACCTCTATCAAATATACACCTCAAATACAAGCAAAAAAACTCAAGGACCCTATATCGAACATTAACACAAACATTCCACTAATTAAAATGATAGGGTCATAACTTAAAGTCCCATGGATACAAATGCATGCCAATCCAAAGCCATGGCGGTCTTCATGTGTGTGGCCACGTCGACCTGGTCGCTCCCGAACTTCTCGGCCTTAATAGTGAAAAACATCTCCAGTTAGACGACCCCGTTAACACTTCCTCCCTATTCCTGCATGTGCATGCGCCTTCCTTGGCAACACTGACAGCCGAGGGCAAAGTTCTCCTTTCTACTATATTTGTTCCAGTGTCGTCGACAGTTTAAGTCAGCTCGCAGACTACTAAAGAATACTGAAGTGAAACTGCCGCTTGTACGAACTCCAGTTGCACACGGGGACCATGGTGGTGTAGTGGTCCGACTATTCCCTTTCCAGCAAGACGAACCTGGTTCGATTTCCGGCGGGGTCACCCCAGGATTTTGTCATGTGAGAATTGTGCCAGACGATGCCGCTGGTTGGCAGGTTTTCCCAGAAATCTCCCGCTTCCCCGCCCTTGCATTCTGGGGCTACTCCATGCTTACCTCACTTCACCAACATTGGCTCTCAAGACCTCGAAGATAAGAGCCGCCCGAACCTCTCTAATCCATTACACTCCAGTCACACAAGGCAACAAAATGGCATCACTGGCCACTAAGGTAACAGAACGACGTTTTCTAATATCACCGTCTAGTAACACACTCTCCGAGCGACAACCCAGCCACAGTAGCCAGTCTGGCCCTAGGACTGTCCCTATAGCCTCCCGCACCCAATAAGAGAATGGGTATGCCATATTAAAGGAACCACCACGCTGTTTGATTCTGAGGTTTGGGTGGCTCTTAACAGTGAGGTCTTGAGAAATGACTGAGGGTAGCAAGGTTGAAAAGGACCAGCACTGGAATTTAGGAGCAGGGGAAGTGAGGGATCCCTGAGAAAACCAGTCGACCAGCAGCATCGTCCGGCACAATTCTCACATGCAGGAACACGGAGTTGACTCGCCAGGATTCGAGCCCAGTTCACCTTGGTAGGAGGTGAACGCTCTGGCGCTACACCAACCATACCCCCCTCCCCGTTTCACTTCTATATGGATATCTAATCTGTGGTTAGGTGGTGACTGAAAGTGCTCTATAAAAGTCCTATGTATTGCTGGCATGTTAACCGCGAGAATATTTGGGTGGTTATCGATATGTTGATCACATTTCAAAATACTGCTCAGCATCTTCTTTCCTGCTGATACGCAGTATTCCTTGTCATACAAATATTTAAGCCCCATGGAACTAGTGCCGATAAAATGATAGTTCGAAATTCTTACAGACATGGCTATGTTACAATCGCACCCATTATAAGATGCATAGAACATAATTTAATATGCCTCCAATTAGAAAATTTTATAAAACACCTGAGAGGTGTATTCGAGTTCGTGAGGATATAGGTCTTAATAAAAATAACATAATTAAATTTGATTTTAATTTAATCGCATACCTACTATTTACAGCATCAGCCTATCTATTACCACTATTACTCCTTTTTATTTCTCAGTGAACACAGTATTCAATGACTATCTCAACCCTAATCATAGTCTTTTAATATTTATTTTTTGTTATAATAACTTTACTCACACTCATGATTAACATATTGAAATGTCTCCCTTTCCTTAACTCTTAAACATCACTTATGTCTTACTCAGTCCACACTGATTCCTGTCACACAATAACTTGATACTTTAGTAATCACTTTTCTAGGATCGGGAGACTTACAGGGGGTTCGGTAGCTGTCGATGGCTGAACAATAATTAATATTCCTTCTATAAAATATTTATTTATCACAAAAATCTCTATGCTTGGACAGTTCATTACATTTACTCATACAAATAATAGATATCAATTACTTTATAATAAGAGGACAATACAAATACAAGTTTACTATTGAATGCCGTTAAACCCTAACTTTGCCAGGATTATTACTTTAAGATGGAAGGTTGTTAAGTAACGTTACACCCTTCCGGTAAGGGTTTTTTTGCTCACAAGATATTCGCTGCTGCTAGGACCTAGAGCTCCTCTAGGCCAAGTCTGAATGTTGCCGTCTACTTCGTGCCGAGTCCGACACACTCACGTACACTGACTCTGCCATTGTGTCTCGATGCCGACTGGGGTAACTAGGAGGAGGGGGTGCTGCTACAGGAGGCGCTTAAATTGTCGGGCGATGTAGAGCATGTTTTCCGAACATTTCGCTCAGCCACGAACTATATCCTATAGCACCTATAGCACCTTAGGCGGCAGGTGTGCGGTGCCTGGTTGCCGTTACACTACCCCCCTCCCCCCAAAGAACTGTGGTCCCGGCTGTAGAAGTAGTGGATGGAGTCGTATTAGTGAGTACTGGTGAAGAGTGAGTCATAAAACAAGTATCGTGGGTGAGTTGACAAAGTAGTGGACGTGATAGGGCCGAGGAGTTCAAGGTGACGACGACGAATGTAGATGTAAGGTGGCATACACGGAAGTAATTTAAATGCAGTGTCGAGGACATAACCCTAAGTACGAGTCTCCGTTGTACAATTATGTATAACTGTGTTATTAGCTGAAGAGTTAATGTTACATTGGGTGTTGGTAAATGGCAAGTAGAGGCTTGGCAAAATAATACTTAAATGAAATGTTTACACATGAAACAAAATAAGATTCAGTTAATCATAAGGAAGAAAACACCAAATCTGAACCCGCTGTATAGTGATACCAGTGGGCTGCGGAGAGGGGGGGATGTCCAATGGCACATCTAATAACTACTTAAAAGCCCCCGAAACTTCGAGGTGGACACGGGAAGAAGGGAGTTTGGCTTGGGCATGCTTAGTGAAACGCTCGGCAACGTGTCAGAAAATATTACTTGTAAAAATTATTTTACTGTAAGGCAAGATGCCAGCTGGGTGAAACATAAATGTTACTAAGATTTACAACGTGCAACATTTTCAGTTATTAAATACGATGAGATTAAGGTACATTTAAAAGAGGCCGGACGGGCATGCTTTCAATTGTCAGCAATACAATAGTGATGTGGCGTATATAGGCGACGTGAATCGAGCCGTGTGTAGTTACTTAATGTCCATATCTCTTAAATATATAATCTCCAAAATATTCAGATAAGTACACATCAAACCTAATGCTAACACTGATTGGAAACAGTAAATGAAAATTAATTAAGATTATAGTTAGATGTGTTGGCACAAGGGGAATGTAAACCTACTTATAGATTTTTTGAGAGAACATTTGTGCAAGTGAACAAGAGAAACTTAATCCTAAAAATAAAACGCGAAATACATTTTCATAAGGGTATTAACAATATTGCACTGTTCAATATGGAATTGTTTCAATTAAGAGTTCACACGTTATATGAACATAAAATTGGCAGTGTCTCTCTATACACATGTGTACGCTCAGTGAGCGGTTGTTACTGTAACACCAGTGTGACATAAAGTCTTTTCACTTGAACACATATTGAGGTGCAGTGTTTGTATATCACCTTATATTTGGAGTAAGTCTGCACCAACTTATAATGTCTTTAATCTGTGTGCACGTTTGGCAACAGAGCATTGCAGATAGCCTATAAGTAAGGCGGTAGTGAAAACTGTAGTAATTAAAAATACAAAAGTAGTACATAGTATTAAATGAAATAATTAATACAAAATGTCATGATGATATTAGCACACCTTAATTACAACAAGGTTAACAATTATCTTACATGCTAGGAGATTGGTTTTACAAAATTTGTTTTATTGGTATATAAACATACAACGTTGAAATAGTGTGGAAAATATCTGCAGATAAGGGTAGGGAATAATAAGAGGAGTACTCATCTTAAAACTAATTTAAATATATACTACTATCCTACAATTATAAGGAAATTACCAAGCTGCTTTTTACCTGAATAGGAAGCACCGCTGCAAATTATACACAACATAATTATTACTGCTTCTAGATGCCAGAATGTGATATGCAATCAGTAAAACATTAGTTCAGACGTTCGGTGCGATTTGCAACATAAGGAATTGATTTAGCCAACAAACTATGGCAAGAGGTATTGAATCCTAAGTATTAATATACATAGTGCAATAATTAAAGACATGTTGGTTCGAAAATGAACTAATATACAAGTGTCCACACACTGTAGTGACTGTTGAACATTGTATACTCCATACACTGATAAGTGAGGAAAAATATATATAGTAAGTGAGAGTTGGCACTCTTATGATCATAAGGAAATATACTTTGATTAATACATGTACAGAATATATGGGTAGTGACAGACTGAGGCTGTAAGTATTGGCACTTTTATTTTGTATAAATCTCTTTGTTTTCCACATTAAATGCAATAGTAACTCACTGGGGCGGGTTAATGAGTGCAAGCAACACTGATAATTTAATCAGCTTTATTTGAAACGTTATTATAGCAAACACTTGTAGAAGAAGCACGTCCATAGACACATAATAGTAGTGTGTCTATCACTGAAAACAGTTTTGTAGACCTGAATTTATCCAATTGTAGACACTGGAATTATCTCTTGAAGTACTGGCAAATATAGTAGAAGGACAATATGGGAAAGCAGCTGAAAAAAACGCGAGACACCGGTGCCAGCGCTCTTAGCGGTCTGTGATGTTCGTACGATAATAAGCTGTGCATTGAATGGGTTGTTTTTAGTATTTTGTATGCGTTTTAATTCATAATTGTTTCGCTTGAGTGGTTATTTATTATGGCAGGAAAGATTTGTGTCGTTTTTGGCTGCAATAATTACAATGATGTGAACTACAGCAAGTCCTTCTTAAGATTTTCAAAGGATGCAAGTTGGTAAGTACACGAGCTGTACTGGATAACATTTTCCATTCGTATATTTATTGCAAATTTCATTCACTCAAACCTTAATTTACTTAAATACTGTTTTGTTGTTTCCTAGGTGCAGGCAATGGGTGAGGAAATGTAAGAGCAGACCTGGATGTAATGAAGAAAAAAGGGACTGGCGGTTTATTCCTACACGAGAATAGTGTGTTCCAACCTTTTCAGAAAAGAGGATTTTCGCAACCCAAATTGCTTCCACAAGACCAAGAACGAAATCACTTGAGTGTCGTAGCTGCTGTTTCTAATCTTGTACACTGAAGGGCCTTGCGAAGTTTGATAACCCTTAACCTGAAAGGCCCAGGTTTATTTTTATTGGAGCGACACCTTTGAAAAATAAAAGTAAACAATGTTTACAAATTCCACATTCGTCTATTAAACTGGCTGAAGTCTCTTGTTGTCTGTGTTTAGTTCAACAAGTTGAGCTAGGGATATAACTGATTGATTGCTTCAGAAAAGTTGTTTACATATTTGTGTCAGTGATTGCTCGTACAATGTTTACATAATCAGTGTTCGTGTATAAAACTGGTTGGGGCCTCTTAAGTGTTTGTATAGTTCAGCAAGTTGAGCTATGGATAAAATAGATTAATTGTGTCAAAATAGTGTTTTCATATTTGTGTCAGTGATTGCTCGTACAATGTTTACATATTAGCCAAACATTTTGCACCGAGCCAGAGTCCCAGCGTCAGAAGGGTAATAAATACCCAAAACAATGATCCAAGGCGCGCAGGCAATTTATTGTAGGTGGCAACACATCAGCGAAACTATTTATACTGAGAATTAATGTATGTGTGTTTTGCAATTTAACATATTTCTGTACTATTTGTAATATTACTGTAATATTGTCTCATGAAAACATGTTTAATTGCAAAAGGATTGAACTGAACACTAGACACCGTACCTAGATTGGCAAAGTTACCAATACAATTTATAAATACGATAGTGCGGAAGGGCTATGAACTTGAGGGAAACTGAGGGGTAAGAGTTTATAACGAAAATGTACATATTTTGGAATTTTTTTACCCCTTAATTTCCTTGATCTTTATAACCCTCCCCACTATCGTATTTGTAGCTTGTACTGGTAATATTGTCTATTCAGTTAATGCATGGTTCAGTTTTTTTTTTTTTTTTGCAATTTAATGTATTTTCATAAATAAATATTACATTACTTACATATTTTTCACCTATTTTACCCCACAATTTCCCTTATCTCCATTACCATCCCCACTATGCTTTTTGGGGTTTCTATTAGTCAAATGTTGAAGCCCCTAGTAAAGTCGTGTTCTGTGTAATTAATAGAGTGGAATTATACAATTTTGTTGAGAATTTTTTTTGAAACCCCCATTTTTAAAAATTGCGCAGTTTTCAGTATATTTATTTTGTTTATGTACATGTCCGTATTGTTTATATACTTTTTCAGTGTATTTTCATACTTTGGAATGTTGTTGTTTACATTTGGGAAACTATGCATTTGAATGTTAATTTGTATGTTATTTGGGTTGTGTTTGCACTAACTACCAAATATTTTTGATGATTTATTAAAGAAACAGCTGAATGAAAACTTTAGTAGTTTCCTTTCTAGTTAGTCGCTTACCCTTTACACACACTAAACTCTACATATGATTAGTTTTCCTGTGCAAATATTTGAATTTCTCTACATACTAAGTTTGCAAGTAATTTTAATTTGGACGAGTGGAGAGTTGTTAAGTATAGCTTTCGGTGGCGAGAATAACTCTTCTCCAGCCAGTGCATCAAAGTTCATTGTGTGTGCTAAACACCATGTACTGACACCACACAGCAGACACTTCAATTGTAGCAGTGGATATGTCATCAGGTTGTCTATAGTTGGTAAGTCAGTGTATATGTTGCAGAGTGTGAACCAGCTGTCAAGTGAGGGTTACTTTCAAAACCAATCACAAGTAGTAGCAACATTCCCCCCTCCTCCCTATACTCGCATTTGTTTACACAACTCAACTGTGTACGAAACCTTCAAACTATAATATTTCACTCCTGAGAGTCATCGTTACATTTGAGTGATACTTATTATAAATTTTGTTACAAATAAATAACGGATTTTTTTTTTTAAATTTCAATTCCTCTTATTTACTCCCCGAAGTACTCAGTATTTTAACTTTGTGCATACACATATAGTATTAACTTAAATTAGGTGTTTTTCAATGAATTATTTTGCCACATTCTGCAATGCATATAAGTCACTTATAGTGACATGCACACATTTCTTTTGACCTGTTAGTCTATTTACAGAGTTTTGTTTGCTGTGATCACAGTATTGGAGAAAGTACTTGCAAATTGCATTTTACAATGACAAATGCCATGAATTTGAACAGAAAGTACCTTAAATTCATGACTAAGGTAAGTTATTTTCAGTTCAGCTGCTTTTGAATTCTGCAACATGTTTTCTAGTCTTATTGCCATGAATCATATGAAAATCTGTGGTAAAATTCAGGTTGGTTGTTAGAAGTGACTTGTTCATGATGATCTAATGTTATAAAAATTTGGAAATAAGCTTTGTTTTTTAAGTGAATTACAAAATTAAATGTGCTTAATGCATGCAAAACTTTAGAGGTGAAGTAAATGAGCTGAATGGCTTGATTACATATGTTAGTATGTACTATCAAATATTTTGACCAATTGCATTTTCATCCTAGCGCCAGCTGTACTGCATAAATTTCATTAGTAAATGGTTGGAAATGATTGATTAAAATGTTTAAAGATTGTCATCTAGTTATGTTCTGAAATACTCTCCTTTATACAGTAGACCTTGTTTATAATTTTTGTAGCATTTAAATTATATATCTTATCTATAATCTCTCAAATGTCACTTAAGTGGCATGATATCAGAGGCGATAGTACATTTTCATATTTGGTATAGACGTACCATTGTGTTGTTGAAAGCTGTAAGCATTTTGCAGACAATGTTGCTGCTTTCTCCATGGATTATCTACACTAGCCAAGAAAATGGATGGCTTAAATAGGAAGTTGTGTTGCAATGCATGTATGTACTATATTAACGCACCATGTGTGGGGGTCAAAGTAATGATCAAACTTAATAGTTCTACGGAATTTAATTGAGGTACTCTCCACAGGCACTGACAGTTTTCTAAGAGGCAACATGACCTGAATTAGTCAAGTAAAATAATGACGCATTTGATATTTTACTATGGAACGATACTTACTAAAATCCTAAATTACCAAATCGCAACCACTTCTGAACAAGTGACTTAATAACATCCAAACTGAACACTACTACATGTTATAATACTATTGTACTAAATGGTAACTTTGAGCACAGTCTCACTATGTGTGGTATGTTTGGGTGTGTGTTTCTTTTTACATAAATACGTACAAATAAAACATTTTAAGAGGAGTGAGATGAGCAGTTTTACCATAATTTATGAAAACCTGCTAAATAATGAAGTGATCAATTAGTGTCTATGAAACCAACATTTAGAAATGAGCAGGAGGAGGAGGCAATACTCTTGCCCCTTCTGTACTTGACTGTGCCTTTAGTACGGTTACAAATTTGACAGTATACACCATTTCGATTAAAATTTCCCACAATCCCGAGTTGCTCGGTACTACAAAGATACTTTGTTTTGTTGATGAACAGGCACTAGATATTACCAAGCTACAGAATAGTCCTTAGAGTATAGTTTTTTTTTTACAGCCCCCAAATTTCAAAACTGGTTCAATCAGATTATGAAGAAGTGACAGAGGTTTCAAATTTTTGTTACTTATGGTTGAAGTATGGCTGCCAGTGGGTTAACCATAGTTGCCTCTGTTTCACTTGAGGCAGTGTAGTTGTGGCATAATTGCACGACAAAACTGATTTATATGTGTAAAGTTGGACTCGCAACCATCCATCTCACCCGTCAGGTGGTCACATGATCTTCGACCAATCGCAGGGTAACGTTTTTTTAACCGTCAAACTTTAACTTTCGACAGACCGACGAAGGGGCCACCACCTTCCGACGAGATTCTGTAGAAACGAATACGCACTTTGAAATAAAATGCAATGCTCTGGATATGTGTTTATTTATCTTGGTGGTAAATTCAGGAAATTAAAACTTAAACAATAACTGAGTATATATTTTTATCACGTAAAAAATTATTTCCCCAAAATGTTTCTCTTTTGAAAATGTATTAACAACCAAAATATACCTTCTACAAAAGAAGAAAGCAGAATAAAAACCATATCTGTTAGGAATAGAAATTTGTGAACTATTGATTTTGTTCCTAATTTAATGATAAAAACTTCAAAAGCAGTAAGTTAAAATTTAGGCATTATATTTTGTTGCTAGGTTAATCTTAAATATCTAAAAGATATTGCTGCTTATAGAGCTAATAAAAGCCACAGTGTTAAATCGCTAACTGTAGTAGAGCTATTTTTAATTAATCTTTCGTTAATAAAATACAGATAAGTTGTGGAGAATTTTCTGTCCAAAAAAATGTTTTGGTTAAGTTCATTCCCGATTTCTTTTGCAGAAAAATAAGCTCTATAATAGCTCCATTCTCAAGAATTTAATGAATAAATGCAGTCGGTTATGTATATGATAAAAGAAATACCGTTTCGCATTCCATTCTCGTACTTATAACTGGTTAACATTTGTCCTTTGTAACTTGCAACATCTAAGTCTGTGCCCAGTAACATTATTCTGTTCCAACTGATTGTCCTTGTTTCAAATGACAATATTTATGCTGTAAACGCATTTTTAAGTGTGGCATAGTAATATTAATAAGCAACTATTATATTAAATTCGGCAAAACATCACGTTTTAATACTACAAGACGACAACTGCACTAAAATCGCGCATGCTGAGCCATGTAAATCTGAAATTTCCCGGATATTAGTCAGCACAAGCCGCTAGGAGCGCTGTTGTAGCGTGTCTCGCATGTTGACAATGTAAAAACACCTCAGTTTCCCATATTGTCCTTCTACCATATTTGGTAATGGTAGCGAGGTATGGTTAATATGGCTGTCAGTATTAAGTGCAGCAGTTATATCGTAAAGATGGATGCCATCCTGGAGGGAAAGTTGTGGTAAGTGCAAGGATTGCTCTGTGAGCCAATGAATGGGGATGACAGTCTGTTGAAGGGGGATGGTTGGCCCACGAACATCACGCAGATGTGTATTCTCTACAAGGATAGTGCGGGGGGAGGGGGTGGCAATCTGACAGCCACATGGTACATGGATCTCGAAAGTTCCTAAGTTGTAATTGGTGATATTCGTGTTGAGTGATTTATTTACACATTGTACCATTGCACCTGCAGGGGGATTCGTTAAAACATATTGGTTGGAGAAAATGCTAATGATAGAAAATGAATTTTCAGGAGTGCAGTGGAATTTGCAGGCTGAAAAGAGCAACGTAACATCTGACAATAATATTGCGGATTTCACACAGTTTGCATTTTCGCACGTAAGGGACTCTGGAGGAATGAATAGAACATCCTAAAGTGGATATGATGAGCGAGGGATCGCCTTGGCAGTATCTGTCGTGAGGTCGATCGCAATAGTAGGTGCTGGCATTTGGATAGTGCATGAAAATTGTTATTGAAACGATAATGGGCTGACTTTAAGTTGTACACTTTCCACCTGGCATTGACTTTGATGACTGGCACTTGCGACTTAATTATTAGTAGTTGTGAAAAAGAGCATTTTGTTAGCTCGTGGGAATAATACTTCACAATTTCTGAGATACCAATACTCAATGTTAAATTTATGTTTAAAAGCTGCGTATTCAAATTAGTCAAATCATTGGCTAGCTGAGACTTGTTGACCATGCTAAGCGGTAGTTTATGTAATTGGCATGAATGGATGAAAGATTCAATGGAATGCTCAATGATCATGTTATTTAGGCGTTGTAGAACATTCGTCACCAGCAAGTTATACTGTGTTTCAATGACTGTAATGTTATTCATAGCAGTCTGCTGTGTTCTCAAAACATTACTGATTCCATTGATTGCTTTAGAAAGAGAGTTAACATTTGGCTCGACCTTATGCTGTATTTCGTTGACAAATTTAAGACTAAGGTTTAGGGCTGCATTGGTGGTCTAAATATTACTTATGAAGGATTTAATCTGTTCGTCCAACATAGCACCATTTTCGAGGAGGGCATGTAAGTGTTTATTCATAACGAAATTGCAGCACCAGGAACCAACATCCCAAATGACCTGGATGCCGTGTTTGCTTCGAAACTGAGTGCTAACTTCAGTGTGGTAATCTCTCAATACACCGTTCTCGATACCCTGAAAGTACTTGTACAAAATTCTGCCTTGTGTGCAGGATGTAGTGTTTTCGTCAGCACATACCATGTGTAGATATTGTTCTATTGCAGCTGGCATGGACGGGAATTGTAGGGAAATCTAATAAATTAAACATATACTGTACTCGTGGATTACGTCGATGTCCGCCGGCGCGCAATAGACACTGGTGTGTCTCCTGAAGGTCGCGGGTGGCGACTCAACAGCTGTGGAAATAAAACACAACCGTAGTATGGCCTTGAGAACCCTGTGGGCGAGACAGCTTTCAGAGCCGCCATTGCCTTGTGTCGCCATGGCGATGGCTGGCTCATGCGCAGAATGCCCTCGCGTCTGTGTGCCCTTGCCAACCGTGATGGGTGACGAGAAGAGCACTTCGTAGCCGCTGGAACGGCGCAACACCAGGAATAGGGTTGGCAGCAGTGGTTCCCATTCCACACGGCTTGTGGGCGCACAGCAGTGCCCTAAAGGCGCGATGACAGATAGGAATGCAGAACGGTCACCTCGCGCTGGCTGCTTCCTGCAGCATGTCACGCGAGCTGAGTTCAAGCAACGTCAGCATGCCCCAATTGCAGGGGAAGCGATCCCCTTGGTAGCATTTTAAACTGCAGCCACGGTGCTGCACGGAACATGGCTTGTCTTAGACAATGAGCGACACTTATTGTATCATATTGTGGGACACATATTAAAAACTATAAATGAAAAAATTACACTCAATATCGACATAAAGACATGAAATTATCATGTAGACACAAGTTTGGTGTGTCTAGTACACACTGTGTCGCACTTAGGGGGTCCTGTTTTATATGTTTGAATACTAACTGTAGATTCACCTAGTATATCAGTGACCCGTTAGGGACCGCAGTAGCGGTACGTAAGAGCCTTTTGCACCCTCTGTTACGAATCCACACATAATCATTGATACGTAATGTGTTCTTCTTAAAGGAATGGTCAAATTGAACTTTCTGTAAACGCTGTGCCTGGAGTATGTTTAGTTTAGCCGTCTCACATGCTTCGAGTAATTTCTGACACCAGTTGTGCTCCCTCTGAGAAGTATTGATACTTGTGTTATAGTTAAAACAAATTAACTCTACGTATGAATCCCAGTTGGTTTGATCCGCATTTGCACAAGCTGTTCCCCAATTATTTGGTTAGAAGCTTCTACAAGCCCGTTACACCTCGTGTTATAGACCCTGGTCGTTAGTTTCTTTATGCCCAGAGATTGTAAGAGATTACTGACTAATTCATTTTGGAAACTAATGCCTCTGTCGGTTAAAATTTTTCAGGGAAGCCAAATTAAAGAACTGTGTGTTTAATAAAATCTGCACAAGTCAATGGAAGGAACAGCCTTGGCTACCACATATCGAGTAGTGTACTTAATCATGACGAGGATATAATTGTTTGTGTGGCCAGTGATGGGGAAGGGCCCTTTCATATCTAGAGCCCAAGTTTTGAGAAGCTACTGGGGTGGTATGGACGTCATTTGACCCATCGGTTGAGAATTAATTGCCTTAGTTTGTTGACACGTAGGGCATGACTTTACATACTTTCTTACATCAGCATACACAGTATCCAAATAATACGATTGCTTAAGTTTTGCAAGGGTTTTGAGGGTGCCAAAATCCCCCCCCCCCCCCCCCGAAGATCACATCATGGTGGGCTCATATTATTTCAAGAATATGTTACTGCGGAACAAGAGTTAATTTGGAGGGACCTTGCGGCGTGTTGATCTTCCAAAATTTTTCACCATTGGCTGTGAATTCATATCGGAGGCTCAAGCGATGGTACATAGTGTCGGCCTGGTTAGGATTAAAAAGTGCTAACTTAAGATGTCTGATGTGAGGGTCACGATAATATTCACCTAGAAATGGAAATGTGTTAATATTCACAGGGCATAAATGGAAAACGGAATCGTTGTCAATTTTTATACATTCCTGCGCATGTGTGTAGACAGGGAAGAAGTGCAGTTGACCTGCCTGGAGAACAATAAGAATTTTACACTTTAAGACTAGGTCAATACATGTTGTCTCTAACTGAGGGGTGCTGTTTTCTTTAATTATTTGAACGTTTACTTGGTTGTAATTATTTTGCAGATAGCATGCATGGGAAAAATGTCTTTGTTAGCTAATGCCCTCACAATTCTGTCTCTATCTTGCTCTTGGTACTGGGATTTGAAATAATGCTTAATATTGTCCCAGTGTCTTTTTGTATATTTAATAACAATATTTTAAATTTTGTTTACTTTGTTAGTGTCTTGTAGAATGGCTTTTGGAAGCGCTTTGTAGAGTTGTGTGCATGTCATCATGTGCTGTTTAACTTCGTAAGTGTTTGCATTAACTGAGCCTGTATTAGTGTGTACAGGAGGGACAGTGGTAATTCTACTCAAAGCATTGGGGAGGGTGTTCAGTTTACCTTTAACAATATGTGCTTCAAAGGGAAATTCACTAAGAGCTATTGTCATCTTTTGGATTATAACATTACGCTCTGCAATAGAATGCAGCTATCGCAAACTGGCGTGGTCTGTTTTAATTTTGACTCGGCTACCATACAGATATTGACGGAAGTGATTACACAAATACCTAATAGCACCAAGTTCTCTTTCGGTGGTGTTCCAGCATTATTCCTGAACTGATAGCTTTTTTTGGACACAAAAAAGCAACTATATGGGGTTGTTTGGAGTGCGGGTGTTCTTGTAGGAGGACTTTGCCGACAGCGTCATAACTGGCGTCGCAAGCTAATATAATTTGTTTGTCCTCATCAAATTTTTTTTTAAAGGGGCCTTTGAAATAGCTCGTTTTGATTAACTTCCTCCCACTTAAATGGGACAGTGTTTTTCGTTAATTCAATGAGTGGCTGCGCTATAGTGGCATAATTCATTATGCACCTGCAGAGATACGATGTGATGCCGAGGAAAGTTCGAAGGTGTTTTAAGTTGGCTGGGGGCACTATTTGTTGTATAGCGGAGACTTTAACAGGCTCGGTAGACATACCATCATGGGTAATGATGTGACCTAGTACTTAAACAGTCTGTTCTGCAAAATTGCATTTCTTTGTGTTTACCTTTACATTAAATACATGCAAGTGCTCGAAGACTTCGGTAATGTTGTCTAAATGTTCTTCAAAAGAATTGCCTAGTATGAAGATGTCATCTATATATGCAGTAGCAGCTGTCCATGTAAGCTGACCTAATAAGGCATTAATGAACATTTGAAAATACAGGGGGAGGAGGTACTGAGGCCCATTGGCATTCTTTTGTTCTGAAATATACCAGCACAGTCGATTATAAATGCAAATTTGTGCCTGTCCTGTTCCCTAACTGGAATATTGTAGAAACCAGAAAAGAGATCTAATCTAGTGATGTATCGAGAGTTTTGAACAGCCTCTAATATATCCTCTGTACAAGGCAAAAGGTACTGCACCCTCTTCAGATATTGGTTGAGTTTGCAAAAGTCGATAAGAAATCATATGCTGCCATTTTTTGGAAATAACAAGGCTTGGCGCAGAATACGGAGAGTATGCTTCATCAATAATGTTGGCTTCAATCATTTCATTAATTTGGGCTAAAAGTTCATTGCGGACTTTAGGGTTGATTCTGTACGGTCTTGTGGTAATGGGTTTGTCTGTGGTCGATTCAAATTTGATTTCGAAGCCTTCAGTTTCCGATAGCTCAAAGATAGTGTTAGCAAACCTATCGCTGTACTTTTTGATAATGTCATAAATGACATGTGTTTGTTCGGCAGAGAGCTTTTTATTGATGTGAGGCCACTGGGGTTGATCTGTTTCAAAGGTGTCTAAAGGTTTACAATAGTGCTCAATAGAGTTACTGTGGTCATTCCCTGTGATACCCGTATGCAGGGCGATTTCCATAAATTTGCTAGCATCGGGTGAATGTATGAACAAAATATTATATTTTAAAATTGGTATTACATCATATTGCTGAATGAAGTCAACGCCTAAAATTAAATCATGTTGAAGGTTGTCAATAACTAAAAAGCTTTGTGGGTAGGTGCGACCCTGAATGCTTAAATTAATGGTAGTTTCAAATTTTGGGGAAGATAATACAGATGTTGCAACTACTAAAGTTATCTGTATACACAAGGGGTAAAGGTGTTGATTAGATAGTATTGTAGTCGCTATGCTGCTGAGCGAATATCCAGTATCTAATCAAGCATAATATTTTTTGCCTCTGCTTGTGACACGGACTCGTGGTGTTGTACGACGTCCAACATGCTGACAGTCAATACTAGGTGTGCCGCGTTCTTGTTTATCGTTGAAATAGGTTGAGGTGCGACCCCGCTCAACTTATTTGTAAACAAATACTCATCATCGCTGCCTTGCTCCTCATGTTGTGAAAACCTTCTGACTATGCTACTTCGCTATTGCGTGTGGGTTGCCTTAAATATGGTTAGTGGTGTCAGCTCGATTTCGTTTTTAAGCCTGAGAAAGCAGTCATTAATATTGGTGGAGAACTCAGATTTCTGGTGGGAGGAAAAAGGCTGCAATGGCGACTTTTATGGTGTACATACAAACACATTACACAAGTATCTTGTGCGAGACTGTGCGGCATGATGATGTTTTCCTTAGCTGCGGGAACGTGATGACATGTGGCAACGTCGCCATGTAGGTCGCGTGCCGGCAGTGGTGTGGCAACAGTGGGCTGCGATGTGCAGCGAGGGGAAATTATGCGCTTGTGAATCTGGCTTGGGGCCGGCTGCGGTTGTGATGTTATGTGACCGAGTTGCAATCGCCGGCGTCGCTGGTGGTTTACTTACAATCTGCTGAGATTGAACTTTGGCTGGCCTAAGAGCAATAGACAGGAGTGTAGGTGTTGTGAAATGCATCGCCTATTTAGTTTCTCGTGTAGTCATTGAGGGTGGAGGTTTTGTCTGAGAATGATTCCCTTGGGCGTTAAATTTGGCCATTTCTGCGTACAATCTGTTTGGCACTACCTAATTAAAAATTACCATGCATGCGGCTTGAACCTTAGCTGTGTTCTCATTGGGTCCGGCGTTCTTTACACCCTCGTATGGAAATTTTTTGCCATGTGCTGGCTCGACTGAACTCCTCTGTAACCATGCCCTGCGTGTTAAAATTACTGTCTCTGTTGTACTGGGAAGCGGAGTAAGAATTTTGTGGGAAGTTGATCCGGTTGTTAGCACGGCCACGGAAATTAGAGGTGCCCCTTTGTGAACGGTAATAACCCTGGTACTGGGTATTGTGGTTAAGCTGGTCAGCATAAATGATGATAGGCTGGCAGTGTTGGTAGCCCTCTTTGGGGATGATAAGAATTATAGGGAGATGTTCCGACTCAGGGTTTAAGCGTGGCTGTGATATTGTTTGCTGATAATGATAGAGGCCAATGTCTATTCATTTAATGTTTTCTAACATTTGAGTCAATGTTTCCATAGGAAGGCCTATTAGTTTATCTGAAACTGACGGTAAAAGGGATTTCCAGATGACAGTGATAAAGTCCTGGTCTGAGATGGTGGGGTTCTATTTACATCTGTAATACTGTAGAGTGTCGATATGTCTGAGCGCATCTTCACCGATAACCTGGCATTTGTTGTATACAAGATGTTTGAAGTGTTCAGCATCGGCCGCATTGGTAAAGGTGACCTTTAAGGACACTTTCAATTGTGGCCGCATGATTGGCTGTTGGCGGTCGAGGGTAATGTTTCTGAGTGAGTATTTGGCATTCCCAAGCAAATAAAATTTGATTCTTTTACATATGTCCGCCTCTGTCCACCTATTCATGTCTACTACTTCGTCAAAGGCTTCTAGGAAGTCAGTTATGTGTTCACCCTTTGTGCCGGAAAACGACGAAAGTTTTTCTGGCTGTGCTACTACAATTTGGATAGGTGGTTGTTCGGCCATGTTGTGTGTCGAGTATTTTACAGTAGTGTTGATGTAGTCGTGGGTGGTGGGTAGGGATGGTAATGAGCATGATTGATTTGAATCTAATGCTACTTTGTAATAGACTGGGAAGCCAAAAATGTCTGAACTTAGTGAGGGTGACGGTGTACAAGATTGTGTGGTGTGTTGTGTGGGCGGTGGTGTGTCATGTGGGAATTGTGGTGTAGTGATGTTAACTGAGGTATCAAACTGTTGGTTTTGTAATTCACAATTAGTAGTATGTTCTGTGTGTAATAGTAACGAACACTACCTGTTTCGCTTGTCTAGGCAGTTCTCTAGTTCGGAGGTATCGAGGAATAAACTCCTTATAATGTTACTGACTGAGGACTGTTTGGTTTTACTCCTAGTTTATATATAGTGTGACTAACAGTAAGTGTAAGTGTATGTTGGGTTTAGTGTTAATATGTAAGAAATGCGCACCGTGCAATAGTTATGCACTTATAACTAGACAGAAAGAAGGTGGAAAATACTCCAAAGTACACAACATCAAAACACAAGGGGAGTATTTCTCTCTAAGATTGGAACAGAGTGTTCCGCATGCACAAAAATCAATTGACATGCTTTATACTAGTTTACATCAAATACAAGCAGCTTTAATGGGTGGGGACAAGGAGCAAGTCATGACGTTACTGCTTAACTGGCAAGGTTGCCTACGTATAATGCTGATGCACACATGGCGGACTGACCTGTCACACACTCTCTCTTACTGCATGTGCCATGGACTCGTGGTGACTAACAGCTTTTATGCTTACTGGCGCGAATAGAAACAATTTACGAATAATTTGTATAACAAAACAAATATTGTAAACTGTTGGGAATAAAAGCTTAATTTTACATAAGTAACACAGGATGCTGTGGGTATTGAAATACACATTAAAGTATAAAAGTAATGATGCCTACGCGTGGTGTGGATAGTGGTGGAAGATCGTGAGGTGCTCCACCAGTGTAATGTCTCCCTTTCCCTAACTCCTAATACATCACTTATCTCTTACTCAGTCCACACTGAGTCCTGTCACACAATAACTCGATATTTTAGTAATCACTTTTCTAGGATCAGGAGACTTACAGGGGGTTTGGTAGCTTTCGTTGGCTGAACAATAATTAAGATTCGTTCTATAAAATAAATATTTATTACTTACAACAATCTATATGCTTGGACAATTCAATACATTTACTCATACAAACAATAGATATGAATTACTTTACGATAAGGTGACAATGCAAATACAAGTTTACTATTAAACACTATTAAGCCCTAACCTTGCCAGGATTATTACTTTAAGATAGAAGGTGATGGGGACTCATTAAGTAATGTTATACCTTACCGCTATGCAATTTATGCTCACCAGATATTCTCTTCTGCAAGGACCTAGAGCTCCTCTAGGCCAAGTATGAATGTTACCTTCTGCTTCGTGCCGACTCCGACACACTAACATACACTGACTCTGTCTTGTGTCACGATGCCATCTGTGGTATCTAGGGGGAGGGGGTGCTGCTACAGGAGGCACTTAAATAGTCGGGCTATATAGAGCATGTTTTCCAAACATTTCGCTTATCCATTAACTATATCCCATAACACCTCAGGCGGTAAGTGTGCGGCGCCTGGTTGCTGCTACAATATGTTCAGTCTTTTGCCAACATTTGTAATTTCATTAGTCATGTGTGCAGTCTAATATACCAGCCTGCCAATCACACTCTTTAATGCACCGACACTTCCAGTCGGAGATTTTGCACCTGCTGGTGACTTCTCTCGCCGCTCGTGTGTCTTCTCGCTCGTCGTCTATCGCTAAAGCTCCAGATATTCTCCGCTCGGAAGCCCTACGCTCTTTCATAGTCACTGGCCTTGACCTGGAATGTTCGCCGCACCCCGAGTCATACTGAAAAAACTCAGTCATTAATACAGAACATAATTATGATGAATGCAGAAAATAAATCAGCAGGTCAGGAGTGCAATTTGCCAAAGATTTATCACAGTGATGTGCTTTTCGTAACAAGATATGTGCATATTGTATTATCGTTCGCCTGTTGTTCAAACATCCTTTGTAACGCACCACCTACTATCATATTCCTACTCTAACCTTCTCTTCTGCTCTCTCATATGGGTCAAATCGACGAGCGAATAACACTGCCCCCTCCTCAAGGCTGTTCATTCTGAATTTTCGTAGCATGCCAGTCGATCGATGTGGACAACATTCGGTTTCGCTAAAAACCTTGAGCACCAATTCAAAAGACCGCATCATTGATCTTCAGAATCCCGTAGGGACCTTCCCAACATTTCTGTAACTTCAGACAGTACCCTTTTCCCCTCTATGGGTTGTACAGATACACCAGTTGTCCTCTTGAAATACCTTACCCAACATTCTCATATCATACCGCATCTTCACTCTTCATCCTGGCAATATATATGCTGAGATTCTGTTGTGCAAAATCATGAATGTCACCTAGTCTCTTGCATAACTAGGTACTGCAGCATCTTCTTCTGTTGGTCGACCAAACAGCAGGTTACTAGGAAGGCGTAACTTTCTTCCAAACAGCATTTTTGACGGTGTTACTATTGTGAACTCCTGAACTGCTGAGTGGTAAGCAAGGAAAAAACAATGGCACCTTTGAATCCCAATCCCTTTGATTTTGTGCCGCAAAGATTGGCAGGTACTACTCAAGAGTGCAGTTAAGTCTCTTAACCATTCCATCCGACAGAGGGTGTAAGGCTGTAGTCCTAGTATTTTTCATTCCCCGAATCTTTGTTATCTTCTGAAACACAACCGATTAAAAGTTTCTTCTCTGTTCGGAATGGAGTTCCAGTGGCATACCAAACCTCGAGAAGACATGCTCTGTGAGTGCATTAGCCACAATACGTGCTTCCTGGTATGGAAGGAGAATGACCTCAGGCTACTTAGATAAGTCATCTTTGGCCACTAGGAGGTACCGATTACCCCTCTCTGTGACAGGCAAGGAACCCAGAATATCTACTGCCATCCTCTCGAATGGGGCTCCAATGTTTTATTTCTGGACATGACCTTGTCTCCTGATCCTTGGGCTCTTCCTCGCAATGCAGGTGTTGTACATTCGACATCACTTCTCAGCGTCCTCCTGACAATGAAGCCAGTGGAACCTTAGTCTAACTCTGTCAAGAGTCTTATTAACACCAAAGTGCCCACTGGCTGCCACATTATGCAGTTATTTCAAGACTTCGGGAACCCTACATTCTGGAAAGACCAACTGTAAGCATGTATGTTTTCCATCATTACTTTCCCAGTTTCTGTAAATTACACCATTCTTCAGTACGAGGGAATTCCATTTGGCCCAGTATGGTTTAACTGCTGTGCTCAGGCTAGACATCTCTTCCCATTTCGGCCGACAGCCAGTTTCTTTTCACTTTTATAATGCTGCAAGGTGGGATCATTCAGCTGATCTTCCCTAATACCCTCATCACTAAAGGTAAGTGACCCATCACAAGATAAAGAACCTGGTGGAACATTCTGGGTTCTTAAAATTTAGTAGTCAGCATGGTGAAGCGTGTTTTGTTCTTATAATAAAATGTTCCCCATAAAAGTAGGGGTGGAAAAGTGAAATTGCCTTCATCATGGCCAGATGCTCCCTGCGAGCGACACAGTAATTTATCTCAGGCTTATGCAATTCCTTACTCAAATATTCTAGTGGTCTTTCTTTCCCATCCTTAACCAGAGATAACATAACTCGAACGCCTTCGTCACTAGTATCAGTGCCCAAAATGAACATGCTCTCACTTTGCAGGAAACCCAGTACTGGTGGAGATATCAGGATTTCATTAGCCTACTAAAAGCATTTTTACACTTAGTGGGCCAAAGAAATTTCCTTTTTGCCTCAGTCAAAATCGACGATAATACGAACATAATACCAGAACTCCGCACTTGAGTTTTGTCAGTTGGTGTCAGCCAATTTCTTATAACTTTGGTCTTCTCGGGATCTGCTCCTATTCCATGGTCCGGCACTACTTGTCCCAATACATTAATTTTCTAATGGAACAGCTGGCACTTCTTAGGAACTAGTTTCAAGTTGGCTGCGGCCACTTTCTGGAATACAGAGTCTAAGCATCATATGTGTTCTTCAAATGTACTTCCTGTCATGACAATGTCATCTCTATAAGTGTAGGTGGGCGAAGGTTGTTAGCACTAACCTTGTAGCATATTACACACTCTTTTGGTCAAAATACAGCTATTTCACACTATTTAGGTCATTATTCTTCTTTTTCTTTAGTTAACAGTAGCCACATTTTATATGTATGATACAGGCATCATGAGCTGATTTTGAAGAATTAACAGTAACTTTTCCTATTTATAAACTTTTTTCTCCTTTTCATGCTAAGAGGTTAGTGTTAACAACTTTCATCCACCCACATTTATAGAGATGATTTGACATGACCGAACTTCAAAAATCAATGGTGAATAACTTAACATAATTATGCAACATTCCAAAACATAATGCCATCAATGGAAACAGCTTGCATTAGTAATATAATAGCTAAATTTAGAACATGACATAACCTCACACAACATGAGTTAACATCAACTACAGGTCATGTTTTTGGCAGTTAATTGTACCTATAATTTAGAAACTAATGATTTTGAATTGTGAAAATCGGTCCATTAGTTTAAGAGTTATGCATTTTTGAGATAGGCGACATGACATCGTAAATGGTGCATTCACCTCAATTGTTGTGACAATACAGCTTTGCAACCGCTTAATACTAGTGGCGGTTGCCGCATTTAAGCCAGTCAATGACTCACAGCCTCGAAACATGGCTCTGTAACTGACCGTACTGGGCGTTGAGGTGCGGTCCCCTGTCTTTGCTGACTCCACCTCCAGTGCTCGTGTCAGGGCGTCTTGCACGTTGTGGGGTGCAGCCAGGGGCATGCTTGCCATACC
This sequence comes from Dryococelus australis, assembly GCA_029891345.1. Classification (NCBI taxonomy): domain Eukaryota; kingdom Metazoa; phylum Arthropoda; class Insecta; order Phasmatodea; family Phasmatidae; genus Dryococelus; species Dryococelus australis. Next base: position 165,997,941 of record CM056993.1, read on the forward strand.
TCTGCGTCGGCGTTGGCATCGATGAAGAAGCCGACTGCGATGATGTCGCGTTTTTCCTCGGAGCACCTTTCCAGAGATAGTTGAGAAAACTGCACGATATCTCGCGATAGGAGCTCCCTTGGTCTCTGGGTGCGGCTTTGCAGCTGTGTGTGGTGAACATGTCGTAGTACTGGTAGCCAAAACATAGCTCCAAGGCCGACACCAGTGTGAGGTACTCCAGTCGATGTCGCTCTGGGAGAGATAGTAATATGGCCAGTGCGGGGCCTCTCAGTACAGCAGCGATGTAGTAAGCCCGCTGTTCGACTAACTAGACATTCAGGGTAGCAACTATTTCAAACTGGCGTTGGTACTCCTGCCAAGAAGTTTTGCCATTGTAAGAGGCGGGCTTAACTGAGACTCCCTTCCCCATTCCTGGCTGCGCGACACCAATTCCGCAGACCTGCTGACTATCTTTCGAAGTTGCTCTGTTGGTGACGACTTGCACTGCTTCCTCGCTCTTCTTGGCTTCCGGTGTGACGATAGTGGAAATCCGTTGCTGAAAAATTCCTGCAATTGCTTCTCTACTGCACTGGTCTTCTGTTTCACTTCATTCTCGATGCTGTCCATCCTTTCCCAGACACTGTCCACTACTTCAGTTACAATGTCCTTTTTTTATTAATATACTCTGTCAATTTTCTTGTCCACGCTGTTAATTCTTCTATTTACTAACTCGCTAATGCCTTCTATTCTCCTATATAGTACATGATCTATTTTCCTGTCTACATTTTAATTTGCAGTTTATATTTTGTTTATTCTAGTTTACTATTTTCAGTCTCATTACTATTTCCATTCTCATTTACACTTTCTGTAACACTACTAATTTGGGTAAATATAGTTTCATTCACGCCTTCTTTCAGCTGCTAATTTTGTTATCGAAGCTATTAACACTTGCGCTCACTTGGCTATCCGATCCCTCAATAATGCTTACAGTGCTTCCAGTTCTACACACATTTTTCTAGTTAACACTCACTGTGATGATTGTTCCAAACGGTCTTATTTTTTAGTCTATAGCTATTACAATAAATTCATTTGTTTTAATATCTCTAATTACTAATCTATTGAATAACTTAATTTACAGTTGAATGCCACCATCTTACTTCTGACACCAGTGTTACAAGACGCCTGAAAGGCGTATCCGAGTTCGTGAGGGATGGAGGTCTTAAAAAAGAACTAAATTTGACTTAAATTTATTGTTATATATATTATTTACAGCATCAATCAATCTATCTCCGCTATCACCCTTTCTATTTCTCAGTGAGTGAAGTATTCAATGTCTATCTCAATCCTAATCAAAGTCCTTCTCAATATATGTTTGGTTATAGTTAATCAACTCGCACTTATCGTCACATATGTTCAGTCTATTGCTAACATTTGTAATTTCTTTCCCTCATGCATTCGGTCTGATAGTCCAGCCTGCCAGTCACACCCTTCACTGCGCCAATGCTCGCAGTCACAGATTTTTCTCCTGCTGGTGACTTCTCTTGCCACTCTTTTCTCTTCTCGTTCGTCGTCTATCGACAAAACTCCAGACACTCTCCGTTCGGAGGCCCGACGCTCTTTTATAGTCGCTGGCCTTGACCTGGAAGGTTCGCCGCACCCCGAGCCACGCTAAAAGAAACTCGGTCATTAATCCAGAACATTCTTCTTATAAATGCGGAAATTCAAACAGCTGAAGTTCAGGAGCGCACGAGCCACAAAAAGATTTTGCATGGCGGTACACTTTTCGTAACAAGATACATGCGTCTTGTATTATCGCTCGCCTGGCATTCAAATATCCCTTGTGACTTCCCGCCTGGTACCATATCACTACTCTGTACTTCTCTTCCCCTCTCGCGTGGGACAAAGCAGTGGGCGCAAAACAATATATAGGCTGTTCACGGTAAAATGAGCACTTTTGAAAACCCTGCTTGAGCTCTACTTGTGTGCACGTTGTGTATTCTTCCTCCTTATGTAAAATTAACTTTGCCATGGGCTTCATCATTTTATTCATGCGTCGGTCAAACGAAACTGTGGAATTATTTGAAAAATATTTACTATACAAAACTGGTCATTTTACACTTCCGTGCATTAAAAAATAATAATAATAATAATTTAAGACATTACAAATTGTTACCTAACAATTTTTATTCGACTTTAATATGTGGAACTACTTTCCATTCATCATTATCAACTTCACTGGACGCATGTCACTCGGTGCGTCCGTTAAAATATGTGCAGGCAGGGTCAGGGACTTTTTTCCAAGGTTGATTTCAACAATGCTCACTTTATCGTGAGCAGCCTTTAGTAGTTTAACGCTCTGAATGCGGTACATATTTATTGAGAATTAGGACAAGCCATAAGTAAGCCTGTATTCACGACTGCGTGACCATCAGTTTTGATGGTCTTTGCATTCCCATTTACCACCATCCTATTTATTTACACAACTCCTGGCATGCCTACTATGTTGTACACCATTCATTACTTGCGGGTCTCTGCAAACATAATACTGTGTTGAAGGTATCCCAATCCAATTATCTTTCATGTGTAGGTTACTACACAATATATCCCGTTCATTTAAGAAATTTACACTTTTAGTGTTATTCACGTAACATTACGTCGCAGAGAACTTTACGAAACTGCTAACGAAGTAATATTTATTCATCTGTCTCTTCAAAAATTCGATGCTGTGATGTTGCGGCAAATTCCATTGAACTCAGTTTAATTCAGGCGACGTAATATTACAGAGTAGATAAGTAATTACACGGAACAAAATTATGTGTCGGCTCCTCTGATGTGATGGTGTACTTTATCTGATTTATTGAGAGAACAGCCAACTACATATTTGTTTGTGTAGGTACGTACAAAAATATATTCAGTTGCACCGACAATACATGTTCTTTACAGTAAATAAAATATTTATCCTCCATTTCATACAAATTCACTGAATATTGACAGTTCTATAAATGTAGCGCGGCGACAATGTATCCTTCCGCCACAGCTGTTATATCTACGAAGAAAACAAAGCGTGTAAACAAATGCTATTATCAATTTAGGCTACGATTTCAGCTTACATTTTTTGTTGTTATTGCCAAGTTATTTAATGCTGGGGGAAGGGGTTGGGAGAGACTTAAGATCAACGTCTTTCATGAGGCGGTATTTTTTGCAGTTCGTCTTATGAGACGGTACCATTGCAGTTATACTTCAACTTCGTACGCGCACACTTGTACCTACATTTCCTTCGGCTATTAGCTGCGTGTCTGTGTGAGAAGACACTTTCTACTCGACTGGGCCAATCAGAATCAAGTTATTACGCCACTGAACGTCCATGAATGGCTGGCAGACACGTAAGACGCGTGAGAGTGTACGTCCTCCAACCACGAAATAGGTTCTGAACTAACGTGTTGTGCGTTATAACTAGTCGTGGAATATTTACGTGGAAGACAGGTGGCCCTATGTATCATATTGGATTAAATATTGTTTTAAGGGACTAGTTTGGTAAACAAAACTTGAAAAGCGACAAAATTAATTTTGTCCATATAATCAAATGCGCGCTTGAATTAACAAAACCTTTGTATTGGACCAAAAAAAAAATTATACTGTCCAAACAATTAATGTCTTCCACGCGTCAAGGACTTGCCGTATTCGGTTTATGTACAGTGTACATAATAAAATCTGCTCCTTGTGCTATGTTCAATATACTGTACTGAAGGAGTTAATTAACAATGTAAGGACTAGAGACCCTGTATTTTTACGACTTCATCTGAGGACAAGTTAGACTTCAACCACATGTATATGTGACTTCGTTCTTCAATTAGATCGCAGTTTGTAAGCCACCCCCTGGACGATTGAGAGCCGATAAATAATCTGCAAGTAAAAGAAGGCCGAATATCATGATGCACGGACTGGAGTAAATCTGGAGCTTCAGCCAACTAACTGCGGCTTGAGTACACAATGGTGTGTGGAATCTATCTTGTTGTGACAAATTAATACCCTAAATTTCCGGGTCTCTCGTAAGGACTACGCCCTAGTCTAGCTTGGGCAGCCGCAGTATGGCAATTTCTCTGTCCTTGAAGACGAAACTAGCACGGATATGTGTGTGCTCATCTTATATAAATATCACGAAACGTCAATTGTAATTTTCGTAAAGTAAAATTTATTTTATTTCGTTTCGGTTATTGAAATGTGTGTATGGACTGTACACCGTGTAACACATAACAAGTCATTGTAACTGCGCACAATAAGCTCGCCTACTGGGAATAGTAAATGTAATAAGCCTACCCTGTGTAATTTGGACCAAGAGGACGCCGGCGAGTGGAAATGTGCAGAGAAACAGAAGTTCTACCACAGACTAGGTAGCAGTACAGATGCGAAACAGCGGCTTACGACACCAACTCCAGTCGCACACGCAAGCAAATTGACGTCGCTGGCCAACAACATGTAAGAACGCCGAACATCTGGTAGCCCACTTCCAAGATGGCAGCGAAGCCAATAGGGAACGTTCCACAGCAAGCACTCGCGTACCAGACCCAAGGCCGACTTGCAGAGCTACGCGCAGCCTATCAGTACCCACCTCGCCGTTTCGCCTTTGTGTATTTATCTACCGGGTACCAAGAGCGACCCCTAAAGAGAAAAATATATATAAATGGTGACCCCCTTACATGGTGAATGCATGTAATGAATGGGAGAAAAATTATAAAAAATAATGTGGCCTGGCAATAGGAATTCATAGGACAAAATACAATCATAAGAAAAATCAGTAAAAGTAAAGGATAACTTATACAGCCCTGCATTTCCCAAAATGGACTCCGTTGTAGGAGTGGCATGTCGCGCACACGTCCTATGGCTAACTAAGCAAAAAAAATCTACTATGTGGTGGTGCCCCTGCAGGGGAATGTAAACGTGACTGGCTCCTAGCTTATGACTGACAGAAAATGTGCGCAATCACCGAAGTGTTAAGAGTAATGAAAAATAGCGACGCTACAAAATTAACACCAATAATTTATTAATTAAAAATTATATTTTATTTACTAATACTGATTACTTAATATGGCCTATTCTCAGTTTTATCACACTTATTTAATCAAACCTTTAAAAATGTACCCTATGTATGACGTGTTTGGATGTTTCCTAAATATTTCATATATCACAAGCGCATTGTGCTTGTGTTGTGCTAACATAAAAGTGTCTTATTTTTGGTTACATTTAACTTTTACTTATAATTTATCCATCAATTATAATTTTCCATTTATAACTAATATAAATATAGAGAGGGACAAAATAGGTGCTTTGATAATGCCTAGTAAGAAGTAGTTCTTATGCAAAATATTATTTCACTGGCAGCGCACAAATACGGTGCGTTGTCGTTCTGGTGTAATTTTGTACGCTTTGTTTGTATGAGGCGGTGGAATATCCTGGAAGTACAATTTAAGCAAGGCTTTAGAAAAGTTGGAAGAACGGTGAATTCATTATAAATACAAGAAATAGAATAGGATTAAAGTATGTAATATCAATATACACGATGGTCGGAAACTCAATGCCCAAAACTCCAGACATAGTTTCTTTGGATCTATAGTAACACAAAAGAGCTATACAGTTATATCCAGAAACGGATTTGAATGTAATTTATTTGTATTCAATGTTGCGGCGTACAAGTCCTGGAGAACAAGACTGTGAGGTCATTAGTGGAGGACAAGTTGCATAATAAGTAGGCGCGCGACTCTGCGTATAGGCTATTCATGGTAAAGTGAGCTCTTTTGAAAGCCTTCTCATTTCAAATAAAAATCAATTAAGGGTATTTTATTTTACCCTTAAACGTTAACTTGCGAGTGTGTTGGAACAGGCACACTGTGTTTAGTCCTATTACTTGCATGGGAACAGTTATTTTTAAATAAAAGTGATTAAAGGATAGAAAATGGCTTAGTGGAAAAAAGTAACTAGGGTCTCAAAAGTGCTCACTTTACATTGAACAGCCTATAAGTAATAATTTAGTGCTGCGTGCATGCGACATAAGCAACTTGTCCTACACACATTAAGGCAATTACTTCTTCCCCAGGCGCTGTAGGCCGCAACTTTCAATACAATTAAAATACGTTTCCGGATATAAGTGTATGGAGCTTTTGTTTTACTATTGGTGCAAAGAAACTATGTCTCGTGTGTGGGCACTGAGTTTCCGAACATTCAGTTATTATATCTTCAAATCGTCACGTTGTTAGCATCTGACGTACTGTATGATGTCCGGCTAATTGCTTTAGAAAGAAACCACAATTATTTTTATCCTAACAATTGCACATTTTTGAGCAGTTTAGGTATTCCGTTGTGTGAACATTTTACACTGTTGGAGTATAGCTTCCCAACGAATTATTTTTATTTAAATAATAGAACTAATTTTTTTAACTGCATGATTGCCGAATTTCCAACTTGAACATTCACAAACAAGTAATCAATGCTGCCAATATTTGAGTTTAATAACGCTGAAGTAAAAGCAATACTATTGTTCTAATAACAACAAACATAATTGTTTGGTTCTAATAAACGCCGAAGTACAAAAAAGTAGTAAATAAATGTAAATATAGGCTGTTCACGGTAAAGTGAGCACTTTTAAATCCCTAGTTACTTTTTATTTCCGCCATTTTTTAGTCCTCTAACCACCTTTTAAAATAAATATTGACATCTAAATACCAAACACAGTGTGTGATTCCACCGCATTCGGGAGTTAATGTCTAGGACTAAAATAAGATATAATTATTAAACATGATTCCAAATGAAGGTGTTTTCAAAAGTGCTCACATTACCGTGAACAGACTATAGCAAAATAGTTTAAACATTCAAACTGGCTATCGTTCACTTCTTATCCGTGTAACAACTCGAAAGAAATAGATTACATTAGTTAGTGAAGTTTTATCTTGCTGACGTAGTGGCAGGCTTTGTGGGGAGGCGCGCGATCCTCCTCTGCCCTCTCCCGGCGACACATGTGTACTACTCGATGACGAATGCGAGAAGCCCTCAGTCGACTTTACGTCGCGCTCAAGCGAGTGAGGGAGCTGTTTCCCACGCCTCCTCGGCCAGCCGAGCTGCTGTTAAGTGCCCCCGCTGTGTGAGAGAGTGATCTTCAACTACCGCCGCCCTGGGACTACTACACCACAGCAAGTACGCTCTCAGTCTGCGCCGTATTTCACGGTCAACTCACCCACCAATTTTCAACGCTCTCCCTCGAAGATAGGCTGTTCACGGTAAAATGAGCACTTTTGAAACCCCTTTTTACGATCTCCTTGTATGCAAGTTGTGTATTCCTCCGCCTTATGTAAAATTAGCATTGACATCGGCCTCATCACTTTATTCATGCGTCAGCCAAGTGAAACTGTACAATTATTAAGAAAGTAAATGCTTTACAAATCTGCTTAATTTTATACCTTGATGCATTAGAAAAACAGAAAGTGAAAGGGATAATTTTAAGTTATCACAAATGATTACCTAACACTTTTTATTCGACGTTAAAATATGTAACTGCTATCGAGCCATCGTTACCAACTTTACTGGGCGAATATCACTCAGTGCGCCCGTTAAAATGTATGCGGGCAGGGGGCAGTGACTTCTTTCTAAGGTTAATTTCTAAAGTGCTCACTTTATCGTGAACAGCCTTTATACACACTGTGTCCTTCTACGATGTGTGCAATTAGCATTGCCATGGGGGGGGGGCGGTGGTGTAGTGGTTAGACTACTCGCCTCCTATACGTAGGCGAACCGGGCTTCATTCCCGGTGGGCCCGCGCCTGGATTTTCGTTTGTGGGTATCGTGCCGGACGGCGGCTTTCCACGGGTATCTTCCGGTTTCCCCGCCCCTTCATTCCGGCGCTGCTCCATACTCACCTCACTTCAACCTCATCGGCTCTCAACACCTCGATGTTGACAGCCGCCCAAATTCCTTCACTCACATATTTCCCTGAGCCTCGCCACTTTTACCCACGCGTCGATCAAGTGAAATTGTAAAACTATTACAAAAGGAAATATTTTACGCATTTGGTCATTCTTCATATTATATGCATTAAAAAGCCAAAGAAATGTTTACCTAACACCATTAATTAGACGTTTATGCATGGAAGTACTTTCTGCCCGTCGTCATTCACTTTACAGGAGTTGCATGCCACTCAATGTGTCCGTTAAGGGTGAATTAAAGCAACTGCCTATAGAGCACTGCACCCGGCTATACAATGTGAAGAACTCATATAAAAGTAGTATAAACACCATAAAAATCGTCAGAAAAGTGCGATTTATTCTGTATATAAAAGAAGAATGTATATACTTTGCAACATTATAAAATATTTTAGTAAAATACGCTTTTCAAATAAAAATATATATCGATTAAAATAGTCTGTCTTTTTAACAAAATTTAAGTGCATTTCCATTATGGATGCAGCCCAATTTACAAGAAAATCTTCGTCATGGAATATCGTCATATTGTTTGCTATGATTGTGTGTAAGAAAATTGTAATAATAATGTAGGATATAATTTTTATAATTACTTTTTATGTCCGTCCATTTGTCGCAAACATTTATGGCCTAAACTGGTGTAAATAAAGTTAATTATAAAATTGATATGATACATTATTACTATGATTTTATTACGCATGATCATAGTAAATATTATGACTATCTTTATTTAAGAAGCTTTTCTTACAAATTCCCGTCTGCAGACGTCCTATTGGTTCACACGGCACCGGACATGCTCACTACACTGTACAACCTCCATTATTGGCCGGCTGTTTGCCAATGTTATGCCGATTCGACAGTGTCACAATCAAGTGGTATTTTCTACGTATAACAATACAACTCATCATGTTCGCTTGAATACACTGTTAAAAAAATTGTCCTTCATTTTACGGAAAAGTGCTGGTAGAAATGTATACAGAAGTGTCCGCAGTCTGTTCGGAAAATCATGGACACAGACTGACTTTCCAGAAACTGGCTTGCCGTACATTTCACAGAGCTTTACGCGAATTTTCACAACATCTCTCTCCGTTAATTTGCTTGTTAGTGTTTGGTTCCTCATGTTTTAAAGAAAAGGGAAACAAAGAAATTTGTAATTTTCGTTATTTGAGTGTTCTACTGTGTATAAAAAGATACTAAAAAATCTAATGTATTTTATACCTCAACGATATTTGAACCCGTTGGCAAAAAAGGTATACCCCATTGCTATAATCTACTCGTACATCATACTTTTCTGAAGCTCTGCTAGTAGTGGTATATAGTTCCTTCGGGCACATTGGGCTTCAGGCCGAGGCGCCAAAGTCACGCAACCGCCATGTTGGATTCCGGACTTCCCACTGTACCCTTCCGTCACGCGTCCGCCATCTTAGATTCCGCCACGTTGTTAGCCAGTACGCCGCCCTATTTGTAGTATGCCATCATATTAGACCGCCATATTTATAGTCAGTAAGTAATTTTTCCATTCTGAGGGTTTTCTCCGAGTGCTCCCATTTTAGTCTTTTAAATACTTTCGTCTTTTCTCCCATCCGTTCATCATCGGCTGTTACTGGAGGCTACCATCTTTAATTACATTTCCATGAATGACCCATCTCGGTATTTTCATTTCTTTCCCCCATTAGTTCCGGCTTTGGCCACTAGGGGCATCGCCATATTATGTTCTGGCTTTAACCACTAGGAGCGCTGGTGTTGGTTTCATTCGATTAGTCGATCTCGCAAGCACTGCACTGGTCTCTAGGGGCGCTCAAAATACAATCTGAAATAATGCGGGATCGAACTGCCGGACCTTGGGTCATCAAACTTACACCTTAGACCACTCGGCTATAGTGACATGTATCGTGATGAGAGTTTATAAGTGTTATAAATCTTACTTCTCATTTAAGACATTACAATTTATTTTTTATTATACAATATTAAGTTTTTCATTTATATATCAATACTTTCTAAGTTGATATACAAACCAATAATTTCTAAGTTTATATACAAATAAATAATTTTTTAAGAATATATTTTTATTGTATAATTTTTATTTCTTATAAATTGTTATAAAATCTTTTTAATAATTAATTTTAGATTTTGTTATTTTTAATTTTGGTTTAGCTTACATATATATTATTTAAGGTTTAACTTGTATACTTTTTCAGTATTTTATTTACATTTTAAATATTTTTTATTAAACTTTAAAGTGTATCGAGTGAGGAGTCTACGGATTCGTATTTTTCAGGCTGATAAGAATATCTCATTAGAATATATATTTACGAGACTATAAGCACCATATTGGATTTTTGAAAGCATATATAAAATGGTTTTATATTATGAACGTTGATTATTCGCACTTTTTCGATATTTATTTACATATAATATTTTTTTTTTTTTATTCGAGAAGTAAGTATGTAGGGACTTCTATGTTGGACTTAGAAAAAATATTTCCTACTCCTTTGTAATGCAGTGCTTCTAAATTTTACACCATCCCATAATCAAAACTGTTCAGTATCAACTTCGCTTAACCTGAGATAACCTTACCTTACTTCACCTGTCCTAACTTTACCTAACCTAAGATGTCCTAACTTTACCTAACCTAATATGACCTAACCCAATCATCACGTAAGAACTTTAAATATATATTTTTTATTTCTCTCGACATTCAATCGTCAGACTCTAGTCATTGCTAGACCCCTCTTCACCTCCCCTTCTTCCAGCTTTACTTAACAACCATATCGAATTGTACTGAATACCAAAACAGATATAGTACCTTTCACCATGACATTAGCTTGCCTCATTCGTGCTATTAACAATACAGTCCATATCCACCACCATATCTCAGACTTACTGATCAAAAATAAAATTCAACTATATTGACTACCATTTCAGCCCATCTAACTTTGCCAGTTACACAACATATAAACAAAACATGCTAGGCGCCGAATCAAATATTCCATCCATGCTATCATAAGATCTACGACATCCATATTGTCTTAATTCCCATCAAACAATCCCGCTCATACTAACCAATCATACCAGCTAAGCATTCTGCACTCTCATACTAACTACATTAAAAAAAAAAAAACAAATCACACAATTAAACCATTCTCCTCGCACCATCTAAGCTATACTTTTTTTTCATACTGCCAAAATAACAGAACTTGTGATCAGATCATACCAATCAACCATAGAAGAAACTAACTATACAACTAAGTCATACTTGTATGTGTTCAACCCCATGTCAGGACTTTGAATATATTTTATTTCTCTCGACATCCATCCACGTCCGGCCGTGATTGGCAATGGCGTGTACTTTAAAATGGCGCATTCATGAAAGCACTATAGACATTGCTTGCCACAGTTGTCCATTACATAACAACGTGTTATCAAGCGGCGAGTTCAGTGGCGTGATTATTTTGAAAATCTAACGAGAACTTCTTGAGATATAAGGGGATGTTCATAGGTGTATGCATTTGACTCTAGCTGTGGCGGAGCAGGTTGCCATCCGCTGGGAGATGTCCTTCAGATAGTTCCTAACCAGATGACGCACGCGCTAGTGATACAGTAACACAGGTACCGAGATCATGCGGCGATCATAGAACCGTACTTGTGAGTTCGGGTGAAGCTAAAGGAAATATCGTACCCCAACGAGGGAAGACTTGGTATGCTTCTGATATATGGTGAATGTAAACGAAAAGCGACGGTAGCGGTAGCGTTATGAAGAGGAGTCCATATTACGATAGTGTGCGTTGCGAATGACACTGTTGAGACTTTGAAGGATGCTGTTGGTAGGTGGGAACTGTACTACTCTGGTGAGCAGGAGACACATACCAGTAACAGTGGAAACCAGGTAACCGAACACGGAACTTGAGAGTGTCTCAAAAATAAGCCTGACTAGTGGTGTTCACATTTTACAACGGTACAGATCTCATCCGTACCTCACATAACTTCATCAGCACCTATATGAGCGTGATTATGCGAGGATGGTGGAATTTCGTCGTGCTATTCACTTGAAAATGCGATACAATAAACAATTTCTCCAGCGAGTTGTTTTCACCGACGAAGCCACGTTTCCCAAGTAGCAACATACATTGGCCTACTGGTTGGCATTTGGTTGGAAAGGTTGGCAATATGTTGGGTTAGAAAACATACATGAATACAACGTTTGCCCAACGTAATATGCCAACCAAACATTTTTATTTGAAAATTTTAACAAGATACCTTATAAAAACATACATCAACAACTCACTATATAAAAATGTCACATGTTGCAACGACCATTTTTGAAAACTTTAAAATGGTTGACTAAATGTTGGCGACATGTTGGTAGACATACTGTTGGTAATGTGTATGTATCAGCGAGCTGCATAGTAAACATAGAGAGGGTGACTGAGTGATTACAGCGCTTTTGGCGGAAGCCATCGGCAAACTGTCCCGCCATTTTTCATTTCAGTCCAAACATTGTCAGCTGATGCTCATTGTCATGTTGTTACCGCGAATGAGACGTGATAAGTTTTTGAATATTGATATACTGTTACGTGTGTTTCGTTAACAGCTGCGTGTAAAGTGGCGTTGCTGTGTGTGCGCGCGTGATTTCAAATATTTGATGTGCATTATTTATACGTTTTAACTGTGAACTGTTTTTATGACGAACTTAATTATTTACATCCACGCCTGTTTATTTATCACAACGTTATACCTTTGCCCTAGGTGTTTGAAACACAGTCGTGTAACGTGATTTGCCACAAACCCAATGAAATACTAAGCCCAGTCCGATAAATTTCAATAAACCTAATAAACAGTAATTAGCAATACATAGAAATATGAGCGGAATAAAAGTTACCGTAGGCTTATTTGTGTACATGTTCACCGCTATCTTTTAAGTTTGTGTGACAACAAATAAACAACACGAGTTGCGTGCTTGAATTTAATGTGCCTTTTTCGTTTGACTGGTTGTTCCTTCGTTCTGATATTTACTCCAACTGAGGCCGTCCTTTTAAAGAAATAACCCAACAAATCTCAATAACAAAAGAATAAATACTAAAGTTCTTTACCTCGCAGATGTAACAGTGTTTAACACAGTCGCAGCAAAATATTGACGTGCATTACGTGTAATACGCTATGTCGTGGAAAACAAATATGTTACTTAAAAATAACCGTAAGAACTATCGCCAATTCAGGCATATTTAAAACGTCATAAAGCTGACCTAAATAATGTTAGAGGCCTAAAACTGTGAATATTCGTACGGAATGGTTTTTGAAATAGGCCTATGACAATTTTTTTATCAGGGAAAGTGTGGGGCAAAATGAGTGGAAAATATGTACTTCATAATAATATTTACACATGGAAATACATGAATTGCCAAAAAGACATTACCAAACCAATACAAACACCTAAATTTATAGTGGGTACTGCAATGAAGACCAGGGGAATTGTGGGGTAAAAAATACAAAATATGTACATGTTTATTATAAACAATTTTCCTATAGTTCATAGCCCTCTCCATCAGGTGAAATTTTGCGCGCCTCATAAAATCTGTGTTCCGTATTAATAATAGAGAGGATTTATACCATTTTCCGGATTTTTTTTTCCTTCAAAAAAGCCCCCCTGCTTTACATTACCTAGGCGATATGTTTACATTTACAGGAACCTGCTTTCTTGGAGCACCCACAAAATTTAATTTCCATGTCTGTCTCAATACACAAAAATAATTATTTTGATTACGAGATCAATCCACCGACTTTGTGGTTTGATGCCAGACTGCTGTAGTGTATAAATAATTTGCATTGCAGTTTCGAGCCGAAACACCACAGTCCATTGCACCTTTAATATTTCCGAGCACTCAATTAAATGGATACATAAATCGCTTGAATGCTCCCATGCATAGGCTTATACACCGCAATCTCAAACATGCTGGCTGGTTTGATACTAACACAATTCTTCACAAAAATAACATTCACAACACTACACTATATAATTTCCCAGCGGTTTGTTTTATGCCATCTTTAACCTTGCAAAGCAAAATACGCGAATAACACTTTATTTCCAGCCAGCTTGTTCGTGAAAATGTCCAATTGTATTTTATTTGTCGATTATTTTGGGTACGTATGCGTGATACTCCTTACTGCTACGCCTTACCACGGACCTATGTTTTGACTGAAATTAAAATGGCGGACAGAGGTTCAAGTGGTCTCAATCTGGAAACGCTTCCGCCCCTCTATGTTTACTGTATAGTTCTTTGGTATTTATATTTATGTTGGGCCAACGTTGTAAAACCAACATTTTATGACAAAGTTAGGGAATATATATTATTAATTAAAACAATGTTTCTTTCGTGCACATTATGAAATACAAATGTATTTCACGATAGTTCCAATCTCTATTTGAAATATGTGTAGTTGATTTTATGTTGGGACAATGTTCGAAACCAAACAGTTGGCGATCGGTAATTTTTTTAGTTGGGCCAACATCGTGTAACTATCATATTTCCAACAATGCTCAATATATCTAGGTTTTTGAATTCATAAATGTGTTTGTTTCAAGTTTAATTCGATGGTCGAGGTTGGCTGAATGTTGGTAATAAGTTCGTAGATATACAGTTGGTAATTTGTATTAATTTTTATGTTGGGCCAATATTGAACAACCAACACTTTAATGTCGAAGTTAGGGAATAGTTATTCTTAGTGGGAAAAATGCCTATTTCGTACATTTCGTATATATGGTGTAAATGTTGTTCACGATACTGATAATTTTCTATTAGATATGTTCAGTTGGTTTTGTTTTGGAACAATGTTGGGAACCAAAGGATTTTCGTTAGTTGGGCCAACCTTGTGTAACCAACATAATTTCAACAATGCTCCACAAAAAGTTTGGGATGAGAAAAAAACATAATTTTTCATGTTTGCGTAAACATTTAGTTTTGTAATTAATAAACTAATTGCATTTCAAATATATTTTGATGGTCATGGTTGTCTGATAGTTGGTAACTAGTTGGTAAACATACAGAACATTTTTTTTGGCCCAATGTTGGCTTAACGTCTGGCTGTAGCATTGGGCCAACGTTGAAAAATATGTTAGCCCAACGTCAAAATGTGACTCAGCGCAACGTTGGCCCAACGTGTATTTTTGCGTTGGCTGCCAACTGAAATATGACGCTCAACCTAATTTATTGGGCCAATGAAAATTTGTGGTTTTCTACACTCTTTCCTAAATTCTCTTTCTTTCAAATATATGCCTCTATCTATCAAGAAAACCAAAATGCTCTTTGTTGGCTGTACATTGGTTTATTGTGCGTACATTACAAATTACCAATCTAATGTGACAGAATCCCAATGACTAAGTAACGTTGGTATTACGTTGGTTATTCTTAGTATTTTGATCATTTGGTAAATAATATTCTTTTCTCTTTCAGAAAGGCATTCACAAGTAATTTAGCCACAGTTAGCAATGTTTTGCGAAGATGGGTTATTGCATTCCTATGCCAACTAATAAACATCGTTCTGCCAACGTGCTGTATAACCATCAGTTTAAGTCAACATTACGGAATTGGTATTCTGAATGAAAACAGTGCCTCTTTCCTGTATTTAATTAAGTGCAATTGATTTTCGCATAACTGACCATTTTTCTTTGAAATATGCTTTGTTGGTCTTGTGTTGGGAGAGTGTTGGAGCCCAAACAATTGATAATTAGTACTTTTTATTTAGTTCATTGGCCAATTTGGCCAATATTGTAACTAACGTATTTCCAACAGTACTCAATATTACGTATGTGATCAAACAATTATCAATTATGCTTCATGTTTTGATTAGCAGTTAGGATTATAATTAATATTATTTTTGTTTCAAATAGATGTTTATGGTTATGGATGGCTGATTGCTGGCAACACGTTGGTAGACATAGTTGGTAATTGGCATGAATTTTGTATGTTGGGCCAACATTGTATATTCGAACTGGATGAAATATGATGATACATACCCATTTCTGCACTAGGGATAACCAGTTACAGTAGTCAAATTGATAACAAGTTGCAGTAGTCTAGTGGATAAATTGTCGGGCTGATAATAAACGAGACGTGGGTTTAAATCTGGTATCTTCCAATGGATTTTTCAGGTCGTAATGTGAAGTGGTATGTGATGATAATTAATAGTGTTAATGTGTTTTAAAAAAATTTATAGGGTAAAATTTATTTAAAGCAATTTCAACCAACGTTGGTAAGATGTTTTTTAATAGTTGGCATTATGTATCCAGTAACGGTTGGGTTTCCATCATATTATATTGGTGATCTGCAATATACACGTGATAAACCAACGTAAAGCCAACAAACAGCATTTTGGTTTTTTGATTGATAAGGCATATGTTTGAAAGAAAAAGAATTTAGGAAAGCGTTCAGAAAACCATACATTTTCATTGGCGTAATAATGTAGGTTGAGCGTCATATTTCAGTTGGCAGCCAACATAACAGTACACGTTGGGCCAACATTACTATCTCAATACTTAATTACATCCCGGAACAGGTCTAGACGGTTTTCTTATGAGCACCGCACCGATATTTACGAATTCGAAAGGTACCGAAAGATAATATACGCTTAAATGGTATATATGAGGATCACTCAAATTGTAAACGTCAAAACTTTTCTATAATCGAAATAATTTTAGTTTTTTGATGTAATACTATGTTGGCTGAAACTTGTATCATGGAAACTGAATGATTTTTGTTCGGTTCCTTGACACAGGATGAGTACTCACAACTTTTATCTTATATACCTGTCCTTACCAAACACCTTATACGACGACTCCGGAAATTTGGATCAGGTTGTTCACAACTAGCAGAACAAACATAACCACACTAAGGAAACTCAATAGGAAATACTACCAAGAATTAATGTAGCCGAACACAGAGATTAGTTGAAAGAAATAATTATTTACTTAGGCCAAATATATTTTTGTGACATCATAAATACTATGAATGTTGCAGAAAATCTAATCTCATGAAAGTGTGCCAATTTTTTAATCAATGAACAATAAATTTTAGGTGTGTCTCGTAGATAACAATTAACATATGTCATGTGAATATCCCTTAGAATCACTAGCCTCTCCCATGACGTGCATTTAAGAAATTAAGTTAACTTAGTTATTTTAAAATAATCGCACGTCACTTTCAAGTTTAAATAAAAAATGTTCTCCATTAAAAAATAGCTTGCGGTAGGGTCTGTGAATCTTCAAATTGGGTTTTCATTAGTGTAACCAAATATGCAAGTCTGTTACATGTTGAGATTTAAAAAAAAAAAAAAAAAAGCGTCACGGAAGCCTCCAAAAATCATTAAATTAATCTTTGTCTCAGTGCTCTGGTAAAAATTCTAAATTACTTATATGTGATTTTTTTTAAGTTTTACATCTTGCTGGTGTAGGAAATCTTGAACTCGCTGACTCGGCTAGCACCTCCACGAGGCTAGGGACATCTTCTCACCATCTTCCCTACAAGACTCACGCACCTGGCATGCGGGAATGCACAGTCCAGCTGCACACACACACGCGACGCAGCAGTACCTACGTAATTTAATATACTAAATTTTACTCGCGTGCGTTGTCCGGCACAGGCTTTAATCTCTACGTCGACCGAACACGTTTTCGCCTCATAGGAACAGCCTGTTATATACGGCGGACTAGTGAAAAATAAAAATAAAAATAAATTAAATCCTGCTAGGCCAAACCACAGGGTCGGTAACTGGCCTGGCGAAAATCAATATGGTTAAACATCTTAAAAATGATTTACTTAGAGACGCAATCGAAAAACTCGCCTATCATGAGAGAGCTAGCTGACAGATTCTGTAACACGTCATACGTTGTCATGGCAACTGTCAACAAACTCCATGTAGCTTATGGCCTCTGGATGCAAAACAAATTATCACCATAATTGCACTAAGAAATTAAGAAATTATTATTTTAAAAAAATATAAATTATTTAGTGCAAAAGTAACGAATATCCTTTGTGTTGTGGCCATAATAAACAGAAAAATGAGAAATAAAATAAAACTACTTGGTTGTGTCACATTAAATACATATGAAAAATATCCAAGCGAAAACGTTAGAAACAAAAATTTAGATACCTTCAGCGATTCCGAAGATGTTTGGGGTGAACACCTGAGCTGAATAAACGTTAATATAACCATTTGACAGGGTCAGTTGATAACGCCTGGATAACAGTAATTGAGTACGTGACAATGCTAATTTTTATATGTCTAAGAAAATAAGTCAGAGAAAGAAGTAAATAAACATATCTTCAAAATAGTTCAGGTAAGGCTATTAAAGTGTCCAAAATTATTTCTTATACTCATATCACAGAGTAAAGGCTGTTCACGATAAACTGAGCACTTTTTTTTTATCCTTGCTTAAACTCTACTTGTATGCACATTGTGTATTTGTCCACAATGTTTAAAATTAACATTGATATCCGCTGTTCACGATAAAAGTTTCCCTTCACTCATTGATTCAGTGGCGTTTTCCTGTGATTCATCAGTAATTTTTTTCACTGTTTTTTTTTTTTTTTACTGATGGATCAGTTAAACAGTGTGTAGAAATGGCCATCAGACAGCATTTAAAAATGGCCGTTAAACAATGTGTATAAAGTGAAAAAACAATGAATAAACCAATACAAAATACTTCCTAAAATGTGTTTCCCTTTCAAAACACCATTTTACGAGGTAATATGAACATTCGGCATTTCATTCCGTTTTTACGTCTTTCATTTCGTTTTCATGTAATCGTCACAGGGCTCTGTTTGGACGTTTTAACTACAAATAATGTGGTATATAATATTCTTTTTAACAATCATAACGTTACCAATCAAACCAAAAACGAAAAGTAAGGAGATGCAATTAAATCTTCACGATTTCATAAGAACTATAATACATGTATCTTCCTCCTATTTTTTTAGGACTTAATTTGGTAGCGCAGATGGTAAGGGTGTGAGAGTTCAATACCGGCCACCTCCGAAGATATTTTTACTCTTTTTAAATTACGGTAAATTGCGCAATATAAACAGTAAACCATCTTAAGTATGTTTATTTCTCATAATTAATTGGCTAAATTCAATTTTTTAAATATTTAATTCACCACTGCAGTCAGCCGTCACTTATTCAATCAGTGAAATTGTTTCACGGCACTAATTCAACTAGTGGTTTTCCATTGATTCGAGTAGTTGAATTTCACTGCGAATCAGTGATTTTCCACTGATTCGAATTTATAGTGTAAATGCCAATTTTTTTCCTGTGTGTTTATCTACAGTGTACTGGTATTATATTTTATATTTTTATGGTTTGGTATTACATTACAATCCAATAAGAGTGCGAAACGTGAGAAGTAAATTTACAAAACTAAAACCAACGAACTTAAGAGAATTTTAATTTAGTATCATATTCCAAACAAATTTCACAACGATACACAAGTGATATTTTTAGGTAGATTGGAAAGGGATATTTATTAACTCCATAACACCATTTTTTTTTTCATAACTTGTTGCGTTGTTAGCCTATACATTCAAGTGTTTCATTACAAAGTTCAGACGTAAAGGAACTAGAGGAAACCTCCTAATCGTCGGTAAACCAGGCGACTTTTCCAACAAGTTGCTCTTGAATGATCCAACCTTTGTATTTGCTTTAAATTTTTTGCCACGGTATTTTTATTCAATCCTCATAGTTACACGAAACGAATTATAAGAAGTTATTTTTCCATTGCAACGACCTGTGCATATTGGTACAGTGTCACGAAACACAAACCTATTAAAAATATGGACAGTAGGACGTCCTTAACAAGGAAACAACTACAAAAGTACGTCAACTCACGGAGTTTCCGTGTTTCTGTCCAAGAACGGTAAGCAAACGCGACTTCCGTCACGATGTTTTTTGCACTTCTGTGCCCAAACTTATCTTACACAGCTTTCCATATGAACGAGTTTGCGGTGTTATCTGCGCACGTTTCGTATAGTCGCTTCCTCGGGACAACGTACCCATTCTTGCTGCTTTCATTACGATAACCCAGCATTTCCTTATATATATTTGAATACCTGTAAGTTTCACAAATTCATGCCTCAGCACTCGAACCATTACACTGTTAAATTTTTCAATGCTAAAAATGTTCACATTCACGGGAATTTTTCCTGAAACCTGCAGTAAATACACAAACCATCCATCTGTAATGACGAACAACGGAACTAAACTCCGCGAATACAAAATGCGGAACCTTTTCCTTATTTTCTATAGCTTCGGGCTTCGGAAACGAATAATGGTGAATATGGACGATGCGTTGTTCACCTCTGTTATCAGAAGATTATCGCAGATTTGACTACAAACATGACTAGAAAGTAGGAAAACTTGTACGTGTCGTCACATTTATATAGAAACAAAATATTTGTTAGTAAGCTGTTGCAAGGTGGAAGGTAAGTGGGGAGTTACAGACTGTAATTCTTTTTATTTGTATTGAAGTCTTTCTCCAATATAAAATATTGTAACATTTTAATTATTTTTGTTGCACAGTGCAGCACCCGCATAATTAACATTTAAGATCGTTTTATATTTTGTTTAATGAATTGGAACTGTATGGAAACTTACCCAATAAATTTGTGAAAAGACTCCATAAAATTAATGGAAAGTTCAGTGATTTTTTTGGCAATTCTCTTATTGAAGAAAAGGATGTATCCTCAAATTTACGGGTGTTCGTGCCTAATTTTTTACCAGTATTTCTACATATTTTCAAGCAAAATTTTTCTTACAGTGTATCAATTGTTTATTGGCTGCGGTTTGTTATAGGCACTTTTTAAGGTCCCCCCCTCCCCCAGCAGTCATTAGCCACTAATAAATATATAATGTATTAGACTGCAGCCTCACACATTATCGTTTGAGTGCGATGAAATGTATACACTGTGTTTATTAATTATATAGCAATGTTTATATTATAAAGTGGTGGGATGATACAAATTGACTGAAAGGAAAATTTTAGCAGGGCCTTAAAAGTGCTCACTTTACCGTGAACAGTCTATACCATGTTGCTCATGACTTGGTCACGCTATTGTTTCCTGTTTACGGCTAGCTCAAAGTCACATAAGTAGGGTTTATGAAACTTCAATCCAGTGACAACAGAACAATAGAGAAAATTGCTTGCTTGTTGGATACCGTGCCAGGAAAGGGAAGTGCGTAATTCACAGGTCTCTTGTTATAGCCGTGTTTCTCGCGGCTGCTGCAAGCGTGATGTTTATTTTCAGAGAACTTGTGGACGGAATTAATATGACTGGCCAATTAACTGAAGTTAGTGCATCCTGAGGCTGTCTCCTGTGACTGAGATTATTATTAGTTCATCACCAGTAAGAGAACATTTATCAGTGTAGTAACGTTACACATCTCAGTGTGTTATTAAGTACGGAACAACAGTCAGTAATATTAATTAAAATTAATAGTATTCTACGATGAATTTCACTCTTAAATTAAGTTTCAGAGAACGTATTTAAAATATGTCTTACCTATAAAAACGTTTCAAAACCCACAGAAGGGAAATAATGTACACATTCATAATAGCGCCATTTTACTTTTGGTGAAGCTTGTACAAGAATTCATACATATTTTAAAATATTATACTCCAAAGATTTGTAGATTTTTTTTTTATGTTACGTTTTGAAACACACGATATACTATAATGTGTTTTCAGTAAACTTCCTAAAGTATAATGAAATTTTTGTTTAGTCTATTGGCTGTTTCTTCACACTTTTTGAATCAAACCTTTGAAAAATCACCCCATGTATAGCAAGTTTGGTTCTTTCCTAAATCGGTTATATATTACAAGAGGTATATTATTCTGTTAGCATAAGAACGCCTTATTTTTTGTTAAATTCAAATTTGAATTTATATTTTATCTATAAATTAAAATATTTTGTAAATAATTAATGGAATAAAAGCAGGGAGAAAATAAGTGTGTTGGTAATAGATAGTAACAAATTGTTCTCATACAAAATATTAAACTGAGTGTGCAAGAATACGGTGCGTTGCCCCTTTGGTGTAATTCCTTAGACTTGGTTAGGCTTTGTTTGCGTGAAGCGGAGGAATATCCTGAAAGTATAACTTTAGCAGGGCTTCAAAAAAATTGTAAGTAACCGTGAATGGACTATAGAATTACCGTATAGTAGGCAGCTTATATAGAAACTTTGAACGCCGCTACTTCACAGTTCTGGGAACTGAACAACGCATTTACCTCTTTCATTAACTAATATTGGCAAGCTGACACGCATTCGTGCTTTCTCAATGCGCGTGTACGCTTATATGAATTTCTTAAGAGTGTAACGATGGATTCCACTAGTACTTTGCTACCATCACAAATGTAATAGAGCCAGTGTTCTCAATAATCATCCCAGCCTCGCACAGGGAGCTTGCCAACAGCTCACGAAAACGACTGCCATAGGAACCGTCATACTCTAAATATGAATCAGTCATAATTGCACTGTTTAAAGCAGTTAACAGTATCAGACTTATTCAACAGTTACTTCTGTCAATTTGACTTATAAATTAGTGACAAAATTACCGTTTTCATCCTCTTTTATTGGTTTAGTGACATTTTCAATCATTTCTTTCACTGTTTTTCAGTGATATGTTATTTACTTATGTATCAGATAAACAGCATGTGTCAAATGACAGATAAACAATGTGTATCAAATTAAATAATAACGCATGATTTAATACAATTTATAAAAAATATATTTTTAATGTTTCATTTTTTATGGTACCATTGTTCTAGGCAACATGAACATTCAGGCTAAATTAAATCAAAATTAAGTGGAGCCACTTTCACTTATTCGAGTAGTTGAATGACACTGCGAATCAGAGGATTTCCACAGATTCGAGTTCAAAGTACATTACTTGTGAGTTGAATCGAAGCATCTGTTGAATTCTGGCCAGTGAAATCTGTGAGTCCTGAAGGCTGCACGTGTGACTATTCAAACCTAATCAAATCAAAGGTTGTGATCTTGGGTGAGTCGCAGTTCCTGAGCATGCTGTAGATAGGGCAATGTTGAATGAACTACTGAGGTCCGGTGTAAATTGTACGTCCAGAGGTAGTGGACCGGAAAATCTTTGGAGTATACATATTTTCCAAGATCCTGCTATACCGTTATCCTTTTGTGGTTGGATAACACATTTTTTTTACAATACTTTACCGCATACAAACCACTACAAACTTTTAGTTTTTGAGATCCACAGTTTCAATTTGACCAGAAAAATTGGGCGTACAGATAACGGCCAATTAAGCAAGAAAAGAAGTCGGACATGCCCGCAGTACCACAGAATAGGTAAGCATACAGTCGGAATGGCGTGGCGGTATTCCTATTACATTGATTTAGACGTATATTCAACTTCATTTACGAAAACACGCTTATGACAGGCAGTGTTTGGTAACATAACGTAAACCAACTAATAACGCACAATATAAAAATCCTATATCAGCTGTTGCGTAAACGAATGAAAATGAATCTTAAGTTGGCTATTCTGACAGCTGTACCCACGATAAACCAACCACAGAGAAAAACACGGACAGGATAATGTTCCTAGGCCAATTATTAATATATTTTATTTTACGCATTCATAAAATATAAGTAGGGGGAGACGGGCAGTGCCACGATGCTAGGGCGTCATTAGTGGCTTAAGTGCCATTTGATTAGGCTGTAAAGTTGTGTCAGGAAGGTGGATCCTAATTGTAGCTATCCTTTAACCTCGTCAATTGATATTCCCCCCTCCCCTTCTCACTGGAGTGTCAAAAAATGTGATTTTAATGCCTGCTGTAAATATCTCCATTAATTTAATTATGTTGTTTAAATAATACTAGGTGTGTTGTGGTTGGCTGTTATCTTCCCCTATACCACATGAGCTGGTCTGTAATTGGCTGACTAAATGGTGGGTGCCCTTTCGCCGGACAAAGAGCCCAAGCGACATTTGAGGGACTTTGAAATTTTTTGTAGGTAGGATGGCGGGAGAGGGGGTGAGAGGAGGGACGGGTTTTGGTGTTGGATGTATAGTCGGGTGCTTCTTCGTTTGAATTCCATCGAGGATAATTAAAGCATAATTAGATCTGTAGTGGCATATTCCTTGGTTCGAGACCCATAGAGGGTAATCAGATGTAATTGTGTGTAACTGCATAATAAACAACTATGAAAATAATGAGACTAAGTAGATATACCGAGACAGTAATTATACATTAAGTACACATGTTTACTCATCGACTGCCGAAACACAACTGATAGTGGTGTGGTGCTCCTCCAATGCAGAGTATGGTCTATAGTAATTATAATTATAATAAGTCAGAGTAATTGCATACGAAGAAAAATTACACAAAGAGAAAACATGTCAGGCAAGAATACGACCGCTCAGCTCGAAGGCTGGACGCAGACTGATTTTTAAAACACAAATATATTTGGATTAAAACCCCAGCCATCTTGGACGACATGTAAGTGAGAAATATTATTTTTAATTCAAACCTACAGTATTCACCGTACATAGTGTCAAAATGTGATTTTAATCCCTGCTGAAAATATCTCCATTAATTTAAATATGTTGTTTAAATAATACTAGCCACACAATCATACTAATATCATGTTGGAATACTTTAACCAAGCACAAAATTCTGCAAAGTCCACTAGTACCTAGAGGGGGCATGCCCTTACTGTCAGGCGAGAGTGTTTCGGTTTTTGAAGCCAGGCGCACTGAGGTCATGGCGGCAGACCTCAGTCAACCGGAAGATGCGGAAGAGAAAACATATACATTCTCTGTATGGGGAAGGGGTAGACAGCCCTGAGGAAGATAGAGGGGGCGAACAAGGTTCCAATGAATGCCGACAGGCGAGTGGAGAATGTGACGAGAGATAGACTGCCTTCGCCCTTTCCATATTTTGCCGATGGGCGTGCTGAGATCGTGGCGGCTGACCTCAGTATGCCTTCGCCCTCGCACGAGAGAATATCGCTCTCAGAATGAAAGAGAAGGGGGAGGGCGCACATCCCCTTCTGTATTGAATGCTTGCCGGGCGACATAAGGGACTACAGGATGGTTTGAATGGAGGTTGGTTAACAATTAGGTGTCTTCGAGCATAGCTGCTTGTGTGTTTGTTGGTGTGTATGTATGTACGTTTGGGCGTATGTGTAAGTGCTCGTGTGTGCATGTTTGTATGGGTGTATGTAGGAGGGTAACGTGGGCTAACGTGTATGTAGGCTAACGTAAGTAAATGCATAACATGAGTACTAAGTTTGTGAACATTTATGAATGACCAATTCGGTGATCAATGTACACAACTTTATATTTGGAAATGCGAAATCTCATTGATAATATGTCCCAATCCATACTAATGTATATATGATGGTCCAGGTTAAATTAATAGTCTTTGATAAGTGTTAAACAAGTTAAAATTGCATCTCGGTAGTCACACATTCATTAATGTGTAGACTGTCTCTGAAACTTACATTAATAATTGCAATGTAAATTTTAAATAATGTGTGCACACACTGATGGTCGTTACTGTTGAATTATGAAACCTGACTTAAGAAAAATAAATATATATACTCAAACCAACAACCAGGGGCATGGTTAAACGAAATAGGCTTTTTATATTAATTGTCATAAGCGATACACAACTGATAACGACATTTTGGGAGACACACACTCGTAATTTGTGCTCGAGAATAAATTTATAATTTATAAGTCAATACCTTATTTTATTACTAGTTCCAGTGTTAAGTCGCTCAAATATGTGAGTGTATTAAGTGTGCGTGAGTGCGTGCGCAAGGCCACTTCTTTTTGACGACCGTTGAAGCTACGAGAGCCAGCCAACTAAGGAACAACTGTCAGAGCGAGTGTAGGTAGGGGAGTCCATTTGATTCCAAACTACACTGCTACACAGCGCCACGATCGCACGAAGGGTTCCACTACAGATTCGAACAAGAACGCCTCGCATCATGTGCGATATCCATTTGGCAACACCAGAGCGTCCGTGTGTCCCCAGTTCAATACAATCTAGCATCCCACTTATATTAAAAATTTAAACATAGGTTTACCTCACTACACTTCATACTGACCAAACAATATGTTATAACAAATAAAAAATCAATATTATCAACAAAAATATTTTTATTACATTATTAAAACTTCAAGAAATATGTATGAACACAGAAATACAAAATAGCATGCAAGTTGCTCACAAGAATGTGCAGAACTCGTTAAAAACAGCCATTACTGCGATAAACTGTGCTTACACTTTACCATATGTTTAACCAATGTATAATTTCTTGTAAACACATGACCATTTAATTATATTTCATTTGTTTGCATTCCTGAGATCTCAAATTTGAGATATGGAACAAGTCATGTCAATTTACAATACCTATATATACAATAACATATACAATAGTATTGTACAATCAATGTCAGCTTGGAAGCCTCTGGGAAGCTCTTTGGCATTGTTCTCTGTGACCACGAGACCCTAGTGTCGCAGAAGGGTAGTCTGCCCATCTCACTTCACTTAGTCATGGAGCATACATGGTCACATTCACACAAATTCACTGCCGCTCTTTCTAACGTTCCCTGAATCCTGTAGCATTTACTCGCATCGCAAGGTTTTCCAACGGAGTTCGATTACCCATATCGCATTAACGATCTAAGCATAATTGGTTGGAGTATCATTTTGAGAAATTATTACTTGAAAATAGCTGTTTATGGAGTATACTACAGTGTGCAGTCTTCTGCTGGGCTCGCACAGACTGATTTATTTTGCTCATGAATGCTGGGAAGAAGTAACAATATATGTCTTTGTTCAGCTCATAGTTCACAAAATCGTTCGTTTTTGGTGGTAACAAAGCTCGAACATTGTGTCTGTCATCTAAAGTGGTGAATTTAAACCTTTGCCTTATGCATATAATTAAATTTTAATTAGGTTTTTAGGAAAGGAATGGTTTCACAAAATCGGTAATCTAAAATACAATTTATAGTCCCCAGTACTTTTGAAATGTTCCAAAAAAGTATTAACTATAACATTCTATTTAATAGTGCAAAATCATCTGTGGTAATAATTTAGGAACGAAACAAACTCGCATAGATGCACTGATGCTGCACAATAAATTTTCACGAAGGTGATGACAGGGACAGTGGTAAATTATCCTGTTAAGGATTGTTAAGTTAAAAAATAATTGTATTGAACAAACCAGAAATTTTTATTTCATTTAAAGTTTTTAATTTTGTCCAACGCGTTAAGTGGCATTAGTAAATTTTTATAATTATATTCCTTTGTAAAAATAATTAGATTTTGGTTTTTTGACATTTTACAATTCTTGTGGAAAGTTTTTAAAGGAATTAATACAGTACTTTTTAGGTAACTTCAACAGTAGTTTCTTTGTATTTACTTCGGGAATTGAAAAATTACCATTAGAGAACCGCCACATTGCTAATTTTTAAGAAGTTTCTTGCAGTGAAATATTTCTTAGATTATAATGAATTAGGATACTCACGAAAGCTATATTAGTAAATAAGTTTTTTTGAAGTGGTGTTATCAGGGATTAGTAAATCAGTTTCTAATGCAGTCAAAGAAAAATAATGTCATTAAGATGGGCATCTACAGCTCCAATAAGGCATTGCTTCTTGTAGTCAATTGAAACCCTTCTGAATGCTGTGAGAGAGATACATGGAATCAAACGACATGCTGTCAGCGATGGGTAGCTTAATGCACAAAATGTTTAATGGTAACGTTCTTCCCAACAACCCAAAATGCTCTCTTCTTTTCACTACTTCGGATAAAACTTTATCGTG
This sequence comes from Dryococelus australis, assembly GCA_029891345.1. Lineage (NCBI taxonomy): Eukaryota > Metazoa > Arthropoda > Insecta > Phasmatodea > Phasmatidae > Dryococelus > Dryococelus australis. The sequence goes on from CM056993.1 coordinate 166,025,738, forward strand.
GTGGTGCCAGAACTATTCCAGAGGCTGCTGCAGACGAGATGGACGTGGATGACATGCTGGCAGAGGCGGGTGGCTTCGGCCGCTACCAGTGGCTGCTGATGTTGCTCTTCTCGGTGATCAACGTGCTGTCGGCCTTCCACTACTTCGGCCAGACTTTCATCAGCCTGGTGCCTGAGCACTGGTGCTCAGACACCAACAGTTCCGACCCCCTCGACTGTCCCGGGGATGGCAGTTTGACTTCAACTCCACTTTCGGTTTCCGCACGGCCGTCAGCGAGGTTCGTTCGCATATTCTTTGCAGCCTGTTGTGCGGTGATATTTAACCAGGATATGTAACTCTCTGCCAGTTGTTTCCCACGTCAAAGAGTAAACGATTTTAATTTTCTCAGTGTCCGATCACTCTGTTTCAATTTTCGGTCCCCCTCATCTGTAAATCTTGCCATCCGTATGGATGCTGCCGAGGTGGTGGATGTTTGGCCGCAGTTGGCGTAGTAGCTAGATCGCTCGCCCACCATCAAGGTAAACCGGGTTCGATTCTCGGTGGGGTCACTCCCAGATTTCTGCAGATGAGAGTCATGTCGGACGATTCCGGTGGTCTGTGGGTTATCTCGGGGTTCTCCCGTTTCCCCAGCCCCAGCATTCCAGTGCTGCTCCATATCCACATTGCGTAAACTTCACCGTCTCTCAAGACGCCCTGACTCATAGTCTAAAGATGAGGTAGGAAGATCTCGCTTGCTGCGCACAACCAGTCTCGGTGGCCTAACATTGAACTGCTTTTCTCCCAACACGTCTACCGAAAATGGCGTGGTTTGAATTTTAGGTTAGAAAACTGATTTGTAAACCAGTGCTTAGTTCTGTTTTTATACTTCCTCTAGCCAGTTTGTAATGCTTTTTGATTAAATTCAAAATGGTAAAGGAATTGTATTAATCAAATAGTGCTTGTTAATAAAAAATAAAGATGTAAACAAACACGTTGATCACTGTTGACCATGTGACTTTGACAGTTGTGTAAGATTGGGGTAGGTCAATGTTGGGTACATGCGCAGAAGACGAATAAGCGGCCTACCTCATCTATTAGTCTATGCCCTGATCTCTCATCTCCACAGATGGGCTGGGTTGGCGAGCAGTCTTGGAAGCCGGTGGCCGGGCAGTCGGTGTTCTTCGCGGGCTCGGTGCTGGGCACACTGTCGCTCGGCGTGCTGGCGGACCAGGTGGGACGCCTGCCCATGCTCGTCTTCTCCAACCTCGTCGCGCTGCTGGGCAACATCAGCACCGCTTTCACCGCAGACCTGCTGCAGTTCGCCGCCTCCAGGTTCGCCGCTGGTGCCGCCACCGACACCAACTTCGTCATGATGTACATCATCGGTGAGCCCACGCCGACATACCATACACAACTCGGACACGAACATCAAATATGCTATATGCCAATACCACACAACGTGCATATTTATACCAAAAAAAAAACCCTACTGATGGCCTCTCCTCCAATCAATAGGTAGCAACGCCTTTGTTCACCAGTGCACTTAATTGATCTAAAAGTTCCAACATAACATAAAGGATTCAGAAACGTAATTTTCTTTTCTTTCGGATTACGTTTTTTTTTTTCAGGATGATAACCAAAATTTAATAACGAAATAAAATCATCTCAAAAAGTCAATTGGTCACAAAAGATAGAAATGTATGAAACAGTTGATAACTATGCATAAACGAAAAAATTCATATCTAGAAGTTTATTGTAGACTGACTTCTTACTAGTTGGATATTTCTCGCAATATTTCCTATAATGTTAAACTAGATATTTCCGGTATTGGTATTTTACGTGTTTGCTAATATCAACTGAGCCAGAGTTTATCAGCTCACTGCAAGTCTGTGTTCAATCCAAACTTACCGAATTCGCGAATAAAGACTAGAGAATTTCGCGGATTCGTATGGCAACTAGTTAGGTTCCACAACGCTATGTGTATTTGTGCCTCAGATAGTTGTTCATTGACTTCAGGATCAATTTTCACCCCAGGGCAGATAGCCCTTGCAGGTTAATTGCTAGCGTAAAGTGTGTCCAGGACGTGGCTTACGGACTGCGATAGAATTTTACAAGTAAGTGGAATGTACATACGTTTCTGACCGTCCTACGTCCTAAGCCAAGGGCGTGGCAAGGCCGAATTTGCATAAAAACATAGCAAAACCAACAGAGAACCAAATGGCAAAAGGCATGCAAAAGTGTCATTTATATGTACAGTGTAAGGGTGAGTTGACTAGTGTAAACGACTTATAACATAAACAAGGAAGTGTGGTAATTGTCTTATTATTTTTTATCTTTCTTCTTTTCATTTGTTTTCAATATCACACGAGGAAAAGCTAACATGATCTCCCCTGCCCGTTAATTTCCATTACTTAAAATATACATAAAACACCAATTTACAATAAAAAAGAGTGAAATGCAAATATTTCTGAGGTAAAAAAAAGTTGCTGTTACCCAACTAGTACTTTGATTTTTACACTAAAATATGGACAGTGTTTATGCAAATAACTGGTCATTTAGTAATATAGAAGGCCATCACAAGATGCACTGAGTAAGTTACCCCAAAATTACAATCGTCACAAAATGGTGGATCAAATTCTGTCATCAACATTTACTTCTAAACTTTAGAGAATATATTTGTTCCTACACAAGGCAAACCAAAATGGTAACACATATTACTTACTTAATTAGTCATGAATCAATACTACATGAATATTGTAACCTCGAAATTCTACACAGTATTTGTCCCGTATACATCATCTGCTCGCGATCCCAAGTGGATAGGAGCAACTGCTGAACAATTTCCAGCCTAAACTCTCGCGAGCAAATACTATTTTCAAGGAGTTTCTAAAACTTCGTAAAGTTTTTCATTAATTAACAAATATTAAATATCACAAACGTCACGAACATTGACTACAATAGCCGTACCAGGCGTGACTTGGTTACAAACGTTTACAGCACAATCTCAATAAGGCGTGACTTGGTTGCAAAAGTTCAAGACCAACTTTTATTATTATGGTCTGGGTTACAAATGTTTACGACCAAAATTTCCTGCATTAATGACTTGGTCACAGACTTTTATAAGGGTTTGCAAACTGGTTACGGAATGTAACAGTACCCATTATAAAATCTGAGATGAGAAACCAACATTTCGCGATCATTTAAAATGTCTTAGAAATTCGGCCATCATGGTCCTCGCCTAACATCCAAATGACGTAAAGGTCCTACAGCTTGACGAGACTACATTTACGCATCAAATCCAGAATACTACTTGTCGTATAGAAGTAGGCCCTCTCGAGGTCGCTGACTGACCCCGAACGAAGCCTGTACAGGGATCAAATACACAGTTCTGACACATGGCGCCACCAATCACAGCAATGATACGTTACTTTCCTAAAAAAATAACGTGATTCCAAGAATTAAGTAGTACTTTCAATACTTCTTAGAGGGGTCGTGGAATTCACAACCAATGGTGGTAGACGTTACCAAATAAGGTGAACCGACGCAGTGGTCACCTATTTCCCTTAGGAGGGTCTACATAATTGAAAAATTGAACCACCAATAACATCGAATTACGTAATAACACTTCCGGCATGTTGACCAAGAGGCCTGAACTTGCATTACCCAACGTCACAATTTTGTACTGCGCGCGCACAGGTGGCGAGCAATCAGCAACGCCGGTCGCCGATGATGCTGCTATCAGGTGGTGAACCGGCAAAATGTCCTACCTCTCACAGTTGTCTGCCATGGCTGCGAGTTGCTGCACGTGAAAAGATGGCACGTACATTGGCACACGTTTTCCGTTACCCCAAGTCTTCAAGTGTCTTTTTAAGGTAACGTGAATATGGCGAGAGCATTAGAGGTTAGTTGTTCAATAGGTTTAAGCCATTTTTAGAGTTTTTAACACCAAAACCGGCGTGTTTAAATGTGCGTGCCTGTCACCATAAACATGTCAGGTAACCCAACACAGTCATTATTCGAATGGGTGATTATGGCGACGTGGTCCAGCCCGCTAATTAAATAGTTTCTTATTAGAGTTCATTAATAATAATCCGAGGGCGATTGGTGACGTGGTCCAGTCCGTCAAACGTTTTAATTCTAGTTTGTCTATAAATGAACTCGAGAAATCTCCGAGTCTCAATTCATGATTTTTTTTTAAACAATTCACTGCAAAATTTCATTGAGAATTTCTCTCCCGAACTGACTGGAAATGAAATTCCCCGCTACCTTTTTGTTCTAAGCAACTTTAATTTATGTACCACGGTCAGTATAAAAGTCAATTCACGATCTATTTCGTGTACGTAAGCAACGTCTGCATAGGATGTTTCCGAAATTGTGTCGTTCATAGCGAATGTACTCGTCTTATGTTCAGCCAATCACACACGGCCTCGCGGGTCATATAAGTTAACTACGGGTACCAGCAATGTCACTGGGATAGTTTCAAATTGGGAGGAGGAGATGCAGGTTTAGAACCACGTGAAACAACAAGCCACAATTTCAAAAGACTATTGGTAATCGGCGGGTAATAGGACAGGGTATTCGGAGATATTGTACTAACTGCGCACCCACTCTCCATTTAATATAGCTTATACACTTTTCGGAAAATGTGAAAGTATATATTTTACGCAAATATACTTCAGGCTGTATATGTTACTACACGAAACCTTTTGAGGGTCTGTGACTTAAGTGATTAGGTGGAATCAAAACAAAAATACATTTCTAACTATCCTAGACTTAACTGGAATACTTTTGTTTTCATCTGTAGCCTATGTTTCGTTTAACTCTTCTGCAAGATTTTTTTTTTCCTTTTACTCATGTTGACAATATCAAGAGTTATTTAGGCTTCACTTACTGAATGAAACAAAGAACATGCCAGTAGAGGTCAATCTTGTACCAAGTGAATGAGATTTTCCCATATTAAGAAAATATAACAGGATAAAACTATTTCTGATGCTTACGTCGTTAAATTTTGATGAAATTAAGATTGTTGATATTGCTCAATTTATTAAGGTGCCAAAGAACATTACATTAAATTTGTTATGTGGTGCTACAAATGCTACATTGTACCCCACACCGCTGAGAAAACATCAGCAAAGAAGTGACAACACAACAATTGTGTAATCTGGTTTCACGGTAGCAGTAGGCAAATTTGTGTACCAGCCAGCACAATTTTCTCTCAGTATACTACAGTTAGTTTCGTTGTGGGAACAATCTACATTTTTTTAAAGTTGTTCATTAAGCGAAACTATCTCTTCTGTAGTAGGGACAGTGAGCACTGCTATAGGAACGATAAACACAACTGCAGATACAATCACAGACAGGAACACAGAGTTCTGTTACTATTACTATCTACCTCAACAGTATGTATATGGTACCAACAACCAATATTATTGAAGTTCCTATATCAACAGTCTAGGTGTAATATGGCCAGAGGCCTGCAAAAAACCCCCTTTGTTATTTCGGAACATAGTAGACTTCAAATTGCTTTTCCTACTTATGAACAATTTGTGATTTCATTGACTACTGGCAACTACACAGCGTCACTGTAGATTTCCTATTCAACCATTCAGCCTCACTATTGAGTAAAAGAATTTTTTGGGATATACTACACAAGTAGTCGTCCAATAACCGAAATCAAACGAGCATAAAATACCTAGGAATCGAGTCATAAGCCACTTTATAACACGAATTTCACAGGCCCCTAGTTATGGGTACAGACATTTGGTTCCTACGACCATTTTTTTCTCAGCCTAATATAACTCTGTGGGGACAAAGTACTCACATACACCTTCCCCGGTTCCCGTCCTTGCATTCGGGCGCTACTCCATGCTCACCTCGTTTCACCCATCCCCGCCCGGGTCACCAGATTTTCGCAAGTGGGAATCATGCCTGACTATGCTGTTGGTCAGCGGGTTTTCTCGGGGATCTCCCGTTTCCCCCGTCCCTTCATTTCAGTGCTGCTCCATACCTCGTTTAACCCTCATCGGCTCTCGAGACCTCGATGTTAGCAAATCTCTCTACCCTGCAGTCTCCCTCCCGCCGCTGAGCCCCTAGCCCGCTGTTATGATCCTCGGTTGAAGACCATAAACGTAGAATATAGAGGGATAGGAAGTGGAAGTAGGTGAATTAAATGTTAAGAAATAACTTAACTGAAGATAGCTAGATCCAAGTTTAATAGAATTTACCATTTACAATTACAATAAAGTCGGATTGGATAGAAGCCACTGGAGTGAAGGAAAAGGAGGAAGGAGTTCAGATAGATTAAGTTAAATCATGGCTGTAGAGGACTCACTGGGTCTCACACGCTGGACACTCTTGCACCGCCGCCGCTGCCTGGACCCCAGGCCGCGCTGCACGCTGCCACACCGCTGACTGTCTCTTCCTTGGACCTCGTGGCTCCGTCCACACTTCTCGCCCCACCACGTGTGTTAGTGACGTACAAGGTTATGATTCGTCCCCGTCGTGCCCTGTGGACGGAGTTTGATGAAGGATTGTTGTGCTTACTTCAAAGTTTAATTAGTTTGTCGGACCCACATATTCCATTGTCCTCGACGCATTCCTTTGGTAGTTTACTGATAGTAGTTCTGGTCCCTTATTTGGCTTTTGTGTTTTAGAAACTGACCTGTGTCTCGGTTGCTTGCTTGCGGTGTAAACATGAGTTTTAAGAAATAGGACCCATGACGTGCTCTCGTAACACAGTGCGACGAGCAATTGGTGGTTGTCGTGCCTGCAGTGATGGAGTACATGCCGCCGAGGCTGCGGACGGCGGGCCTCAACCTGTGTATCGGCGTGTTCTACTGTGCGGGCATGGTGGTTGTACCGTGGCTGGCCGTGCTGTGTGGCAACTGGCGCACCTTCCTGCTTGCTGTGTCCGCACCACTCGCCGTCGTGCCGGCATACTGGCTGCTGCTGCCGGAGAGCGGGCGCTGGCTCATCAACAAGGGCCGCCTGCAGCAGGCCATCGCCGGCTTCCAGCGGGTCGCCCGCTTCAACGGCACTCTCATCACCTCCCACGCCGTCGACGCCTTCGCGGTAATCACACCACCTCTTTCCCTCCCTGCAACCTCCTCGCGATCTCTCATCAATAAGTATACGCTATTCACGGTAAACTGAGCATTTTTTAAACCCTGCTTTACGTCTAAAAGCTGTTCACAATAAAGTGAGCACTTTTGAAATCAATCTATCAACCTTAAGAAAAAAATCGCTGTCCCCATCTGCATATGTTTTAACGGGCGCACTGAGTGACATACGCCCAGTAAAGTTGGTATTGGCGAATGGAAAGTAGTTCCCTATACTATCGTCGATTTGTGATAATTTAAATTATTTCTTTCTCTTGCTGATTTTTTTTTTATGCTTCGAGGTGTAAAAATTTGCAGATTAAAAAAATGTTTACTTTTCTAATAATTTCGCTGTTTCACTTTACCGACGCGTGAATAAAGTGATGCGGCTCATGGTAATGTTAATTTTACATAAGGCGGAACAATACACAACGTGCATAGAAGTTGATCTTAAGCAGGGGCGTGAAGAGTGCTCATTTTAACGTAAACAGCCTTTACTTGTTTGCACACTGCGTATTCTTTCGCCATATGTAAAATCATCATTGTCGTGGGCCTGATCGCTTTATTCATACGTCACACAAAAGAAACTGTTAAATTATTGAAAGTAAAATATTTTACCAGTATGCTAATTTTTAAACTTGTATGCGTTAAACCAGAAAAGAAAACCAATAATTTCAGTATTCCCACATTTATTCCTAATACATTTAATTCAATGTTAAGACATGGAACTACTTTCCCTTCACTGTTACCAACTTTACTGGGCGAATGTCACTCAGTGTGCCCGTAAAAAATACATGCAGGTAGGGATAGTGACATTTTTCAAAGGTTGATTTGAAAAGTGTTCAAATAACCGTGAACAGCCTCTAACGGCTTGTAGAAAATAAGTGGAACGCTTAAATATACTTAATACATTCAGTCCCCATGTCTGCGGCCAGAGGACTTATCACGCATGAATGATGTACTTATGGCGTAATGATGTAAGTCTTCCTAGTGGGTGATTTGATTTGTGTAAGTTTCTGCACCTCTCGTTTATGGACACTGATACTGAAAACATGGAACATTGATTGCGAGAACCACATCGACACTAGTACAGATCACACTTAAATATTATACGATCGCAACACCATAAATCAGGAATACATTCGGTACCAAACAGGTTAGTCCCCTTCAAAGTAGTTGCCTTCTGATGCCACACAGTTTGTCCAGCATCGTTTCCATTGCTGAAAAAGCGTACCTTGAACAAATTTCCTGAGATAGTGGGCAGCTGTCTCTTCGCATTCTGTTGAATTACCTTGACCTATTGAAATATTCTTCTTCTCAAGAGGAACTTAATATATGGGAAGAGAAAAAGTCACAGGGTGCGAGGTCTGGGGAATAGAGTAGCTGAATAACCTGGGGAAATTTGTGCTCGCCCAAAAACTTCTATATAAGTTACGCTGAATGGGCAGGATCATTGTCATGGTGGAGATGCCACTCACTGGATGTGGGCTATGCAGTTATGATCTTTTACAGCAAATGGCATGTCACAAATTACCGTAACACTTCACGGTAGTAGTCATTGTTTATGACCTCGCCGTGTTGGCTGCGAAGAACACACACTGTACACATTCGTTTAAAGCACTACTGTAAACTTGCGAATGGAGCTAGGACGTTCTAACTTAATGGCGCATGAACCACGTGGTTCAAGGTCAGCCTGCTCCAAGTAACTTCGCTCTGTGAATATTTCATCCAAGCGTATGGCACCAGTCCTGATAATTTTCAATTATTCCTCGTCTACGTTGACATAAATTCACTGTTAAGAACCCCTGAAATCTTTTCACCCACTCGCTCGTTTCCTTCGCGAAACTTTTTCCTTTAACATGCCAATTTTCTCTGCTAGTTTTTGCTATGCAAATGGCTCGAAATTTTCACTACCGAGGCTGGCGAACATTTCCAAGTGAACAGCTATGGAAATTTTATAGTGTATGGTTGAACAACTACGAGGCAATGGGGCATAGTAATAGATTGGTTGTTTACCAGGGTGAATTTATTTCTGGGTTTAGTGCGACTGGGAGTGGGAGGAGTCTGTCCAAGCTGGCCTGATATTCCCTGAGCTAACTTCCCTAAAATTTTGAACAGATTTTAAAGTAGGTTGTTCAGACACAACACATGAGCCTGTGGGGGACTCTTAGCACTGGGCAGTCAGGTGTGCTTGATGCATGATCATCAGCAGCATGAGATTATCACGTGATTAAATAATGGTCCAGAGCTTGCGAAAAGCACACAAAGTACTCGGCAATTAATATGATGACATGCACATGATTCGAGAATAGATATTCTGGTCTTGCCGTATTCGTCCGAAATCATATATCGAGAGACGCATTGCCATAAGAAGTTCACCTTCCACACGAGATCATTGTATGAAAATCTGTGCCTACAATAGCGTGTCAGCCTCTTGCTCTATGTTTTAGAAAAAGTAAAGGTTAATTACTTCGTAATAAAAATCTTTCCATGTAGTACTACACGCCGAATATCTATAACTATGTATAAATTAAATTATTATATTCTGCATAAAGCAGTTAAAATAATAGACCATCAATATAAGTTCAGGCTTCCATTAATTGCAGAGAGCCTGGTCTCATACGGAAAAGAAGAAAAAGAATCCAAATCTCCTCGGTCTATTTGCAACACCCCGCCTAAGAAGGAAAATGGGCATTCTCATCTTTAAATCGTAAGTAAATACTGCAGAGATATGTAGCATTAAGTAGTGCATTACAAATTAAACAACAGAACAGTAAATGTGATAGCCCTGACAATCTGCACATACTTTTCTCCAACTTCTATTTCTTTTAGTTTGTAAAATGCCTGGAAACTTCAGTAGCTTTCGCAGTCCTTCGCTAATTAATAATTAATTAGCGAATTGTACATTATAATTATTATAATGTACAATTACTTTGAAACAAGTATGTATTGGTAAGTACAATGTTGTAGTTATGCATCAAATTAAGTGCTGTTATTGCAAATTTGGAAACTGTGCACCTGTATTTTTTATTGATATTACAATTAAATATATTTTTATGCTAAGAGCAGCAAACTTGTTTTTAGAAATGTGCATCTAATTTATTACAGTAATTATTATTATTATACAAAAAACTCATAATTCAATTAAACATCAAATTGTATACTGTAAAATTGTTTAACTTTGTAGCAAGAATGGATATGCATATTTTTCTACAAGGAACTCGTCAGTTTGCATGCTGTGTGTGGCCAGTTAGGGAGCACACACTTCCTCGTGGCTATAGTGAGATTGGTATCCTCTTTAGGGCACCCAGCCAACCTAGGTGCTGTTTATGCAATACCTACCCCCCCCCCCCCACAATCTTCTATGCATTTGAAAGTCACAGCGTAAAGGGACTCTGGCCACTATAATATCACCATTCTTCATTTTCTGCTTTCTTGGCAGATATAATATTTCACTCTCGAAGGTATTAAGCTTTTGGCCATGAGCCTTTCTTTGCTGACTATTAGGAAAGCTGAAATGGGGACTCAGAGCAGACTGACACAAAACATGGTTACAAATTTGAAGATGGGATGAAGTGAATCGGACATGCTCGTGTATGAGTCGATGGAGTACAGGTTTCGTGCTTGCTGGTTTCATGGAGTTGGCCTTAAGTACTCGTCCATCTCTACACGACACTGTTATCGAGGCTGGCAGACAGGACACAGCATCACTGAGTACTAAGACAAGAACTGGCAAGACCTTCGTGACAAGTCCTTGTTAAAATTCCTTTGCCACATGTCTGTAAGAGAGAGGTAGCGATAAGTACAGAATGAGCATTACCTGGGACATAAGTGATACCATGTCAGTGTAGGACTCCATGACAATCGACCAATGTACACGTTGAGGGATGGGGAAATAGGAAATCAACCCCTATGCTGAGAGAAAGTTAAATTACACCATCGCACACATGCAGTTGATCCTTCTTCTTGCCCTCTTCTTCTTGGGTTTGTAAGTTCTTCACTAGATATTCATGTGGCCAATATAACACCATATTCTAAGGATACGTCACCAGAAGTAGTTTCGGTAGTCCACCAGATGAGGAATTTTGCAGTCAGGGAAACTCGTGCACCTATTGGCGAGGTCCCGCAAACACCTACTAAAGTAGTACTGAATACTGCTGTAAAGATACCAAAGAATTGGTTTGTCAACAAAGGGAGTAATCGCAGGATGACAATTCCTGCTGTTCCAAGTGGGGGAGGGGGGTCACCATCGAACCTGCAGACCAGTCTGGTTACAACCATGAGCAATATCACAACATTCCCCCCAACCTAAGCTAGTGGGACCTGACTACTGGTGACAAAAAGTTAAGTAGGTCACCGGCAGGGAAGGTACCCCTCTCCCCCTTCTTCTGGGTAAGCACCTTCTTGTAAGAACCTAGTAACAGTGATGAAAAAGTAATAAACTATGTCTGAAAATACATTAAAGACAAGGAATGCCATGAGAGAATTTGTGAGTGCTTATAGTAAGAGCGTTTACATAATTATGACATCAATTAAAACAATTTCAACAAAACACTTGCATTTCATTTAGAGTTCGTATAAGTAACACCATGTGAACCGTCATCTACCATAAGCCTCTAGCAGTATTCTGTCTCCAGCTAACGAGTCATGGTAATATTACCCAGAAAATATTCAGATAGCACGATTTGTGGATACTAGTGTATCATTGCAACATAGTACAAGCCATATCCCAAGGTCATCACCTAACTTTTTTTAACAAATTGATAACTTAGAATGTGAACATTGTACATAGACTCATGATAAATGTCTTAACTTAAATGTTTAAGAAGCGCATTCGCTGAGTTTTAGTGGGCTGCACCCATACATACATGATGCTGGCTAGAACAGCTGAGCAGAGTATGGAACTGCAAGAAACCACCAACAATCTGTGTCAAACGCAGTAAGGGGCATCAGGCAGGGGTAAGGGAGAAGGAATGGACCACATAATAATTACAATTTCGCTTTGTATTTTGAAGGTTTTTTTCGCATACTGTAACTTGAAATACACTTCCAGACAGAGAGAATGCCGCATCATGAAGAAATGCTCAAAACAGACCAAATTTCACTGATAAATAGCCAAACAAGCACGGAGCAAATTATTTTATTTTCCCATGCTGACAAGGCTCCAATGGCCTAAAATACTGGGTGATCGATAATTAGCGCGTCATCTATTCTGGGTGATACTTTGCTGAACCCGACGTAGCAACGATTCGATGAGTGTCCGAATAACATCCTGTGATATCGCGTGCCACATGTTACTGATCAGAATTCATAGTTAATCTCCATTTTGTGGGGGAAGGTGGGGCGGAATTCAACCAACATCTAGTAGTCGTGTCCCACAGGTTCTCAGCTGATTAAAGATCGGGCCGGCCGAGGAAGCCTTGCAAGCCGTTGAGGCTGTTGTGGGCTGTATGCGGCTGGGCATTATCCTGTTGAAAACGTGAATTTGGAACGCCCTGCAAATATGGTACCACCATGGGCCGGAGCACCTCATCAACAAAGAGGCGTGGCGTAAATGTGCTTGTAATGCGCACTAGAGTTGAGCAGTTGTTGACACTAATGTCACTCAAACCATGACCCCATTTTGATGTGCTATGTGGCAGAGGAAGTGTTCAACGGCAGAGGAATCCACCCAATGATCATGTCGCCGCCAGACTCTCACGCGATGATCATTACAGGTGAGACAGAGACAAGATTTGTCGCAGAAGATTGCCTACATTGTTTTATTTTGCTCCCTGTGAAACTCTCGTGCGACGCAATACTAAATGATGATGATTATGCCTCTCTATTAAGGGTAGACTTCTCAATGGAAGGTTGGACAACAAACCTGTCCCAGCCAATCGACGCGACACTGTCCGTGTTGATACCGAAGCATCCAAACTGCTCTGTACACTTCTCAAAATGTAGCCAATCGTGGATTGTGGGTGTGCTACGGGATGACGTCTGATGAGACAATCTGTGTACTCTGACGTCCGTCTCCGAAGTTCGGTTTCGCTACGACGATGTACATCTCCTTCCTGGGACCACTGTCGCCAAATGCGTCCCACATTTGTTCCATCATGTCGTATTTCTTCCGTGGTGAAAGGACCAACCGGTAGCACGGAGACACACGATAAAACGTCTTGTGAATACGTCCGTTGGACGTAATTACATACTAAAACATCTTGCAGGCACAGCAAAACTCTGTCCGTTATCCAGACACAGAGACATTGAATGATCTCTCTTGCTTACCTCACTTCCCTCAAGTAAGACATGCCCGTCCTGAAAGTTCACTTTGTCTTGCTGCCCAATAGTAAGTAGCAAGATGGAAATAAAATCAATGTTGTGACATTTGTACTTAATTAAGTACCTACAAACTATTTGTGCAAGTTCTCTTATTTGCCAAGGCACATGTGCTTGTTATAGATCGCAGTTTAAAACCATTAGACTGGTTAATAAAATTTGTATTAAAAAATTCGCTGCAAATTTTATGAATTATCACAGTACAGGAGCGGGAAAACAAACACTATGTTTCGACCCAACCCCCGAGAGTACTTCAGGCGGGTCTACCCTACAGCAATAGTAAATATGAGGGTGCCTGTGACACACTACACTCTGCCTGGCTCGTCTCTCCTCCAACCAGGAGCAACGACGGCATGTTGGTGGATGCAGGCTCACAGAGTAGATAAGTAGAAAGAGACAAAATAGCGTGGGTGTTTTCTGATTGGTTGCACGTGACTCTGGGAACGGCCTTTTTGCATGATTGGCTATTGCATGCTGCAAAATTTGCTCTATTGTCTGAACTTCCGGTTAACCTCGCGATGATTAGCTATACTCCATTCACTGTTACTTACAACCTTTCTGAAACCCTGCTGAACTTTTACTTCCAGGATATTCCTTCGCCTCATATAAACAATGCTTGTAAATAGTTACACCAGACGGCCAACACACCGCATTCGTGCGCACACAATATTTGACATAAGGATTACTTATTAATAGGCATTGTCAATATACCTATGTTGTCACTGTCTTTATACATATTACTTATAAATTAAAATATTGTATTAATTAAAATATTGTATTATATATGTAAAGTATAGATAAAATTTAAATTTAACAAAAAATGTGGTGCTTTTATGTTAATGCAAGTATAGGATGTTTATGATACACAAAAAAAATAGGAAACGACCAAACATGTTATATGAGGTGTTTTTACACAGGTTTCTTCACACCTTTCGAATTAAAACTTTTAAAAATCACCCTGTCTATAATGTGTTTGGTTATTTCCTAAATATGTTATGTTTCACAACCTTTTTATTCTTCTGTTAACACAAAAGCACCTTATTTTTGTTATAATTGAACCTTCACTTATAGTTTATTTTCTAATTACAATATTTCATTTACAATTAATATTATTTAATTAGAAAGAGAACATGAACGTGTTGGCAGTGTATAGTAAGAAATAGTTCATATGCAATATATTATTAGATATGGTGCACACGAATGATTTGCGTTGCCCCTTTGGTGTAATTTTCTAGACTCAGTTAGGCATTGATTGCATGAGGCGGAGGAATATCATGGAACTAGAGTATCATCAGGGCTTCAGAAAAGTTGGAAGTAACCGTGAATGGACTATGACGTAATTGCAACACGTTGCTAGTGAGCGACGCCAAGCTCTGTTGCCTCACCTCAATGTTGTGCGTCAGGGTGGTGCTGACGGTGTGCTACGACGCCATCTCGCGGAACGTGTCGGGGCTAGGCTACAGCCCCTTCCTGGTGTTCAGCCTCGGCTCGCTGACGATCCTGCCGTCGTGCGTGCTCATCCTGCTGCTGCAGGACCGCATAGGGAGGAAGGGCCTGGCCAGCTCCTCGCTGCTGGCCACCGGAGTCTTCACTGCCGCCGCCGGAGTGCTGCTCGCCTGCCCGCAGTTCCGCACCGACAACGGTTCGTACTCCTCCTGCCTCTACTGGGCTGTGCTGCCACCCCTTCACTCAAGATGAGCTATACCGCTGTTCACTGTTCACGATAAAGTGAGCACTTTAGAAATCAACTTTATAAAAAAGGTCACTGCTCCTGCCTGCCTGCATATATTTTAACGGGCGCACTGAGTGACTTGCGCTCAGTAAAGTTGGTAACGATGAACGGAAAGTAGTTCCATATCTTAACGTCGAATAAATAATGTTAGGTAACAATTTGTGATAACTTAAGTTATTTCTTTCGCCTTCTTGTTTTTTTTTTTTTATTCATCGCAGTGTAAAAATGACCATATTAGTAATATAATAATTTATAGTTTCACTTGATCGACACATGAACAATGTGATGAGGCCCATGGCAATGTTAGTTTTACATTAGGCGGAAGAATACACAGCGTGCAAACAAGTAGGTCGTAATCAATGCTTTCAAAAGTCTTATTTTACCGTAAATTTCCTATAGATCGCTTATTCGTCTTCTGCGCATGTGCCCGACATTGACCTACCCAAAGGAACACTACTGTCAAGTCACATGGTCGACAGTGATGGAAGTGTTTTTTTATATCTTAATTTTTAAGTGACCAGCATTACTATATGAATAAAATATTTTGACCAATTTGAATTTAATCAAACTGCGTTACAAATTGGTTAGAGGAATCATACATACATCTCACAGCATTTTTTTACAAATCAGTTTTCTAACCTGAATTCCAAAGCACGCTGTTTTCGCTAGACGTGTTGGCAGAAAAGCAGTTCGATGTTGGGATACGGAGATTGGTTGTGCGCAGCCAACGAAATCAGTCTACCTCGTATTTAGTCTATGGTTTAGCGTCCTCGTTCTGTGTGCCACAATAGTGCAAATTCGTTTGTGCGCGCTGTCCGACCATGCTTCCCGATCGTAGAGCACCACAAATGGATTTTTGACTAATGCATCTGATGCTAGTACTAATTTTGTATGACGCACATGACCATAATCGATGTATAGAGTACTTAAATTTGACCTTGAAAAAATTGCAACATTCTCCTAAATTTCTAAATAATATAAAAACTTCAAAAAAATATTTTTTAATAAAAATATTTGTTTGAAATATTAAAATTAATTTTAAAAAAATTTGATTTAGATTTTTCAAAGGGGGTGGGGGACCAGAGCCGACCAGCCACCATGTTATGACACCACCCTCGATCTTGACCAATAGCGTTGACCTTGGCCCTGTGCCCATGACCCTGTACCGAAAAAAATCGGAAAATTCTCCAAGTAATCCCAAACAAATTTTTAGAAATTCAAAAAGTTATGAAAAAAGTATTACTTAATTTTAGCTTCAAAAAATTTACATTTACTGAGTTACCCCCAGCACCACGACTAGCAGACGACTTACCCCCCCCCCCCCTTTTTTCCAAAGTTTCTCATTGATTAATTAGTCGGCAGGCCTCCATATACCTCAGCCATACTCATTACGACGTATGCAACCATCTTATTTTTCTCGTTTGTCACTTTTTTTTTTCATTTTCAACTCTTAGGTAATGCTAGTGTGTTAACTAGCGGTTTCATTTCGATTTTTTTTTTGATTTGACATCGGTTTACTTTGCTGTAGTTTGTCTCTCACCTATGCTCGACACGCCATCTTGGATTTCATATGGTTACGTTTTCATCACATAAGTGATTCTAGTGTATTAATTATCGATTTTGTCATCAAAGGAGCTTTCATTCTCTTTCACCTGTGTTCGACATGCCAACTTATTTTTTTCTCGTTTGTCATTTGTTTACATAGCTGGAGTTTGTCACCCACGTTCGTTTACTTAACATCTTGTTTTTTCGTATGTCAGTTGTTTTCATATCTGTAGGTGGTCATCTCGGGTCAGGATTTAAAGCATATGTGGTGCCCTCAAGAGACATGCATATTAGATTCTATTTTCAATGTATAGGTCACTTGGCGGCCACTTCCAACACCTTACTCTATATGTTGTTGTCAGACTGGTCTGTGTTTCCTCATTCCCGCGTTCCGTTACACACATGTCACACGGTGCTTCGTTTAAAGGACTCAGCCTGTACAATGTTATGTTCGCAGTCTTCAATGCTCACGAACTAATGGCTTCATCCCAAGGTTGTGGCTTTTTCTAGGTACACTCCAGTCAAACATTATATTTTATGGAAACTTTTTTGATTTATTCTGTTGATTGACTGGTTATCCTTTTCTTAATGTGGTCAAGGTATGTACATATGATTTTTATACCTACTAAGTTATTCCCAATCCCATAATCTTTTTAAGTTCCCTTGAATGTTGATTGTTTAAGGTATAATCCATTCGATGCGGTTTCACCAGCAGCTAGTACAGGGGGTTTCTTAGCTGCAGAATCTCTACCTTTACAGTCCTTGCTATGTCTATTCAACTTATCACCTCGTTTGAACAGGCGTTTTCACTTGCCACATCGTTGCATAGCACAGGAAGGCCCCTTCTCACAAGATGTTCTTTTATGCTTCCTTGCACCTTGGGTGTAGGCAAATATCTTGTTACAGTAACACCAATGAAGCATTGACGAAATCACCGACAATGGCACTGCTGTAGGTGCCCCATTTGAAGAAGTCAATGGTGCTGTCGGCATCATATCTAAATAAGTCAATGACGACACTGCTGTGAGTGACCCATCCGAAGAAATCGATGGCGCTGTCAGTATCATGGCCGAAGACGTAGGTGGCAGTACATATGTAGGTACTGTTACTGAACCCACAACCTTTGTTTCCATAATTGATAGCACAAGCTGAGATGGGGGATATTTCACGAGCTGCTGTCAAACTAAGCCTCTCAGCTGACCTCTCCTCCTACAACTGCTTATAATATACCCATATTCAAGCCCTGTGACGTCATGTTGACAATGAACCAATCATATTACACCAATAAGACATTCTGCGGATATCGACCAGCCAATCACCGAGTTGCCGCATGACTGACTTGGCCAATCGCATCCAGGCATTGAGACATCACATGCAGGAGTCAGTTGGCAAGAGTCAGTTGGCAGGAGTCAATATTTCCATAAATACTTCACAATGCTCCCCAGCCAGCACCGGTCGCATCGTTATCAGCATCGCATGCGCCGAAATCAGCATAACACACACCACAATAAGAACTGTATGCACCACAATCAGCACTGCAAGCACCAAATCAGCACTGCAAGCACCCTAATCAGCACCATATGCACCACAATCAGCACCGAATGCACCGCAATCAGCACAACATGCTGGTCACCCATCTTGCTCTGAAAATGGCCCCTTCATTTTTAACTCAATGATCCTAGCCTTTGCCCCATGACCCTTGACCCCATGACACTTGAACCCATGACCCTCGACCCAATGACACATGACTCAATATCCCTTGGCCCTTGGTCCCATGACCCTTGACCCCATGACACTTGACTCCATGACCCTTGACCCCATGACCCTTGACCCCATGACCCTTGACCCCATGATCCTCGACCCAATGACACTTGACCCAATATCCCTTGACCCTTTGCCCCATGACCCTTGACCCCATGACACTTGACTCCATGACCCTTGACCCCATGATCCTTGATCCCATGACCCTGGACCCAATGACACCTGACTCAATATCCCTGGGCCCCATGACCCTTGACCCCATGACACTTGACTCCATGACCCTTGGCCCCATGACCCTTGACCCTGTGGGTTATGTCAGGAGTTAGTCTCTGATTCCTGTGGAAGGAGTTAGTTGGCAGGAATCAGTCACCGACAATATGGCTGACAGAACCAAGATGGCTGATGCTCAGGTCTGACCCTGGACCCTGGACCCTGTGTATCGATTTGGCATAACCTATGCCTATAAAACCAATATGGCCACTCCTGTTCTGCCCTCGAAAAAAGATCCCCCCCCCCCCCAAATACTTTTAATGGATCGAAAAGTGCCGTTCGGGAGATCGTTTTTTGCAAATGGGGAGTTCGGTGCTTTTTGAGGAAAAACGGACATTTTAAGGGAAAGGCGGAAATTTTGAGGGGCAAATTGTCGATTTTGAGAGAAAATGGGAATTTTTGAGGGAAAAAGGGAAACTCCAAGATCGCAGCGACCGGCTCCGGATCCAGTCTCCCATTTTCTTGCCCCCAACTCGACAAAATCCTACTGCTTATGTAACTAGAACAAATTCAACATAGTGAAATAATTTTATTCATATAAAAGGATGGATATGTTTTTAATTAATATGTAAACAAACATGTTCATCACTGGTTACATGACTCTGACAGTTATACTTGCGGTGGGAGAGTCAATGTTGTGGATATGCGCAGAAGACGAAAATCGTTCTAAAATTTGTTCGCTGTAAACGAAGAACTTTTGAAAGTTCTGCCTAAGATCTACTTGTATGCACATTATATATTTTTAAACCATGTGTAAATTTAACATTGCGATGGGCCTGATCACTTTTTCCTTGCGTCGTTCAAGTGAAACTGCATAATTAATAGAAAAGAAAATATTTTACAAATTTTACAAATTTGCACTCGTAAGCACAAGAAAATTTGAGAAAGCGAATTAAATCACTAATTGTTTAACATAAGCTTACCTAACACTACTAAGTCAACGTTAAGACATCGAACTACTTTCTCCCCGTTGTTGTTGCCAACTTTACTTGGTGCAAACCAGTCAGTGTGTCCGTTAAAATATCAGCAATTAGGGACAGTGACTTGTTTAGTGGTTGATTTCGAAAGTGCTTAATTTACCGTAAATAGCCTATATTTCAGTTTTAGTCTGCGCATTACGCTACAAAGTCTAAATAGAACACGTAGACAAGGTTCCAATTGTCAAAATCAACTTTGTACATCTGTTCTTTCAAATACTTCCAACACTTTTTTCGTTTGGCTCATAAATAAGCTTACCGATGTCGAGTTATGTACACAGTTTAAGTTGGAAATGTAATTTAATCTCTTATTTCCTCTTACAGAAAACTACGCATTATCTGAAACAAACTGAGTAATAAAATTTCTGTGATTTCAAAATTGAATTAACAATATTTTAACCAAAATTGTAAACATAAAATGTTCGGTAAACCTATTCCTTAGGTGAATTTTAATACAAAACCTTGAAAATTACTTACTCATTGTGTAATACAGCGATTCGCTTACTTTTTAAAATGGCAATTCTATTTCCTTGCAAAGTGGATAAAATAGCAAATATTTAGGCAACCTTCACATAATGTAATGAAAGTTGCACATGGTACGTCTGGTAAACCTCATTAACTGAGCGTTGTAGTGTGGTATACTATAGATAATAAAGTTACAACTGCACTTTCCTCATTATAATTAACTAATGCGATTGATATAAGTTTTCAGCATTAATGTCAACAGTACATTCACTCTATGATTTCCAGTCATTTGCTAAAATTACAAATAAACGTTGAGGGTAAATATTTCAGGAGTATTTTGGGGATTTCAGTTAAAGGGGTTGAAACCTCTTCTAGCATGTATTAAGCTAGAATATATTTCTTGCACTTTCTGTTTCCATTTGCACATATCACCCAGCATTTCATTATTTCATTTCTAGCCGATGCCAATGACGGCAGTCCTTCAGAAAGTTAGCTATAGAGGTAACCAAGAAGTGATTATGCTCCACGACTGGCAATATGAGTGAGTACGAGGGAGGCCATGACAAATGCGTGGATATCGTTGCCAGAAGAAAATACAGGTCCTCTTTTGGAATTCGGCAGAAGAGCGCCGTTTATTTGTTTGCCGTCACTGCAAGGGCGGTGTGCACGCCAAAATGTGTGGTTTTTTTTTACCCTGGTGAAATAAACAGAACTATGATAAGGAATTTAATCGACAACAGTGGTCTTAGAAATGCAGTGAGCAGTCGAATAACTGAATACTATTCTTAACGTAGCTGACACTGATTAACCACTCACGAGTACCTTTTTCTCGAGTAACTAAAGCTACTCCAAGTTTTGCAGCTATCTTGCCCGTCACGAAGGACTACAGTTACCACATGACTTAAGTAAAACACACTATTATATATATATTTTTTTAATTACTTGTATTTTCATTTTGATCAATGTACCGGAGTTCTGGATTTAATATTTTAATACCGTATTATCATCACGAACAGCACAGTGTTAGAATAAATTCTGATATTGTATCGATAAACAATTAAAAGGAGATAATAACGAACTTAAATTAAGTTTTTGACGCAAAACAAGGACTGAGAGTGCGGAGGTCTCTGTTTGTATGAGCAACCAACTCATCCCCCCCCCCCCCCTCCCTTTTTTCCCATCTCCTCTTCGGAACAATCATACACTTTTGATTAAGACGATGCAGCGGCACTTGCTCGCTGCGACTCACTCGTATTAAGAGTATTCAATAGACAAAATACTTGTTTTTAAATTTTTGTATATTTTATGGGTTTGCGATATATGATAATAATTTGATTCAAATCCCAGCACATTTGAGAAATAGCATTATTCCTTTTTGTTTTTAACCTTAATATGAAAATTTTGACATACAATTTTATTCGTACAAGTTTCGAAAAGTTATTTTAACGTAAAGTTTGGTACCAGTCAAAGTGTGTGTGTTTTTTTTTTAAGCCGCAAGAGTGGCATGTTGGATTTTTTTTAAATTTGACACTTGATTCATTTGCAGTAAAGGTTCAGCTTCTGACTATACTGATTTTCAATTTTATCTCCAAAGTTAAAATTACAATACGTGAGGACTGCACTAGAAAAGTACAATTATCACTTGAATCAAGTGCTTTTTTATCTGTTATATTTGTACTCAAATTCTCGCACTGACTCTGGACACAGTGCGGCAAAATTTCCACAGTTGACAACCGGGACTCGGCCAGAGCGCACTGAGTGAAGTCCAGTACAGACATTGGAATACGCTATAATTCTTATGATTTGCATGTTCCGAAAATACTGAAATTGTGATTTTGACATGCTATTATGAAAGAAAAAAATTGCTGTCTAAAAATATTTAATGCGGCGAAATTTTATAGTAGGTATAGTCTGTGTGCGATATCGTAACACATTGTGAATCAAACCTTAGAAAAATTACCCAAGTATGAAGTGCTTGATTGTGTCCTAAATATGGAATGTATCACAAGAGTTCTTTACTTGTGTTAACATAAAAGTATTTGGTTTTTGGTTAAATTGAAAACTTAATTATATTTTATTTACAAATTATAATATTTCATTTATATTTAACATGAATAGAAGCAGAGAGAAAATAGGCGTGCTGGTAATGCTTAGTAAGAAATAGTTCTCATGCCAAATATTATTAAAGTCAGTATGCACAAATACGGTAGGTTGTCCCTTTGGTGTGATTTTATAGATTTAGCTAGCCTTTGTTTGCGTAAGACCCTGTCACGCTGTAAATTTTTTCCGTCAAACTGCTTTCAATCAGTTTGGTAAAATAAAGTTGGTCAGTCATGACGTCATAGAAACGTCATAAACACCGCCATTTTTGTCTGAAAAAAGTTGGAAAGCTCGTTTCCATCAAACATTTGAAAATTGGACCGGTTCTAAAATTTATTTGATGTTTGACGGTCTCAGCCAATCAGAATCGTACACGACAAAGATGGGCGTCAAGAAACTTAAAATAACGAACAATTATTGGAAACGAAGAAGTTATTAAGATAATTAATTTATGTAGAAGCTATCTGGTCATGAAAGCTATTTTAAGGGAATATTGCACATAATATTACGAACTCAAGAGGCATTAAATTTCATTGTGCAGGAAACATATCTTATAAATAAAATTTTAATTTAGTAAAGAAACGAAAATAAATAATAGTATTACTTACATTTCTTCGTGTAATGGACCGCATGGAAAAACAAAAGCAATATCTCAATATGAAAACAATTTTTAAATAATATTTTTAATTAAATTTTCCCAATAAAAAAATTTGACAGTGTGGCACATTTTCAAACACTTTCAAGATTAATTGATAAAATTTGTTGGAAGGAAAAATTTGATGGCTGTATTTTGTCCTCAGATTTAACTGTCAAATATAGTTTAAGGCGAAAACTTGTTAGTGTGACAGGAGATTAAGGCGTAGGAATATCCAAAGAGTAGAACTTTATCAGGGCTTCATAAAAAAAAATTGAAGTGAAGAGATTTGGGTGGCTCTTAACATCGAGGTATTGAGTGCCGATAAAGGTGAAGTGAAGTGAGTATGGAACAGCGCCGGAATGAAAGGGTGGGTTAAGCGGGAGAACTCCGAGATAACCCACCGACCAGCAGCATCGTCCGGCACGATTCCCACTTGCGAAAATACGGAAGCGGGCCCCGCCGGGAATCGAGCCTGGTTCACCTAGGTGCGAAGCGAGTATAGACTTCGCCACCCCGCGGTATAGAGAGGCAAAAGCTATTCACGATAAAGTGAGCACTTTGGAAATTAACCTTAGAAAAAAGTCACTGCGTATATTTTAATGTCCGCACTGAGTAACATTCGCCCAGTAAAGTTGGTAACGATGGACGGAAAGTAGCTCCATATCTTAACGTGGAATAAAAAGTGTTAGATAACGATTTATAATAACTTAAATTATTTATTTCGCTTTCTGTTTTTTTAATCATTGAAGTGTTAAAATGAGCAATTTTGGAATTTTTTTTCTTTGCTTATAATTTCACATTTTCAGTTTACCGACGCATGAATAAAGTGACGAGGCCCAAGGCAATGTTCATTTTACATAAGGTGTAAAGGTGGGTTTACGATTGACTTAACAGAATAAGTTTGCCGAGTACTTAATATATGATTCTATGTCTTCAAGGGTATTAGTTTATGACTGTCGCGTGCGGGTCTTGACGGGTCGTGTGCTTACTTGGCGTTACATAAGAGATCGTTATAGTTAAGACGAAGTAGCCAATCAGAGCACAGCGACTGTTGTTGTTGGCGGGAAACTGTATTTACAACTTGTATTTAGGTTATATCGTATTGTGAAATCGCATGAAAGTAATTATTTTAATCGACAGACAGTATCCTCTTAATTTAAAGAATAGTTCATGGTCATGTTTTCTTTCGTAGAAGATATTTTTGAATTCGCTTTAACTAACCTTTTCAGATTTATTGATGTAAATGCCTAATGTTGGCATCGGCTTTCCCTTCTATAAGATTTCAGGAGTTTTTTTTTTTTTTTTTAACGACTACACAAGCAGTAGCTACAGATAATTAAATATATGTAAATTGTCCGTTTTTCCAGGTTATTTCGGTTGCTTACATCTCCTACGATTCTGATAGGCTAGACTTAACAGTTGCTAATTCAATCATAAACTGCAAAGCTTCTAATTGTAATTTTCCGTGTACTTATAAAGTCATTAAGTACAATTCCCAATGCTTCAATCTTTAATCGTAAACCCACCTTAAGAATAAACTACGTGCATACAAGTACATGGAGAGTCCTTTAAAAGAGGCCCCGTCGGACATGTGTGTAATGGAGCGAGGGAATGAGGAAATACAGTCCAGTGTGATAACAACATATACCTGCCTCGAGGTCAATGGCGGCCACTTTCAGCGCCTACTCTAGGTATTTTGTTATCACACTGGACTATATTTCCTCTTTCGGGGGAATGAATTTAACTCTTCTTGCATGTCTTTTGTAAATCTAATGTTATTTGTATATATTTCTGTATGCCATGTTGGACATTTCCCTTAGGAAGCTCCATAAATTCCGCTATTAATTTTAATAATAGGATTTTTGAAGGGTGTGTGTGTGTAGCAGCTTTTTTTTTTTTTTTTTTGGCAATAGGTTTAACTTTTATACATGCCATAACAGGCTGTTTATTTGCAATGGCCGTTACAGAGCAGATCCTAGCAAGCACATGAAAATGGATGATTTGTTCAGTTATTGGGGGGCAGAGGGTGATTTAGGATACGAAAGAAGAGATAGGTGCAGGTACTGTAACATTGGTGTTATGGGGATGTTAACACTTAACGACAACGTTCCACTTGCTGTAAGAAGGGGCTCGTCCTGCAGATATTTAGCAGGGCTTTCGAAAGTGCTCGATTTCAGCCTGTGTGTAATGCAGCGAGCGCGGGGCTGGGGTGTGCGCAGGCGGAGTGCTGGCGCTGGTCATGTGCGGGGTGGGCAGGTTCTGCGTGAACATAGCCTACAACTCCGGCACCCAGTACGCGGCGGAGCTCATACCCACCGTCGTAAGGGGCCAGGGCATCGCCGCCATACATGTGGCCGGGTACGCCGCCACCTTCTCCAGCCCCTACATCCTCTACACGGTGAGTCTGCCACTAGCTGCTGTAGGCTCTTCATCGTCAAGTGAGCACTCTTGATATCAACCCCTGGAAAAAAATATCACTGCCCATAACTACACGTATAGGCTATTCACGATAAAGTGAGCACTTTTGAAAGCCTCCTCATTTCAAATAATTATCAATATATGTATATTTTATTTTTGCCTTAGACGTTAACTTCCAAGTGCTGTGAGATATACGCACTGTGTTTATTACTTCCATATCAGTATTTATTTTAAAAGGTGGTTAAAGGATAAAATATGGCTGAAAGGAATAGGGAACTAGGGCCTCAAAAGTGCTCACTTTACCGGGAACAACCTATATACTACAGTAAACCCTGGCAAGGAGGCTTCCAGTTAAGTTGCTTAGCGACTCAATAAAAATATTTTTAATATCTGACTTCTTGTTGAAGGTACAATATGTAAATTTATGGCTACTGAAGCCTAAGGTTTTTTAAAGCACGAATTACCGTATTATTAATAGATTTGCATTCCTAAAAATTCCCTCCTTTCCACTAGTATGGTACTTCAATAAAGTGAGATGGTCAGTGGCAATGTTGATCTTTCATTTAGCGGAAGAATACGGAATGAGAACGAAAGTAGATCCTAAACATGGCCTTCAAATGTGCTCACTTTAACGTGAACAGCCTTTACCCGCCTTCACCACTCAACTCTTGTCTGTTCGCGGCTTCTTCACACTTCTCCAATCGAGGTGTTTGATTGTCTCCTAAATATATCATGTATAACAATCGTTTTATACTTATGTTGATGGCACTGCCTACCAGCTGGCAGCTACTACATTTTAATAGTAGGTTCCATGCTAATGTAATTTTTCCTCCGTGCGTTAATTATAAAGATACGCGTTTCAAACAAAATGTATTCTTCACGAATTTATTAACTGGAAGTTCTTTACGACCGTATATTTTCAATATAGTTAGGCAGTATATAGTTTTTTAGAACTTAAATTTGAAAATTTTCTTGCAAACAGGCTATAAATTTTGGAAACGTCTCCACTTTAGGGAACCATGACTCCTAGTATATTTTGTTTGAAATGCCCGTGTTTAAAATTAACGCACTGATGTGAAATTCCCTTAAGATGGAATTTCCTATTTAAATTTTGCAACTGCCAGCTGGCAGGCGGAGCCCTTAGCATAACAGTATCTTATTCTAGGTTAAATTAAATATTTTTCTTATATTTTTTCTACTATTTTAATATTTAATTTACAATTAATTAAAACAGGGGGGAAGTAGGTGTGATTTTAATGCCTAGTAAGAAATAATCCTAATGCAAAATATTATTAATACCGTGTCTCAACCCATAGAATACTCTCTCGAGAGAGCACTCTTTCGTACAACCTGGCGAAAGCACAGCTTCGCGCTCTCTCACGCTCTAGCTCTGTGGAATTGAGACAACCATTCTCTCGTTTCTTTCCGACGTCAGGCAAACAACTGGTGCGAAACGGCGGGAAATCATGTTAAGCTAAAATTGCGGTCATATCTATTGTAAGTAATTTATGTGTGTTCAAAATAATTTACAAATAATAATTACACTACTAGAATAATCATTAGCGCATAAAATACTATAAATTTGTTTTATATTTTACCGTCATGTTGCAGTAAAGGGACAAAAAAAACGAGACTTAGTCAGAAATCCGTATTTATATTTTTATAAATACGTATTACATATGTTATTTCGTTGTTTAAAACAGTTGAAATTAAACACTTGCAGTTAAAATGTAACGAAGCTTTGGCCCAGAAAGCTACTATAACCTTATACAAACAAGGAAATAATGTAAACAAATATGGCGCGTGGTCAGAGAGTGCACGAGAACACCAGCAAGTATACAACTTCGTGCTCTCTCTCTCTCTCTCTCTCTCTCCGCTCTCTCTCTCTCTCTCTCTCTCTCTCTCTGTGTGTGTGTGCTCTCGCTCTTCGCGCTCTCTCCAACGTATTGAGACGACCAGAGAGCGTTCTCTCTGACGTCATAATGACGTCGTCGCTAGAGGTAGAGCACGGATGTTTTATTTTGATAAAAAGCTTTTAAGCCATGTCTCTATCGTTAAGTTTGGAGAGAACTCGTGTGACGCTATTACTTGGGGTGTAACTCATGATGGTAGAGCAATATAGGGTAAATGAATATAAAGAGCTAAGGTTACACATCCTGACATTACATGAAATACTAAAAGGTCAGGGGACCATTGTTATTGTAACTACATTAACTACGATATTTAAAGCCCTGTTATTGTACTGAGTTGGTCCCACCTTGAGATGTGCCCTGAGGCTGTTGATGTATGGTGAGTTACGGCGGTCGGCACAGTAGGCTTCTTGGGTCGTTCATCTCGCCGGTGTCACATGGAGAAAGCCGCCTTCCGCCACTCTGCATTGCTCTCATATCGGCGTCGCATGGTGCAACATGGCCTGATTCCCTGTCTGGTAGAGGGGATTCCTGCTTAACGGCGTTTGACAATGCGAGCCCCGATATGGCAACTGCCGTCCTGAGTTCTGCTCAAATTTGGCGGCGCGTTCAGGCGGGCTGTCGAACGAAGGCCAGTCCGCGCCATCGTAACGATAGAGCGCTCTCTGGGCCGAGACACGGCCTAAAGTGAGTGCGCACGAATGCAGTGCGTTGTCCCTTTGGTGTAATTTTCTAGACTTAGTTAAGCTTTGTTTTCACGAGGCGGGGGAAAAGTAGAACTTGTAGCAGGGTTTCAGGAAAGTGTAAAGTAGCACTGAGTGGGCTGTATTGCTCGTGCTCGACAGTCAACTATAGTACCCGCTTGGCTCACGTCTGGGTACGTCCCCAGGACACTTTATGATCAGTAGACTTATGAATACAACTTTTACAAAATTGTGGCGTTCATAGGGCGGGATTTTTAAACATATCTTGACCACTATCTTCGTCAAGACAATCGTATTAGTTGTTTTAAGTTCGCATTTACATTTCATGAACAATGTTTAAGCTTGTCTCAAGCACAAGCAAACAAGGCGGTCTTCACGAAGGCCATATTATTTTTGTGTGCCTTAAGACCGAATATTTATGTTTAATAAACGTCGAGACCGTACTTAAGACGGCAAATAAGCCCACCTTCGCCGAGTTCACTGTGGAGATGGCTTGAGCCAGTGCTTTCTGTAAACGACGGACGCTGATTAGATAACTTGATACCCCGAAAAAGGCAAAGATTTCTGCGAAATTGCGGTAGCAAAGGTTGTGAGAAGTTTAAAATAGTTCCTTCTAGGACAGGGGCTTGGGGCTGCGGATTCGGGGAGTCAAGGTCGCCATCTTGGATGATGACACGAGAACCGTTTTATTGCGCAGTTTAGCACAGAAAACTGTCAAAATCACTGCAAATTACAGCAAAACCACTCAAATTTCGCTGTTTTTCGCACAATTTTGTACAATGACTCTAACTTTCGCAAACCGAAAGTGCCTTGCACAATCCAGCTGGGATGGCTCCTCATTGTGGCACTTGACTCAATGAGGAGTAGGAGGAGAGATTCCACCACAGCACATCCCGTTCTGGCATTCCAAATACTAATATCGATTAGTATTATAGTTTTTCCTTCCTACCGAAAGTGTGCACTTCCTGCATACATATTATGCATGGAGGAGGAGACCCCCATTCCAAGGCTCTCTACCAGCCTTAAGTCAAGTATGACCTATGCTTACATATAAGTAAAGTTGGCTGTAATTTCCGAACCATTTGAGCTACAATTACCAAAATCATAACAAGCATAACCCCTGATGACGAAAAGGTATGTAGGGCCAAATATGCCCTTTGTCTACTTTAAGTATAGTTGGCTGTAATTTCCGAACCATTGAAGATAGTCATCAAAATCATAACATAGACATCATCCCCGACAACGAAAAGTACCGAAGGGTCAGGCATGGTCTATGTCTACTTAGAAGCATAGTTGGATTTAATTTCCGAACCATGTGAGATACAAATATCAAATTCATGTCATAGGCATCATCCACGACAAGTAAAAGGACCTAAGGGCCAAGATTGACCTAAGTGCACATATAAGCATAGTTGAATGTAACTTCTGAACTATATGTGATATAACTACCAAGATCATAACATAGGCATCACCGCAGAAAGCAAAAAGTATCGAATTGTCAAAAGTGACCTAAGCATGCTTATAGACATAGTTAGCTGCAATTTCTGAACTGTTAGAATTAAAACTACCAAAATCATAATATATCCATCAGGAAAAGGACCAAAGGGCCAAGTATGAACTGTCTTCTTATAAGCATAGTTGGCTGTAATTTCTGAATCACTTAAGATATATTTGTCACATTCATAACACAGGCATGACCCCCAACGACGAGAAGGGTCGCAGGACCAAGTATGCCCTAAGTCTACTTATAAGCATAGTTGGCTGTATGTTCCGAACCACATACTATATATGTGTCAAATGTATAACATATGCATCATCCATGACTACGAAAAGGGTCGCAGGGTCATGTATACCCAAATGTATACTTATAAGAATAGTTGGCTGTGATTCCCGAACCATGTAAATATAGTCATCAAATTAATATCATAGGCATTACTCCCAACAATGAGAAGGGGCATGGGGCCAAGTATGACCTATGTCTGCATATAAGCGTAGTTGGCTGTAATTTCCGAACCATTTGCGATATAGTTGCCAAATTCATAACATATACATCTCCCATGATAAGAAAAAAGACCGAAGGGACAAGTAAGACGTATATCTATTTATAAGTATTGTGAACTGTATTTTACACACAGTTCGAGATGCAACTACCAAAATCGTAATATAGGCATCGCCCCAGACAAGGAAAAGTAATGAATGGTCAATTATGACCTAAGAGCACATACAAGCAGTTGGGTGTAATTTCCGAACTGTCTGGGATACAATGTCCGAAATCAAACACAGAGGCATCACCCAGACAGCAAAAAGGACTGAAGTGTCAAGTATGACCTAAGTGCACACATTAGCATAGTTGGCTGTAACTTCCGAACTGTCTGAGATACAACTACCAAAAATGTAACATAGACATCACCCCAGACAACAAAAAGGGTAGAAGTGTCAAGTATGCCCGAAGCATACACATAAGCATAGTTGTCAATCATTTTCAAATCATATGTGAGATGCAGCCACTGAGTAAAGATATACCTAGAGTGGACTTCCCCAGGTTAAATTTTCTGACCACTCCAGATGTAGTTCGAGGGATGAACACCACATCGCATTAGTTCATTTTTGTGGCATGTGCATGAGGAATGTCGATGGCGTAGCCACATTGTCATCTACCCTCTCTCTCACTCATACTCAATCTCTGTCACCAACCCCAGTCCCAACTCTGCAGCAGTAGAACATGTTCTGAATGTCTGCTCTACCCACAATTTGGGTACAGACAATATGGTGGACACCCAAGTGCCTATCTTAATTCGTAAATATCCGTCTATGAAAATAATACACGTTTTATAAAACATATGTATGAACAAAATGAAACTTAATGTATGCATAAGTAGCGGGAAACATTGCATATTACTCACACAGGTATAATAAAAGAATAAACACCACTTTATAAAATATGCGATAACTTTGGATGTATGTTCTATATATACTGTATCACATGTGTGTATAGTAAATAGTTTGTGTAGCTCATAGTCGTGGCCGAGCAGCGGCGGAGTAAACATCGCATCCGGTGTGCGGAGTTCTGTCGCCCCGCGCTCTTAAACGGGGCTCTTTTCCGACGCGCGTAGTAATAGTTCTATATTAGTGTCAGTCACGTCTAGGTTTGTCCAACATGTCTAATGTGCACGTGAATACCTTGCGTATCGTGTTTGAATGGATTGATCATGAATGGATTGATACGGTTTTAACTGTAACAGAAGATCAAATTGAAGCTACTCAACTGGATGGGCACCAGAACGGTTTATTTTTAAAACTTATTTCCTCTGGACCTTGTGAAGCGATACTGCGTCGCACCAACGGCCAGTCAACTTTAGTCACCGCAGACCAGGAAAGGATCAACGTCGCCATAGAACAAGCCTTCGATAACTTAAAACTGGTAAGAATTCTAAATTAACCTGTAGAAATAGACAACCAAAAAATTCAGACAAATTTAGTGAAGTATGGTGGACTTGTTAAATTACAAGATGAAGTATGGAATCATAAATACAAATCCCAAGTAAAAACGGGAGTACGCATGGCAAATATGGAAATAAAAAAAACATTCCATCTTACGTTTCAATTGACGGCTTTCGGGCTGTAATGATATATCCCGGACAACCACGAACGTGCAGTTACTGCCAGTCCCCTACTCATGAACGAATTGCGTGTCCTAGTTTGCAAGAAAAGGACGCACGTGCAATGCGCCGCTGGGGGATGAATAGGGCAACGGAAAATCTCGCAGCTGACACGCCTATACTGTCCACCCCTGCCCAGCACTCTCCCGAGCGGATTACCCTCCACTTCGCAGACCCGAGCAGCAAGGTCCAGTACAAACACCTGTCGGTGACTCATCTGCTGAGCATGCGGTCAATCTCAACACCTTAGTGACCGTGCCACGCCAGATAGAGGTGGAGGCGGCTCAAAATACTGTTACTGATAGGCCAGGGCTACCACCACACACAGGATGTCTCGCCGCTACACATTCCATTGTCCTCTGCTTCATGGGTGGACAGCATGGACGAGAAGAGCGTAAACAATTCAACCACACTACGGAAGCATGTAACAACTGGAATGAAAATATGTCCGTAAGAGAAAAGCGACCTTACGAACGCGACGCCCGGGCCACAAGAGTAAGTCCTGTTCGCAAAGCGAAGGTGTTATCGCAGAGTGAACAATCACAGCTACAAGACAGGAAGGAATCTTCGGATCTATCAAAGGCCGTTATAAATAAAATGTGTGCCTCTAGCCAAGAACGTCCTGATAACCTAACTAACTAACAATACGACCGGCACATGTGTGCATCCCCACCTGTATGCCCT
Source organism: Dryococelus australis (assembly GCA_029891345.1). NCBI lineage: Eukaryota > Metazoa > Arthropoda > Insecta > Phasmatodea > Phasmatidae > Dryococelus > Dryococelus australis. The sequence continues at coordinate 166,057,997 of CM056993.1, forward strand.
ATTACCGACTCCCATTTTTCTTTGTCCACTTTTCCTTTTTGTCCACCTTTCCATTTCCTTCTCTCTGATACTATCACTACATTTTTAGGCACACATGATAGAGTTATTGGCAATGTTAACTTTAAATATTTGTGCAGTCTCGGCCAGTGAGCGATTGGCGGCGCTAGAGACACTGATTCGAACACAGGCAGTTGACATTACATTCTTGCAAGAAGTAGCGATTCAAGATTTTATAGGGTTTCATACCTTCAATGTGTATACAAAAGTTGGTGACCGGGGACGGGGGACAGCGATTATTACACGTGCGGGGCTGAAACTTAAAGATCTGCGCTACCACCCGTCAGGCCGAGTGATGTCAGGACGAATAAACGATGTGTCGCTAGTCAGTGTTTATGCTCCCTCCGGCTCCCAAGCGAGATATGAAAGAAATCAGTTTTTCTCCGTGGATTTGACTCCGTTTTTCCATCCACCCTGTAATCAGTTCATACTCGGTGGAGATTTCAACTGCATAGTTCACCCCCATGATCATCATGGTGGCATCTATCCTACTAATGCTGCCCTTTCTACTTTAATAACTTGCTTAGACTTGTGTGATGTTGCATCTAACTTCCAAGGAATTCATTACACCTATGTGACTTCACATAGTCGGTCTAGGATTGACCGATTCTACGTGAAAAAACAGCATATACATAAGGTGCATCGATATGACGTTCTTCCGGTAGCGTTCAGCGATCACTCTGCAGTGATATTTGCGTATGAAAAGTTTGCGAATGTAACACGGTTTGGCAGAGGGACATGGCGTCTAAATACGTCTTTATTAGACAACTCAGAAGTAAAAGAGGACTTCCTAGCTAATTGGGTACGTTGGCATAGCAAAAAATACCAGTTCCCCTCTGTAGTGATGTGGTGGGATGTGTGTGTTAAACCGAACGTCATGAGGCTTTTTAAAAGGCATGCGTACCGACTGGCAGAAGAACGTAGGGGAACACGTGCATTCTACGAACGTATGCTACACGAACTTCACCTGCAGGCAAACAATGGTGCACACGTCACTCCACGTATTAGAGACACGAAACAGAAGCTTATGCATGTATTGAGTGAACAGTTTAAAAATCGTCATATTATGATAAATGATATGTCTATTCGCAGAAGAGAAATTTAGCATGTTTAGTATCATTAAGGAACAACAGCAAATACAACGCAAGGTTATCAACCAGCTTACTGACAGTGATGGCGCTATTGTTCGGGACCGGCCGGAAATAGTGCAAACGCTTTTCAGTTACTTTGCAAATTTATACTCAAAACAAGACAAAACATAAGATTTGACAAAACATAAACTGATTATTACGGCAAAAAACATTTATTACGGTTTAAACTACAATTCAGCATGACCATGAATATGCATGTCACTAGTAATACCAACCAGTTTGCGATACAACCAAATCTGATCACTAAGTTCAAACTTCAATTTCTTACGAGAAAACATGGTTGCGTTACCAAATACGCTAATAACAGCAGTATTTTCAATCTTCCCTTCATGGACTGGAAAAGTCTTCCAACATATTATATCACGAGAGTCAATGTCACTAATTTCCTTAGGCGCAGGATCATTTTGAGTATGCGACTTCCTGAAGAAAAACATTTCCAACAAACCACTACCTGCTTTAACGGTTATGTATTGTCATTACATTTTTTCCTTTTCTTAAATTAGTCCATAGATAACATGTCTTCGTTGTATGATGTTGGTGGTCTAATACAGTATATGTGCCGTAAAAAGAATACCATATAACCCCTAGCATTGCCCCTGCACCAAAGACCCAGAAATATGAAGTTATAACAGCACCTATAAATACACATAAGTGGCTGACAGTTGACTGTGAGTTTATTAGGATGAATACACACTTGTGGTGTGTTATTGTTGTAATTTGATAGTTGATTTCTGATCCAATATACAGTTTATCAATCTGTATTTGGTTGTTGTCTGTGATGACTGTAACATTATTAATCATGCTTCATATTTGCATTATTTGTCATAATTAAATTTCTGGATTAAATGTGATGACATTGCAGTTTGTTTGACTTAATTCGGTACAGTGGTTCGAATTTTATGAGCAATTGTGTTTTCAAGGTTACGGACTTAAAAAATTCCGAACTCGAGCGCACGGCTAGCTCACTAATGTTACTATGAGCTGGCGCGTTCTAATAGCCTAGGTTAAAGATTTGACCTTGAGCGCGAGGATGGAAGATAAAAATCTGTGTATTTTTCTCCTTTAAATTAAATGCCTATGCTGATGACATCACCTGTGTCGTTCGTTCAGAGCGGGAAATTACAGAGACGGCAGAATGCCTGGATCTTTTTCGCTGTGTCTCTAATCTGCGAGCGAATGCTAACAAAACTGCCGTACTGGAGCTCAGCGTGACCAGCGAGCCATTTGACGACGTTTTTCCCTTTCGGAGGGCCGAAACTGTGAAAATATTGGGCATATACTTCCACGCAGACGCCACTCATGTGTTGCATTATAATTGGAACATGGCAATAAATCAACTCCGTGCTCGTCAAATAGAAATGAATTATCGTCGTACAAATATTATACAGAGGGTTACTTTAATAAATGTATTCTTACTTGCGAAGCTGTGGTACGTGTGACATATATTCCCACTACCTCGTCAATAAAGTGCACAAATACTACAGATTGTTGGCCGCATGTTATAGAAATCTTATATATTTAAATTATCTAGGCCGCAACTTTATCTTTCCTTGCAAGACGAAGGCCTGAGTTTAATTATACACGTTTTGAAGTGTGAGGCCTTATATCAGTCTTCAGCAATTGCAACAATTTTGCGCCCAGAGCACATTTACGCAGCATTACAGAAAATGATGTGGTCTGAAGTTAGATGCATGCTACTTCAATACCGTCAGGCAAAGGAAGCACTCGCAACTCTAGTAGAACACTTGCCGGAAGGGACAGTCGCATCAGCGATATTTGTACATTCGGGCTTCCAAAACGTCGGCAGTCATATCATCTGTTGTGAATCGCACCCCAACCATCCGTTGGAGGCGCCCATGGAAAATACTTGCCGATCCTAACCTTTCCTCGGATCTTCGAGCTGCAGCATTCGGCTTCTACAATAATATCGTGGCAACTCAGCAGCGTAAATACAGCATTCACCTGACAGCTGACCCTACATGCCCGCTGTGTGGCAGCACCGACACGGCCCTTCATAGGGTAATTTCCTGTGTTTATGCAGCTCGCATCTGGCAGTGGTGTCGCGTACGAGTACGAAAAATAATTCGCGATGAACGTGGAGATGTCAGCGACACGCACATGCTTCATTGCGATTTCTTCACTTTCCCCTCAGTTCGACGAAGAGCTGCGGCCTGGTATATACTTCATGCGATCGGTTTTTTGGTGGACCACTCGAAACCGGTGACAGTTCAAGACTTTGTCCAGCTTCTTCGTTAAGATAGGTGGAACATGGCGCGGCGTGGCACATTGCGTCAGTGGTACGGCAATTTTTTATTTTCATTCTGACGTTCACGCCTACAGGAAGTGCGCGTATATTACCGAGGTTGGGTGTACGCCGTGCGCTGCCCACCCCTCGGTCCTTACAAGTGTACAATTTAATGTTCCAGTAGTAATCGTCGATAGGTGGTAGTGTTATAAGTCAGTGTCACGTGTCGGGGTATACGTCGTGCGCTGCCCCTCACGTTAAATAATTTTTTATGTTTTCATTGACTTTGTCAGTAAAACCAGTTCACCAAATGTTCATATCGTTTTGTGCCCCTGTGTAAGAATTGTGTAGATATTTTATTGAGTATTTTGTTATTGTTTATATTGTGGGTTGAATGTGTACTGTATATAATAGGTTAAGGGTAAACGCCTCTGTATATCGTGTGTGATAATACATCTATTTATATAAAAAAAAGTGAGTTTGTGCTCAAGGATGTGTCACATAACTGTAGGTTGCAGTGTTCAAATCTCCTACGAGTAACAAATTTTTTTAGATGAAAAATTATGGCTGTTTATAACTGATTTTACTGTTGAAAAATGTTTATTTCCAGAATTTTATTTGTCTACAAGTAATAATATGCAAGTACCAGCACAGTACAGACAACTAGCAGTGGTTGTTTGCTAATCAGATCGATTGGTTGCTAAAGTAGAGAATTTGAGCTGTATAGTGTGAGTAATGTTAACAAGCACACATTAAAACGTTAAGTTTATTATTGTAAGAGTTCTGTCCCCTTTTGGCCATATAACCGTAAAAGTGTGTATAATTATGGAGAACACAAGGTTGATTATTATGCTCATTAAATATACACATTTAAAAACAGGGGCGTAGCCGGGAGGCGAAGTGATATTTTGGGACATATCCCCCCACTAAAATGAAAATAAACGTCGAAAACTAAATTACAAGTTTTGTTTTATTTTTATTCAAGGATTATATGATCTTCCTTGAACATGAAGAGTGTTTATAGCATTTTGTGGTTCCATATATATATATATATATATATATATATATATATATATATATATATATGCATGGGCCCATTGATTATAAATAATTATGTAACTATAAATTTGTAATAATACAGTTTTGTATTTTGTTCAAATATATATATATATATATATATATATATATATATATATATATATATATATATATATATATATATATATATATATATAAATCTCCCCCTTCCACCCTCTCCGGAGTAAATTCTTAGCTACGCCCTTGTTTAAATAAACGAATCGAATCTACACTTGCTGTATGAATTAACACTCCTTGTTATGAAGATGATCGTACATGTTATCAAATATATTTTGTTAGTATAGTATAATCGTGCAAACAAAATGAGTAGTCGTTAATGATAAAAGTATTTATTCATTCAACAAAACATGCAGCACACAGAACATAACTACTTTTAGGAAAAGTAAATTATAATAATGAAAATACGCCACAAAGTTTACACACAAGAATGCCCTACTCTCACAAATCGTTCCAAATTTTACATAGTGTTCGTAAATTGTTGTCATTGAACATTTGTAGGCTAGGAGATGACAAACATTCCAGAATATACGAAACTAATTACGGATGACAAGTAAGGAGAAGGAGGTATCGCAACAGACATATGTCAACTATGTATGTACTCTGCTCTTAGAAGATGCAGAGCAGATGTTTTAACTTAACTAGTTTAGCTGTTTCAGAAGACCTGCAGGCTGCGAGCACATCTCATTGTCTCGAACTCACTGGAAGCAATGATCGCCCTGCCTCTTTCCATGCATGCTATACATTACCAATCGAGCAAAACAATTCGACATCTGCAAGTACTACATCACCACCACTTCTTGACAACATGTACTTGTTACATATGCTATTGAAAATATGATATCACAGGGTTCAATTCTTGTAGAGAGTGGTAATGCACCCTTGTTACATATGCTATTGAGAGAGAGCTAATGACTTGATGTGGAGAGAGTGTACCATCAGTGAAAATAAGGTATCACAGGTTCAATTCATGTAGAGAGTGGTAATGCACTCTCACATTATATGTTCGCTAGTGGTGAATAGACAATCGTTCGTCGGGGGAAGCAAGCCCCCCACTGCCAAACACCACAAATAGCTATCATCTACAAGACCTAACTATATGGTGCGGGCGAAATAAGTGTATGTTTTGCATGCACACAGCATGAAGTGTTCGAATGAAGACTAAGTTGATCGTGTACGAGTGTAAAGAAGATGAGAGGCCAACTTCACAGCCAGCAGTCGAGTGTTGTGTGTGTGGTGTGTGTGTGTGTGTGTGTGTGTGTGTGTTGGATGAGATCTAACTATGATTTGTTGTAATGCGATAGCTTGTTAGTTATGTTCTGTAGTACGAACGGTAAAGTTGCTATTTGCATGGGTGGTATAATTTCCCTCGAGGGATGTTGTATTAGGTGTTTGGAATCTGCTCGGGTGGTAGGTAACAAATGTCTTGTCATTGACAAGTATGTCCTAGTGGCATGTTGAAAGTAGATTCGCTCTCATCTCCTTGATTTTAATTATTTTTTTAACATTAAATTTTTTTAAAATAATATTTTTTATATTTGTATATTTTAAGTATATATGTTATACAGTTTGTGATTGTGTAGCCTTCCTAGATAAGGCACTCACCTACATCTTTTCCGTGAGACCATTATTCTCCGTTCTAGACATGATGATAGATTGAGTGGGCATGGATATAGCTAGTCCTTTGTTGGACGACGAGCTATGATAGTTTGATAGTGAGGCGATGAATGCTGCATGGGAGTTATATACATAGTGCTTTGGGTTTGGAAAGGTATATTGTTTATGTGTTTGTTGTGTAGTGCATTACAAGATGGCATGTACATAAATTATGCATAATATCAAACATATGTTAATCAGAAGTTAGTTTTCGTTATGGTAAGATGTGTACTTAGAGTGAAATTAGTCACGTTAGATAATAAACACATAAATACTACTTATAAGTGTTCTTGACTGGATATGAAGCAAGGAGTGTGTTCTTGGTCTTCGCTCAAAGTGATTCATCGATCGAAGTGTAGTTGGTTTCAGATCAATATATACATAGTAGTTGCATTTGGATATTCGTTACAGCAATATTCTGGTTAAATTACTTGGTACGCAAGCAAAATAATATATACTTACCCTGTATGGTTCTTGAATCGCTATGTATATACTACTTATCTGAAAATAGTCTCGCTAAATATTCATTTTTGTTATGCGAATATACATATGTTACTCTTGATTATTAATCAACTCTCCTGATGTAAACCTGACCTATCATGAGCGATACAATTTTTTAAAGTTTCTCAAAACATTTTTTAGGACTTTTATCAATCAAAATTTTATGCTGTATATATAACAATTAAACATGGTGTTCTTCGGAAACTTGCAAGAACTTGTCAGCCATTCACAAAACAGTTTTCCTAGCATAACTATAGAGATTAAAATGTCTTTGGTTATGATAGTGTATGTTAGGTAATGCATCGACTTGCATTATGCAAAGTTGATGTGTACCTACTTCGCGAGCTGGTTGTCTTTGTGAGAGGACATGTATTGAGTTGGTGAATGCATAATGCATAATTATGTAAGTGTGTATGATGTTTGTGGCATTGTGAGTACTTAGCATGTGTGCTATTACACTATATTAAATTAGCATGTCTTTATCTTAATGATAGATAAAATAACATTAATTGTAAAGAATTATTTTATATTTAATGTTTAAGATGAGTGGGTTTAATGAAGTATCAAAAATAGTAATTCATATACACATATTTACCTCGTTGGGAATTGAAACAAAGAATATGTTAGTATAACTGTAAATGCCTACATTTAGATTGAAGTAGTGACTAAATTAGTACGCATGCTTCAATTTTGACGATTTTCGAAGTAAATGAATATAGTTATATTTAAACAACACTTAAGCTTCTTGTGAGATGAAACAAGGTTTAATTGTTTAAGTAATTGTTTTGCAGATAGGATTTAAGTAAGCTAGAATGATAGAACGAACAGTTAAAAAGAGCAGATCTTAACAAACATTCTTTGATTAAGGGATTTTATGAAATAAACAAGTTTTGATTGCTAAATTTAGTATAGAATAACACGATTTGAGTGGTACTTTAAATTAAATATGTGTGATAATGTGTATTGGAAGACAGATTATGGATATTTGTTCATTTGAGTTGTAAGATAATTTTATTTAGTTGTTAAGTATTTAGTTTTGCTTGTAAAGTAGCGGTTTTGCAAGTGGGTGGTCTGTTGTTAGTATTATAGTTAGAAATGGTTTCATAATATGATTGTGTCTCTTTTCATATGATTTGTTAATTTGAGTTGTATGATATGTTGATATAGTGTTCAAGTAGGTATTTAGTTTTGCTTGCAAAGTTTGATGGTATGGGGCTTTGCAACTGCCTGGTATGGTATGTGCAAATGAGTTGAGTGGCTGTGTATGTGTGTGAGGGTGTATGAGTGTTATACTGTGTGAGTGTGTGTTTAATGTTAATGATTTAAGACATTTCCCTATTAAGCTATCCTACGCCTTTCGATTATTCACATTTCCCATTAATGGCTATTCTGTGACAGTGCTCAAGTAATAACCCTGTATCCAATTAATTTTGTATCTAATTAATTTTAGCTTGAAGGGGTTCGAATCCCTACCAGGGGCGCTTCATAACCTATGGCTTAATCAACTACGCAACTGAAGCTCCCCGCCTTACAGCACTTTAGTACGCTCACTAAAAAAAATATTTCAAATATTTCAAACCAATTAAAATCGATAATATAAAAAAAAAACAAGTTAATACTGAGTTCAATTTCAATGACAGAACAAAAGCTTACTTAAGAAAAAAGGATAAACTTCAAGAAGCCATTAAACTCTAAGATGTTAAGGTTCACAATAACAGAGAAAATATTAATGTGTATGGCTGTTTAAACTGTAGAAAGGAGTAAAATGTAGAATATGTTAAAGGTTAGAAATGGTTGAGTTCGAAGGTTAGGAGAAAATAAACAAAATTTTAAATACTCTGTTCGGGACTCGATTTCTGTAAATCCACTCACTTTTCATTAGAGCTCTCCTCTCCGAGCCATGGTGCATGCCAACTGAGTTCTTTCGTAAGCCTTCAGGGTGTAGGGGCATAGTCTGTGTGTGTTTATGGGTACATGTTTTGCTAATACATGATGAAATGGTTTATCAGAGTAATTCGTTTGAAATATTCTGTCTGTGGGTGCTGGTGCATGTTGAAACCGTATACACTATTGTTTTTCCTGTTAGGATTCGTTGACGTGACAGGAATAAATCTGGAAGTGTTCTCGCTTGAAAATATCCTATGGACAACATGTGTACTATAAGCTGATATTCCTCGGGAGTGGACATGTGTATCTCTACATAATGTGCATACTTAATAAGTGTGTACAGTGTATGCAAATTGCTGCATATGTTGGTTGCGCCAATTTTATTTCTGTTGTGGAATATACAGAAATGTATTAGTGTGTGAATAATAGTGTGACACAAGACAAGACGTATATTTGCACAGGAAAATACCACAGTTAACTTATGTAGGACATCTTGTAGGCACTGGAACTCTGAAATATCCAGGAAAGACAAACTCATGAACATAACACTGGGACAATGCAGTTAAAATAAAACAAACCATTGGGATAAACTGATTTTAATTAGATTAAGAATGAATAAGAAAGATAGCCACTAATTATTCAATTGTACTTGGGTGAAAATACTTTAATAAAAATAAAAATTTTGTTTCTCAAGATAAATCGGGTGTGATAAGATTAATTCAAAGTGTCTGCAAGTAGGATATCTGTAAATAAGAATGTATACCACCATCCTTTCAGGCTCAAAATTACTGAAACTTTAAGAAATTAATAAAAATTAACATTTTTAAAACTGTTACAAAATAAATTAAACTTGAAAATAAAATAAATTATAATTATCGTTTCCCAGAAGTAGTTTGTACTCAGTACTTAATTTCCTACCGTGAGTTCACTGAGCTCCATATCAAGTTATTGCAAATGAACACACTAAATTTCAAATTAATATTAATGATGCTGAAAGTTCACTACTCTTAAAATATTGGGTTCCTCAAATTAAATTAAATTACGCCGGGTACTAGACTCATAAGTAAAGTAGGACGACTGTAAAATCACAAGAGAATAAGTCTACCGATATTTCATGATGAAAGTAGAATTAATCAAGTTTCTGTAGAACACTTTAGTATTGAAATTAATAAACAGTAGACTTTGAAATGACGAAAGAATCATCTGGACGAAGGCCAAACCTTAGGCCTATAATATGGCGTCGAAGAAGTCCTTTGGTGTATCTTCCTAGCCCTAAGTCACTAATAAAATAGCTGATTAATACAGATACTCAGCCATCTTATTAACCGGGCTGGCTCTTTAATCCTAACTGTAACCTCTGGGTGCTAAATCTGATCCAGCATTATGAAGATGCTGGGGATTTTCCTATCGAAAATCCCAGCGAAAAATTATGCAGCTGGACCCTTCAATGGTCCCTCCCCAGAAGCAATCACTCCCAGCAACTTTCCTTGAACGTGGCGTGATAGGAGCTTAACTACTTCCGGTAACTAAACTGGAAAAATAATTCAACCTTAACTTTCTCTAAAAAAAAAAAACAAAAAAATAAAATAAAATAAAATAAATAACTATATTTCACAATTAAAGAAAATAAAATGTAAATTAACATATTCAGATTATAACCTCTTGCCTCAGATTGCATGTACACATGTCATAGAATAACACAAATAATAATAAAAATATAAACCCTATTTGGAATGGTGATTTACTTTAAAAATAATATTACATGTATGTAATTAAATATTCATAAACCTATGAGGGTTTAAAATAATTACTGTTACTCAAAACAATATGTAAATATATGTGTGACAGTGTCCAAAACACATATGTAAATAATGATCACAACTGTCAACAAAAATAATTATGTGTGCAACTTGAAACCCTTATAACCTTCCACCTCTAATAATAATAATAATAATAATAACAACAACAACAACAACAAATTCTGAAACAAATAAAAAGTTATATGACATTTGAAGTCTGGCTGTTTTGCTGAAAGCATATTACTTTGGTGATTGTTTGGTTGTTAGTTATTCATGTGTATACATACATACCTAGTAAATATCCATAGCATGTTTGTGCAATTATGGACTTGCGCGACGATTATATCATATACACGATTACATCATTACACGATTACATCATATAACTTCATTCCCCTCCACCATTCTCGACAGTCAACAGTTGACATAGAAGATTTAACACGTCAGTTGAGCAGAAACACCGATCAGTTAATACGATAGACAGTGAGCATAAAAAAATGCGTAAGAATGCATTTCCCATAATTTTTTTTTTAAATTAAGTGAGTCGCCTGGGAATCGATTTCTGTAATCCAAAAATAACATTACATTAATTACTACGAGCAGGAATACAAAGCAAAAATCAATTCTTGTTAACTTCAAAATTAAAATAATAAGTTTTCTGCCCAAGAATCGAACTTGGTAATCCCAAACTAACATTACATTAATTTCTCTATGCAGAAATACAAAGCAAAACTAAGTTTTGGTTAAGTTCTAATATGAAATAATATTAAGTGTTCTGATCGAGACTTGAACTAGATAATCCAAAAATAACATTACATTAATTAAACCTAACTGATATCCAACTCACAAATTAAATTTGGTTAAAATCGAAAATAAAATAATAATATGTGCCCTAATGGAGAATCGAACGCAAATCCGAAACTAACATTGCATCAAGTAAGCCTAGCACATATCCAACTCACAAATAAAATCTAGTTATAATCGGAAATAAAATAATATTATGTGTCCTGAGCGAGAATCGAACCCAAATCCGAAATCAACATTACATTAAGTTAGCCTAGCACCTTTTCAACTTCCAAATAAAATCTGGTTAAAATTGGAAATAAAATAATATTACAGGGTAAGTATGTACTTGGTAGGTTGTATTTGGTAAGTATGCACTTGGTAAGTATTCACTTGGGAAATATGAACTTGGTAAGTGTGTACTTGGATACATATGCACTTGGTAAGTATGCACAGTTCAAGACTTTGTCCAGCTTCTCCGTCAAGATATCAAGACTTTATCCAGCTTCTGCGTCAAGATAGGTGGAACATGGCACGGCGTGGCACATTGCGTCAGTGGTGCGGCAATTTTTTACTTTCATTTGGACGTTTATGCCTACAGGAAGTGCGCGTATATTACCGAGGTTGGGTGTACGTCGTGCGCTGCCCACCCCTCGGTCATTACAAGTGTACACCTTAATGCCCCAGTAGTAATTGTTGATAGGTAGTAGTGTTATAGGTCAGTGTCCCGTGTCGGAGTGTACGTCGTGTGCTGCCCCTCACGTTAAATAATTTTGTGTGTGTATATATATATATATATATGTATGTGTATATATATACACATATATAGTGGTTAGCATACAATTGAGAAATATATATACATATATAAGGTGGTTAGCATACAATTGAGAAATTTAACACACAAAAAAAAGTGGTAACACGTGCGCCTCACATGCTCAAGGTCCTCGGTTGTGCCATGTAGTGGATTGTGCGCTGCCTGCAAAACTGGGACAGTTTTCAACACCAGAGGATACCAAAACAATAATGTTCCATTATTGACAGAAAACACTGAAGTTTGGTTCTTTGACTTTGTCAGTAAAACCAGTTCACCAAATGTTCATATAATTTTGTGCCCCCGTGTAAGAATTGTGTAGCTATTTTATGGTGTATTTTGTTATTGTTTCTATTGTGTGTTAGAATGTGTACTGTACAATAGGTTAAGGGTGAATACCTCTGTCAACATAAGCAAGTACTCTCTAATCATATATAATAAAAATATTATAAATTTATATGCCTAAATGTAAATATACCCCGAAATCTGCAATGTTACAAGCGTAACAGTGATAGACGTAAAGCTTAGTTGGACCCCTTTTCATATCCTTGGCAAGGAGGTGCCATCACAAAAAGATGCTGGGTTTCCACTGGTACTAATTCATTGACTATGATGTATCTCTCCTCCCCAGTTCTCTAGGTTTTCGGCTCTGCACTTACAGTATTTACCTCTTTACTCATCTCATCCTGCAATGCCTACAATTCAGATGGTTGAGAAATTCTTGTAATTTATTATTCAGTGCACTTGCCTGTTTCATTTAACACTCGGTACTATCCATTATTTCACAAATACTCTTAAGTTTCCTGTCAACCATTTAGTTAAAATTGAAACTCAACATGATTTCCTGTTTGGATTTTTAGTCATACTGTATACCTAATTGGTCTATATATTCACAGATATGATATACATGGCTAGTTACATTCTCTTTTACTCCATTAATTTTGATTTTTTAATTCTCATGTGCACTTTTTGCAGCTTATCTGTCACTGCTTTGGCCAACAAGTACAGCATTCAAACCAAGCAATGTCTCAATGCCAGCAGACATCCTCTTTTTTAACATTCACTTCATGTGCTACGAATAAACTCAGTTCTACCTTTGGCCATACTCCTAACTAAAAGACGACTTCTGACACCTAGCCCATTAAAACTGGTATTAAATAATTACCTACATCCTAATTTTGTCACAAGTTTACAATTGCATGTAGGTGGCCATGTTCTTGGAGAGATGCATGTATTCAATAAATTAAATAAAGAGGTAAATTCAGTTTTTCAAATTTATTTACTAAGCAGATTATTTATAAAGCTATACTTGGCACTTGAAATATTCCAGGCCCCAGAGTAAAATAAATCACAAATTTTCACAATAGACCGTTACTCAGGAGTCTATTGCAATATTTGATGAAAGCTTACTTCATCAGTTACAGTGCTGCAAACAGCCTAGCTCTCATGCACTACTTCATGTTTTGCTGTCACCTAATTGGAACACTGATGCCGTAGTTATCGTTTTAAAACAACCCGATTGCTCCTTGCGGTCACTTCGAGGTGCAGAAGTTGTCAGCGTACCTCGCTGAATCACTAGGGCCACTCGCCACACGCTGATGTTCACAATACCCTACAAAACTCTCTTAAGACGAGGCAATGGGCTGTATTTTCACCTGTTCAATCGTTTCGGGATGGCTGGAAATAATAACACTACCGACAAGCTGACGAGTGATAGTATACAAAAACTAAACAGTAACGTTTTCTAGATTATTCCACTCTTAATCATACCCAGAGATAACCTCTACTGAATATCCTACACGTTCCTCAGAAGGGAAGGCAATCACCGATATTTTGAATGTAGGCTAAATATAAGATATTTTTCATTACAAAACATTTTGTACGAAAACTTTGAGGGCCATAATGCATCACACTCGGGCCTGTTCTTAATGGTGCACCATCACGCTGTCATGGGATGATGTGGTTCAAGGAGGGGAATAATTTCGCAGTCAATAAAATCGTGGACTGACTGGCGCCCCGAGTGTATAGGCAGCCGCGCTGCACAGCGACGTTCGTTAAGTATGTGGACTAACTGGCACCTTGGCTGAAGGCAGCCCGCGCGCACTGTATTATGTATGTCACGTAGCTAGCTTATTCTCACTTAATTGAGGCGATACGATATCGCCATAATTGTCTTATTTGCGAGCAGATTTCACAAGCATTGTTATCGGAATTATTGCAAGTCTTTCTCCTTGATATATGTTCGCATACTCCATTTCCACAGGTTTCTCAGATCTGACTGATCAAGTATATAGTTCCATAAAAATATTCTATTCGCTGTCGTAACATGGTTTCAACTGCCTGCTGGCAGGTGACTGTTCGAAAGTGAGGAAGGCAGAATGTGCGCCGGGATGCAGCGAAACCTTTCGACGATCCCGATACTCCGAGCATTTTCCAATTGCAGAGGCAAGAACCATGACCAGAACAGGAAAGGGAAGGAACCAATAGTGTGTCCCAGCTACACTCTGCATCAGCCACTTCCATAGACTCTATGTAGCCCTTACCGTGTGGCCAAGTGACATACAGTATGCTCCAATGGTATCTAAATGAATTTGTCACGGTGCGCTTGTAACAGTGTGAGGATGTATAGGTGAGAGCGAGAATAAATGAAAGTAAAATCTTACGTACTAAGAATTTTATTCATCGCGAGGCCTCGAGTAGCTTGAACATTCTTAATAGGGCGTATGGCATAAACAAGCTCCAAATACATCAAGTGATATCCACAGATTTTTGCAAGCCAATATAGAAACACTATGAAAGGGCAATTCTTGGTAATGGTTCCTGCCATCTTTATGAGCAACTATTTTGCCATATTGGAATGTTTATGTTGCTTGTCATCTTGTGTCACATTAACATATAAAATTATGGTGTCAGAAATAGTTCAACAGAAGCACACCACTCTGGCAGAATATTTGCTCACAAAGCTATTCACGACTGTTCACGATAAAGTGAGCACTTTGAAATCAACGTTATAAAAAGTCACTGCCCCTAAATGCATATATTTTATCGGACGCAATGAGTGACATGTGCCCAGTAAAGTTAGTAACGATGGAGGGGAAAGTAGTTCCATATATTAACGTCGAACGGAAAATGTGTTATGTAACGATTGTGATAACTTAAATTATTTCTCCCGCTTTCTGTATTTTTTGATGCGTCGAAGTGTAAAAATTAGCTGATTTGTGGAATTTTTACTTTTCTAATAACTTCACACTTTCACTTGACCGACGCATGAATAAATAGATGAGTCTATACAAACAATTATGTAGGACTGCCCTTTATGAGAATTTATTTTCAGGCTTTCGTATAATTGTAAAATATTGTATCCTTTATATGTTTTTTTCTGTGTGTCATGCACTCTTAAAGGGGAAATGTTGAGTGAACCCAAGATTATCAGGTGGGTGATTGATGTTGGCAGGCAGAGTACTGGAAACCAGCCCCGGAGCTGCTCCTGGGAAGCCTGTCGATCGTGGGAGCTGCACTGTGCCTGCTACTGCCGGAAACCATGGACAAGTCCCTGCCGCACACCCTGCAGGATGGAGAGGCCTTCGGCGAAGGCGAGGGTGTGTGGGAGTTTGCCTGCTGCAGGAGGCGACAGCCACCCCTGGACTAGCACTTCCAAAATCCTCTTCCCTGCTTGAATGTAGCGACGCAAGACAGTTCACACTAGCTCATTACGAGCTGACTGCATTTGTACGAGTTCCTTACAAACTGTAAGGAGGTGTATAACCCAGTGAAATGTGTTTTTACAGACAGTTTCACAACTAAAATGCGGAAATTAAACTTATACACGAAGAGAAGTCACATAAAATATATTGCCTGCTTTAATACCAGAGACGGCGTTAACCAATACCTGTTTTGGAGCCAATATAAAAAAAAGTGTTAGTTTGCTATTCTATCGCCTGTTATTTTCAAGTAATTATGTTACTAATATTTTCAGTTTAAAAATCACACAATTGTCATTATTTTGTGTATTTATTTTGTTCATGAATTACATCATCAACCTATGACCATTCTTTTACACCAATAACCGTACTTTAAAATTGATGAAAAAAATTGTTTTTGCTGTAAACGTCTACGAGAAACCAGTAAGTTTTGAGTCAGGAAGCACCACAGGGCAGTGCTAGGACTTCCTGAGTGACATACTCTCGATATGTAGCCTGTGAACGCACATCGTCCCAGATAAATGACATTCCTGATAGCATAATTGACTGAATTCAGGCTTGAATCAAGCTTGTCATGACAAGCCTACAGCTTGTAGTAGGCTGTTGTGCAAGCTAGCAATCTTGTATAAATCTTAAATCACCCTAATTAGTGTCTATGCATCAATCTTGTACCAAGTTTGATTTGTAAAACTTGATGCAACCTTTCCTTGGCTTGATTCAAGCCTGAATTACATTACATTGTATGACAAGCTTTCTCGACAAGGCGAATTCAAGTGAAAGACAAACTTATTGCAAGCTTGCATGCAATCTGAGATGGAACAAGACTGACGTAGTGGTAACAGAATGCGATTGTATAAATGGGATATCGTCTGTCACTGTATCGGGTGATATAGTGGTCTGACCATGTGCCTACCACATGAATACGATGAAAGTAATTAAAAAGCGGGGCGCCAGTTAGCCTCTGTAGACTAACACAAGTATGAGCATGGTCTCTCAGGGCTAACAAGGAGCATTCGGCAGTGTGGCGACAAACAATGCTACTTTCATGTCTCACTACTGCAAGGCACAATGTTATCAGGGTTATGCTGCACTCTCATAAATTATGGAACTGCACATTTACTGAATGAAGGGCACGAACACTGATTTCTTTTGCCATACATGTTGGCCGAATCCAACACGTGGTACAAATACAGTGCGGAACAAGAGAACAAAAACACGCTATAATTATTTTTAAGAATATAATTTATGCTTTCAGTCTATGAGCATGCATGTTGGAGGCAACAAGAAATGAGTCTTGAGCGATCACCGCTGACTGGCATGAAAATATATCAGAAACCCTGGAATCGGCGGTCCCGTATGTCCAAATGTGAAGCAGGGCGAGAGCACAACACTAAGTCCAAAAAAACTAACTAAGCGAGTCCACAGGTGGTGAGGGCATACATCTGCAGAAAATGAGGAAGCAGGGAACTACTACAAATAATCAGATAGCACACCAAGTTGAAAGGCCCAAAGGACACACGTACATCCCTCACTGTCCTCCTTTTCGACTAACATTGTGGCGGCTGGAAGGCGGCCTCCCCAGATGTCCTTCCAGCCGTTAAACACAAAGTAGAAACGTTGGAAAGAAATAAGACCGCATTATGCTATTACTGTATTTTGAATAAAGCAGTTCGATCTGAGTTACAAACTCTTGCGTTGAATTTAATTAGTGAAGACAAATAACACATTCACAATGTAACTGCAAAAAACGAGTAATATTTTGATATAAAAAGAAAATTAACTCCTTACAAAACACAATGTTTCCACAAAAATTTGTAATGTAAGACTGTCGAGTTTTTTTATGTGGCAAAACCATCCTCATTTTACATAAATTTGGTTCCAGTGCAGATGTAGTTTAATTTCTTTATGAATCGCCAGTGTTCACGCATGTGTCTTTTCTCGCCCACTCAGTGTTTACACTACAGTATTTGTACTCGTTTAAATTTATCAAAGCATGAAGTAGCTATCACTTTTAAACTCCCTTGAACTATTAAAAAACCGTTTCTACTTTTGGCATTTTAACCGCTTTTGCAACGTAAGCAGCTGACTAAAAATACGTATTTAGGTTACATATACTGTGTGGATGTTTTAGTGTGTAATTATTGCATTTTCCTAAAAATATGTTAATGTTTGTTATATTCGCGTATTGATTTTCAGAATATTACCAAGTTTTAGGCTAGAATTGTTTGTTTAAAGATAATAAAAGTTAAGTTATCCATGATTCTGCAGTGGACGAGATCTTTCGCTTAGCGATTTGGGTCGATATAACGAATCGTAAGTACAGCGAAAATATTTCGACCTTGCCAGCGATCAATCTCCAAATCGTTCTCTTTCGAAAACGTTATTTACTTTTGTTTGTCTCTCTCACGTCAACAACGTGATGTGAATTTACCGCGAATAGTTTTAGTTGTCAGCAGCTCATATGTGAGATAAAAGAGAGAGAAAGCTGTAAAGCACTGCCAATTTTTTAATCTAAGTGTTTGTAATTGGTAAAAGAAACTCAGCATTGTAATGAGTGAGTGAAGAGAATTGGGTGGCTTTTAACATCGAGGTCTTGAAAGCCGACATGGGTGAAACGAAGTGAGTATGGAGCACTGGTGGAGTGAAAGGGTAGGGGAAACGGGAGATCCCCGAGAATACCCAGCTGTATCGTCCGGCACGAATCCCACATGAGAAAACCGGGAGACACCCGGCCAGGGATTGAGCCAAATTCGCCTTGGTGGGAGGCGAGCAGGCTAACCGCTCAGCCACTAGGGCCCCCTCCCACCCCAGGCATTGTACTTATGAATACATTAAAAAGGGCAGTTAAGTTTTTGTTTCTTGAATGCAGGTATTGTGAGAGAATTTCGCTAATAAATGTAATTTCTACACATTTCGCATTATTTTGCGTTATTTCGCGGTTCGCAAAAATTGCCCGGCCCCAATAGCTCCCCATTTTTACGGTAAATAAAATGAACTGCTTTCGTCATTAAAATTTCTCCATTTCGTCCAAATAATATTTTTCAAATAAATTGTATAGCAAAAATACACGCATTATTAATAAAATACGAATCTGTTGTTTTTGTAACGATTTCACACAAACTAAGTAAAATTTGTTATTCATTATTTTAATCAGTACATTTTTAGTGGGAAATATCAACAAATATTTAACTATAAGAATGAAAGGACAACCTTACGAAAGCACGCTGTTACAAAAGGTAGCACCGCCGCCGCAGTGGGGACGCGAGCCTCGGGGCTGTTTGATAGTAAGCTCAGTGTTTCAACAACATGACGTGCGTACATAAGGGCTGGCGCAACAGCGAGCGGGGTCTTACCACAGCCAGCCGCTCGACCCAGCAAAATGGGAAGAAGACAGGGGTTTCGTCCGCTGTAGCCGCCAGATGGTCAGCCTTCCGCATCATTATTACGGTGAAGAAGACGTTCCGGTAGTTCTGGTAGTTCCAACAGGTTTCTTAAATACTTATATAATTAGCTGTGTGGGGCTTAAAGTATTAACTAAACTATAAATACTTGCAACTAGTTAGTACATTATATATTGTGCCCCACCCCCCTCGATGTAAATCAAAGTGATTAATGCAACTTAATGTAAAGAGTATTTTTGAACATAATGTAAACGCTGTACGGTTGTTGGTTTTAAATACATTAAGTAGTAGATAATACGGTGTTATATTCATCTGAGCACGATTCCCCACATATCTTGTGTGGCCGCCATATGGGAATATTACATTGGTGAAGGCGGTGGCCTTTACCAAACTCTCGCGAGCCAAGTAGAGTAATAAACCTTCCCAAAAAGTACTACCATAACATTGGTGGAGGCTAGGGTGTTTCTCACCTCTTTTTAGCATGTATGTCTAGTAAGCTCCACCAATCCTTTAACAATTTTAATAAATTGTTAACTTTTGTAAAGTTTAACTTGATGTATAAAACTTGTTGCGAGGGATAAATCATATACAACCTCCCGCCAACGAAACTTAACTACCCCACATACGCTTCAATAATTTGGACTAAATAAAAATAAAAGAAAGTCTCGGCCACGTCTGAAAATTTAAATCAATTAGTATGAGTATTTTGATGTAAAGCCACAGTAGGCCATAAATAATAAAATTGTACCGTGAAATATTTAATTAATTAAAATAACTACTAAATATAAGTTACGCCGTATCACTTAAAGTGTAATATATAATACAAGTGTCCAAAACTAGAATCGGAGAGAGTTTTAAATCATATATAAATAATAAGCGTTGCATCTCGTGATATTAAACTAAGAATGACTGGATTTTAAAATAATCTAAGTGTCTTAAGGAGCTAGAATAATTTAATTCAATGTGAACATAATTATAATAAGGTGATTATTTTTAATTGTTCTTGAAGACATATGCATGATGGTTACAAAATTATATAGTGTTAAAGTAAAGTAATTAAATTTAAGAAAGCTGTCTGCGTAAGCTAAATAATATTTAAGGAATTAAAACGGAAGTTTTACACTACATGAATCCGTGAGGTAGTGGCATGCACACTTCTCGTCACAAAAAAATGAGCGCTCTCGTGTAGCTGAAAATATTTCTAAGTCCCTTTCGGGTATGATCGGCAGGCTGCCCCCTCCCAAGTCACAGGCACGTGCCACAGAGTGGGAGTGGCTAAGAGCTGCAGCAACACATGGCTTTTGAGGAAAAAGGATACAAAACACGGATAATAGTTCTGTGAGCTCAGTTTTGTCCGCATATATTCCAAGACATTATATGTAATGCAGTTAAAGTAAATTAGTGGCGAAACCTTCGGAATTATGAACTAGCATGTATCAGATCTGAGAAACAAATAGTAAATTATAAATTTGAACATACCGCACTGGACCACTGGAAAAATTACTTCCAAAAAAATCATGCATAATTGTAAATATTGGGGGGGGGGGGTACGTTATCCCCTTGCCAACACACACGAGATCTTTGAAAACATAAAGTGATAATAACTACAAACATTAAATAATACATCATATGGAATAATGTTTTCATATGTATGATAATTAGAGACCACAAAATGTCTCGAAATGAATGGCCTGTAGTCTAGACTTCACAGTCCAATGAATACCCGATCAACTACTGTATATTCACTATTCGTTTCTCCAGTAAGTGACCAATATTACTCTAAAACATACTGCACATGATCCCTAAACGTCTTTCCTTGCCAGTTTCGTATTTATTTCGCACATTCCTGAGTGAGCCTTGTTAACTGTAATCCAATACAAAGGTATATTAGGTCTATAAATGTGTAAAAATTAGCTTGTCCTCAAAATAATCCGCACAGTTTTCCTGTTCCTGATATGTTCCGTTCATAAAGTAAAGGCCTATTTACATGCACCGACATGTCTTAATCAAATTTGGATTAGAGTCACCAAATATGGATTATAGTAAATAGTTATTAATTATTAAAGTTTTATAACACGAATTTACTACAGTATTATTTGCGGGAGTGACTATAGACTCTTGAAAGATCTACGGTTATTTAAAAATACTCCAAATATTCACCTTTTAAAACATAATAATATATAGAATACATGCAACGAGCTACTAGATATATTTCAAAGGAAATTATTCGCATTAATGTGAGCACTTCTTGATGCCTGTCGCATTTTATATATGGACGTATGCACCCAAATGTCAATAAAGATTACGTATTAAGTCGTAACTCAGTTTTTATTTTCATTTATACCCGAACTGAAGTATAAATAAAATTGCTTGCACGTTCCATGTATGTGTTATAGGGCCATTACGAAAAGTGTTAAGAGCTCACTTTGGTGTGAACGGTCTATAGTACCGTTACATCTAAGCTCGACAGTTCAACTCGAAGTGTTTCGTCATGAAGTAGTTTCTCACCGAACTGCCTCCATTGGCGATTCGTGCTAGTAATGGTAAGTAACACAATTTAAAATACTTGGTGGCTGGCAGACACCACACCGACCAGGCACCTAACTGTTGTAATGCCATTTTATGTCAAATGTTTGAACGCAGATAGTGCAAGCTGACCTGGTTGGTATTTTGGGCTGACATGCATGTTTAAAATGTTTTAAGTTCACTTACAGCTCACGACCGCGTGAAAATGGCCGTGGGATTACCTAGTATAGCCATGGTAGTAAAATGTACAGAATTCTCCTGAGCATAACTGCGTGGAGGTGGCTTAAGGTCAGAAATGCACGCAGCAGCGAAACAAACCCTGCAGCTCACTTCATTATGTTTGGGCTACAGTATCGTAGAAGGCCACAGACAGTTCCTTCAACCCCCGCTCTCCAGTTTCCTAGAGGGCTGTGCTTTGTAAAAGTTATCGTATAAAGCGAAGAAAATATGCACATTTTGTACGAGTAATTGAACTAGCGCATACATTTTTTTAATCTCGCACTTGAACTTGTCAACGCTGTCAGAAAACAAGCGAAATGCCCTCGAGCCTATTAGTTTTGCAATATTTTTCATTGCAAACTGGCTGCCGGTCGAAATATTTAATCTAGTTTTTAACAATCAGCTATCATATATTTTTCTCCATGGGAAATTGTATAGAGCATAAATGAAGAGAATAAAACGTTCTACAAAAAAATGTTTTCATTCATTGAGTTAATATTTTAATGATTGAGAATATGCACACTATTAAACCTTAAGAGTCAGTATGTTTGCGCATGTGAGTACCTAATTTATCACGATAAAAAGAAAGGTAAGCTGAATTGTTTTGATAATTGTTAAACCACATTTAACGTACCAATATCGGTCAAGAAACTATGTATTCCAGTTATTTTGTAATATATAACATGTTTTGTTTAAAACACTGATAAAGTCTCATTTCATTAGATTGTTTATTTACAACATGCTGTGTTATTTGTATCAAATTTCCGATAACATTCACTAGTACATGTGCAATATTAAGAAAGTGTATGACCACCCCTTTTTTATTTATTTATTCGTTCCTTGGTTACACGGCTCTGTTGTTATAGAATAGTAATCAAAACGTTAATGTCGTCACCATGTTCAAAATAAGTGACCGACACACGTAAAACATATAAGTTTATTTGGTCAGCGTACTGAATCTTGTTTGCCAAATTAGGTAGTAAGAGGTTTATTGTTTTCCGACATTTGACACAATATGTTTTCTTGTTGTAGCGGTACCTTACAATTATTGCATGCAAAAGAGACAATGTACCAGCATGTACCAAATGAACCTAAAATATTTATATAGTCACCATGTCAAAATTAAGTTTCTTACACATTTAAATCGCATAAGTTATCATGGCATACATAGTATTAGATACAGTATACTAAGACTGCTTGAAGTTGGTAACACCGTTTCATAGATACAGAACAGTTATCAAAATGTCTATATTGCCACCAATTAATACTAAATGCCTGAACCAATTAATTCATATCAGAATACTTCTTGTTTGTCAATTTTGATTGGAATGGGCAGATTGTTTTCCGTGTTACGATACAATAACTTAATTTTTTCATGGTTGCGCTATATTACAAGATGATGAATGAAAATGGTTATATATTGGCATATTTACAGTAATGCCTTTAGTCGATACTTTCTCCGTATCAAATCTGTAGTCGAATTATTAATATATATATATATATATATATATATATATATATATATATATATATATATATATATATATATATATATATACACACACACATATATCAAATTTAAAAACAAATATTTATATGACGCCGTTGTGAAAATACAGTAAGTGCCACATTAATCTTAGTTGTATATGGTACCATTGCCTACTATAGGCCTAAAAGGTACTAGTTGCCTGAAAAATGTGGCAGGAATCTATTGTGTAATTTCCGAGATATGATGTTAAAAGCTCATTGTTTTCACGATAGCGAACCAATAAGAACGTACCTTCCTAGATTAAAGACGTACAAGATTAACTGTGAAAATACACGATTTGGTTTTACCTAGTAAAATTATTCCCCAGATATGAAATAGCGCCCTACTGTATTAAAATAACAACCCTACTGAAAGTGAGCACTTTGGCAGAACATTGTAAAAATCAGATGTCCTTACTAAGTTCAATATGTGCACCGAATTTGGTGAAATATGTTTCACAGGATCGAATGTTATTATGAGGGGACATACAGTACATCACAGACAGACATTTGCATGATTATATAAGCTCATTTTTCCAAGAAAAGCAGCTTAACATTGAATGGAAGTGAAAGTGAATTGAATGTTTCAAGTTAATCAAGAAATTACGGAGAGATTATCATTTATTTCAAATTATTAAACAACTGTTAGCAGCAACATTAATTTTCGAAATAAACTGTCTACGACCGCAAATAAATGTCTCATAAGAAAAAATTAATAAACGGTTTAAATATTATAAGCTGTGTATAAAGTATACTTTTTTCCCTTCTTTTTTGTTGTTGTTGTTAATGTTGAAATGGATTCAGAACGTGTTTCGTACAACTAGTGGCGTACCCTGTTAGGTTTCCTTGCATTTGTTCGTGGTTTCACAGAATTATTTGTGGATGTCATTACTTTAATTTTTCCTTACATAATATAGCTTTATGATATGTACTTAAGATTATGTTGGTTCAGCGATGCAATGAGGTAGGCTACCGTTTAAACAAAAACGTTCAGTTTGACTCCATGCTACATACTCTAACGCAGAAGAAAACAATGAGAATAATAAGTCTGGCGGAAGAACATTTGCTTCCACCTGAGATTTAATTTAGGTTACGCCACATACAAACACCTCTACTGTAATCACGCTGCAAAATGTATTGCTGCCTTCTCTAAAACATGCAGTAGTAAGTCATCTTCTTGCTTCGCATCCAGTACAACAAATATTTACTGATCTCTGGCGTGGGGATACTTTATTATGTAATCATGTTCCAATCGTATTTGTGCTTATATTCACGATGAATTTACACGTCATACTTTATAATTGTTTAGTTTTGTGTGGAGTGTACGGCGTAAGGAATGCGATTCCCTAACGTAAATCATACAGACTACTTAAAGAAACATACAGTATGTATTGTCATGAATACGGACAGTACACGCAGCGACGTGTGCAGATCTCAAGGCGGGTACCAGTGCATATGCAGCTGTTAGATGGCGCAGGCTAATTTGGCCAGGCTATTAAAGCAGCCTGCCCGTCTACGTGTGTCCGTCGCAGATCAAAGTGCCACTGCAGCTGAACTGGCGCCATAATCGTGGTTAGCGTACGCGACGATAGAAGGGAAGAGTGTACGGAGAGCGAGAACCTCGCAGGGTTGCCAGGTGTACAAATGAGTGTGAGTCAGTGTTCAGGAACTTAATGACAACCCATTACTTCACGCTGCGAGGCATGTAGCGAGTAACAAGGCGTTTTAATTGCCTTTGACCATGCGGAAAAAGAGATCAAGAAAATATCTGTCATAACCAGGGCGAAAATACATTGAAATTGACGTTGCTCGATTTTGCATCGTAAAGAAATTGGGAAATCTGTTCAAGTATTGTTTTTTTTTTTGTTGCAAGCATGCCGACATACGTACATCGTCTGCTAAAAGCTGTTCACGGTAAACTGAGCACTTTTGAGGCACTAGTTACTTTCATCTTTCAACCATTTGTTATTCTTTAACTCCCTTTTTTATTAAATATGGCCATGTAAGTAATAACCACAGTGTAAATATTATACCGCACTCTGAAGTTAATGCATAAGTCTAAAGTAATATATATTTATTGACTATTATTCCAAATGAAAGAGCTTTCAAAAGTGCTCAATTTACCATGAATGGCCTATAAAATGCACGCATTCACGGCATAGACAGATACACGCCAACTTACAGAAGAAAGGCTCTTGGCAAGGAGGTTGGTGCAGTTAAACTGAATCTATTCTATCCCTGTGCGTGTGATGTGGGAGGTAGAAAAGACATACAGTGCCGATGAATGATTTACAAACACCACGCTTCAAACATTTTGCAGAAAAGGTTTGCTAACAAAAATCAAAGTGAATAAAACAAAGTGTAAATTGTAAGTTTGAGAAACACGTTGAGTCCATACATACATTCAAAAACATTAAAAATATCATCTTTAAAAAAACTATTAAACCCCAAAGAATTCATAAGAACCGTTACAAGTAACAAATATTCTCATATACTATAATGACTTCCGTAGTACGTCCCATCCAGGCGACTGACAATGTACCCAAAAATGATATAGAAGTACAAACATGCTGAGAAAAACCGAGGCGTGGATGGCCAAACGTACTTTCGCGTAGAGAAGAAAGTTATATTGTGAAAGAAATCCGTCAGAGATATTTTACTAGTCCATGCTCTATTGCAAGAGACATACGAAATACTCTCAAAGTCGCTGTAACCAATGACAGTGAGAAGAGTATTCAGCAATAGTGTCTATAATGCAAGAACACCACAGAAGTAATCGTACATAGGCAAATGAAATTATAAGAAGAGACTTAACTTCGCGAAGGTATATTTACAGAACGATTACTGGACAGACGTAATATTTCAGATGAGAGTAAATTCAAGGTTTTCGATCATGACAGTCCGCTATAAGTGAGGAGAAAATCGGATAAAGAGATAAATCCCCAAAATTCTCGTCCTACCGTCAAGCATGGTGGGGGTTCATTTACGGTGTGAGGGTGCATGAGTGCATGTGGTGTAGCTGAACTGATGTTTATATATTGACTATTGGATCAATAAAACTATACTGACCAGTTTAAACATAATTTGCGACCTAATGCCATACAACTTGATTTAGTAATGCACATTTTACCAGGATAATGGTACTAAGCGTAAATCCCGTGCAACACGAATATGGCTGCTGTATAATTGTCCTCGTGTAATAGAAACTACACCCCAACCCTCAAACTTAAATCCAATAGAACATATTTGGGCATACTTAGACATTAAGCTACGAAAACATCATATTTCAAGCACACGGAACCTGAAGGAGAAAATTCTTCATGAGTGGAACAGTATCCCTCCTAGTGTCATACAAACGGTAGTAAAGTCAATGCCAGTGAGTTTGAGAAGCGTTCTGAAGCAAAAGGGAAGGCATGCTAAATATTAAAAGGAGAATTTATTTTGTTTATGTTGATGTACAAAAATATTTGTTCTTCGTACGAAGGTGTATGGACATTTCTGATTCGGAAAACGTGCCTTTATTTACATTTGTGTAATATATTACTTTGTTTCATTTATAAGGAATGTTGTTTATTTGTTGTATTTGATGAAATGGAATACAAAATACAGCTCGACACATACGCGTGTGTCAACATAATTGCTTATTGTACAGAAGTCGTGAAAGGAACAGGATGTATGAATATTTGTGATCGTAACAGTATATACATATTAGGGCCTGTTCTATTTGAAGATGCTTTCCGTGGTATTCTTCAAACACAAGAATGATTTAGTTACATTCGAAATTTGACCTTACTTTAATTCTTATGCAATCTGAACAACTTTTAATACAGTAGAGACTACTGACATCAGACTTAATAGACACAGATCTGCCTATCACTCACATCTAGAATGCTTTCAGTCTGAAAACAAAAACAACTTAAACGTCGCGTATATGCGGTCACGGGCAGAAGCATAAGGACATTGGTAAATAGCAATTAGTGACATTCGTAGCCTAAAGGCAGAAAATAAGTACTCAGCCATGTTTAATGTTACTTAGTGAGGTACAATATGACACACAAAACAAACAACATAAACTACAGTATCACTGCATAAGACTACATCATCTGTCTCCAGTTCTTATAAACGTTGGAATTACATCAGCAAAGTGTTGATCATTGTTCACTCCACAGTTATTTGTTAACTTTCCTTTTTGCGAACAACGTCCATCAGTCTATTTAGCTCTAAATTAACCAGTTTTCTAGAAATGTCTGGCCCAATGCTATTACAATTTGGTAGTAACGCCTCGTTTGTGTTTTGTGGGGAAAAAAACGTATTTTTTCTCACTCTTCTCTCCAATTCCTCTGGAAGATTCTCAGTAGGATTCGGGTCAGGAGAGAGTGATTGGGTATTGTATGGCATATGGGGTGTGTCCTAGACGATCCATTTCGCAGTGTGCTAGGGGTCACTGTCATGTTAGAAATAGAATACCATTAGGTTTCTGGAGTTCGACCTTGAATTTAATTCCTACTGATTAAGTTATTTTGTTTCGTTGTAATATAAAATGTAACAGTATCATAGAATTTATTTTATTTGTTAGCATATGTCTGCATCCATATAAAAAACACATGTAACAGACAAAGGTGGTATCGTGTGTATGGTTCTGACGTCCACTGTTTCGGGTTCGAAACCACCTCGCACCTTTAATTTGTATCTCAATGTGGTCATTATGCCACGTGGTGTGCCATTGGTTTTTTGTGCCACGGTTTTACGTGACTGTTTATTTGGCCCTTAAAAGGGCCGATGGTGTAACCTCAATAAGAGGACCAGTATCTCTCATTCTCAACCACCTGCCGCAGTCGTCTTGGTAGAGAGGCGACTAGAGAAGTAGCATTGCGTTGGCTACTAGCTACTTCATCCCAGGCATCCGCTACTAGCTCCCAGAGAGCATCTTTATTTGCTGGCTGTGGATCAGGTCAGTTTTCCGCCATCGTGTGCTTCGTCTCCGACCAGACAATCTCAATTGGATTCAAGTCGGCAGTGTAAGGTGGCCAATCTACGAGCTCTAGTTGGTATTGCCTTGCGAACCACTCTTGAACCCTCTGAGAAGTGTGTATCGGAGAATAGTCCTGCTGGAAGCGCAGCACACCATCGGGATACAAAAGTCGCACCGAGGGAATCATAATGTTCTCTAGAATATGTAAATACTGCCCGACATTGAGGCCGCGTGTATTCGGACATCGATCGTAGAGTCTGTGCAAAACGCCTATCCTGCGTGCACTCATCCATCCCCAGCACGCAACGGATGCATGACCATAGCACGAGCACTCGGCCACATATTCCGGATTGTGCTGGATTCCACGAGGTCTGAAGACACGCATTGGCCCATGATTAGCCGACGAGAAAACACACTTGTCGGAGAATACAACATCTGACCAGTCACGGTCACAATGTTGTCGTCGGCAAATGCGAGTCGATAGATCCTGTGCTCATCGGTGAGCCTTTGCTTCCTTGAAGCATGCCGGGATTCCAGTCCCGCCGCCGTCAAGTGCCTAAGCCGTCAAGTGCCTAAGCACGGCACTCAAGCTGCCATGAAAGTGCGTGGCACATTTTTGCTGAATGGCACTCCTGAAAGGAGTCAACTGCGCCTGGGTAATCAGACTACTGTCGTTGGCTGTAGTCGACACCCTCCATGAACCCGTTCCTCCGTAACGTGTCACGTCACCCATGTCCCGGAACTGCCATACCCATCGACTCGCAGTACTCTCTGGAACACAGTAATGTCGGGCTGTTTCAGCGGCGGAAAAACCTGCCGCCTTAACAAGGCCTATGACTCTCTCCCTAACAGACTGGCTGTGGTGAGACATCGCTGCAGAATGATGTTTCACTTCCTTGACCCACCTGGCTCGGGCGAGACATCACTACACGATGACGTGTATTAAAACGGTTGTGTATACCTGTGACGTAGAAGATACGCATGCCAGAGTCGAATGGGGACCAAAGATGTGTGAAATGTGTATGTCGTCAAATGATATCTGTTTAAAAAGGGAGACCATAAGGCATGTCCGAAACTGCAGTAAGGTCCTCAACTGATCACGTGACGAAGTTCAGGGATACAAATGCATGGGCAATCAGGACCAAACTCTGTGACTTTGGAGGGGCACACTAAATGCCCAAACCACCTGTCAAATCATCTGATGCTTTTTACTTTCGTTACCCATTGCATGACCGTGCAAAAGCAGAGGTGTATAATGACACGATTATGAATAGTAAAACACAGATATGTTATTTTGTGTGAGAGTAACCCTTTTTTTTTGTCAATGCATTTACTTTGTATTATATTTTGATTTACTATATGAGACACCAACAAGACAGCTGATAAACATAGTATTATTTTAGTGTGTCATGGTAAAGCGAGCACTTATTAAGGTCCTTCTAAATATTTCCTTTCATTCACTTTACATCTTCCTGCTGCTTTTAAATATAAACATTGCAAAGTGACCAATAAATACAGCGTATACATTCCCTGCCCTATAAATGTAATGCCTGAGGCTACAATACGATATATTTATTATTGGTTTATGCCTGTTTGGAGGGTCTTAAAAAGTGCTCACTTTACCATGAACAGCCTATTGCAGAGACCAAAGAATAGTAAACGAAGAAATAGGTTTCCTACAGATGAAATCGACTGCCTCCTTGGCGAATGCGCATCGGGATGTGTCAGATCACAAGGTTACCTAATATATGTATACACATTAATATTCCTCACATTGCCTTAGTGATAAAACAACTTCGAAGTACACATTTTCGTAATCAACAATTTTACTACGGTCAGCATTGACACGTTACTTAGAATATATCGTACAATCTGTATGTTGTTATTTATTTCACACTAATTAAATGAATGGGCATTATCAGCGAAACATAAATGTGCTGTCATTACTGCTACGTGTGCCAAGCACAGTAAAACGAGCAGTAGGTACGCAATAAAGCTCTGAAAGACGTTTGGAAGTTAGGGGAGCTGTGTGCGGAGGGCCGTTACATTCACTATTTGTTACGTGAACGCACGGTAGGAAATTAAAAAAAGGTTAAAATTTGAATGTGTGCGCCACAAGTATAGGTTGGACATACTTTGAGTTAGAATGTGCCAAACGTTGACTTGTACGTGTCTATATGCACCTTGATAATTTTGCAACATTTAGCTTACCATAGAAGAAACTGAGGACATCTGGATCACTGTAAATATCGTGCACAGAAGCAACTTGCATACATTCTCAGTACTTCATATAAAATACAACATGTGAAATCTGAATAATTAAAATATTATTGAAATGAAAAATAAATAAAATCAGACCAAACGTGTTATGCAATTGAACAACGTGTAAAATTCAGATTTGAAATATTTATTAAACTTTAAATGTGTGTAAGAAAAATCATTTTACTCAAAAATCAAATTAAACTTATGTTGATGACCGAAATTGAAGTACCACCATCCAGTATAGAGTTAAATAACTTAAGGAAATAAAAACAAAATAAAACATAAAAAATTAAATATGACTGTAGTGCTGCTGCAAAATTAACTGACAACTGACTTGAAATTAAATTCAGAAATAAAAATTTGTTCATAACCGGAAGTAGCTTTCTTCAATTTCTAACTGTTTAAGAAACTGACTAAGCTCCTAAGTAATTAGTTGCATTTACAGTTCTCACGATCCCAACCTTTACTTGAAAACATCAATTTAAGTTTTAATTTCTTCAGAAGAATTACTCCTCACTTTCCCTCAAATAGTTAAACTCTGCTCAAATGAGATTATACTGAGTTCAATAGTTTTTAGATGTTAATGTGCTCCGGCGTTACTAGCTCATATGGGATCTCAGGACTACTGATTATACACAAGTTAAAGTTCAGAAAATGCTTAGTTCCGTAAGTTAATCTTCTTCTGAAAATACTATAAATTCGTAGAAATAGATTACAAGTGAAGTCTTTCACATAGGTCTGCACCCAGACTCTCAAACTCCTTGGCGTCACCTGTATTCTGATGCGCAGCTAACGGGGCTGACACGGCGCCTGGCGTCTAGCGATCGGTGTCGTGGCATCTCCAACAAAACTCACTAATACAATTAGCTAGACACCGGCCATCAACCCTCCTCTGTAATCGGTTGTGGCAGTGACCTAATCACTACTTCTGGGACTTATTACTAACCTATTCTTAGATTGGCGCTGGGGATTCCCTAAGATTGAAATCTTAGCGAAAATACAATTAACCATCCATGTTGAAAGTCCCACCCAGAAGCAAGCCTTTCTGCATCTCCATTCAAGACTAGCCAATCGCGGCCTACTTCTGACTAGACCTCCTTAAAATAAAATAAACCAAAATTAAAAATCTTTCTAATAAGAGAATAAAGTAAATAATTAAGCTTTAACAATCATAAAGTAATTACTGAGAACAAAAATAAACATATAAACATAATATTACAATATTGAAATAACATTGTGTCAAAACTAAGAATACTGCATGAAAATTATCATAGAATATAGACATTAAGTGGACTGGTGGTTTACATAAATCACAAATTACGTGATTTAAAAATGTTACCATTACATATGAGAAACGTGTGAAAATTAATATTCATATTACAATAGCGTGTGAAATAAAATAAATAATACAATTCAAACACTTATATAGCTAATCTGCATGTACCAAACATAACATAAAGACATGTGTTCTGTCGACCTATGACAATAATTACTCAGTTTAGGATATTATGCTTGAGGCTTTCACCTTCAATATTTATTAAATTCCTATATTTTACTATGAGAGTGTATATCGGTTTTGTGTAGAATAATTACGAAAATGTTATTTAGTATTGTCACAACCAACTCTGTTTTCGTGATGAACTGGTAGAAGAAAGACGCAAAGTCCAATCTTGAGGTAATTTAGACAACATATGCTCATTCGCAGTACTAGGCTTTTAAAGATCGTGGTGTGTATGATCAAGTTACCGTATTGATTTAACTGCTCTTGACAATTATCAGTATTCAGCAGTACACAGGACGAGCTCTCGATACAATCGGCATTCTCACATCATCGAGCGCTGTAACTTCTCGATAACACCTTATCCCAATACAAACACCACGTACGAAGACAACAGCTGATCTCCATAGACTATGTATACTACAGTCGACGGTATATTCACTGTAGTTAGTTATACACCCATATACTAGTAAGCGAAAAAGAGCTCACCCCAAAACGATCTAATCGCTTGAACAGGCAACACAGGATGAATAACGCACATACTCAGTGAGTCATCTAACTTGGCAACAGGGACTTTCGTAGCAGCATTCTGGCATAATTAAAATTAATAGGTCACGATCCACAGTGATTGTTAGCAGTGGCCTGAAAGTTGTTCATTTGTGATATAAAACAGAAATATTCAAGTCTTAACCGGATATTTTAAAGTACCTGAGAGTAATTATCACTCTTATTATTTACTTGTCTTGAATCCGCGTTTTGTTCAGAGGCAAAATGTTTGTTATACTGAATATTTTATTAGACACTATGTTACTGTGTTCAGATCTGTGTTCATTATTTATACAGTTCGCACAATATGTTATATGCAAAGTAATTTACTACACAGCTATTACTATGACAATGAAGGCATTTTCAGATATTCCTTCACATTAAACACACACGCAACAATTTTATTTCTGTTTTAGTTTTACTTACCTAATTAAATATTAAGGCAACACTACCATTTTTCAACGTAATGACTATAGGAATGTAGTTTTGAAACATATTAAAAATCACACTTTAAAGGTTTTCTACTTGAATTATACCACTATCGCTAGGAAGTACAACCTTCAACAATCTTGTAGTTTTCACTCCATGCGGATATCTAGTGACTATGTAGAGTCTAAATGGGCAAGCAGAAGGTTGTTAACATTGTAACTGCCTCCTATTTCTACTGTTTCGTGGGATTTTACGTTTACAGGTTGTTCGGTGTAACTTGCGCGCTTTTGCAAATATACAGTGCCCGTAACCGCATATAGTTTAATATGTGCATCGGCTGAGGTACTGCTGTAATGCTAGCCACGACTCACGTAAACGGGTTCTTTGTTTCGCCATCGCATTATAATAGCCATGTTCCAAACCAATGGCCACTGAAAATCGATTCCTATAATTTGTGCAGGCCTACCACAGAACAAGAAGACGCAGCTTAGAAACACGTTTATTTTGCTAATAATTTAACAGTGTTGCTTGATAAACATACTTACTCAATATCATGATAAACATACATACGTATACAAGTCTCTTGACCTATAGTAACACCAATATTGCACGAGGCGAAAGACACAAGAATGTGGGAAGACTTTCAACATTGTACTACGTTAATCGTGGGCAGTGTATAAATGGTGATACTGTAGCTGCTAAAGAATAGTTGTCCTGGACCGTAGTCGCAGCATTGTGAAAAGTTATTTGTCTCGAAAGTAAAAAGACAAAATTCAAAGCAGTAGCCAACGAAATTCTCAATTTGTCGCTACGTAGTGAATTCGATAAATTCTATGAAGATACGTTCAGTGACCACTACTTAAAACGGCATTTATTTCGTAATGTTAATATAGTTTTACAACTGATAATTTCATCACGTAAATAATAATAAAATTATAGCAAAAATTCATAGCTTCATTTAATCCGTTTAAAGGTTCGTAACTAAATTTCAAAACTTTTTACAGTACTACTTATAGAAGAGAAAGGGAAGAAGTAAAAAAGTATGAGTAGGTGTTATGACCGCGAGGCTAAATAGGCATGAGTGTTAAGACATACCGATCAACAAAGTATCTGGTAGGGTTTCCAACAATTCTGGCATCAGTAA
This sequence comes from Dryococelus australis, assembly GCA_029891345.1. NCBI lineage: Eukaryota > Metazoa > Arthropoda > Insecta > Phasmatodea > Phasmatidae > Dryococelus > Dryococelus australis. Next base: position 166,092,207 of record CM056993.1, read on the forward strand.
CAGGTTTATCCAAAGAATAATGAAGGCTTGTGGTACGGTAGTCCATATATATCGCCTTGTTCGATATCCTGAGTGATAGATATGAATATGGCATCTATAAATTCACCATATAAAAAAATTGCAGGCAACTGTGCCTACCAGAATACATAAGGTATAATGGCCAAATCGACTTGTTCGAGGTTACAAGTTGCAGTTAAGTCATAAATATGGCAGTGATGACTTCAATGGATTGAAAAGGGCATACAACTATACATACAAGTATTCTAAAGCATGTATTTCTTCTCGAATTATTGTTTTCAAATTCATTCAAGGTTATGGGACCAAGGTCAATGTTGTCTGTATCTCTTTTTCTCTAGTTTTTGTTTTTACAGTCATTCAACGTGATGGGGCTACGGTTCAGTTCACCTGCATCTAATAGGTGGTAGTTGTTAGTAATGTAATACTTTTGTTGACTTTTATGTTATCTTCTCAAATTTTTGTTTTCAAGGTCATTCAAAGTCATAAGGTCAAGGTTAATTTCTCCTACATCTAATATGGCCGTATTAGTTAGGAATGTAATATTCTTGCTGACTTTCATGTATTTCTTGTCGAGATTTTGTTTTCAAGGTCATTCAATGAAATGGATCAAGGTCGAGGTTGCCTGTCTCTAATATGGTGGCCATAATGTGTAATGTATTATGCTTTCTGACATTTATGTATTTAATGAAGAGTGTTTTTTAAGGTCATTCAAAATCATGGGGTTAAGGTCAACATAGTCTGCATCTATTATGGTGGTAGTCGTTACTATGGTAGTGTGATTGTAGACTTTTATTTTTTTGTGCACTTTTGGTTTTCAAGGTCATTCATGGTTATGGGGTCAAGGTTAAGGTAGTCTGCACCTAATATGATGTTAGTAGTCTATAATGTAATATGCTTGATGACTTTAATGTATTTTATTGCGAGTTTTTGTTTTCACAGTCATTCAAGGTCATGATATCAAGGTCAAGGTAGCCTGCATCTAATATGGTGGTAGTAGGTAGTATTGAAATGTGTTTGCTGACTTTGATGTATTTTTCTCTAGTTTTTGTCTTCGATGTAATTTAAGATACAGGGGTCACAGTCAGGTCACCTGCATTTAATATGGTGGTAGTAGTTAGTTGTAAAATTCTTGTTGACTTTTATGTATTTCTTCTCGAGATTTGGTTTTTTCAAGATCATTCAAGGTCATGGGGTCAAGGACGATGGTACCTACTTCCAGGATGGCAGTGGTAATTTGTAATGAATTATGTTTGTTGACTTTTATGTATTTTTTCTCGAGTTTTGGTTTTCAAGGTCATTGAATGTCATGGATTTGAGGTCATGGTTACCTGCATCCAATATGGCGGACAGGTGATATCTACCACGATGGCGGTCGCCTTCCAACATGGTGGTCACCTATCAAGATGGTTGCCCCTTTGCACCTACCAAGTTGGTGGATGTGTATGGGTGAGAGGTGACCCCTGGGAAGTTCATTTTTTAATACATTTTTAAACGATTTTAAATAATTATTTTATTAATTTTTAATAATAATATTTGATAGATTATAAAAATGATTTTGAATACGTTTTTAATAATACATTTCTTAGTGAATTTTTAAAAGTTTTTAAAATAATTTTTAATAAATTGTTGATGATACATTTTCAACCATTTTTAAAATTTGTTTAAAATTTTTTTTAAGTAATTTTTTAGTACTTTTAATAAAATACTTTTTGGGAATGAAAAATTTTTTTTGTGGAATTTTGTGGGATTTTTTTAATTTTTTAGATTTTTTGGATTAAATATATAAGATCAAGGGTAAAGGTCCTGGCACTGCACTTCTGTCCCTGGGGTCTCTTATCCCAGTCACCGGGGTCGTTGATTCATGACCCTGGGTCGCTGATCCGTCTCACTGCTCTACCCAGGGTCACTGATCTTCCTGGGAAGATGGAAATTCTTTCGAGGAAAAGGGGACGTTTTTACTGAACATCTAGATTTTTAATGACATTTAGTTCATTTTGAGGAAAGCATGGAAATTTTGAGGAAGAAAAGAGAAAAAGGGAATTTCCAACATGATGGTGGACGGTTCCTCTGCTCCTATACCCCGCCTCTTTGCGCCAAAGTAATTTTTATATAGTACTCACAACATTACAAATTAAATTGTTATTGTGAATTTATTCATTTTCTGACTTGCACTACCAAACCTAATAAATGGAGAATAAATGGTTAGAAAGTAGAAAAGAAATTGGTGGTAAATGATTAAATATTTTTAAACAACCACTGCGTAATATAAATTGAGTGGATCAGGATGGACCTTCCTCGACGACATTTTGTAACTCTGACTCAGTATGATTTCATTTGACTGCATGTTATATTACTAATATTTAAAACGTACCTCCACTCTCCCAACCCTTTGTGTCACTATAACCTCTACAATTTTGGTAGGTATGAGGTCAAAGTGCACGGACTTCAAAGTCAGATGTTGGTAGATGTGTTATAAAGAAAATGCAATTCTCTATCTCTATTTGTGTACATATTTCGTACATGCACTGAATACGGTCTTCCACTGGTAAAATTTTCGGTTTTAGGTCAACCAATTTGGACTCAAACTTAGAAACTGCAATACCTTATCCCGCAAGGAAGGTAATTCTTAAAGAAACATTCATTTAGTAAATATTCATATGCATGAATGTTTCGTGTGTAAGAAATTCCAAGATAACGCAAGTATCAAATTGGTATATATTTTGCTTATTTTGTAGTTGTGGGACTGACAACGCTTTATAAATAAATAACTAAATAAATATATATATAATGTTGGCGAATCATGTTTGTGATCACAATGTGAAATATTATCAAACAAATTTTAGTTGTGTACGCCACAATGGCTAGCATTCGCATAACATGGTGCGAAACACTGAGAGACCAATTGCTAAAAAGCACACTTACACATGTATCCACCAATCAGTTAGGTGCCTGGTCGGTATGGTGTCTGCCAGCCACCAAGTATTTTAAATTGTGTTACTTACCATTACTAGCACGAATCGCCAATGGAGGCAGTTCGGTGAGAAACTACTTCATGACGAAACACTTCGAGTTGAACTGTCGAGCTTAGATGTAACGGTACTATAGACCGTTCACACCAAAGTGAGCTCTTAACACTTTTCGTAATGGCCCTATAACACATACATGGAACGTGCAAGCAATTTTATTTATACTTCAGTTCGGGTATAAATGAAAATAAAAACTGAGTTACGACTTAATACGTAATCTTTATTGACATTTGGGTGCATACGTCCATATATAAAATGCGACAGGCATCAAGAAGTGCTCACATTAATGCGAATAATTTCCTTTGAAATATATCTAGTAGCTCGTTGCATGTATTCTATATATTATTATGTTTTAAAAGGTGAATATTTGGAGTATTTTTAAATAACCGTAGATCTTTCAAGAGTCTATAGTCACTCCCGCAAATAATACTGTAGTAAATTCGTGTTATAAAACTTTAATAATTAATAACTATTTACTATAATCCATATTTGGTGACTCTAATCCAAATTTGATTAAGACATGTCGGTGCATGTAAATAGGCCTTTACTTTATGAACGGAACATATCAGGAACAGGAAAACTGTGCGGATTATTTTGAGGACAAGCTAATTTTTACACATTTATAGACCTAATATACCTTTGTATTGGATTACAGTTAACAAGGCTCGCTCAGGAATGTGCGAAATAAATACGAAACTGGCAAGGAAAGACGTTTAGGGATCATGTGCAGTATGTTTTAGAGTAATATTGGTCACTTACTGGAGAAACGAATAGTGAATATACAGTAGTTGATCGGGTATTCATTGGACTGTGAAGTCTAGATTACAGGCCATTCTTTTGAGACATTTTGTGGTCTCTAATTATCATACATATGAAAACATTATTCCATATGATGTATTATTTAATGTTTGTATTTATTATCACTTTATGTTTTCAAAGATCTCGTGTGTGTTGACAAGGGGAATTATAATGTAACACCTCATCCTTTCATATTTACAATTATGCATGATTTGGAAGTAATTTTTCCAGTGGTCCAGTGTGGTATGTTCAAATTTATAACTTACTATTTGTTTCTCAGATCCGATACAGGCTAGTTCATAATTCCGAAGGTTTCACCACTAATTTACTTTAACTGCATTTCATATAATGTGTTGGTATATATTCGAACAAAACTGCGCTCACAGAACTATTATTCGAGTTTTGTATCCTTTTTCCTCCAAAGCCATGAGTTGCTGCAGCTCTTAGCCACACCCACTCTGTGGCACGTGCCTGTGACTTGGGAGGGGGCAGCCTGCCGATCATACCCGAAGGGGACTTAGAAATATTTTCAGCTACACGAGATCGCTCATTTTTTGTAACGAGAAGTGTATATTTCCGATTACGTGATAATCCAAATACCTTAACTAGTGCAATGTATAATAATGTCGATATCGATATCTCGGAAGACAATTCAATTGCAAATATGTTAGGTTATACATAGAGTGTATATCCAGCTAATCAATTACACGAATCATCAAACCTGGTTAATCTATTATCGGTAATTGTATATCATATAAATGTTTATATTGTATAGGCTGTTCATATTGGAATGGAAAACTGACAAATACACTACATTAATTCATGTGTGCTGTGGATACAGGATATAACATAATTGAAAAACATAATACATTGATATAGCTTCGAGTAATAGTGAATCATGTTGATGAAATAGTTGTTACTATTGGCGATCAAGATGGTAAACTGATTAATTTTAGAAATGATGAAATTACCGTTCATTTACATTTTAAAAAATGTTACATAAACAGTAGCATTCCATTGCACATTACGATCATAATGGGTACTGTGTATAATAGTAAATTCGGATGTAAAGTAGGCAGTTCTTTTAAGAGATATGGTATTCAAGAAGGTATTTCGAAGAAAGGGAGTATAAAAAGATGTAAACGTCAACATGAAATGCCCACTTCAAATAAGTAACATGTGATGTTAACACAAAGCAACATATTGTATTTAAAAGAATTAGGATATACTATTAATAGAAATGGAAGGCATGCCTAATGTTGAAGAACCGCTCAGCTATGAAAATGCAACCATGTGTATGAACCATTCCGAGCAGGTCCATACACATTTCCAGCGGGAATAAGGATTTCAACAGAAAATCACAATATTTACACCTTACCATCGAAATCAAATTTAAGGTTTAGAGGAACCATTAAAAAGACAGCGGATGGAAGCAATCCAGAAACTACAAAATAATAGAAAATGGAATACTTCATTTAATCGACTGAAATGCATATCTGCTCAATTGTGTGGAAATCGACCAAACACGAGATGTTGGAATTACTGCCACAAAAAATAACTACCTCTCAGGAACTGTAAACGATCTTTATATAGGGCTTATGGCTGGGTGGAGCAATGCTAGTGATTACTCACTGCAAATAAACCCAGGTGGAAAATACGTAGTTGTTATACCATTAAGTATGGTTTTGGGCTTTGCTGAAGACAACAAACACATAATATTAAATGCTAAACAAGAATTAGTTATTCTATTCGGCAATGCACACTTGAATGCCATGTATGATACAGCTAATAACGAAGAAGGTGTAACATTTGAATTAAGCAGTGTGAAATGATTGATGCCACAAATTGAAATTAACACTATTGAACGTGTAATTTTTTTAATTTGCCAAAAAAAGGGAAGAATTTAGGCATTGCATTCAGATTGTGCGGTTTAGAGGTATTTCCAACTGTACCATTAGCTCAAAAATAGGGTGGAGTGTGAAATCAAGTTTTTTATTGGAAAACCGTGACATGTTATATTTGTTTTCAAACAAATCGACAAAACAGTTTAAAAGCTGATAGGTCAATATTCGATAATTTTGATATGGAAAATATTAAACTGTATCCAAACAGTCGAGCTTATCCCTATGTGGATTTAAGTACGAACTTTACCAATGGGGAATTCCTTATTTCATATGATATGTATACTAAGTTTCAGGAAACATATTATAACAAAAACAGTTCACCGATCCTAGAACCCAAAACATTTAAAAGTAGAGGAGCATTATTTGGGTTTGATGTAAGCAAACAGGATGACATGATTACAAATAGCGTGATTAATTCATGAATTTAAATTATTACAAATACACCAATTCCAGCAAATACACAAGCTTGCACTCTTATAATTCCTGATAGATTGCAATGTAAGATATAAGCTTGTGAAAATAATGAATTGAGTCAGTTGATGATGAACTACAGATACGAGATGTTTTTTAATCTGCAGAAAAAATGTGTTATTTAAGAATTAGCTCTTACTGATATAGAAGAACATACAACTGTATTCAGCTTCAAATTACTGTTTGACTGGAAATATCTATCTTCCAAATACAAGAAAACTAATAGATGGGTTACTAACCATCACCATGGTTTGAAATGGGAGAGTGGGTGTATGGAGTATGAGAATATTGAAGATATTTGCAAAGGTTACCTAAATAATTGTGGATTATATGCAGGTGGGAGTTGAGCAAAGCTGTATTTCCAGAAGTGTTTATAATGGGAAAGTAATATATGTTCAATATAATACAATTGCCCCTTGTTCAAACAATTGTGTAAAACATACATATATAATTCCACATTCTTCTCTGCTTAAGAAAATGAAAAATTTATGCTAACTTGGGCAATGATGTCTGACTCGGGTGAAACAGAGTTCGATGATTCTCCTCCTGAATCACTTTTGGGTATTATTTGAGTCATGTGGCATTATTTGAGATGAGAGAAGTAATGAGTAAAATTTAATATAAAAAGTATTTGGTTTTATGTAATCCACTACTTCAATAAGATAGATCAACAAGAAAATTAAATCACTTATTCTTGCATACAGAAAACAAAATGTAAAGTGAATATCCGCAAGTGTTTAGCACATTGGGGCAAACCGTTTCGACTTTGTTTTGGAAAGAAATAATTGTGTAATTTGTGTGACATCCTGTGTTTGTTTATGTATTTATAATTTGTCTCTTGAAAATGTTGTAAATATATTGTTTATTCACTTGTGTTTGTTTAGCATGGAAATGTTTGGTTTTTTGGAGCAAGTACTACTTGCTAGTGCTAAAATGTTTTGTGGCATCCTATACTTGCTCAGTTTGAAATAGTTTTTGTTTGTATATATTTTGTAAATAGATATGATGCAAAATGAATCCCTTTCATACATTTATTTAACCTATTCCTTACTAAAAGTGAATTTGTTTTGGTAAGAAAAATATTTTCTCTGCAGATATAGTTGAGAGAAACGTAATTAATTTGTCTCCAATGGAGAGAGAAAGAGAGAGAGAGAGAGATTCTTACATTTCCTATTAAAAGTATTTCGCATTAACAAGAAAGAGTCTTGTAAAGAAAACATCCAGAGGAAAAGTTCTGGAAGCAAGCACTCTAACTGCTTTTCCATAACTTACTTTATTATATGCCACCCCAGCTAAGACATATACAATAGTAATCTAGTTTTTAAGTCAGTAACCTTATAAACACATAAGTAATAATGAATGAATCATGTAATTAAACAAATATAAAGTTGTCTATGTATGGGGAAAAGGTAGAAGTGTTCTATTTGATAGTTGTTTAACATTAAATTAATCGAGTGGGATATTTACCATTAAATGTTATTAACTTAGTAATTTTCACTTGCTTCGAAATCTTATACTTTTAGCATTTACCAATATCTCGAGATGTGAAAAAACTATTACATGTAGAGCTATACAAGCATAGCAGTGTAGCCGCTCTTTCTCCAGTGTCATAAACCTTCAAAGATAAATTTCAACATGTTTCCAATAGTACCAACTACAGAAACTTTGGCTGCCTGCAACAAACTCCTGCATAACGCATTTTAGTTTTATAACACCCAGGAGACAATCCAGGAGCCTAGCTTTTCATGAAGGAACTGGCCAAGGACATGCCCAACCCAGGTGGCAAGGAAACTTCAGGTCAATGAGTTTAACCATTAAGAATAGCAAGAATAAGATTAAAGTAATCTTATAGAAGATTAAAAAGGGATTATAGCATGCATGAATGGTTTTTTTATGGATAATATTACTTTCTTTTTTATAAATTATATATTGTTTTATTAACTGTGTTTATTTCTAATACATTGCTGATCATTTGAATTGATTATTAACTAAACTGAATTTATTTGTTATGATTCAGAAGTTATTTTGGTGATAAATTAAATGTTTATTTCTTCGAGGATGAACTTTAGCAGAGAGGTCTGTCTCCGAGGTTGGGGGTGGTGGCTTGAAGATATTTTTAAGTTGTGAGTGTGGGAAGAGAGGGGAAAGGGTGTTTGGACTTCTGACTTCTAGTTGGAGGGGAGAAATCAGGCTTCTCGAGCGTTTTACCTGGAAATTTTAAATTTTTATAAATTGGCCTTCAGCCACTACACCCCTTCCACTTTTTCCAGTTGTTTGTCAGTTCGGTTCGCTTTGCGATGTCACACTAATATGAAGATTACTTTCTTGGCTTATTTACGTGAGACTGCAACAGAGAACTCGAAAATTTTAATTGGAATTATTTTGATTATCTATTGAATGGACCAGATACTTTGGCAAAACATTTATTCGATTTTTTGGATGTCGACGGAGAAAATGGCTATACTCTACAGCGATTGCTCTTGTCAACACTTTCAATGTCGAGAGCAATGATGTCTACACTGACGAATCCAACGGTGACGGCTTCGATGTCGAAGCCAAGTATATTGAAAGTTGCACTAATGAGACCGACAGTCAGGCCTTCCATGCCGAGGTCTGCAAAAATATCGAGGTCTGCAACAATGTCGGAGTCTGCAACAACGTCGAAGTCTACAGCAGTGCCTGCGCTGCCGGTGATTACACCTTCGACATTGAGATTGGAACCTCTAGATTTATCATCAGTTATCAAAACAGGTGAGATACGTATACAAAAACCAGCAATGTGTTCCTGCAGCATTCCACTGAATTTAACCTGAAATAATGTGCAGGAAGATATGTCAAAAAAACTAGTTATATCAAGATTTGGAAGAGCTTTTAGAGTTCAATTTTGTGATTTCACCCGAGTTAAGTTTACCATCTCCTGAATTATTGTTAACACCTGAATCACCACAGCATAAATTAGTTTTCCCACCCTGTCCTCCTTTCAGATCTTCACCACAGGAAATGATTTATACTCCTATATCATCACCAATATAATCACCACCAAAGCCTGTTGTTCCGGTGAGTAAACAAAAATTCAGCTTATCTCTTAACTCTAAATACATATTTTAATGGAAAAAAATTAACTTACAGTGATACTTTCTAATGCAACATATTTGAATTTTTTTATTTTTTATTTTTAAATTTGTAAGTATATTCTAATGTAATATGGTAGCATAGTTTTTAGGTGTAATATTATGTGTAATTTTTTTTATAAATTTAATGATTTTTCTCTGGTAATAGGTTGGAGAGTTTTTTTTTACAGTTTTAATGATTGAAAGTATAAAATTGTATCGATTATAAAGACTTGTTTTACAATTTCAGAGACCGGTATTTCAGTTTGTTAAAAAGTTGTAACTATTCTAAAAACTTTTTTTACAATTTTAAGAAAAGTTTCTGAAAAACAAGTTATTAAATAATGCTTTGCTAAGAAATTTAATTATCTATCATGTAAAATGTTGAAAAGTTTTCATAAACGTTATGATTTCAATCATAAAATGATTAAAAGATTTTTTAGTCGTAACATGCTATGTTTTGATTATTTTTTGTAGTATTATGATGTAAGCTGGTGTTTTGGTTAAAAATGGCTAGAATGACTTACACACATAATGATAAATATATATTTAATGATTTTCAGTTGTCACATACCCTGTTGTGATATTTTTTTCTACAGTTTTATGATATAGGTTGGTGTTTTTGGTTAAAAATGGCCGGAATGGCTTACACACCTAATGTTAAATGTGTTTGATGAATTTCAGTCGTAACATACTCTGTTGTGACGATTTTTTTTTTACAGTTTTACGATGTGGGATGGTGTATTTGGTTAAAACGACCGGAATTGCTTACACACATAATGTTAAATTTGTTTGATGATTTTCAGTCATAACATGCCCTTTTGTGATGGTTTTTACAGTTTTATGATTTAGGATTATGTTTTTGGTATAAAAAAAAGTCATAATGGATTACAGTCCTAACATTTTGATAATATATTTGTAATTAATAATTATATTATTTGTAATGTAACATTAGAAGCGATATTTTTAAAGCTTGTAAGGTTTTAATTACTACCATATGAATATGTAAAGAATTTGTTTTACATATTTTAAAAAGGAATTTTGAAAAAAAATAAAAACTATATATTATATTGAATACTGCGAGTTGATATTTATTAGTTTGAAAAATTCCCAGTGTCATTATTTTGTGTTTATTACTTAACCAAAATATAAGAATTCTTGGCCTGGTAACTGGAAAATAATAATTTTTCAAGTAGTTTGATGTCAAATTGATGAGGGAGAAAAATCTAGTATTTCAATTAAAATGTAATCAAACAAGCACAGACTGAAGAGCTGAGTAGAACTTCCAAAAATTCTGGAGAGAAACGAACATGTTAGAATGAATTTTTGAAAAGGAAGAAATAAACACACTTGGTTGTCTCGAGAAAACTTTACTGCTGTTGGTCAAGAACTCTAGGGAATTTGACCAAACTGGGAGTGTATTCACACAGAAACCTTTGCAGGGGCCAGGTAGAAAGAGCCCTTGGCATCACACCACAATGTTTCTCCGCTGCCCTACAACTGGGAGAGTTAACCATTAAATTAAAAAATCTTTTTCCTTCACATCAACAAGATTACAACTATTGCAAAATCAACATGATGATGTCTGATGGTAAAAACACAGTCTTACTTTGCACCAAATCAAAAAACATTATTAAAAAATTTCATTATATATATTAATTTATCCCTCCTTATATAGTAAATGGAAACAAAATGGCTGCCATTTTCTTTTAAAATGACATTATATTTGCTCTTTTAGGAAGATAAGTTTCAATGTCATGAAATTTAACAGATTTCAATTCCGATAGCAGTCATTTTAATCTTCATTTGTGTCATTTCAGTAATATCATATGTATATTTATTTTCTAGGGATAATAATTTGTAAATATATACACATTTTATGGCAGAAATTCAAAAGTGGGAAAACTACACATAAAATATTTTTAGAAAAACAGATTGAAGTTTACGACTTGTCGAACAAATTTGTTTAATGTTCATTTTAAATGTTTGAAAAATAAAGTTTAACTTGAGTATTTGCTTACGTCATAATATGTAAAAATTGAATAAAGATGTGTGATTGCCATTACTTGCAAAAAATATATGTCTTATAACTGTGTTGGTATGAAAATTTTCATTTATTAGTTAAAAGTCATTGGAAAACGGGAATAAAGTTTCCTGGATACAGTAAGATAAGTTTTTTCGAAAACAGTTTATATTTTTAATTAAATTTATTGTGTTATAAAGACATTTGGAATATATTGCTTAATGATGATGATAATAAGGTTTTATCGGAGGGACTTAAGACATTTTATTTATTTATTGCAGGTAATGTGATGTGCTAGCTATCTTTAGCTGCACTGCACTATTTGATGACAAGTGTGATCCAGAAAGTTCACAGTTGATGTATTATTAGCACACTGTTATTGACTAAGACTCTGCCGGATGTATACAAGATAGCGATACCAAACAAGTGTGACGAAGTTAATGATGTCAGGACGTTGAATGTCTGGTTGATTATGTTGATAATAGATCAAATGAGTGAAGCAATAAAATGGAGTTCAGTTTTTGAGTACTTAGGAGTTAAGTTTTTAAGAGTGTCATGGCTGTATAAAATGCGGAATAAAATTAATGTTAGAAAATATAACAGGTGAGTTTATTTTAACTAAAGTAATTTGCCGGTTCAGGTGTGAGATTTAGGAGTGATTTATTGCCTGTTTTATAGAAAATAATACTGTTAGTAGTGTTTGTTGAAATAAGTGTGTGATAATAAGAGTGTATATATGGTGTCATTCAGAAGAGAGATATCTAATACTGGCCTAAAATAGAAATATTTTGGTGCATCATGGTGTTTTCGAATGAAAATTATATATGTACCATTGTACAAACAATATGTTCCACGTCGGATAATGAAAATGAGTGTGGTATTTCATGTTTGCAGGAAATGGGTATGATTGGTAAAGGTAAGTGTTGATACATTTAAGTAGAAATGTGTGTTTCTGGTGTAATGAGTGTTTTAGTTATGTAATGATAGGTCAGGATTCTGTAGCAGGTACCTAGTCTTTACCATTTGTAATTAATTATGGGATATGTTTGATATTTGTAGTGAAATGTAGAAATACGTTGTTGTAGGTAGGCCCTGCTAGGGTAGGGTAGGCCTGGAATGTTTAGGTGGTATTGGATAAAGTGAAACATATAATATAGCATAAATTGTATTAAACAAATCGGGAAATGCGAATGTGTGTGGAAATAATCCTTCTCAAGTTAAATATGCACCCATTGCAGTAATTCATCCAAACACGACCTGTGATAAACAAGGTGTGGTTCAACAACCAAAAAATGTGATTCGTTATTTAGATACATGTTATTTTTGGTACCAAGTTACTAAATAATTGACTATTTTTGTTCCAAATATGCATCTATTACAGTTATTCGCCCACACACGACCCGCGATAAACAAGGTAAGGCTGATTTACCAAAAAATGTGTTTTTTCGTTTACAGATATCTAATGTCAGTTTAGGCTGCAAGATAGTAATATATTGACTATGATACAAATGTGGTATCGCATCGTATACTTGGGCAGATAGGCCCAAGTGTACATACACTATGTCATATGTGGTATTGGATAGTACAATAGAGCAGATGGGGTCTATCGTATTAGCCGATACCATGTATGGTATCAGATAATACGATAGAGCAGATGGCCTGTATCGTATTACCCGATACCATATATGGTATCGGGTAGTTTAATAGAGCGGATAGGCCTAATATAGTTTGCGATACCATCGTCTAGAAATGCTGAAAAGTGTACCCGCCCGAAAACCCCACATTCCCGTGAAAGTCCCATTTCATTGTCATAGGAAAGGAATGTGGCAATAGAAAAACCGAATGATGTAATCGGCACCATAATGGTGACGTCATAAGAAGAATGTAAACATCATGGTATCGTGTTCTTAAATAATTTCACTATGCCTTCATAGTAAAATTGCGAGGAGGACATTAAGTTTACATTCTGTTTGTTACAAAATTTACAATCATGATTTGCTAGTATGTATTGTTTTACTCCAAAACAATTGCACGTAATAAACTTTTACTGTAAATGCCATTCCAGGTTACAAAATTACAAGTTCTCAAGTGAATGAAAATGGAATACTTGCGGTCATTTTATCGATGGATGCATAAAATATCTTTTAAAAATAATGGTTCATGAGACAGTGACATTAAAGGGTAGGGAGAGTAACAGTTTTTTACAATGTTACTTTTCCTCATTAAATCATTCTTTCAAAGTTCACATACACATTTCGCTTATATTATAGCCCTATTTGTGTTTCATTGTGTTATGTAAATTGAATTCATTCAAGTTACATGCAAGTGTGGTAATTTTTTCTCAAATGGATGTAGTTTCTGAAATAGAAGATCAAAAAATCCAAATGTTTGTATGTAGTGACTTTAGTTTCTATACCCATAATTATTTATTCCCATTAAACTGTACTAAATGCAATTTTTATCATTAGCATAACTGTAATAGTGATTACCTCCAAACTAAATTAATATGTTGTGAGCATAGCAAAAATTACATTAAATGCTAATCTTGGAAAGGGGCATGCATATTAAAGTCACTAAATACTAACAAATTTGATTTTTGGTAAGGTATTGTATTTTGAATACTATCATCAATTCAGATATAAGTAGGTGCTACATTTATGAGGTGCTTTTTATAAGTCATTTTTGCGTAATACAATTTAAAACACAGAGAAAAAAGCCTGCCAAGCAGTGGTATGACGACGTAGTTTTTAAAATGGCCGCTAGAATGTGTAAGTTTAAATGGCTCCAAAAACATTTTTGCGAAATCGAGAGATGGCAGCACAATTGGGGACGCGAGAATAACGTTGAGATACTAGTCTTTATCTTGTGCGTCTTTGCTCTATCCCGTTCTGTTAATCGTTCTCCATTATTTAATAACTGTTTAGCTTTCCTTGAGTTTCAGTGCTGTAGTAACTAAAACCTTTTACACTTACGGATAGTTTTTTGTGTGGTGTTGTGAAATAATGTCGACAATTTTTGAACCTAAACGGCATAAAACAAGTGATATACATTTCCGGCCCGAATTCAAAATGAAGTAATCTCCCCTTCATGCGTGCCCAGTCTCCAAGGTAAGCACGCTCCCCAATAACTTGGTAAGATTTTTCCTCCCCAGCAGCCCCGCCCTTACACTTTTCGCCCACTCATTCTCATTCAAGCCCATATGTACCTCCCGGTCGGAGGGGCTTTTCCCACACGAACACTCCAGGGCTCACAACAACAACACATTACACTTAAAAAAAAAAAAACCAAGTGATATATGGAAGTTTTTCCCTTTAAATAATTATGAAATTGCATCATGTTACATGTGTAAGGAAAAATTTTGGTACAAGAGAACAATAAGTAATTTCTGCAATCATGTTTCAATTAAACACCCTACAGTTTCTTTACCCTCAATTATCACAGGTACATCACAAAGAAAAAGGTGTCAACCACCATTTTAAGTTTGCTTGTAATAAAGATATAAACTAAAATCTTTTAGTATAGATATTGGTCTAAACTGACATCAGGTTACTATAAATAATTTGCTGACCCTCCATTATACGTAAAAATTATGATTAAGATTTGTTTAAAAATAGTGTCATTGTATTTCTTTACTTTCTTTATTTAAATGTTAAGAATCTCATAGCATATGATATGCCATTCAGTATGTACCAAAATATATTTAAGGAAAATTAGAGCCGATTCCTATTTAACAACATACAGGTAGGACAGTAAGAGATGATTATAGTTACATTGTCGAATAACAGTTCTGCAAAAA
Source organism: Dryococelus australis (assembly GCA_029891345.1). Taxonomy (NCBI): domain Eukaryota; kingdom Metazoa; phylum Arthropoda; class Insecta; order Phasmatodea; family Phasmatidae; genus Dryococelus; species Dryococelus australis. Next base: position 166,107,353 of record CM056993.1, read on the forward strand.
CTGTTTAAATAACCTGTTATCAATAAATAACGATAATGCTTATAACTGTTATCGTAATATAACTGGCTAGCTCATCCCTACATTTAAATGAGGACTAGGATATCCACCATATAAACTATTCTATAAGGTTAGTTATTTCATTGAGATAACATTCGAAGAAATTTTCATGTGCAGTATTGAGTATTTTTGGTGTTATTTCTTCGCGAACAGTTACATATGTACCAAGATACAAATGCGTGTCTAACTGACAGTAGGGAGTGTTTAGTAAACATTTACATGCACAAGAAACTATATAGTTGTATAATTACAACATACTCCTGGCAATATAAATATACATACCCGACCAAAGTATCTTTATAATACTTACAGTTTCACTTCTATTGTAGGCCGCAACTTGAAGGGCTTTTCTTTTTGGATAACCACATTTTAATTTCTGGCTTTCTACACCCCTATACACACTATTACTTTGGTTGTTTAGCGAGTTGTCAGGCTGGTCCATTCCTTCTGTTTCTCTTATTTTCAATCACATATTTGACATCTGCAATTCAAATTATAATATGCTCTCTTTAGTGGCAGAGAAATTGCTGCTTTTTTTTCCTTTGTAAATTGTAGAAGAATACCATCTTTCTTTGTAAAAGCATACCAAATATTTATGAACTACATAATGTAAATATATACTTTGTTCTGGAATTTTTTTCTTTTTGGCTAAATAACAGACTTATTTTGATGCATGTCATAGACAACATCATCTACCAACCAATAGAAATATATAAAGTCTAACAGCTACAATAAAAAGGAATACACCCTTCCATAATTTAACGAAGACCTTGAACAATTGTTTTAAAATGGAAGTACATGTTAAAGCTGTCATTATCTTAAAGTGGAGATTAAGTTACGAGCAGTTTAATGCGAACTTGTAAAAGTGGCCCACTCAACTCGCAGGCACTTACACTGCGGCTAAGTGATGCTACATGTACACTATCAGCAAGTGAATAATTGTGCACTCAACTCCCAAATTGGTGCTACAATGCGACTAACTAATGTACGCATGTGTTTGCCTGTCTTTTGCCTGCTACTACATGCTGAATTTTTATGTTTGTACTGACGTGACACGACTTCAAAGCGCTGTGCACTCTCTGTGACAGACTGACATGTCAGTTCTATTACTCTGTTACTATCTACACATGATGCAGTGATGGTGTGACGTGTGGTGATTTCACTTGTGGTGGATGGTGGGGTGATGGCTGTTTGTTTACAAATGATCACTTGGTCCGTGGGGACTGAACACTCAGAAATCCTTTGCAACAATGTCTCACTCTCACTAACCTATGTTACTGTCTCCTTGATGATGGTCTGCCGAACTGCTCTCGGCCGATTACAGCATCCACTACGCCAGTGGCACTGTGTGGTGGTGCAGTATCTGCAGGGATGAGGCGGGTGCGCCGTTTGCATCACCATCCCGCAGTCCTTTGTGGTGTTGTGAAACGTGGTGCGACTTGGTCCACTGTTGTGCTCAGGTGCGCACTACCATAGAACAGGCACAGCAGCCGGTATCGATTGAGCCGTCTGGCCACGTGGCACTGTGTTTACCACTGCTGAAATGCGCATGGCGTAAAGTCATGTCATACTGAGCCATGACAGCTCGCTCCCCGCATTTGACAGGTGTGCTGCAACTGCTAAAACTTTGTGCCAGTGCGGATTGTGTATCCTGATCGCTTTGCTTTGCTGGCGATAACATTGGTATTGACACTCATTGATATCCAATTTCTGTGAGTTGTTTTTGTGGGTGAAAATTTTGATAGGCAAAATGTTCTTGCAGTTCACTTTCGGATCCCGTAAACAAATAAGGAATGGATTGCTGGCATGCACTGTTGATAGCCCTGAAGTTTCTTTTACATCAACTTACTCTTGCTAAATCTGAAAAATTTGGTTGCACTTTGTCCGAAATGTTTGTTGTTGATTGTGTTTGTTGCAAATTGCACGAACTCGGGTGATACTGTTTAGAAAAATTTCCATTCCTTTGTTGTTTCGAAAAGTTTGTACTGTCTCTGATGCACTCGTAGTTGTTCCCGACGAGGTTGCTCGTTGGGCTGGGCTTTGGCGGCAGTGGCAGTTGTCATTTCCGTACTCGAACTTACCCCAAAAGTCTTGGGGCTTAAGTTTTAAACAATGCGACAGAGGAGTGCCGGCGCACATTCCTCTGTCCGGCCAGCCATGATTTATAATTGTTGTAAACCACGTGGATGCAGAAGCGCAGAGCGCAAAAGGACAGCGCAGTTGGAGCGTGGCTGTCCCAACCGTTGCGATGCGGGGTCAATGCCTGGCAGGCGCACAACTGATCGCCGGTCGTGTAGCGGGTGGATGGCGTAGGAGGAGGACAGTGTTCGTTTCTCCTTCCCACCATCCTCTTCCCCATCTCGTGGCTCAGCACGGGCAGAGAGGTGGTTGGTGATGTGCATGCAGCTCCCTTTGTCCTATGCCGGGGTGGCACAGATGATGTCACTGTGCTACTCCAAAATGGCTGCTTCACCAGCAACGTTCTCGCCTTCCTGCGATAATGGCGGGCATTCACTGTTTTTCTGGTGCTTTCGTTCTGGTCATCTGGCGGTAACAAAACCCGAATTTGACTAAGATTCAAAGTTTTTAACGTATATGGGGCTGTATATTCACACATCCTGGTTTAGAAAATACATATATTTAACTGGCATACTGCACATTCTATTATATTGTAATTTTTCATTCACTTTCGTTTAAAAAAAAAAATTACTATATGTATCTATATATAATAAACGTGTTACTGCAGCTAGAGAGCGCTGAATATAATAAATCATATTTATACAACAAGTTTTTAGTTGCTCTTCTTGTATGTAAGTGTTAATTTTTTACATGTATATATTTTAATTGTAAAAAATAGGAATGTGTAAAGATTATGTACGTTTACAAAATAAACTACGTTTCTATAACATCAATTATGTTACGCCAATTTAATAACGATTTATGAAGTGGATTTTGGAATTCGTACTTTCATACGATTTTTAACTATGTCAATTAGTTTAAATAGTAATAAAATTACTTCTGTTTGGCGCTGGCGCCTGTGTGTTAAGTAATACCTCAATTGTTAGGTATTACTTATAATTAATTAATACCTTACATCATATATCCCTTTAAAAAAAATTCGTAATAACATTATTTCATAAACTTTCTTTAACGACATCTTAGAAATAGCAATTCCGTTTATACTTATTAGTTGACTGGCAGTATTTATAATTGTACATGTTTTCATTTCCTGTTGATTCCAGAATATCAATTACATTTTTAAACAGTATAAGAACAATGTGCACATTTTGAGGAGCAAACCTCTCCATTTTATTTCTTATGAGAAGTCGCAGGCGTTATAGTTTCTGCTACTTCCTATTGATTGAGATCTACTGGCGTCATTAATTTCGGGCAACCTCGTGAATCCTCGTATTTAGTGACCATCCATGGTAAATTACATGAATCCGCACTAGTAATAAAACTAAAAATGTCTAAACATACGAAATCTAGCGAAATCTAGTGGTGCTAGAAATCTCCGCAACACGATGTGGTAGTGGTGCTTTATTTCTAGGCGAGGCTGTGCATATGGCCCTAAGAGGCCAAATTTTCTACTGAGTACTCTTAAAGGCCCATTTATGCATGACAAAATATTACTTTACATGTCAGCTGTTCCTTGCTGCAGTGTTCATTTCGCAGACGACCATGACATCTACATGTGATAGAAAATCAGGCAGGAAATTGAATTTCACTAAAGATATAATTGTAGATGCTAACAGACGAATAAGGCCGGCGAGAGCAATAGGAAAGTTGCTGCATCTCTGGGCGTAAAGTCCCCCTGATTCGCAGGAAACACTGGCGAGGAAGAGAGCAGATATCTTGGCGTTGGACTATTATCCGATCAGTGAAGGCTGATATGCATGAAGTTCCACCTTCGTTACCCTGTCTTCGTAAACCACCACTCTTCGATGTTTAGGTAAGCTTTCATGACCAAGGAGTTATCCTTGGTAACCTGCGATGTACTGATTGCAGGTTTCGCACTGCACATTATTGTATAGGTTCTGGTAGGGATAAACCTTAATCCCATCTTCTCATATGCAGGTGTATACAAATTCTACATCTGCCTTAAGCACAAAAAACAAAGGTTCGAAGAGTCCAGATTTTGCAGGGGGAAATCTGGAAGAAAAATTCACAAGCCCGAGAAACTTCTGTATTTCAAGTTTGTTTGTGGGCACTGGAAACTGCTGGATGGCCTTGATACAGTCTGGGTCCACTGAGATCCCTTCTGCACTAAGGATGTGCCCCAAATATTGCACCTGGGTGACCCCAAAGATACATTTTTTCTCATTAGTGGAGATACCTGCATTTTCTAGTATTGGAAGAACCTTCCTCAATATTGTGTCATGTTCAGCCATGGTGGGTGCAAAGATCAGAATGTCATCCACATGGATTGTAGTACCTGTATACCATCCAGAACCAGTGCAATTTTAGTGGAAAAGTATTCTGGAGCACATGATATACGGAATGACAATCTCTTAAAGAAAAATCTCGCAAACGGAGTAATGGATGTTGTCGACAATTGGCTTTGTTTGTCCAATTTAACCTTGTAAAAGCCTGAATTTGCATCTAACATTGAAAAGTATTTCGCCCCCACTAACTGCGACAGTGTAACCTCCATGCTATCGATGGGAAAGTGTAGTCTACGAACATATCTATTCAACTCTGTGTAATCGCCACAAATGTGTACTGTGTCCCCCTTTGCCACAACTACAATGGGCGCCACCCATTCTGTGGGTTCGGTAATTTGTTCAATTACCTCCAGTTTCTTCAAACGTTCTAATTCTGTTTTGAGCTTACCCAAGAGAGATATGGCAACATCATGAGGGACAGATTGAATATAGAGGGTGCAATTATCTTTCTTTTAGAACAATTTTAATTTCTCCTTTTATTTCCCCCAAATTTTTTAAGAGGCCTGGAAATTCCTGCCCCACATTGATCTGAGATTTTTGCAAGGGGGTTATGCTTACACTGCAGTTATTTGCATGTTCTGCTACATTTTTATTTGCACTTTATGTGACACTTTTATTTACAGTTTATGCTGGGAACATCACCTTATCCCCATTAACACACACAAAGGTCAACTTCAGTAGTCCTGCTCTGCCTAATATGGGTGTCTTAAGATTAGAAATCACATACACTCTACTCCTATGAGATGTTGCCCTGTATTTTAGTTGCAATTCTAGAATTTTTTTTCCAAACTCTACCACACTAATCAAAGCTTTCCATGGACTTTGCCTTTCCTCTGTTAAACAAACTGAATTTAAAGCAAGACGCCCAATGAAATACTCTTGGTAATAAAGAGTTTGATCACTTTGTGACTCACCATGCTGATCACTCGAGATGTACTTGTACCCATACAAACCACTACCCAATGCCCTTGCTTGGAGCAGTTGAAATACTTGGAGCCCCTAGCTGGACACTGTGAACGGTCGAGTTGCCCCTTACCTCAGAATTGGCACTGCACAGCAGTGTGCGTAGCTCCCTACGATGTAGGTTGAGGAAAATGTGAGCTCTTGCTTAAGACAAAACTTGAGGTCTTGCCTATGGCTGCTGTCTTTTCCACCGAACTGTTGATCATCCTACCTCGGCTGTGGGGTGCTCCAAATTGAGTCCTGTTATTTTCTAAGACTTCAGAACTGCTGCAGAACCCAAGATTACTGACTTTGCATTTCCAGTTGTTTGGCAACTAAAATTGTCTCGTCCAACGACAATGAAGACTGCAACTGAGATTGTTCACTAATTTTCTTGTCCTTCATACCAACCACTATTCTGTCTCTAATATGTTTGTGTCTTAGCAGGCCATAATCACACGTATCCGCTAAAGTGTGGAGAGAGTTTATGAACTCGTCCACTATTTCTGCACCCTGCACTCTGGAATTAAATGGTTTTTAAAGGCTTGAAGTGCTTCCTCGTAACTAGTCAGATGCGGTGTAAAATGAGTCCACAGCTCTTCGGCCTTTTCACCTAAATCATAGAGAAGAATATCAATCTTTTCATTGTCAGTCTTGTCCATGTAACCCGATACCGACATGTACTGACAAAAGTGTTGTTTCCATTGCTTCCATAGCAATGGCGACGAAAAATAAAACACTGCATGTGGCTTCAGATTGAAAATTACTTTGGAATGAGTTTCACAAGATATGTTATCAGTTGTGGACGTCATAGTGATGATTATAACTTAGACCTATAGTGTTAGATTCGTGAACTTGAAAAGTTCTGCTACAACTTCGATCACCGCTGCCACCATGTTCTATCAATAAGTCCTTTATTAGGTCACCACCCCCATGATACAAGTACATACAGAATACAGTGTTGCCAATCATATCTCTCTGAGTGTACCTAACAGAACAACTTGCTCTTTGCACCCATGCTCATCTTCACTTCGGCTTTCTTTGTGTTGGAAAAGCTCCACGCTGCTATTTTTTCTCCAAGTCCAGTGTCTGATGATTTCATTATTTCGTTGGCCCTCTGTGCAAGTATCTTGTCTGCCTGGTTCTGGGAATATGCGCGATGTTGTATTGCTTGCACACCTCGTCCAGGGCGTTTATGCCTGTCTCGTGTGGCAGCATTTTAACTAGCTTGGTTCCCAGCCAGCAGAACCTGTATCTGGGAATGTGCAGCTCGAACGGTAGATTGTTAATCAGCATATCGACGACCCCACTTCCAGCTATAGTATTACATCTTCGAGGCATCGCGGTGAACTGAGCAAGAAAAGTATAAATACACCCCTTTATACATTTTCATTTAAGTATCACTCTAGACTTGGAACAGTATGGCCATGAAATATCGATGATGCATCTGCTGTGTCGCTTCTGCGGTAAAGCATTTACAGCTTTACAATGACACAAAATGATGACCTGCAGGACGAATAGTTCGAGTGTGACTTTTGAATGCAAATTTTACCAGAAGCAGTTGTCGCGGAGTGATGCTTTAAAGAGACATTCCAAAATTTGCAGCACTGATTCTGTGCAATCTCAACCTGATCCACGTGCTCCACCTGCTCCACATGCTCCACCTTCTCTCACTGCTGCACAATATTTTAGTGATAACAGTCATATTATCAAGCAAGAGGTTACTCTACCTATATGCATTTATGCTAAAGATGAAGATATTTCCCACAAATCTCGACATGGTACCCTATATCCGAATACAGTGAGGTGCATCACCACAGAATCATCAAAATGCAGGAAAACATGCATCCTACTATCCAACTAAGCCTATTGGAAGAATGTAATTGTCTTCAGTTCGAGAATTTGTACCTCTATTAAAAATTGCTCCAGCAACTGAAATAGCAATGATTGGCGTGAGTAGTGTAGGCCATGGAAGGCATGGGTTATTTCCTTTGCAGTGATAACAGAGCCATCATACCACTGAGCGAAGCACTGCCAAATTCTATATTTTTCTTCGATAACATTTCCTGCGAAACACAAACTTGAATTTACGAATACTTTAGCATGGGATGGCAAGTAAAGGTAGACAGCGTGTTCCTCGGCCAGACTCTCTTACATACCCAAACAGATGCTCCTTGAGATTGTAAACATGTTGGTGCTGTTTCACATAGACAATATGAATCTGCGGCATGTTTATGGTGGATCACGTAAATACGGACATGACGCTAACGGATTTCAAGAGTGTGTGTGCCTTATGCTGGAAAGAGAAATACTAATTTTTGACGATAGTTAAGGTACGGTCCCCTGTATAATAGGTGGTACAGGCATGGGTTCGATCAGTTCATCGCTGTCTGTTGAGAATGAGTTACAGCATATTGAAATTCGGGCAAAGTAGCCTCAAGCTGCATCTTCCCAAAGCCAACGATGGAGGTTGTCTCGTACCAGGAAACGATGGAACTTGTGATGCTGGTAGAAGAATAATTCGAAATGTCGAGACACATAATTGGGGAGAAGATCATTCAACTGCCACAAGTTTGATAGAGGATGATTAGGTATATACGTGAACATCAAACTAAATGGTGTACATTTATGACTAATTTTTGGCATAATTGAATGCCATCTGTAGCCAGGGCAAATTCTTGTCCCAATTAGTTTGGTCCTTTTCATGGAAGGCACTTAATGCCGAACGAAGGTTACTATTGAAACATTGCACATGCAAAGGTGGGGAATTAAATGGGGACAAAGTAATGTGTTTGATTAAATAGGAGAAACACATGTGTCTGAAGATCTTGGAAATGAAATGATAACCGTTGTTAGAAAGAATACTAGAATGTATGCCATCAGGAGCAAATTGAAAGAAAACATAGTTACTATGAATATCAAGAATAAGACCATACTTTCTCATGAAGTCAGCGCCTAATATAAAAGTTTGACTCAAATATTCTGCTACTAAGCACTTAATTAGGCTACCCAAGTAAAATTAGAAATAAGCAACTTGACAATTGCACAACATGATATGGGTAAGGAATCAAAGAAGCAGTGTAACCTTAAGATGATTATTCTCACCAGATTTTATCAGATTAAAATTTTGAAGTTCCTTAAATAACTTGCCCGAAACAATGATTCATGCCGAATCAGAATCGACAAAAGCATTAACCTGAAGAGAGTACAAGGCCACTTCAGTTCTTGGGGTACTAGACCTTTAATACCTACAAAATTGGGAAAATGCACACTACGGACATTTTTAAGTTTTGGTTCAATAGGCATAAAGGGCCAAAATTTTTTGAAACATGTGACAATAATTTGCAGCTTGTAAAGTTTGAGCATATACTTGGAAAGTTAGCTAATTTACTTTTGCTGCGAGAAAAGTCGCTCACATTCGGCTCTCGCATCTGTAGTTTTTTAGTTCCCTACAGTTGGGAGCAATATGCCCTACCTTCTTACAATAATGGCAGTTTGAAACCCATGGTTTTCGTTTTATCTCGTCTTTAGCCTGCTCAGATTTTTCTTTATCATTATTTGTAGGTGACGAATTACTATCAACCGCATTTGACTCAGATTAACCAGAATTAGAACCTTTCTTACGACTACCTTGTCCAAAAGCTTTAAAATTAAACAATTACCTCTTTTGGTCTACATATCGGATATTCTGAGAATGTATGTGCATTCTATCAAGCTCAGCAAATCTGGTGGGCTTACTATGGAACGCTAGGTGTGAACGCTCTTGGAGAGTGAGATCTTCTAAAATATGGTCCACTATGTACTTTACTTTCACATGCACCAAGTATAAGAATGATGATGGTCTCTTTTATGTTGCTTATATGGATGGAAAGGGTTTCATTGGGGTTCTGCAAGCAGTTAGATTGCTTCAATCGCAACTCTGTTAAAAGCCTAGAGGGTATAAAAAATGCAAAATGTCCTTGTGATAATCATTAAATGTAAGAGCTTGAGCAATGGCAACGTGAGTCCCCTCTTAGTGGGCCAAAAGTAGATGGTTATATTACTTCCAAAAGTTGTGTTTCAGGAACAGTTTTGCTTTGTTGCAACTTGACAATTACCTTTAGGAATCCAATGAATTTGGGGACATGTAGTCAAACTGTGCAAGGTTAACCTTTTTACATTCTCTCTAATGAACTAGGAATTTTACCAAAAATTGTAGAAATGTTCTTGGGAAATACTTTAGAGGATACTGGATGTCATACACACAGGAGGCATAAGCATGACACTAGTAGATATTGGTGCAGAATGTGCAGTGGTAAAAATAGTACTACCAGAAAGTGATGTAAAAATAATGGTATGATTAGTTCAAGTAGCACCTGAAGGGCTGTTACATAGGTTAGGCATAGTGGGAACAAGTAGGATAGGTTGGTTCTCAGTTTATTATTGTCCCCCAAGGGTAATATTACACAAGTGCTCAGTCACCTGAGCAAAGTCAACGACAGTATAGGTAGTTGTGGCTACCCGACCAATATCATGCCGATTTAGGACTTCAAAAAGTGAGGTAATTTGTGAAAGTATATATTTTAAGGAACATATTTGCACTTCTTCCAATTCCTTTTCATGTGCACTCAATAAATTATTTGTAAATTTTTCCACGTGTGCCAACTTATTTTTAACCCTTTCAGAGCAACTTTAATTTACAGTTTCAGGTGTTGCAAATGATAAATTTTATGATATGTGCTGTACTTGTGTTCAGACAACACTTGTTTCGTTGTCATAGTCACTGATCTGTAGGCTATATTTTAGGCTACAGAGCAATATGAACCAATTATGACCTAGACCAGTAAGATGGTTTGCGAATCACTTACCCACAGGTAACGTAATTGGTTATTGAATTTCATAGCGTGGAGCACACACCAAAAATTATCTATATGCGCATAATGTACACAAATGTATACACTGGGTCTGAATGGGATAAGTCTAGGCAATGACTGCAGTGATGTGGCATCCTCAATGTCAGAAATAAGATCAATAAGTACTAACAGCTTGGTTGCACAAGTTTCATATCGGGTGAAGAATTCGCCTGAAGGGCATTGCGCAAAAAGTGCGCAAAGATGCCACATTTGTATCAGTCGGAGTAATGATCCTAACTTGTAACTCATAGACCTCTTCTTACAACAAATATTCTGGTACTATGGCTGGCATTTTAAAATGCAATGAAAACACATACAATATAAAACAATGAATAGATGTCAATGAGATAATAAAAACACTCACTTAACTTAAAAAATTAATATCCTCCAACACCATCCACACCATGCTCTGGATTGACGTGTGCCACGTTACCTTACCCCTAAGACAGTTTGTCCGGCCGAGTTCTGCAACACCACGGCAGCAGGGCTGTGCGCTCTACTGACGAGCAGAGCATGCACCAGGTCGTGGCTGCACTATCAGTATCACGAGTAGGGCAGTGCAGTGCAGTGCAGTGTGGGGACACGCTGGTGCAGTGCGGCCGGTGGTTGATAAGGATTCCTGCAGTGGAGATTCCATGAGGCGGAGTGGTACAAAAGTAGATCCCAACATTAAGTGAACCAGAGAACCAAGGGTCTACACATTCTATTCCTGTTATGTGTTATTAAATTATTTATGATTTGTTGTCTTTCCTTGTTCCCTGGTGTTTTGTTGAGCGTGTTTGCATATGAATTTTTTTTCATCACTAACCTAGTGCTATGTCCATTATCATGATCCAGCATTTTGTATTGCAGAGTCCTTTATGTATTTTTCCATGTAAGTTTTGGTAAGCAGTATGACATAAAGCAGGAGATAGATGTTTGTGGCAGGAAGTAGTTCCATTCTGTCATGTGGGTCAGCCGAGGCTCGCCCGCGCAACAGGCGGGAGAGTCAGTCAGCAAGTAGCACCATACAAGGATGGTACATGTGTTGTAAGCTCTGGCTTTTCCCACGCGCCGGGCGGCATTCATCATTTTAGGTATGGACATTTAACTGCAATGAACTTTATTTACTTCAGGAAACTTTTATCGTTTAGCCGCTCTGTACACTACACTCTCTTCCCGTGCGAATAGCATCGCCCCAGGAAGCATTTAGCACCCTAATTGTCATATTGTTGTAAGACTGTTTGCAGCTTAACCCCAGTGGCCGGTAGTGATTAGCCATGCCATTCACATGAAAAGTGTTCCCCAGAGAGGTATGTTAATGTCGTCGAATAAATACTGCTGTGAAATGAATGATACATAAGTTATTTTTATAACCTTGTGCTTTTAAGGTGATGGACCCTAACAAAACCTGCTCGCATCATGTTGGTATATTTTAACTTCATTAAACTTTTTCAAGTGTATATGTCTTAGCAAGTTGTCCTGTGTCTTATGGGCGTGCGGTTGACCCTAAAAATCAATGTATGCAAGTATTAACATTTTGTGAGTTTCCCGCCAAGACAGGCCAGCATAGTATGTAGTCGACCCACCGGATACTGTTTAGCAAACAGCTGCACTGAAACTAATCTGGAGTAATAATCAACAGGGCATAGGTCACCAGTATCATCGGCGAGGAGATTTAGTCCAGGCATATGGCACACAACCCTGGGATCAACAAGATCCTTGACGATGTGTGGCACCTAGTCGGGTAAACCACATCCTAGACCTCATCTTCACCGCCCCAAAAACCTATCCAACCCTTTATTAGTCTATTCCACGCCATCAGAATGACTTGCCAACGGGTGACCGACCCTTTGACACCATCAGAATAAAGAGGACAGCAAAACCATACATCAAAGAATCCAACGAAACACTGAAAGACTCAACTATGCTCTGCTACCAGCTATTATCTACTACCTCATGTGATTAAAGTCTTATGTTAGATGGTCCAGTAGACCTCGACTACACATGGCCCACAAGGCCGAAGATAGTGAATTTTGTACTGATGCATGGTCAGTTGTGATCAACGTGGGTGTCTACCCATGAAAAAAGGAAAGGGGCAGAGTTGACTGGCTTGGTCCAGCTCCCAAGACTAAACTATATTAAGCTGTTGGCCCCACGTTGGATGCCAAATATTGATGCATGTCATACCTCATCAGGTAGGGGGAAAGACTGCTGACTACCCTCTCAGTATACTAGATGGGCATACCACAGCGATTAATACTAGCTTTATGGGCCTGATGGGGCATGTGCAGGTTAAGAACGGTAGTGGACCACTCGATGGTAGGGTTGCATCGGGTCCGAGGGGAATAAAACCCCAGAGTAAGTTGAATGATTGTAGCTTCTGCCCAGGGAGCTCGATTCCTCGCACTATAAGGGTCACAAATATATGGGATGCCAGCTGTCCCAGGGGATGGAATGAGGGTGAAGGTGGTGGTGTATGTTCCAGCAGGCGATATCTTGACAGGTCGGGTGTGCTGTCGTGCGGGAACGAATTCTAACGATGGGGGTGCTGCACAGGGGCTTCATATCGACCTCGGACGGGAGTCGAACCCATACACTCTTTATCAGATGCTAGTTTCAGAGAGCAAAAGCATGGGAGCTCTGTGCCTTCTGGGTGTTTGGCCCAGATATGTCTGCCTGAGTTGGGTTTGACGACATTAGACATTGTGGGAGATTGTCGAGCTGTGGTGTCCACCAGGGTATTTTAAAATACCTGTCGTGACTGCTCTACTTGACCAACGTAATCACCAGTTGGGTACCTGGGCCAACAGGTGCCCAGATCGTATTCCAGTGAGGTGGCATGCTCTAGAGAGATGAAGGCGGAGATGGGCCGAGGGATGACGTCGATCTCTGACGACGTACTTACTGGGGTGGCAACTTTTTAGCTCCTGATAGAGCGCAGGATTCCTTGCATCGCTGCCTACTCTGGATTCCTCCTCTCCTATTATGCATTTAGGCCCCAGGTAATCACACAATACCTTACTATACCAATACAATGGCAAATGTCTATGACACTAGTTAATTATAATCTATAAATGATGGAATGGGGTTAACTAGTTTTGACGTAATATTCATTACATGTAAAACCCTGGAGAGTCCCGGCTAATAAAAGAAATATAAAATGGAATATGATGTGCTACCTGGCTAAGCACTCTAATCATTATTAAGGTTACATGGGTGTAATATAGGTGAAGGCGAGCCTGGAGAATGTAATAGAAAATCCCAATAATAATCCTCTGACAAAATCTACAGTACAGCTGTGCAATTCTACAGTGTGCTCACATCTACCAGAAGTTAATCAGGGAGGTAAATTAAGATGTGCCGGCTTGTTACCCCAGAGTCACGGGAAGTTGCCTGGGGTAAGTGTTACCGGGGTCGAGGAGTAGGTTCACCTGAAATCTCAAGCTGTGGATGGCTGCAGGTCTTCTGCGAAGTGGATGGTGCGCCATGTTGCAGGTCGCGGAGAGAAGAGAGAGAGAGAGAGAGAGAGAGAGAGAGAGAGAGTCATTGCAGACTGAAGATAACCTTGTTCCAAGCTGAAGAAGTCTAGAGAGTCCTGGTCGGACTGAGACAGGAAGTATTTGCAGAGTGAGGAGAGGAATACTTTATCAGATAGAAGATTAGAAGTCTTTGCAGACTGAGGAAGCCACGTGTCCTCAAGGTCGGCGAGCCAGGCATATTTGCCGGTGCTGGATGCTGGACTTCCATTTATATGACATTTTCTCATATCAGCACTTCTTCAGGGTGTGGGGGTGTAGCGTAGCCTTCCAATACGGTAGTACACTATCGGGGGGTGCAGGAGTGCCGCTCATTTCTTATCGCCATGCTTGCAGGCGATGATAAATTAAAGCCCCATGTCTTCAAGGCAGGCGGGTCGGGATGTCACAAGGCCATGGAGCTGCTGCCATTTCTGAGAGTTGCAAGAACTTCATCCAGGGCTAAGCAACGAGTAGTACAATTTCACAAATATTTATTTATTTTATGGGATGCCTTTTGCATGCATAAATTCTGATGGACAAAGGTGATTGTTATTACGCACATAATTTACAATGAAGTATTCGGCTATCCAGGCTTGTGGGCTTTTCCAGCTCGATACTTTTTATTCAATTTATCAGGTATATATTTTCCCCCTGAGTGCGGGTGGCTCGTAGATAGGGCGAAGGCATCTGTAGAGTACGAATCCGTACAGCGCAGCATGTTGGCATGTGTCAATCGGCCACCCCCTGAGCAACGTTAACCCACCTGTGGTTTCTACTACGTTGCTGCAGGTCTGGAAGGTGGTTGCCTTAATCGTCGTATTTCGGATGATCTTCTAGAGGAGCGCCTCTTCTGTGTGCGCAATGCCATGAGTGAGATGAAGTTCTGTGTGGGCGCCTGCTCTGTGTACAATGCTGCCCTTTACTGAGTCCCTGGTGCCCATATCTGGGTCGCGCTGCATCTGGTTACTATCTGCTGTAGAGGGTTAACATCCTTTCCTTTTGTTTTCATTTTCACTCTCTCTCCCTCTTCCTTGATAGCGGTCGGGTGCCGGGTGCATGTAACCCTCTGCTTCGTAGTGCTGTGGAGTCTTCCTGCCATGTTTCCTTCGCTCTCTTGCTTACCAAGGGCGGAAGACTTTCGGAAGGGAGGTTGGGGGGAACAAGACGTTTGTTTTAACGGACCTAGGCCATCCTATTTCGAGAGCAGAATCACACAAGTGTGATGAGAAAAAAGTTTATACAGACCCAACAAACACGAAAAATACGGGCCAGAACTGGGCCGGTAAAAGATAACCGACAAACTCCAGCCAGATTATGTCGGCTTGCTCTTTTATGCCGCAAGCGACCCGATGGAAATATGGACTGGCGGCTGACTGTTTGCCGACAGTTTCAAAAATAAACCGTACCGTTAACTGCATGATACAAAATGTATTCTGGCCAGATGTAGGCGAAAAGTACGTGCCAGTAAAAGCTAGTCGACAAGTTTCGGAATCTGCAGCTGCTGGATTGTGGCAAGATGTCGGGCCTGCGGCGGCAAGATGCTGGGCTTGCAGTGGCTGGATAGTGGCGAGATGCCAGGCCTGCGGTGGCTGGAAGGTGGCAAGACGCCGGGCCTGCAGTGGCTGGATGGTGGCAAGGTGCCGGGCCTGCGGCGGCTGGATGGCGTTACTATGCCGAGCCTTCAGTGGCATGATGTCCAGAAACAAGCAGTATAACATGAAAAATGAACTTTCGATAAAAAATTACTAGTAAATTGTATTACCTCCTCTTTACATATATTCATTTCATTTTCTTCTCAACACAGTTTATGATATAATATTTTGCTTGCCGAGTGCGGGATTCAAACATAAGAACCTTGAGTTGACAGTCCAGCATGCTAACCTATAAACCACGGGGTAAGTTGTTAATATTCTCCCGTAATTTCAAATTTATCATGACACAAATTATTATAAATGAATGTATAAAATCCATTACAATATAGCAAATAGTTTTAAAACATTGATTATTTAAAAACTGTTTCTTCAAAGGCTTGCAAACAAAATAATTTTTGTTAGTTTTTAATATCTCTGTCGGATGGATGAACAAATGAAAGAAATTTCAAAGTAAAAAATGCCATGGGCTGCCACATAATACATATATAATCATGAAAAAAAAACTAACTGTTAACACATGGTCTCAAAAAGGACATTATGTCATTAACAACCAGCTAACATCTTGAATATTAAAAAAAAAACACTTCCCAAAGTTTGTCGGCAAAAAGGCATTGTGACCGTAGTCTTCAACCACAGGCTCACAACCAACCACCACACCCTTCTTGTGTCTCTTTGTACTTACATGAGGTACAGACACATGGATAAAACACAAAACGTGATACAACTGTCAACTTCACCAACATCAGTGTAATCCGTGTTAATAATGCACTTGCAATAACTATGTTCAAGTAGGGAAAAAGGAGTTTCAACACTACCTTAGAAGCCACTCTTTCAAAATTATATCTTTATTCAAAACACTCACCATAAATGCACACCATTTGACCATATAATTATAATGCAGAAATGTGAGTTTGAACAATGTAAGGTCCAAAACAATACATGACTGTTTCTTCTCAATACACACAAGTTTTACAAAATACAATATTGTCCGTACAATATTCCAAAAATACAGCTTGTTTGGTAACTTTAACAGTTTGGATACATAACATAATCATACTTCGCTCCAGTAAATATTCTAATGTAACTTAAAAACTACTTCGCTCCAAAATACTGTAGAGAGTGGTCTCAAGTACTCTTCCCTTTAATGTTTCTCTCTTTACCCGGTTACAAAACTCTTGGTTGGAGACTTCAATCACAGCAACACCCCCACCAGACAACCTGTGGTGGCCGAGGATATTCTCTCCACGATAACCAGGAATGGTCCGCACTTCCACCACATGACATTCCCCCTCCCCCCTTTTCCAGTGGATCAGGCAAGGGATACTCTCCCCATGGTAACCAAACAGGTGGTCCGTACTTCATTTCCACACTTCACTTAATCCACACCCACACACACCAAACTCCAAGTCTCAGTCTAAGTTCCCATAAAAACTCTTTTGTCCCTTCCAACACAACGACTTCCCAATACTTTACTTTTTTGTTTCCTTCCGTGGGTTCCCTCTGTTCCAGAATTGTCCCATTCCTTCTACTACGGATATAAAATACCTTTATTCGCGAACTGTCCTTCGTAAATTACAAGTCCCACGTAGCTCATCCAGCACACGAGTAAATAACTATAAGTTCCTTCTGGTGCCGCAAAAACATACGTCCCATTATCACTCCTCCAACGAATAAGATCGGTTCACACGATTGAAAATATGCTATGTCCATACGGGGATTCTGAAAATTTCCAGTTCAAACACTGCTCCTCCAGAGACTAAGTCGTACTCGCAGCCTTACTTCGTAGTTCATACTTAACTCTCTCGTCGGACGACAACCAATCTCTTCTTGAGCAAGGAAGGATCCACCTTACCCTTGGTCTTTTCCTGCTCGCCGGCGGGGCGCGTCTCTGCCCAACCCTCCTCGCGCACGCCTATTTATACTCGCAATCATCCCTACTATAAGCCTTCCCCCTCCTTGAGATCGCTCACTGCAATGCCCCCTATACGATTGTGGCGCCGTCTTTACATACGCCGCGACCTCTTTACTGATACATATTTTCCAGCCACTTTTGCGGCGGGAAAACACAACCAATCAGGTTCTTACAGACTATAATAGCTCATTCGCCTTGCAGGTGGCGGACTGCAACCCGTAACACATCACATCACTGTGGGTAGCGGCGCACCAGGTTACTGCAAGCAACATAATTCCTTAGCACACACTTCAAACAAACGAAAACTATTTGTGACGGCCACACATCAGCCACAACATCATATTTGTAACTTTACGGTGATAAAGAGCCATGTCTCGAAAATGTCAGCGGGCCGGGATAAATAAGATGACGGACAGCTTACCGAAAAAATAAAGATGCTATATCGGAATCGTGTCAGAATATTATTTTTGCTATTGGCGGCATGTTGGCTGTGATATATCATGCCGACATAATTTTGGTGATATCCATCTGTTATCCTAAAAAGTACAGTGGGCTGTTGTCTTTTTTCTAATGCAAACATACTGTCTCAAAAAAGACATCACACCGTTGTCAAATGGCTATCTTCTGGCATTGAAACGACAGTTGCCGACAGTACAGGTATCGAGCCGACAATTTGCCGACAAGTTGTGTTTGCTGGAGTGCGTGTACAAATGTGGTTTGCGCAAAATTTATTTTTACCTTAAAAAATGATTTTTTTCTGTTCTCGAGATAAAAATTAATTGGAGCTAAATGGATGCAAGTTTACATGCGGGGTTTGTATACTCTGGGACCTACGGGACGATGTTAACTATACTTGTACTCTAACCAGTATGGTCGCACAGTATCCGAAAAGCATGCGATGACGGAAATAATTTTTACACATCCTGCTCTCTGGGGTGCTCTCCTACAAGCTATTAACATGAGACACGATAGTTTGGAACAATCAAGCACTCATTTAGTTTTGTACCAAATTATTGAAGTCCTGAGGTAGGTTATATTCGCTCCATTTGTGCGTTAAAACAATCTTACCATAATTGTAGCAATTTTGCTAGACATAAACACTAGATTTAAAAAATATTAGAATCTAGGTTATCTATAATCATTGAATTTAACAAGGTTACACTCCTAGCAAGCGAGGTTAACATAAAATGCACTTCTTAGCTTACAATAATGACATGGTTTGACATTCTTATGTACTAGAATAAAAGCTTTTTCCTTGTATAGCGGGACTGGGAATAAATGTTAACAGTTAATGCTTGAGTTACTACTCTTAAGCAAGGTTTAAAATTTGATACGCACGTAAGTTAAGACTGTCTGCGCTGGGGCAGAGGGTTCATGCAATAGGTAGGCATGGGCCTCTATTTACTTGACATGAAGGGGTGCTCAGTCGCATGAGCATAAGGGGGGGGTTGTGGAATATTATTGATTTTGCCTCAGTTACAATCACAATGCATTAAGGGGATTTCACACAAGCGTGAAAAAATTGTGCGTGCACATCAGGGTGAGAATGATTTCTCAAAAAAAAAACAGATGCATTCTTACTTACTAAGACATGGGTATGGTACGTTAGCCACGTTTCGTATGTGGAGTTTTGACATCTAGGTTCACAATATTTTTCTAACCTATATATTACACACCAAAAACACCTTAATTTTTTCCCCTTTCATGAATATGGGTGGGATTATAGGAATATATTTTACAGTGGCGTACATGGGTAGGGGGGTTGTATATTCCTCGCATTTACTAAGACTACCTTACATATTTCTCCCTGTCCTCCTATTGAGGTTACGATCGGGCGTACACACTTACTTTACTGCTTAGACATGTGCATGTATGTGAGTTGACTCTCTATACAAGTTGAAGATCATGCACAATTAATACAATAATTTATACGCATGGAGCAGCCTGACTGGCTGGGGGACGAGATTTCACTCTCTCGTGGTTGTAGCATATAGAATTTCTAACTCCCACTGAGTAGATTGATTATGCTGGCCGTACTGATGGCGGTACACAGGCTAGAGATTTTAGAGCACATAGCTGAAGTTAGAGGATTCTCAATTACACAAATCTAACCTAACGCATGAAGTATGCTGCCAGGAAAGTACATCAACTCACTAAATTCTAGGGATTGCTTAGGGTTTCCTTATAAGGAAAATTTTCTAGGCCTACTTGCTGCGCGATTAAATTTATCAGTATTACTGAACTCCTAACCTTAAAATATTACGGGGTTATATAACTCTATTACGTGTGGGTTTTCACTGGGGTGAAAAGAATTTAGGTTAATTGACGTAAAAGCAGTTACACACGGTTTGTGAGGTCTCGACCTCTGCACAAGGATACACTAAAAAAACTCAGCTTTCAAAGTTGCGGGTTATCAACATATTTTCTTAAAACAATTTTACGTTCAGGAATTTAGTGATTTTACGAAGGTTTCGAATTTCCTAGGTGGTGGATTATGGCGTACTCACAGCGAGTTCTCGCCTCATGCTCTTCCGCAAATTACACAGTTTCTTAACTCAAAGGTCAGCCAGTAGCATTGTGAGGATTGGAGAGGGTTCGATTTTGCGTTCACACTTCCTAACAGTGCTCACAGAATTCAGCGGCACTACTTTAAATGTGTCGTATTACTTTTCACAACAGCACAAACAATATGTATTAAATTTTATTAATGCTTACGTTACGTGAGTACTAAGGGGGATTTGCGGGAAAATGCAAACACCAAATTTCCAGCCTGCTTAAGGGGTTTGAAGCTACTTTATTTTTCCTCCGGCAAACAAAACTTTCTTGGCGAGCACACTAGGGATCAAGTGCCAAATTTTTGAAAAATTATAAATTTTAGTTACTTTACAGTGTCCATTGATAGGAGGCTGACTACACTGTTGGGACACTTTGTCATTGTGTGGGGGCCTCAGGTCCTACGAATGTGGGTTTCTTTGCGAATTCTCTACCTTGAAAGCAAAAGTTACAACAGTATAATTTTACGAAAAAAAAAGTTGAGCTCTTGGATGAGGATGCAGACACTTTCGATGCACTTCCTACTCCTAAAAGGCGGATTTTAAAGGTGAATAAGGTCACCTAGTCGAGCTATACAGGCTTGTATTGTCTTCGGGATTCTCTAATGTGATCACTTCGCTGATTAAAATAGCTACAGGGCTTACACTTGGTAAGGGGCGCTAGTTCATGCTGACTACTGCCACTTACTCAGAACTTGTAGATGATGATGGTGGCGGGTGTGGACGTTTGAAGGCTCGGAGTTTCATGGGCGCCCTCGTTTTCGTGATGCTGCAACAAGGGTGGCAGGCCATCGGAATGCTGTAGGTGCCCACCATGGTGCCACCTTGTAGCGACCAGGCACGTGGCATGTGCGCCTGGCACACAGTGTGGCCACTCGTGATGTGGGCCTAGATGTGGCAAATAGCTTGGGGCCAACGTCCCAGACATTGTTGACATCTGCTTCAATAGTGGTGACAGGCCTGCTGGGCTCATCCTTCCCGACCACAGTGGAAGTACTGTGATTGGCATCATCTCTCATCTGCATCCTCGGGGTAGCGGTCAGTCGCATTTTAGCAGCAGCGGCACGGGTGATTGGCACGCGGTACCAATTTACACTGGCCACTCCCGTCGATGGAAGGGTTTTGCGTTCACTCGCAGATATTGACTTCACGGGTATCGCGGTTAGACTCTCGCACGTCGCGGCAGCTCTCTCGTCCTCTCATCACCTTTCCAGTGAGCAGATCGAGGCGGTCACCAAGTTAACCGGGATTTCCACAGATGTCGGCGCAGACTGTGTTAGGCTTTCTTCCTCTTTCTCCATGCTTGTCTGGGATTGGGTAGGATGGGTAGGGTAACGTCCCGTGTGTCCCAGGTTCCCTATCCTGATACAACTCTGCCGTCTCAGGGGGAGGTGTGGCTGAGACCGAGCCTGGCGGGAGGGAATATTCCGCCGCGTCCAGGTCGATATCCGGGTGTTATGTTCGGGAATAATGACTAAACACATCTCGTGATATACTAACGTTTTTATTCAAAACACACTCCAAGCTCTCAACACTGCCATCTTGGCCACCCACCTCGCACTCCAGGGTGCCAACAAAACACTACTTTCTCCTCTTCTCTAGACCTAACAGTGGTTCCTGCATACAACTACATTGGCTTACAAGATCTCTTTATGCAACATACAAAATACAGTTCCTTCCACAAAAGTTAACTGATACAACTCATGACAGCAGCAACAATATATTTTTGTAAATAACACTTTGTTAGTTAGCTAGGAACATACTCAAACTACAAAGGCCATCAACTAACAGTTAAATTACATCATGATACAGTTTACACAAGAGATACAACATACTAACAATGCTACTTTTCATTAGTTGCCAAGGAACATATGCTTAACTTACACAATCCATCAACCCACAGTTAAATTACTTAATGGTAAGATTACACAAAGATATACAAAATACTTTAATTGAACAAGATGGGTAAATATCGTGCAGGAGTGCGGATCCTGCATCCCCACCTGGAAACTCGGTGAGTTGTCTCGTATTCATCATGGGGAAACCCATGAAATCCTTCCACATCCTCCTTCCCTTCTGAGCTCTGGCAATCATGACGATGTGCGATTTCTAGCTGTCTGCATGGGAAAATTTTCATTGGTATCCGGTTCCTTAAAAGCATTGTGCCTCAACTGGCACTGGTGGACCTACCTAAAACTACCTTCTCCTAGTTTGACTCTCTCTCTCTCTCTCTCTCTCTCTACACACACACACACACACACACACACACACACACACACACACACACACACACACACACACACACACACACACACACACACACACCACACACACACACACACACCACACACACACACACACACACACACACACACACACACACACACACACACACACACACACACACACACACACACACACACACACACACACACACACACACACACACACACACACACACACACACACACACACACACACACACACACACACACACACACACACACACACACACACACACACACACACACACACACACACACACACACACACACACACACACACACACACACACACACACACACACACACACACACACACACACACACCACACACACACACACACACACACACACACACACACACATAAACCTAGGGAAGGTTATATACAACCTTCCCTACCTGTTGCATCATGCGCCCTGGTACCCATTTCGCCAGTGTCTTGGATTTTTGTAGATTGGCTAAAACGTTTTGGTTCATCTCGTAACCAGACAAACATCTAGTCGTTGGGTTACTTCTCCGAGCCTCCTCCTTTGGGATCAGCATCGACAGGGGAATATGTAGGGCGCGTGAAAACAGGGATGCCATGGGGGAGAGCCCAGTCACTGATGAGGGTGTGGCACGATATGTAAGGAGACAGTTATTAAACCTCTGGCTTAGCGATAAAGTGCTACTAGGACGGGACATTAAGCTTCTAGTTAGCAACTTCTTGAAAGTCTGCACTGCTCTCTCAACCAACCCATTTGAAGTGAAAAACAATTTAATAGAACTAAGTCTACAAAATTGAGCCAGGTCCCACGCATAGAATGGGGGACCATTATAACATACAATTGTACGTGGAAAAGAAAAACAGGCGAATACCTCCAGCAGGCACTTGAGCATGGACTGAAAAATGGTATCTGTGGGTAAGACAAAACATTCCATCCATTTGGGATAGGCATCACATAGGATCAAGTACTCCACAGAGTTGAAATGAAACAGGTGAAGATGAATTCGCTCACATGGCTCCTGTGGTGCAGGCCAATTTAGTCGAAAACAATTGTTACACGCATTCTGCATTTCTGACAATCTGGCCAACACTCAATTGTTCTACAAATAGCCTCATCCATGCCTTTCCACCACATATAGGAACGAGCTAGCATACGAGTACGTACACCAGCATGACCACGGTGTAAAATGGACATCATCTTTGCCTGGAGAGATTGAGGAACAACTACCCTGTTGCCATTCAATAGGACCCCATCTCTGATGGAGAGCTGATGCCGCATGGTAAAAAAAAAAGGTTTAAGTATTTTGTTGGGACAATGATGTGGCCAGCCATTTTCACATACCTGGATGACTTTGCTCAGCACCTGGTAATTTTTTGTTTCTTGTGCCTTCTCGTCCGGAGAGACCAAAGGCGTGGTGAGGTAGCGGAAGTACACCAAATATTATAGCCGATGCCTCTTTATCCAGCAGACTATAATTTCTCTGGGTTGTGGTCAGCATTGCAGGTTAAAATGCAATTCGACAATCTACTCCATCAATAATGTGGCTTAACACTGCTCCTGCTCCATATCCATAACTATCTACGTGCAGCACAACCTCCTTAGTTGGATCAAAAACAACCAGCAATACTTTTTCAGAAATGACTGTTTTGCTTTTGTTAGAGGCTAATTCACACTCAGACATCCAGACCCATGGAACATCTTTGCGTAACGGGTTGTGGAGGGGTTCGAGCAGATCTGGACACACAGGAATAAATTTTCTATACAGTTTCAACAAGGACAGATATTATTTCAACTGAGTGGTATGTGTAGGTACGGGGGTAGCCATGATTTTCTCGATCTTCGATTTTGTGGGCGATTCTCCCTGCCCAGAAAACTGGAACCGTAAGAATTCCAGAGAACTTACAAAAAAAAACTCAAGACATATCTGTGTTGATCATTACATTGTAAGCATCCAACTATGCAAGGACTAAATAAAAATTCTTTGCACATTCTTGTCTATCTTTTCCTCCAATCAGTATGTCATCCAAATAGGCTGCTACATTTCCTATTTCGAACAGGATGGACTCAATAACTGATTGGAAAATAGCTGGGCCAGAAGCTAAGCCAAACACTGATCTGTTAGACCGATACAACCCGTTTATGGTGTTGATAGTCAAGAGCTCCCTACAAGGCTCCTCAACTTCCAGCTGTAAATATGCCTGGGTGAGATCCAGGCGGCAGAACACCTGACACCCTACAAATTTGATGAAAATATCATCTGCTTTAGGCAAGGAATAATGGTCAACTCGTAAATGAGGATCTACAGTTGTTTTAAGATCCACACACAGCCGAATCTGGCCCGACATCTTTGGCACCACTACCATGGGACTTGCCAATGGACTAGACTTTACATGTGAAATAATTCCAGTCTGTTACAGTTTGTACACCTCCTCTTTCATTTTGAACAAGGGCATATGGACCATCATAGGCTCTATGAAATACTGGAATGGCACTGCCTTTTAAATTACTATTAACCTTAAAACTACAAATGGGTCTGGCATTGTTAACTACAGAAAATGACTGTGTGTATTTACTTTTAAGGTTAACTAATACTTCAACTCGGTTGGCCACCCCACTGGGACCAACAACATGCACGGACAACACTTGTAAATTTGCCAGTAGGTGGCCCTACCAACCTGGCCGCAATGCTGATAGCTAGTCTCTGCCCAAAAGCGCAGGTGCTGATAAATCCCTTGCTACCAACAGTGAAAGCTTGTGCAAGGACACCGACATCTCATCTGTGACTGACACCGGCATTATTCCGCTTACCTGCACCCCCATGCCATTTGCAGTCATTTCCCCTGGGAATGGGGTTAAGGCATTTGCCCCTAATTTTTTTTGTAGAGATCCTGACTGCAAAGAGTAACAGCACTTCCAGTATCCACCACAAAAAGTATTTCAACGCTATTTAGCTTTATTCATACTGAAGCTGGTTCTACCGGTACGCCCAAGGCGTACGCACATCCAAGACTTAAAACTAACTTACCTTGCTATTGTGGCATGCCTTAGCAATATGCCCCAAACGGCCACAGTTGTATCAAATCCACTTCTGTGCTGGGCAGCTGCCTGACTTATGATGGACCCCACAGCTGCAGGCATTCTGGAGCTCTTGTTTCTTCGATGTTAGTGCCCCGTTCTGACCGGCCATCTCCCCATACAGCTGACGGGTGAAACCACCCTGCTGAGGTGGTCACTAGCACCGACATACTGCACATTTTCTATTGCCAATTGCCCAAAACATGCAGGCTCGACAATCACATACTCTTCTCCCGACTTCGCCACTGCATCTACATCCACAACTATCTTGACTGTCTCTGCAGCCTAGCCATCTGCTCCGACAACACACTGGAAACCAATCTATCTCTTAATGCTTCGTCCAAAATTCCCCGTACTTACACGTGGTAGCGATGAGTTTGATTGCTGCAATGTATTTGTTAACAGATTCAGTTGTTTGTTGCTGGCGTTGCCATAACTTGAAGTGCTCGGTAATAACGATATTCTTAGGAGCTAGGACTTTAATAAGACTGTCTAAGCACTCCTTAAAAGTGACTTAGTCCAGTGACTTTGGACTTATTTGAGTCTTCAACACTGCATGTGTCTCCGGAGGTAAGGTTATGACTAATACTGCAACCTTAACAGTTTCTTTAGTATCTGCCACCATGAAATGTAATTTAGTCGTTCAAAGTAATTCTCAAACGGTTGTTCTTTGCACAAATGTAGGTATTGCTGGGCCGTTTGACAGCATGATGAAATTATCTCTTTAGCCCAGAACTTTGATGAAACAATGTCACCCGACCACGAGATTGTATGTAAACAAAGTAGCTTCGTAAACTGTCAGTAATCTCCCCGAACAAGTCTTCGAGGATCCCATCCTCGTTGCCACATGTTATGTTCGGAAATAATAACTAAACACATCTTGTGATACACAAATGCTTTTATTCAAAAAACACTTCCAAGCTCTCAACACCACCATCTTGGCCACACCACCTCACACATCAGGGTGCAAACACAGCACCGGAGAGGGCAGTCCTTCATCCGTAGTGAAGGAGGCCGATGAGACTCGCACAGCACTTGCTATCGAGGTCTCGAGGGGAACTTGACTCTTTACAGCAGCCAGAGGGACAAGCTGGGAACGTTAGGGATTCGCGGCAATGCAGCATCAGCCCGACCCAGACCTACTCCAGAACCATGTTTACCCAGGTAATCATGAAGTGGTGAACCACCCAACCCGCTGGATGAGAAAACCATTGATAGATTTTGTTCCATGCTGCCAAGTAACGTGCCTTGCATCATACACTGGTCTGGGCCCCAGCCATCCAGTATGTAACTTTGCTAAACCCCATGTTACTGATCTTCACGAAAAAAAAAAAACACTTGACAGTGACACCAACCTCTCACTAGGCATCACGTGTCAATTTGTATAACCTAAAAATTATGTGTAAGTTACAGCAGTCATGTTTGAAGCAATTTTTTAATTTGTGTTTACCATCAGCAAATATTTTAAGAACCATAATTTATGGTATTGGGATCGAGTTGGAATTGAGTAAAAGGTTTTGGAATTGGAATCAAGAATCGGAATCGAGAAAAATTTATATTTTGATGTCCCTAATTTTTAAGATTTTCCTCAGTTTACAATTTTTTTACTTCAGCCTCTTGAAAAGTGTAAAAAAATTGGGTTTCCTGCATATTGTCAAAATTAAAGTTATTTGATAGAGCTTCTGAGTTGTAACTAAGCAACGACAAAGCACTTGTGCAACGTATGTGTGCATGGAACATGTATTAGGAGTATTAATTTGTCGGTTAAGTACATTACATCTTATTATTTTAGTAGGGTTCCTACAAATTTTTTTCAATATTGTTTTGAATACAGTGCAAAAGTGAGTTCCTGTAATACTGAAACAAAATTTTATAACTGACATTACTGAAAGTAAAGTATTTACTTGAGTCTAAGTACCAATGATTCTAAGCCGCACCTATTTTTTTGGGAAAATCCATGGAAAATTTATTGGTGTATATATGAGGCCACAGGATAAAACACCATTTGTGAAGGAAGTTAGATTTTCCCTCCAATAGAAATGGTTATCTATCAAACCAAATATATTTCACTATGTACAAAGAGAATATTGTTCTTTTGGAAGCAAATATAGTTCCAATGCATGCTTCTCTCCAGCGGCCCAAGTTTCTATTCGTCAATTTCTATTCACTTCCCCGCTGCTCTATTTTAATATGTTCTGCAAAAATAATAATATTTGTTTCAAAGAACCAAAATAATGACACGTTATCCTGTTGATATAAATGAAGCATTGCACTTTGATCCTATTTGACGCCAGCCAAGGGCCCGCCACAGCCAGCCCATGACGGCACTCGCCGCTAAAGGTACACGTGGTGGTGAGCACGTGTGAGTACCGTTACAGACCACGGACTTTCCTGAAACGGGGAAAGAGTTGTTTCAGTGTAATTTGTATTTGTTTCAAGGTTAAAATTATTTGTAAAATGTTATTTTTTTTTTTTTGAAGGTTTAATGTGCAATTGCAATTTGAATTCAAAGTACACGCTGCGCTGAAACGAGAGACAATGATATTCTGGCGAGAACACCTTCAAAAGACAATTTCATACCAGCCAAAAATCATAATTTAAATTCTGTATGTAAAATTGTTTAGAAATTATTTTTGTGTCATTTCAATTTGCAATATTAATATTTTACTCAGCGTACATAGCACTTCCGCTTGTGTGAACCCCATAGGCAGCCAGGGTAGGACCATGCGACCCCTACCTCTGGGCAGTCGTCCTAGGAGAGCTGACGAGGTAAGACGCTATCAAGTACGCACTTCATCTTTTAACACTAATGTAAATTTCCATAGATCACATTAGTATACCAGTTAACCTTTGCTTTGCGTACGTTTTGCCAGATGCCCCAGCATAATGCTATCCACTTAACTTAATACTTTATAGCCTTTTTGAGATATAAACAAGATGAGTGTTGTACCGGAGAGGCGACGAGGCCCGCCCCACTTGTGTATCAGATGCCATCTGCACATGTCTAGGGCTTTGCAATGTAATTTCTGCTTCAATGTGACATACAATTTTAAGGATAATATTTTTGTATAATTATTTCAGGGTTTTTGTAATGTAATCATGTTTTACAGCCACATCGCCCATGACCACGTGGTCTGCTACCACCAAGTCTGTATCCGTGCAATTGCCATGTTCCGAGGGCTAATTGTCTTTTCATCTTGTGCACCGTTACTTATCTCAGAGTTATATGTAGTTTTTGAAATAAGGGTTCATATATTTTTCATGTTTGAATGCATTTTGTTCCTGACCACGTGGTCAGCTCAAGTACTTGTATTTTTCCCACCAACCGGCATTGCAAGGGCGTCCAACTGCTAATTACCAGCAGACATAATTTTACAATGCAGATGCAATTCTTTAAGGGAACTCTTGACCGGGTTTTCAGGTAAATGATGTGTTTTTACACCTGCACACGTGGTCCTGCGGTATCTGCGCCATCTAAGAATAATTTCACACATTTTGTGTGTTTATTTTCCATCTCATGACGTGCCTCATCTTCATCAAGTGATATTTTTGTATTTTGCACTAGCCCTCTATGTGTATGACCGTCGCCACACAGCACATAGTTTGGGGATGAGTCCCGAGTAGACGTTGGCTGCGGAAGAATACATTAGTGTTCATTTCATACTCCATGTCCTTTCTCTGGGCAAAACCTGCAGTCCATCCTAGCAGCTGTAGGCCTCTTGCTCTGTAGAGGCTGTGTTTTCAAGCACCACGGAGCATCATCCAGTTGGAGTGCGCGAGTTTAGTTACATGCTTGGGGGAATCACCCACCGGAACTGGCTAGACACGCTCAAGACGTAACATAAATTTTCATTCTGGCGCAAGTTGTAATTTGGATAGTAAACATGCCTTCCCAGAGTAAAATGTGAATGTCTTTTAGTAGCATCAGTTACCCAGCCCAGTCAAAGTGTTCTGAATTACAGTGTCCAGAGTAAAAGTTGTTTAGTAAGTACACACGGGTGGGATGAACACACAGAACCCACAGTATCCCTGAGTCTGGAAGTGCGGTGTGCAGGAACCACCGCTGGCTCCCATCAACCACAGATAAAGTGTCTTGTAATTGTCTCTGTGTCCCATCCAACGGCGTCATATTGTTTGAAAACTGAATTGCAATGTTAATGACCACTATTTATTTTACATATATATATATATATATATATATATACATATATATATATATATATATACATATATATATATATATATATATATATATATATATATATATATATATATATATATATATATATATATATATATATATATATATATATATATATATATATTATATATATATATATATATGTGTGTATATATATATATATATATATATATATATATATATATATATATATATATATATATATATATATATATATATATATATATATAACGATAAAGCTGTAGATAGCTGTGCTGTTCCACCAGCATGTAGCTGCAGCGTGATCTGCTAGATAGGAGCATTACTCCAACATGCAGCTGTAATGCTTGCTGCTAGATGGCTATGCTGTTAATCCCTGTGCAGTTGCTAGGAGGTTCTTAAATACTGCTCAGCCATACAAAGGACGATCTGGATAGAAATTGATAGATCAGAGGTCTTTAGTTTGAATCAACGTACCACAAAAATTTTTTGGGAAAAATAATTCATTTTTGCTTGAGTTTACTGATTGACTTCCTACATGTTTACATGATATAAATGGTACTATTACAATTTTTTACATCAGAGCATTTGTGCTCAATCCTCAATGTTATAACTTTAAAATGTACAAGGTGGATGAAATGGTGAGGAACCACGATGAACAAACAGAAGAAAAAGTTAACCTGCACAACACAAAAACATTTATAGGAAAAAAACTTTACAATTATTTGACGAAGTAACACACATGTTCATGTATAGGCTGTTCATGGTAAAGTGAGCACTTTTGAGGCCCTTGTTACTCTTTCTTTTCAGCCATTTTTTATCCTTTAATCACCTTTTTAAAAAATATTGCCATGTAAGTAATAAACACAGAATGTTAACATCTAAGGCTACAATAAAATATATGTATTGACTATTATTCCAAATGAGAGGATTTCAAGAAAAGTGCTTCCTTTACCGTGAATAGCCTGTATGCATGAGCACCCTTATGCGCACACAGAAAAAAAATTTCAATAAAACATCTTAAAAAAACACAAACACAATCTTAAAAGATGCAATAGAATTACACAAGAACCTAATAGCTTATGCAAAAAAGTACTGATCATTATTTACAGTGACATATTTACAAGCAAGTTCTGACATGAAATGTTTTGCATATTATGCAGAAACACAAATTTTCTTAAAAAATAGTTACAAAAAATTTCAATTGCTATTAAGTCTCTTAACAAATAGTTTAGAATACAATCGCAACACTTAGAATATTTGGATACCATTTTGAAAGTACTGTAAATGACACAAAACGCAGAACCACTAGACTAAACCAGACACTGAAATGTCATCTGCAACATAATTAATAATTATGCAAATCATATTAATAACACATTGCTTCAACATTATGTACAATGCAACATCTTTTCACATAACAGGTACAATAGTTCCTTTTAAAAAGCTGGTAAACATTCTTGAAAACCACAACTTTAAGATACATTTTTCAACTACAATAATGCCAAGCACCCTCATACTGAAATCATAAACTGTGCGCTGCTATATGGCAAAATTGTGACAAGTTGCTACACACACAGAGAAAAAAATGTATTTGTAATTTTTATTATACCAATTTTAAATATCTTTTTTGAATTATTATGGTACTTCTGTTAAATTTTCACATAAATGGTACTGCTATGTATTTGGTCTAAAATGATGAATGTACATGTTACATACCAACTTTGTAACAGGACTTACTGTATTTGAAAGAAATTGCAACAGTACTACATTATTTAATTCATTCAACAACTGATTTATTGGCTTTCAAGGCCTCTATGTTAAGAGCCACCCAAATCACTCCAATCCACTCCACAACTGTTTTAGTGTGACTAGTGTACAATTTAAAAACATTTAATTTATACGGATGTGCAAATAGAGAACTTCACAACACTGTTACTGAAAGCAGAACAGAAATATAACAGAACATAACAGAAATGTCATAAAACACTTTGGAAGACCCACAATGAACAATTCCATGAAAAAACTTTAAATATGTAAAATTGTAAATATGTAAAAATGTAAATATGTAAAAATTGAGCATTGTCAGCTGAGGCTAATGCCATGCATTACAATTAAATTTACAAATGACCTTTCATGCTATCACACTTAATAATTTTGCAGCCAGAAAACTGTGAAGAGGCAAAAAAATATGAGGTACAGTGAAATATTATTCATCCTAACAACCGTTAACTACAGTAATACTACCAGTTCAATTATAGTACAGCACTGTAGTTTTCTGGTCATCAAAACAGAACAAGTCTACTTTTAGGATTAACTTTTAGTACTTAGTCTATAGTGAAAGTCAAAGATGTGATATTCTAAAGTATAATGAGAAACATTAACTAGATATCCGAACGTGTATTTATGCAAAATGTGAAAAATAAATTATTTTGAATGGTTCGATATCAGGCTCAACATAAACCTTCTTTAATACTAGTAGCGTTGGGATAATTCTAACAACTGTTTTAAAAAATATTGTCAACCAAATGTTAAAATTTTAAGCAATTTTATCCCCTATCATTTTTCTTTAATACTAGTGGCGTTTCTAACAACCGTTTTAAAAAATACTGTCAACCAAATGTTAAAATTTTAAAATGTTAAAATTTTAAGCCGCGAAAATTTAAACAATTTTGTCCCCTATCATTTTTCTTTCATACTAGTGGCGTTTTGAGATCATTCTAACTGCTGCTTTAAAAAATACTGTCAACCAAATGTTAAAATTTTAAGCAGCAAAAATTTAAACAATTTTGTCCGTATCATTTTTCTACCAGAATTCTGCTTTCTTTAATTATTAAAGATAATGAATTTATTGAATGTTATGTAGCACATATTTCCATACATTATTTTTTAAAGACAAGAATGTTGCTTAGAGATCATGACTTTTGCAAAAAAAGATTATTTTTAATTACATGAGATCACCTATTAGAATAGCAATCCTTTCCATTTCTG
Source organism: Dryococelus australis (assembly GCA_029891345.1). Taxonomy (NCBI): domain Eukaryota; kingdom Metazoa; phylum Arthropoda; class Insecta; order Phasmatodea; family Phasmatidae; genus Dryococelus; species Dryococelus australis. Next base: position 166,139,821 of record CM056993.1, read on the forward strand.
TACTGTGCTTTATTGCACTACTGTTAGTAATGTTTTTATGATTTTTTGTACAGCTTCCAATGATTGGCAGATTCTCCATTGCATTCTGTCCATCCACCACTCATGCTGTAACTTAAACCAGTTAACTACCCTCCTCTCTATACTTCTCTCTCTCGTAGCAAGGAACTTTCCTCTGGTTGTCTTTTACGTATCTTAGACTCCACTTGCCATTTGGGCTGCAGTGGTGCAGCAGCTAGACCTTCCACCAAGGCGAACCGAGCTCCATTCCCAGTGGGGTCACTCCCACATCTTCACACACTGGAATTATATTGGACATTGCTGCTGGTTGGTGGGTTTTCTCTGGGAAGTCTTCAGTTTCCCCCGCTCTTACATTTCAGTGTTGTTCCATACTCACCTCACTTCACCCTCATTAGCTCTCAAGACCCCGATGTTAAACCTCTCCACTTAACTAGTCATTCTAGCAGCTTCTTTGGCAAGCTCCAATTTTTCATTATCATCATACAGGTATACCATTTTCATCTTTACTTCCCTAATCTATTTTTAATGTACTTCTCTCTCTTAATATATCTTACACATTTTAATTCCCTATTTCGCCCATTCTTTCCAGTCCCCACCCCTGCTTCTAAACATCTTTACTTTACATACTGGACTACTGTTCATCCCTTTCACCTTCATTTCACATGTTTCTGCTGTTTATATGCATTCAATACACTCTTCATAACATTGCTTTAGATTCGCATTGAATGTATACCCTTGCTCCACTTCAAAGATAGTAAACTTTTACACATATAATGCTTCTGCTTTTCTCACCCTTCCTGCAATTTATTTTCTCACTTCCCCATCTTTTGGACTACACTTTTCACTCTATTTACACAAAAGGCTGTACCAATTTCCAAGAATGGTAGTGTTACTGTTGAAAATATCTGACATGCTGAATCTCATAATTATGACAGAAACTAATGAACGCTTCTCATTACATTATACACTAACCAAATTAATTGGTTACTAGATTCCATGGGTGACTTTGCACCATGTTGTTTTGCTGAAACAATATTAGTGTAATGAAACATACGTGGACCAGTTAAGACTGATACAGACGGGCATCTTTCTTGTACAAGAATGTGTACACCTTCTTGTGCAAGTCAACTTGCATCGTGCGAGTGGCTAACTTGTATGCAAGTGGCATGCATGCAAGGGTTTGCATGCTAGCTAGAATCACTTAGAGACGGTCCTGTCTTTCGTTCACCTTCTTGTGCAAATTGCTTGTTTACATCTGCGTTTTATACATTTGTGTAGTTCTCGTACATGTATTAATGCTGATATTGTTAATTTGAGAGTAGAAAACAGATTTTAATTCTGTATTAGTGATTTGTTTGGTTTGTAAAATCTTTGTGCGTTGTCGTGGTAATAAGTGGCAAGTTGTTTGTTTACATTTGCATTGTATACATTTACATGGTTTCCACACATTTACTTACGCCAATATTGTCTCCATTGTTTGTTTTTAACAGCAGATACTATTGCCAATGCACAAATTACCACTACAGCCCCGAAAAGAGCCTCCAAATCCGAATCTCTTGGCATGCTGCAACATTCAAGTACTACTACTGTGTATACAGTGTGTGCATGGGACTTGCATACAAACAAGATGGTGTTCACCTTCTTGTACAAGAAAGATGCCTGTCTGTGTGAGGCTTAACTAAGAGCCACAGTCTTTGACTGAAAACTATGTATAATATTCTTAAATTTTATAGAACCACTCTTATTTTTTACTATTTCAGTATACATGATGAGATATGAAGGGGCATCATATGTTTAGCATGTAGCTACCTACAGTAAAAAAATTTTTTTCCATGAATTTCTTAAAAAAAAAGCTACACCTTGGAAATGACACAGTATCATCAGCATTTTATCATTTCACAAGAAATTATTTACACTTTCTGATAATATTTATTGCATATTTGTAGAGTTCGTTTACAAAAGTCTCTTGCATGTGAAAAGAATGCTTTATCAAAAATTTTTGTTGCTGATGTTCTATGCATTCTATATTTCTGAGTATACCGTATTTCGACGGGTATAGGTCACGTGCATGTATAGGCCAAACCAGAAATTTTTTATGAAAAATTAGTGATAATTAAAATTTCAAGTATAGGCCTCACCTAAGTTTTGTATTCCCGTAAATATGGTTAAACCATGATTCCGTAGAGACATTATAAATTCAGACTTAATTTCTCCCCTACAAAACATTTGCATTATGTTGCAATGTTTGCAAATTTATGTTGCGCAATTACTGTTCCATAGATGGTAACGTGACTTGAGAGAGAAAAACCATGGCAACAAGTTACACAAAATGGCATCTATCACTGTGTGCTTGTGGAGTGGCAGAGGGCATGTGAACTATGTAAGATATCTTTACTGAAAATGGCGTTCTCAATGTGCACTCATGGCATGGTGGCAGGTGTGCAAACAGGAGCTGGCCCCAGCACTACACAAGATATATATCTACACAAAATGGCGTCTATCAATTTGCACTTGTGCACAGCATCAGGCGTGTGAACTACATAAGGTATCTTTATCTTGTACAGTAGTAAAATTATTTTCTCATGTTCAGTATCTATGGCCGAGCTCCAACATGTTCACATATTACACGAGTAGGATGAAGGTTATTTTGTTTTTATGAACGTGAGTGAACAAATTATTGCACGAGTGACAAGCTATCCATTTGTTCTTATTTTTTTGCTTCCTTAGAAACTACATTTAAAAAATAAAACGTACTGTATGTTGACAAATTTCTAACCATGTTATGGGGGTAAAATCTTTTTCAAGTTCCAATATCTCGTAAATAAGCCCCACTTTTTCTAGTCATTTTTTTTTTTAAACTGTGCGGCCTATACACACCAAAATACAGTATGCTATATAAATTTTATAATTCTACACTTAATGCTGCACAACCCACATAAAGTACAAATTATCCACATATACTTATATTTTTGTTAGCTTAATGTAACATTAATACAGTAGTTTTATAGTAGCTGTAAGTCATTTAATTACACCATTGTTACACGGTAGATTCAACTATATTTGGACAAGAAACAAAAGGTCCTCCATTCCCCTCCTGCGAAGAAGCAGTCTTCCCCTACCTCGGCACAGCTGGAGGGGTGGAAAACTGCTTCTTGGCCTTGCATTCAAATCCTTATTACACAAGCAAAAATTAAACTCACTAATTTTATTTCATTATGCTTTCATCAACAGATTTTTAAACATGTTTTCCTTATACTTATAGTGGTAATAGAAGACTGAACAAGTGATGTTCAACATTAATGACTTGATTCGCTATTTGTGCCACAAATTGGTATATAAACATCTTTCAGATGAGCATAAAAATGTATAAGCACCTGCAAGTTTATGTAACAAGTGAGTTGTTCTAGCCCAGTCTATGGGAAACTAACAAAGCAAAACTGTCGAAATGGTTCTCTAAGGATTATGAACCCACTAAAATAGCAAAACTGAGAAGTAAAATAAAAATTTGTAAACAAAAAGATTGACGCCGCTCATAAAATATGAACATACGCTGTAAAACTTGCAATGTTTTCCTCACCATGTAGGACTTGTGTATTTTCCTCCACACAGCACCACATGTAAAATCGCCTACTTCAATAATTTCTTGTGCCATTTTCTTATATTTAGGTAGTGAAAAGTCAGACAATTCAGTTTCTATGCCCACGGCCATTAGAAAGAGAAGGCCTTGGTGGCTGAGCTTTCATTTCAGGTGTATTAAATTTATTTGTTGGGACACAATATAATGTTACTGAATATGAAATAACATTAGACCACTGTTTATTTCCACAAAACCTAAAATGCTGAGTAAGTTAAACATTATTGCCTCTATGTGTATGTTCTTGAACTAGCGCAGAGTGGTTTCGTTGCGATTGTAGAACTTCAAAAATTTAAGCAGTGACCCTGTAATTTTATTGGATTCCCCTCTGTAACAAAGTTCAATGCATACCTATATCATAGCTTCCCATGTATCCGATTTGCATATTGTGATATACAGCAGTCTGAATAAGCAGTTTTTAGCTATTTTAGATAGTCATTGCAAGACTTGAAAACAAGTCCTCTTGATAAGAAAACCTCCGACGAATGGTTTGCAAGAAAACAGACCTCCAAGATATTAAATACTGCATAATGCTTATGAGGCATTTAATATCTTGGAGGTCAGTTTTCTCGCAAACCATTCGTCCGAGGTTTTCTTACCAAGAGAACATTTTTTTAACGTCTTACAATGGTAATTCATAGGCCGTGATCATAATTTACCTAACGACATATGAAGACCCTTTTTTCACTATTTGAAGGGGGTGGCAACCCCCATTTTACTATGTAGGGTATGCGGTAGGTCAACATGGGTACTTGTATGTTACAGTGACTGAATTGTTTGGCATGCCTACAGAAATTCATCTCTTAATATCACATTGTTCCAGTGTAATTAAATAAAGTTCATATCTGTGATCCCATCTTCACAAGGGTTTCCTGCCCTTAGGAGTGGTTTCCTGCCCTTAGGAGTGGTTTCCTGGTGTTCGTTGTCAGACATTTTCCAACTGAAATTTTGCAAGGAATGTCCTCTCGCCATTTGTCACAGAGCTGATGACTCGCCCTGTATATTTATTTTTTTGTCTTTTCTTGAACTTACATGGTTTGTTGTATTACTCTGTTTACTTTTAGAACACTATAAATGGAAATAAGTTAAAAATGGCTTTTAATTATGCTGTAGTTCACCAATCCCATTGTTTCAATATTATAGTATCCTAAATTCAACTTAAATATAAGCAAAAAGCTTTATCATACATTGGCAGCACATCAGTGAATCAGCATTACAGAATCGACATATCGGTTATTCGGCACATAAGTAAAATTTTATGAATCATCACAACTCTTGTTATTTGCTTGACTTGTCATTCCTACTCATCTGAAGATGTTCATTTAAACTTTTATTCCATAGTTATTAGAGCTGGACCATTACTGATCAGTCATTGTTATAAGTGTTTGTCATTTCATACAGTAGCAAATCAACAATTATTAGATCCCAACAGTGGTGTATTCAGGAATAACTTATTCACGAATGATATAAAAACCATAATTATTAAGAAAAACCAGTACACACGTATTTATTTTCACTGTAGCATTTACAGAAAGGACACATTTCTTCTTTATCGTTTGCAGCCAAACAAATGGGCATGTAGGCATAAACATTTTGTTACCACAGCTGTGCACCACCATTGTTTTTATTCACATGGTCCCGTATAACAAACAAAATACTTTGTTTTTTTGGTAATTCTGGGAAATTATAGTGTTTTATTTCTGCAAACACATTCAAAAGTATACCACTTCAGTACACTAATAAGAGTATGAGACAGTGGCACGGTGGACACGAACAATACCAACATCGTGTCGCGTCTTAGCTATGCTGGAACATGAAAAAACAGTGCTAGTAGTATCGCAAGATGATTCCCAGAGGTTACAATGAAACGTTTCCATTTACAAAGAGTTTCACTTACTATAATTTAACTTATGAAACAAATTCTGTTACTGAATCATGACTGCAGTAGCAAGAAATTGCAAACACATGCAAACAGTCTGAATTATGTTAGCAAATAGTATTGCAACCACACACATCAAACCTCAGTGTTTGCAGAATCTATTAACAATTCAACAAAGAAGATATGCTATTTAAACTTAAGGCTTCACCCACTACGCAAACAATGATGATCCCTGAAAATAAAATAGTAAGATCACTAAAAGTAAAACTGCAACACCACGGAAATAAATTCTTTCCTGATAAATAGATACACCTGTTTTTCACGGCGTGCAAAACTGCAACATAAACACTAAATACTCAGTTTCTCACAGAAAATGACACAACTCGCGAAAAACAACCACACACATGGAAAATATGCAAAAAAATAAATTTACGTTATGAATCCTCACGTTTACGATGCTAAGTCGATAAATTGTTTCAATATGTGATTGGAATTGGGAAGTTGACACCATCAATATACTGAATATGCCACAGAAGCGTTATTGCAATGTTTTGGAAATAAACTGATCTCGGTGACTTTCTGAAATAAACTAAGTTAGGTTGCATTTTGTCCTTTTTCACTTTTCGTTGCATAGTTAATGTAACCTTGTTGGTAGCATGTTACAAACGTCATAAATAGAAAGTTACAGAACACTTCTCACAAAAACAGTAACAAAATAAATTTTGTCGCCACTAGGTTATGTGGCAATGGCACACATTATGCTCCATAGATCCGTACATCTATGTTATTACCAATTTTTTTTTTCCAGTTACGTTTTACGCAAAGTAAAAGTGTTTTTAAATTATCCAGGTTATGATAGGATGACTTGTATCTGGCGCTGTATTATTTTTGTTATGACCAAGTAATATATTAGTTAAGGTTCTGTTAATTTTATTGGTGGGGCGGGGAACTTAATTTCATCACATTTTATCATCTTTAGTGAGACGAGGTGGTTTTGTGGTTTTTCTTATGAGACAGTAGCAATTTTAACTGCTCATTGTTTTGACGATGCTGTAGAAAATTTTGCTTGTACCAAAATAACATTCAAATTACTATAACTTGAAAGTTGTAACTTCACAGAAAGAACAAAACCCAATACATGTGATGCTATCCATACAAATGTGAGAATTGCACAATAAACATTTTCAGTAAAGTTAAACATATGAAAGACTTTGGATGTCTTTACGAACACCAAAATCCACTATTCGCACACCCTAATGGCTATGTTAACATGTTCCCATTAACTAGTTCAACATGCAGTGTAACTGTGGCGTATGATGCTAAAAATTACAGTCCTGATTTTTCATTGAAGTCTGTCAAAATGAAACTTACCATGATCATAGCACTTTCACATCACAAAATCAACTAAATACCAACCCTACAATGCATATCCCAAAATAATAATTCTGAAATTACAAACATTTCTGACACTTGAATACTTATATAAACTGTGCCAAAATTTTATAAATGCTTAAATATGATAAATGTGAACACTTATAATGAGGTAGTTAGGTAATTTCTGTTACTTAAAAATTTTTTCAAAATGAAATGTAAGAAAACTCCATTGTACATACATAGATAGTACAAAACACAATCTACTTTAAGTTCAGAGCACAACCATGATTACTATTTAAATAAACTACATCAACATACGACAATTCTTTTAAAGTATACAGAAGTTTTGATCACACAGTTGTACCTTGCAAAGTAAAAATTATTCCACATTATCCATACAATGCAATTGTAAACCATTTTTATGAACACAGACTCACTATGATATGCTTAAATTAGTTGTAGTTTGACTTCTCATTTGAAGGGGAACTCTAGCGACATAATGTTAACAAAGCATAATAGCAACTCTGAATGTGTAAAATGTCCACAGACAACACACTAATATTTATTTAAATGACTGCACAGTCTTAAGAGTAGTATGTAGAGACCCCAAAGATCATGGCTCAGCTCACAGGGCTGGAAATACGGCATTGCTGGGTGGAGAAAAATCCACCCAACAGAAGCATCTTCGAACACTATTTTCATGTGTCAAAATCCAAGTGTAACTAAGTTGGGAGTTAAACTTTGATCAGCTGAGAGATGAGAGCCCTAGCCAATATGGCAACCACAGACCCACATTCGACTTGGAAAACAAAACATTCATCAACTGGTGTGTAAAATTATCATTATTATTTCATTATTCATACATTAAACTACGCTTTAATAAATTCATTGCAACTAGTGAAACACACTTCTACATTTAGTAGTTTGATAAATTATGGCTCGAAAATGTGTCCCTAAATATTTGTTCTTAGAAGAAGGCAAGGAATGCAGCAGACTGAAGCACCTCAACAACCCAGTAGTACTTGCACGAGCGATCTCTTGGAATGTCTCAACTCTCCAGTCACACTACCTCCTCGGACTCGGACCCACCTAACGAACATGCCTGTCCTTGAGAACAGACAATACAGTGGCCGGTAGTTATCTGGGCACGTGAGCTTCCTAGTACTGTCTTGAGGGGTGTACAGTACAGACAGGTCAATGGTTGTGCGACAACCGTCGTGCGCCGGCCGTATACGAGCAGGACGGAAAAGGTTCACTGCACAGTACTAAAGAGAAAGTTTGAAAATTTCACATAATAATAACTTAAGTTCTTACACACAGGTGATGAACCATACTGCAACACAGTTAATAATAAAGGACACAAACTTACAAAAAATCACACCAATATTTTAAGTAAATTATGTACATAGACACATGTAATGGGATTCAACAAAAAGTATCTATTCAGCATTTTGTTTTTCTTTTTTCATTTATAACGAGACTAAGTGCATGTTAACAGTATGCCGAGATAATGGATCTAATGACTCTCCAGAAAGAATGAAATGATATGATTTTCCAACTTAACTACGAAATTATCTGTAAACTAAAATCTGTATATATTAATAATCACTACAAATAAGATATAATATATACTATATAAAGATGATAGCAATATTTAAAATGTAGTGCTGTTGAATGAATACGTATATTTTACTATTATATAGGTATATAGATATATTTTACAATTATCCTAACAGATAGCTTGGCCACCCACCAATGCATACTGGAAGAATCGGCTGACTTTGCACAATGTAACTCACTCTCTGTTGGGCCTCAATACAGGTTGGTGTTTGTGTTTGTGGTCTGCGATGCAGACATCAAGAATGAGCGCTTTGTTCAATAACAAGGAGTTGCTTGTGGTGAGCTGAGACGAATCTGGAGGAAGACAGACATGTTGTATGGCAGCATGAGGTTACTCGCTAATAAAGTGTTGAAAACATGTGCAAATCCAGTGATTTAATCACATCTATAAATCAGAATACAGTTCACGTAATTATTAGCTGCAACAGTAACCCCCCCCCCCCCCCCCCAAGGTCTCGTCTATCAGAATGTGCAAAGTATAATTTGTAATTAGAAGTGAAAGAGTATTAAGCTGTTACACAAGCAACAGCAGCATAATTAATAACATCAGTATTTATCCTTCACTGGGTGGGGTGGGTAGGGGAGGAGCGCTATTTTTAAAGAAAGGGTGGAGCGGCATTTGTACTCTAGCCTGAGTTCACAAATTTCATAAGATAACACAAGCTGGTTGCCAGGAATGATGCAGGCAAGCTGATTACCAGGAATGATGCATCATTGACCATAAGACAGGTTTTCGTTTACTGATAAATATAGCGTGTGAGAGTTTTTTTTTTCCATCAGGCAACCATTCGCGTTCATTAAAACTGGAGCAGAAATATGTAAATATTATTGTTACTGATAGTGATACAATTACAGATGAAGTAGACAGATAAGAGATGCATATTGTTCATGTACACATTGCACTTTACACTGCTAAAAAATTCAATACTTTCAATTGTCGTGGACAGGTTTTAGTGAATATGATAGGTCCCTACGTATTTAAAAAAAAGTATAGTTTGGTAACAAAATATTTTACCAACAAGCACTGAAAGTGAAAGGTGAATAGATAAACTAAACAAAAAAATCTGTAGGCCTAATATCTTCTGCACAAACTGTCTCAATTTCATTACAATACTGGTATGTAAATATGTTCCATGCGCAAATGCTTAAGCAGTTCTTTAACCCTTTCCCAACCCCTTTTCTCTGGCGACCCCGCTTCCCCGACCCCGCTTCCCCACACTGAGACTTGCCTAGATAACTGCCGGTCACTGCCCTGCTGCGGAAGCCATCCCCTCCCTTCCCGGCCAGCACTCGGCACGAGGCGAGGAAAATGACGTAGCACGTAGGCAGCAGGCACGAAGACAGGCTTCAAAATGTGCAAAGATACCTACAATTTAAGTTGACTTTCTTAAAATTCAATGCTGTTACAATATCTTGTTTTGGCATGATTTTACTCAGAAGACTATTAGGAGTGTGCGAACCAGCATTTTTCAGGTTCGAACCGAACTTGAACTGTTTGTCATTGAAATCCTTGAACTTGAACTCGAAAAGAACCTTTAGGCATGAATATAGCTGAATGTAAAATCTCGTAATATAGAAAAGTAGTTTTAAAAATAATCTTATAATGAGTATTTCTTTCAGCATTTGTAAATATTGACAAATGTTTATTTCTCAATGCAAATATGTTACTACCTCTGTAATTGTTTCTCCAAAAAAAAAATATGCCTCAACATATGTAGATTTTGTTTCCATCTCCAAGTGTAATACCACTGTTGAATTAGTTAAAGGTTGGTTGTATGGGTTAACAATGAAATACAATCACAACTCACAAGGTAGTTAGTGAACACAGCATAATATTCTTGTGAAATGTAAATACAGTGGATTCTCAAAAATTCGTTTTTAGTGGACCAACAAAGGAAAATGAAGAATGCGGACTTGGATTTTAGACCTGACAAATAACATACATAACCTCAAAAATGCATGTTCGTTTAATCCAAATGCCTAAAGATGATATTAAAAAAACTTATTCAAGTAAATTTATAATTGAATATTCAATTTAAATTTAAAACTTAACTTCCTGATTTGAGCAAAATTTCATTTGTGTTTATTTTGATGTTTTTGTCCAGTGTTCCTTCGTGACTGAGCCATGTTCAAGCCTTCTGTTAAAAGTGCCACAACTTATTTATTTGTGACGATTTTTGACAACCATTACATGCAGAATCGTTTTCAAACACATACGATACTAACCAAACCCATAACTAATAGTTTCCAATATTAATCATGCTGGTAAAGTCCTACACCAAATTCAGTTTACAATAACAAAATCACAGATTGTTCAATACAGTGTCAGAAATCGTGTGATTCGTTCTCATTGTTGCCAACCTACGAGTGGAGTAATCACATATAAACAAGAAAATAATATGCTCACTGTTGCCAACCTACAAATGCAGTGAATGTAAAAAGAATAAACACGGTTGATAGAACATGAAAAAATGCTGTGGGATGTAAACAATACAAAAGATGTAACAGTTTTCAACTATCCATGTTCTTTTGCATTAACAGTGCTTAAAAACGAATGATTTGTGCAATCTTTGACGAATTTACAGTTTGTTTTGAATAGACGTTACAGGAAAACCAACAATCTGCGATCGTTGAATGCAGTCAACGGTTAGCATTTTTATATGGGAATTTTGACGGGACCAAACTAAATAAATGTAAAACGTAAATGATGGGCAGCAGGACCAAATACAAGAGAATCCACTGTACACAACATGGCATAGAAGTTTGTGTTTGGCATGGGTTTTATATAAAAAGTGAGAGGCTGGCTGTTGGGCAACAAAAATTTACGTTGTAAGAAATATTCATCTACAATTTCTCCTGTTACATTTTTAAAACTTAAGTTGTTTTTACAAATGATGCATCGCATTGAGTGTCGTTTCCGAATCAAACTTCAGTTATAACACAAACTCGAAGTGAAAATTTTTTGGGTTCAGTTTGAGTTTGAATTTTCGAACAATCGCACACTACTAAAGACTATAGCTGAATCCATTATTATTTTTGTTTTAAGTATTTATTTTCCAATTAACTGTAAATTATGCACAAAGTTACACTATTTCATCATTTTAAAAAGTATATTTAACACAGATAGAATGTAAAAGTATTAAACCACAGCTCGAACAACTCAAGTTTTTACTTGTATGGAAAAAAAATTGCCACCATATCTTTAATAGTTCCAAAATAATAATTATAACAAAACCACTGTGTGTTTCACAGTCAAGATGGTACTATATACTACTCTTAAAGGTCAGTCACACTTTGCACCATTTGACAGAGGCTATACACAAACAGCAGGTGCTTCACTTTTATTTTCCCTGTCAAATTAAAACTGGGTGCAGGCAACGGACATGTAAACTAGTGGAACAATACTGATACATGCTGAAATACAGTAGCTAGTAATATCACCAAAAACAATGGAGACATGAGCTGAAATGAATTAGCAGATGAGGTTATTACTACAGTATACTTAAAAATGTTACCTTTCTCTCTTGGTTAAAATCAGAAACTTAAACTCTTGTTTCGAAGTACTGTTTTTGATTCAGGTGGCCTTAATACATTTTTCTGCAAGCTTTGATAAACAGTGATTTTCAATTAACAACCGCATAAGTCACTAATCATGCCCTCGTATCACTTGGCATCAATAATACATCACAGCAACAACTGGTACTTTGCATTCACTGAAATGTATAAGACGCCAAGTTTATTTCCTCAACGTAAAAATTCAGTCTTTAATTACAGCAAGTTGACAAACACACCTACCAAAGTTGCTGAAATTTAATGCACAATAATGACACCACCTCAATAACATATTCAAAACATATTTAACATTATGTATTGTTAGTGTGGATACATATGTGTGCATGTGTACATATGTAAAACTAAATTTTAGATTGCAACCAGCAATCTAAGAGTGCTATGGCTACATTTAAGTTTATTATGCAGATAAAACACAATATTTCCAATACACTAAACATATCTTGGTAATTTAATGGCCTCTGACAAACAGAAACTTAACTGCTACAAGTTTTACAAGCACCGTACTTTCCTCCTATGTCCATAATAATGGTGTAGTTCACACATATCTTTCACAAAATCACTTAAAAAATTGTAAATAACAACATATTCCACAACATGTGAAGTAAACAATTATATTTTTAAAAATGTTTAAAAAGCTTTGAAAATTTACAAATTCCATACCTACAAACACTGTTGGGGAGTTATACACTCCCATGACAAGGCACTTAAGAATTTTTATAAAACCCCAAAACTAAGCATTTTTTCATTAATATTAATATTTCATCTGTAATGCTAAAACATAAAACTAACTAATGTTCATAATGAAGTTATACAAAAGAAAATAAAAATGATCTAGAAGTTTAACTTCATGGCTTATGACATGATTTATTTTTGCTGGAGAGAGAATCTCACTACCACTTTGATGAAATCTCAATAACAACAAAAACACACACAATTGCTTAGTTAATATTTATATAATTCTCAATTAAAAGACCGAAGGTTTTAATAACATGAATTCAACTCATTTTTTTAAATACCATTTAAAACAGTGATAAACAATTTCTTTACTGTTTGATATGCTGATTTGTGACATGTGAACACTGTTTGATATTGCACTGTCCCCAAGAACAGCAGGAAAAAGAATGTGACATGATATGATCTTGGACCACTGTACAGGTAAGCAGGTCAAACGCCACCACTAATTTCATCAGACATGATCACACACAAAAGTGGTCCAAATAAAGTAATAAGGCACCACCATCTACAGTACGAGATCAAACGCAATGTTAAATGGCAAATGGTTAAAATAATACTTTGAAACTGACTACACAAAACTGAATACTGCCTTGTAGAAGTCAAGTTTTGTAGAAAATTATTATGTACATAGAATTTCTGCAAGTCAAATACTGCTAATATGTAGTGATGTGCGAGTTTGATTTTTACATCTTCGAGTCAAGTTGAGTCCAGCTGTATGAAACTCGAGTCAAGTCAGTTGAGTTCAACTATAAAATTTTCGAGTTAAAATTGAATTTGCACCTAAACAGTCATAAGGTCTCTGCCTTACCCTGATACCCCTCATGATTCTAGCTTAGTATTTTGAAGTCTACTCAAGTAATCAGAACCAAACCATCCTATAACAAAACTTTAAGTGTAAAATTTGGCATAGAATTGCATACCGTTAGTTTTGGTCCAGGGTGGATGTAAACAAGCACTAAATATAAATTTCAGCCCCAATATGGAGAACCCCATACTAGCCCGGTATAAATATTAAAATCGAAGAGTTTCAAGTAACCTCCGTCTGGGGACATTAACTTTCTCTTATCTCCAGGGCTTGCGTTCGACCCCCGATGGAAGATAAGTCTCACTTTAAGTGAGAGGACAGACTTCAAAATGGCGCCCAACATGAGTAATAACTGCTTCACAGGCATTACGTCAATAGGAGATAGGAGTAACACCCTCCCAGCAAGTTTCAAATTTTATCGGTAAATTAAATTGAATTTATAATTAATATGACTACAAACAGGGAGAAAATAGGTGTGTTGGTAATTACTGGTAACAAAAAAGTTCTTATGCAAAATATTATTACACAGAGTGTGCACAAATGCAGTGTGTGTCATCCCTTTGGTGTAATTTTCTAGACTCGATTACACTTTGCTTGCATGAGGCGGAGGAATATCCTGGAAGTAGAACTTTAGCAGGACTTCAGAAAAGTTGGTAGCAAACCTTGAATGGACTATAATTTCTTCTCCCTCTTATAGTCATGGTTTACCAAGGAAAAAAGTTTGGGGCTGGTTTCTACCAATAAGAATAATCCTTTGCTTGGTTAAATGATTCACAGCGCTGCCTTTTCCTTCCCACTGACGAACAATAGGTAGAAAAGGAATGGTAATGTCAGCCACTTGATGTTGATAGAAAAATAAAAATAAGATAACAGTTACAGGGGCAGAGTGGGATGGTAACTTTCAGACTGGCCTGTCGGCATGCTGCAGGTGAGCGGACAAGCAGTTCACATTAAAAGTGTTTATTAATACTTCTTTATCACACACACACAAACACACATACAAACGCACAAACACACACATGCACGCATGCATGCTGGAGTGTGTGTGTGTGCACGCGCATCAGCATGCATGCGTCATGTGTGTGTTTGTGTGTTTGTGTGTGTGATAAAGAAATATTATTAAACACTTTTAATGTGAACTGCTTGTTCACTCACCTGCAGCATGCCGCCAGACCAGCCTGAAAGCTACCATCCCACTCTGCCCCTGAAACTGTTATCTTATTTTTGTTTTTCTATCAACATCAAGTGGCTGACATTACCATTCCTTTTCTACCTATTGTTCGTCAGTGGGAGGGTAAAAGCAGCGCTGTGAATCATTTTACCAAGCAAAGGAGTATATATATATATAAATGCGTGTATGTAATCCATTGTGCGTGTGTGTAAACCGCACAATCACTGATAAATCGCTGGACCAATTTAGACCATATTTACACCATATGTTATTGATGTGGTGAGTAAGGTTTTTAGAAGTGTTTCATTCTGATAGATGGCGCTGGATTCTAACTTCTATATTTATGGGCAGATTTTGCTCATACTTGCAGGAAATGTTTGTTGATCTAAAAGAGAAAAATGCCAGCAATGCCACTGTCAAACATCAGCCGATGTACCCGACCTAATAGAGAGGTCACACTGAGAAGGCAAAATAGAATGTGAACATACGCTGCACAAACTGACGAGGCACGAACACAAAATCGATAAACATGTGCACACAAAACAGATTCTAATAGACAATTATGCACAGAAACAACACAGTTCAAACCATACAAGACACATATCGATCATACGACGCTTTACAAAATACACTTATATTATGGGAAGGAGAGGAATGGATATAATTTCAATTATAAACAAAGAAATCAAAGAACAGGTGCTGAAACTAAAAAAAAAACTATTAGTGTTATAAACTTCTATGCATATTGAATAATTACATGAGACATGAGTTAGTCATTGTAAAACACATTATTGAAATGGTACTTATGAGAATAATAATGGCAAGTGTACTGTATCTACGCATACTTCTGCTGAAGGTGTCGTGTCATAAGATAAAGAAGCTTTTCATGTTTAAATATGCCTGGTTGTATGTATTTGTGTTGTGCTGAGACTGTGCCTGTCGACCTTGATCTTTATCTGTCTCCAGCCGGCGGCACTGCTGCCCGCCCCTACAGTGACACCAGAAAACGACATGTCATGATTCATCTGCTTTTATTGCGTCTCCCCGAGCAATGTATCGCAAAATCGGCTTTTATCGCTGCGGAACATCACAAATAACAACCAAGTGTCAACGCATGTAGCAGAGTTGTTACAATGCAACTGTTGTGGTTTGCCAATGTAAAATTATTTATTCACGAGTCATGAAAAGTGACTGGTAGGTGCAACTGTTTATTTGTTTATAACCTAAAAACCCATGACTTAACTTGCACGTTCACCAGATCGATGCTTGCTACGAAAAAACTCTACTCAAATGACGAGTCAATCTTTGTTAGTTTCACTCAGCTCGACTCAAGTTTTCGAGACTCGACCGATCACTACTAAAATGCACAAAGCCTATTAATTCTTGCATCACCTCTTCATGATTTGGTTTCACAAAAACATACTTTTATAACATTTCAAACTAACAAATACAAAATTTTATTAAAAAACATTTACATATAATTTATATTTTACAGTTCGCTTTGTACAATGATGTTGGTTAAAAATACAAATTATACACAAACATAATCAACAGTTGAAAGTGCGATAAAATTTGTGCCAACTGTTCATTGTGCAAAGGCACAATATTTAAAGGCATTTTAAAATTTCAAAAATAAGTTTGAAAGACTTTGTAAGGCTACTTATTAATATTGTCTACATTAATTGGTCTGAGTTCCATCTGTTTACACACATTTGGACTGTTAAGTTTTATTTGTTCTGTAATGCAAGCTTGTTGTGGACTGTAAGTTTTATTTGTTCTGTAATGCAAGCTTGTTGTGGACTGTAAGTTTTATTTGTTCTGGGCTTAAGTTATTATTGTGCCTCTGTCTCTACACATATTTAAAGAAACTAAGATATATTTTTATGGCACAGAACTGGACATTTCTTGAACATTAGTACTGTCCTGTAACTACAGTAAGTTTTGTTCACAGCCAGGCACTAAGATGCTTCAATTTCACTTGTTTATGAGTAGTATATAAATGCTGATTCGAGTGCGGCCCCCACTTATCAGAAAACCAACGGTAAATTGAATGCTCGAGCCATCAGAAAACATCAACTGCTGATTCAAGTGCGGCCACCAGTTATCAGAAAACCAATGTTAAATTGAATGCTCGAACCATCAGAAAACATAAACTGCCGATTCGAGCGCAACCACAAAAAAGTGATTGCAAAAAGTTGCGTTTGGGAGCAACCGCAAAAAAAGTGACTACAAAAAGGTGCGTTTGGAAGCAACTGCAAAAAAGTGACTACAAAAAGTTGCATTTGGTTAGATCGTAGTCTTTAGAAAAAAAGTTGTGTTAAACTTTGCATCGAGTGCATCTGCAAAAATACGCGTAAAATGTAGCGTTTGGGTGTAGTTGCAAAAAAAAATAGTGGCTCAGAAAATTTGAATACGTAAAAAATAAATTGATGTATACAATAAAGATGGATCAGTTGCTAAATGTATTAAATGGAACCAAACAATTTAAGAAACTTTCCGAACTTACAATTGGACAGTCCTAGCCCATAAACCATGCTGAAATAAATGATACACGGTATGGATACAAAGTGGTAATTACTTCTGGATATTTTAAAGTAACCTTACCAGACAGATATGTTCAGATTTTCATTGAAAAAGTTTTAGATGATGTTAATCGCGGAGGTATAGGTTTTGCATATGATGGAATGGCGGATTGTGGTGTTAAACAAATGCATTCTATTCGGGTTTTTAAAGAGTAAATGATTGTCGTCATTTATAATTAGACATCAGTTGATTTTTATTTGTGCTCATATCTCTATAAAGTTTTAATGGTTATCCAATCATTAAAACACAATTATCGCTCTGACTTCAGCAATGTGCTACAACATAGTCTAATTAAAAATTTAGTTTCACATCTTCAAATTTGAAATATTAAAGTAGCCGAAACAATGAATTCCTTTTCTAAATCTTTCATTGCACTTTCTATAGAAAATTATTCATCTTTATCACATGAAACTTTAATAGTTTAAAAACCATTAACGTTATTATACATAGAATATGACTACTTACAACCCAAAAAATATCTACGGTCTCATATCTAACACCACTGTTCTTTCGGACAAATCAAGGTTAATTAACTTACCTTTTCCATCCTTAATTTCAACTATTATTTCATTAACTTGATTTGTTTGCACTGGAAAAAATAATGGATAAGCTGGTTCGTAAGAGATTGTGTCGTCAAATCCAAATGTTGTTCTTGGTTTAAAAGTGGCAATTATGCTAGTTTCTCTATGATTATTTTCATCATATTTTAATATCTTACTATTTACTATATTACAGTGTATATTTATTGTTTCAAATGGAGCAAATTTTGGAATTGTACCACCATAATGATCCATATTTGCTTTCAGAGTTTTATTTTCTACGAAACCCAAAAGTTTTCCTATTGAACCCCGTTTTCCAAACTGTAATTTAAGTGTACATTTTACTTTCACTTTGTTTGTTATTTTATCCAGCTCGAAAGATATATCATTTTCTTTCCCACCCATTGAATCTACACTAAATGAAAATATGGCAACTGTATTTCCCAACTAAATGAATAATGTTAATTCTGTTTTTCTGATAGTACTCTAAATTGATTGCATCCAGTGGTGCAATGGGATCTCCCACGTCTTAGTCTTTTTTGTTCAAAATCTATATTATTATTATCTACTTCCAAGTAAGTAAGATAGGCTTTATCCAATGATCTTTTATTTCTTGTCAGTGTGACTATAAAGTCGTTGAACTGTGTGTAGGAAACAAAATCATTAGGATTGATCTCAGTAGTTGTATCATTGTCCATGTGTTCTATAATTTGATCTTCAATCCAAGAGATCATTAATGCAGTTCCACATATATCCATTGTTTATTAATAGTGAAATAATTTTTTGAAAATTTAAAATTATGTGAAAAGTGATTTAGCACAATTACACATAAATGACTACAAGTTACTTGATTGAAATTTTGAATTCTATCATTGTTATAAAAAATATTACTTCCGAGATATGCTATTAATTGTCGTGGTGGATTTCCACCAAATGAATCAAAATAATATTTGTTGTTTGCTTTTTCCAATAGCATACCCACTGTGTACCAGAGTTTGTTGAAACATCTAGACTAACAATCCCACATTCATTATCGAGTGGCGTGTTAAGTAGCTCATTGATTAATTATGTCTGCGTTGTTCTTCCAATTCTTGGTTTTTCTTCTTAGCATTAATTACTGATGTAGCGATAGATGATGCACCGCCAGCTAATGCTCATAGAGCTCCCAATGCTGTGAAAATTAAGGGTAAAAATCCACCCTTGTGAACTGTCAAACCATTTCCAGTTTTCATTTCTTTGGACATTTTCTTAAGCTGTGGAACTGAAATTGTGATAGTCATCCCTTTGTCCTCCTTTAATTTCTTGTTTTTACAATCCAGTTGGTCTTTCGTTAGGAAAGAATCAATATTCAAACCCTTCAACTCATTGTTAGGAACTTGAAATACAATGTTTTTTTTACTTTAATTTATTATAACAAATATTTTATCATTTCATTTTAATTCCCCAACCAAACTTACGTTTAATATGCATCGCAGATCCAGTAACACCAGCCCACAATCTCTCATTGAGATCAGCATCTGAACACAATCTTTTGAATGCTTTCTTTTCTAGTTCTTTGTCAGCTACATGTCTTTCAGCTAGATCTTTATGATGAGGATAAGCTATATCATGTTCCATTGCAGCCACATCTAGTGGATTAATGGGTTTATCACCATGCTCAATTCTCTCTTTTAGTCTGGTACCCAGACCTAAATACTGATAACCGAGTGCATGCAACTCAAAAGGTAGTGAATTTATTATGTCATTGAGTAACCCTTTTCCATGATGCTCCGACTCCCAAAAAGTATGTGGTATTGTGTTTAACATTCATATCAGATATGGTATACATTCTGGATTATTTACAACAAAGTCACTAAACTTGCTGTTAAGCATATACATTATTTCAACTTTTTCATTGTAATAGTTATCATTTCCAGCATTCTCTTTGCCATAAATAACGAGAAGTCGATCAATAAGCATCCTAACATCATCCATCCATATGTATTCTTTGGGATGGTCTGTATACTTCTTTATACCTTTTCCCTCCTTTTTAGGTGAGGGACGTTTCTTTTTAATCAAATCGTAAATAGGTTTAACAATAATTTTCCATTTATTCCCTTTACTCGATTTTGGCATTCCCAAGTTTGGATCATTGTTTTGAAAAACTGCGTTCGTATCTGCTAGGATACGACTATAGTGTTCATAGTTAGTTGCAGTGTAGTCACTTTCTGTTACTTTCTTACTAGTTAGTAATTTCATCAAACCATCAGTTCCAGTGTATGTCCGACCTTTTACAGTAAATTTGTCATTGATGAATGTTACTTCGCTATCACCAATATACAATCTACCTTTATCAGACTTTAGTCCAAAAACATCGTCTTTGCAGTCAATTAAGAAATCTGCCACTTTCTTATCAATAAATGTTGTTTTGTAGTTAGTTAACTGTGAGATATCAGTTTTCAAACGCCCCAACGCTTTGTCATAGTGTTCGTCATCATAGCGTTCACTGTCATCATCAATGCATTTAACGCCATCGTAATAGCGTTCATCATGTCATAGCGTTCATCGTCATCGCCAATTCGTTTAATGCCATCATCATAGCATTCATCGGTGCCTGTTTTACCAAACAGTTTTCTTTCAAAAGATGTTTCTGTTGGTGTTTGTGGGTAATCTAAATTCTTAACAGCAAATGGAACAAGTTCTTTTATTAAGTTCTTATTCTCATTTGTTACATGTCCAATTTTTTGCCCCAAATCTTCTATCGATTCTTCTCTATATTGTTTACAATTTTTTGTTGTCTCATTTATTATATAAAGATTTTATTTATGAACCAGAGCTGCTTAAGATCAAATATTATAAAGACTACTTAGTGGAAAAAGTTTTGCGAAAAAAAGGAAATAAGCTGCTTATTAAATGGTTAGGTTTTGATAGTAGTCATAATTCTTGTGTTGATAAGAAAAGTGTAGTTGTTTAAGAAATTTTTTTCTTTCTATATAATAAATGGATCAACAAAAAATTGAAATTATGAGCGTCAGTCGTTTCCGCCAAACGACCAAACGAAAAATAATTTGAATGAATACAAGCGCATTGAGTTTGATATTCCTATTGGCGATGCATTTTCACATCCGAATGAAACTTATGTATACCAACAGTATAAGCTAACTAAAAGAGATACAAATACAGATTATGAAAAAACTTCAACTATTGATCTTTGTGAGAATTTCTTCCCAATCCAGTTCTCAAGATTAGAGATCTCTAAACATGGTTGTATAATCGAAAGTATTGACAACCCTGACATCACTTCAACAATGATGCATACATTGCTAGGTTCTGAATCAAAATCAGCATACTTCCAAATGACGGGGATAGAACTAGGTAAATATGTTAGGAAAGATAAGCTTAACGAAATGACCTATCTATTCAGATATTTGTTTGGGTTTGTGAGAGATTGTACTGAAATATTCTGGAAAGGTGGGTACAAGATCACATTCATTCGAAATTCTAATCATGATGTTTCGCTTTACAGAAGACCCCCAAAGAAAACAGATGGATCTGATGATGTAGATAATATACCAGATGCTGGTACAATTGTTATTGAGAAATTGGAAATTCTGTGGCCAATTGTTGAATACGATCCTATTTATGGAGACAAAATTAAAGCAATATTATACAAACACCCCAAAATTCCAATTTTTTTTAATTATTGGCAATGTCTTGAAAAACCAGTACCTACTAATGCAAACTCATTTCAGTTTGATATAAAAGATCAGTTCAATTCAATCCAATTCAATATGCCAGACTTTGTCATTGTTGGTTTTCAGCACAGCAGAAAAGAAGATCCTGGACAATTCACACATGGTTCAATGTTTGACTCTTGTTTTGTCAAAAATATTTCTATTAAGAATGGACGGAATGAAGTGTTTCCCAAAGAGAATTGAAATTTAAACATTGATGATAAAATTTTTGATAAGATGTATATTGCTTACAATGATTTTAGATATTCAAAGACTAAACTAGATACCCCTTATCGTAATAATGAACTGTGCTTCAACTCTGCATCATTTATTGGGAGAAGACCATTGTATGTTATTGATTGTTCTTACAGAAAAACCGCTATTGTAAAAGATCGAACTAATCTGAAACATACAGTTGATTTTAATAAACCAATATCAGCTTCAACTATTTGTAATGTGGCACTATTAAGCCAAAGAAAAATAATTTATGATGTTAAAAGTGAAAGAATCACCGAAGCCCAATAGAGCGCAAACATGCATGGTTATTAGTTTTTAATGGATGGTTATCCATTAAAAACATTTACTGTTGTATAATTTTTCTTTAATAGCGCTATAAGAGTGTTTTAAATGGGATCTGAAAAAAGCGTCTGAGGATGCGCATTCTTAAGATGGGTCCCCTCGAGGGACCTCTTTTAATTGTGACAACGGGTTCTTATACTATTTCATTACATTCACTCGCAACGCTTTTTTCAGATCAGTATTTCCGCAACGTCTTTCGCTTTGAACCACGGATTATTCTCTTAGTCGATAACATCTTTAGTCACTGTAAGTTTCTTATTCAAGTCATCCAGTAGCGGTTTGTACTTTTGCTCAACGCTGTATTTGCGTATGGACGGTAGCACTTCTTTTGTCACCCACTTCTTAAACTGTTTAGCCTTGTCCTTTTTGGAAGCCAACATTAACGAATACAGACCAGATTCGTTGATGAAAACCGTGAATGGTTGAGAATTAAGGGGAATCAGTCGCACAGACTCCCTTTGTATACGCAAGTTTTGAAGGATGTCTCTATCGTCGACATGATGGGCAACTGCTCTTTCATTAGGTTGTACAGCATTACAGGGTTGACGTTTGCGATGACCAAAAGCACTAGCACTCTGGGATACTCATTCCTTATATCATCTATGCGTTCACGTACTATACGCACCTGGCATCTAATGGCATAGTAGTGTATAGCTCCGAGGTAGACGAGTACGAACCAGTGATGTTTACCTGCATCTTTCATCGGCGGTAGCACGTGCTTGTCAATGATTGCGTTCACCGCATCCAGCAATGGTTTGTACTTCTGGTCGACGCCGTGCTTGCATATGGATGGCAACCCTTCTTCAAACACCCAGTCCTGGAACTGTTCTGCGACTGCCATCTTTGACTTCATGATCAATGCGTACAAGACCGGTTCATTGATAAATACGGCATGTGGCTGCATATTCAAAGGAGTGAACGAATCATTCACCCCTATATCAGCGTATGATTGCCTATACTTTTCTCTGACATGATCTCTGATTACTTTTTTAGGATTTGTGTATTCCAAAATCAGCGCAACGTCTTTCGCTTTGAACCACGGATTGCCTTTTTCATCAATGATCACATACACCTCTCTACAGCCATAATTAATTTTGCCGTTTACAATGTCGATGAGCGATTGCATTTTGTTATACATATGCTTTCCTTTAAGCTCACGCATGACTTTAGCTCTGTTAAATATAGACTCCATCTGATTCTCTTTTAGGTTCGCAAAACGACTTTATACGTATGATATCGGTGATGAGGTCATTGCGACTCATCGTCGTACTGAAGCAATTGCCAATTGTCATGATGGGTAAATGCTCTTTCATTAGGTTGTACAGCGTTGCGGGATTGACGTTGTCGAGAGACAGTAGCACTTGCATCTCGGGGTACTCTTAACTAATCGCATCGAGTCGTACATTCACCAGTCGCTTTTGACATCTGATGGTATAGTAGTCGTTTCCGCCGGGGTAGATGAGCACAAAGCGGTGATGCTTGTCGAAATTACTAGTAAACGGCAACACACATTTATCGATAACGTCTTTAGCCGCTATAAGCTTCTTGTTCAAGTCATCCAATAACGGTTTGTACTTTTGCTCTAACTTGTATTCGCCATATTTGCGTATGGACGGTAGCACTTCTTCATACACCCAATCCTGGAATTTTTCAGCTGTTGCCATCTTTGAATTCATGATCAATGCGTACACGCCTGGTTCATTGATAAATACGGCGTGTGGCTGCATATTCAAAGGGAAAAGCGAATTGCTCCTCCCTATATCCGCATATGATTGCCTATACTTTTCTCTAACATGTTTTCTGATTGCTTCTCGCGGATTTGCATACTCAAGTATGTTCGCAACGTCTTTAGTCTTAAACCAAGGATTGCCTTCTTTGTCGGTACACCTCTCTACGATCGTAGATGAACTTCTTGTTCACGATGTCGATAAGCATTCATTCCCTACAGCTTGCGCCTTGCGAACAATTTTGATACATGGCGTGCTTCGCTTGCGACCTTTCAAGATGAGATGTCTCGAAACACTACTCCAAGTCGATCAGCCGTTGCAAACTGTCTGTGGCAAATGATTTTATGCGAACGATATCAGCTATAAGGTAACTCGCGCTTGGCAACTGCTCTTTCATAGTATCAATCTTTTTCAATTTTGTAGTGTCCCCATGGTAGTGTATTAATGCCATCTTTAAGAATAAATCTTTTATCATCTTCAGGACTTAATGCTTTTTTTTCTCATCTCAATCGTATAGAGTTCATGTTTTTACTTTTAATAAGATTCATACTTTTGTACAACACTTTTTTACCAAACACTTTTTGTAGCCATCAAAACTAATCTCATTTCTGACTACAGTGTTTTTCACATCCTTTGCTCTTTTCTTTACACCACCTTCCACATTTATTGCATACATTTTCAATTTCAATCCAATAAATTCTTCCATTACATTCATCTTTCATTTTGCCAATAATCTTTTTGTTAACTAACGGTATACCATATGGATTATCTTTTGTATAGTCAGAAGTATCAAAATGATTGACCATTTCTTTCATGTCACTGTAGAAGTCTGGTGTTTTTATATAATAGATGTATGAATCAGTATCTTGGTAGCACAGTTCAATATTTTCCCCATACTTTGGTTTCAATATATTATAGTGAAAATCGTACATGAAAACTTTCAATACATCAAGTATACTCATTCCAACATAAATGGGTTTGTTAATGCGCAGTTTTGTTTTAATCATATGAACTGCAACCAAAGAGTTAGTAAATATAGTTCTATCTTTAAGGTTTGGTTTAGCCACTAGTTTATCCATTTGCTTAGAACTTGTGCACAACCGTATATCCACTCTGTTTCTAATATTTTCCATTGTTTTTTCCAAAAACGGATTGTTCATTAATTTGTAGAAATCTATTTCAAAGTCATTTGTAGACTTTGCTCGCATATTTGTGTTTAGATTAATATAGGACTTGAGCAAATCTGATTGATCAAACTCCAGAACTCTATGGGTCTTTTTCAACATCATTCCAAGAGATAGATATTGCTTAAGATTTACATAGTGTAATACATATTTTTCTTTACCACTCAGATTAGTCAAGAGTTTGGGATTTTTTGAACCTTCTGGTATTTTATTCTCTGGTGCCAATGGCAGATCTTTGTGGAGATCGTGTAGTTCATGTGGGTATTCCAACAGTAACTTCCAATATATAACCTTTACTAGAATCATCTTCTATTTTTGTTATATCAATATTTGTATTTCCCCACTTAAACCCACCATAGCTCATCCATGTAAGTTATTGGCATCCAGATATGCAAGATAAAAGATTTCCTTTGTACTATCATAAGCATTCATATATTTATTATTTGCTTTAGCATATCGCTTACAACATTGTGAAATTCCACCACAAACACCTTTTTCTATCATCAAAATCATGTTGTAATTAGTTAATAATTCTAGGTCTATTTTAGTATGTTTGAGCATAGCATCCTACGCTAACCCTGGGGCTGTGAAATACCATGCTGGATCTGGTTTATATGTTTTGAAACACACATCTCTAAAATTTTCCATTATATCGGTCAATATCAATCCATCAGATTTGTTATAGAGTTCTGTGTACTCTCTTAGAGATTTTATGTTGAATTTTTCCCATACCTTTCTCGCAAATTCATAATCTTTGTCTGTAATGCCACATTTATTGAGTTTGTTGTAAAATGCATCTTTGGATGGAAGCGATGTCTCACAAAATTTTTCAGCAAGTCATATGGGTAAACACCTTTTCTTGTAACAAAGTCAAGAAATTCATTGGAAAAATGCTTACACGTTTCTCGGAATTGGCTTCTGGAAAGGTTGCTAGAGAGTTTATCAATACTACTAGCCATAAATTTAAATGAGTCAATAAATCAAATATTGACATGCACGCACGCGTACGCACACGCACACACACACACACACACTTATTCATGCAGCAAAAATTGTTTTGAATATAAAACTTTTTTTCTCGAATATGAGACTCCTTTCTTCCTCAAATGAGATCTTTTTTTTCCCTTGATATGATACTTTCTTCCCCCCTCAAATATCTGACTTTTTTCCCTCGAATATAGAACTTTTACCCCCAATATAGTACTTTTATTCCTCAGCTACATATAGGACTTTTTTCCTCCAATGGGACCACAGTGGCAGAGCAGTTAAGACTGCTAGCCTTCCATCAAGGCAAACCGGATTCAATCCCCGGCTGGTTCAGTCCGGATTTTTGCAAGTGGGAATTGTGCAGATGATGCAGCTTTCTCTGCGGGTTTTCTCTGTGATCTCCCACTTCCCCCGCCCTTTCATTCTGGTGCTGCTCCATACTCACCTCGCTTCACCCTCATCAGCTCTCAAGACCTCGCTGTTAAGAGCTACCCAAATCTCTTCACTGTTTTCCCTCCAATGTCATATGTTTTCCCTCAAATAACAGCCTTTTTTCCTCAAATATATGGTGCTCTTCCTCTAATGTGGGCCCTTGTCTCTCGAATATTGGCCACACTTACATTAATACAGAACTCTACTACTTAAACACAGTACTTATTTTACCTGAATACGAGGCTTGTTTACAGTGAGTGAGTGAGTGAGTGAAGACTTGGGCAGCTTTTAACAGCGAGGTCTTGAAAGGCTGTTTTACATTAATATAGGACTACTAAAAAATTAGAACTACTCAGAAATAAAATGATCTTGAATATAGTACTTACAAATAAGTCTACCCCATATTTCTACAGACATAAAAAAAAGCTATATTTTAGAAATTTTATTCTGCATGTATTTTTGGGAGCTATTTTATTTAGGCTAGTAAATATAAATTTGATAAAACATATTTTCAATATGTAACAGTCTGTCATATAATCTCTGCTAGATATGTTAGACTGTGCTTTTGAGGAAGCAACGTAAGGAAAGCTGCAGTCAGGTGAGAGAGCTTCTCTAGCTACATTAGGTGCACTGGAAAAGTTGGAAATATTTTTTAAAAGTCTGCACACTGCATTAAAAGGTAAAGACTTAGTTAAGGCACAATTGAATATTCTGCTATATTATTTGGGAAGGCAGATTACAACATTACATTTTTTATACAATGTTTACTATGATGTCCACTGTTTGTAAACTTTCTCAAATGTAGCATATCTACCTCAACATAGACTTGTATCAATAATAACTTTTTTTTTTCTGTTAAAACTGTGATTTTATGACACTTCTTAATTAATTTACCCGTAACGAACGTTTACAAATATTTTCAGAAGATAAAAAGACAAAAATATTAGTAAAATGAAAACAGATAAATGAAAACACCAATTTTCAGGTTTTAAAATACCACTTTCTGCCATTTTAAAATAACAAAAATTTCCTGTTCCTACATGAAAATTGGCTAAGGCACAGACAACACAAAATAATCTTGCAGCCAGCTCATCAGTGCAGGTACTGCAAAAAATGTATTTTCCTTGCGTTTGTGGTGGCAAGTACCTCTTCCGGCCAATATCAGGAAAAGTAACACCTGGTTATTTTTAAGTTTTCTTGACCCCACACATGCACGCACACACACACACACATTCATCTACAAATATATAGGTCCATGTGCCACTTATCTCTCAATTTGCATACTTCAATAACAAGTCAAGATGTAAACATGAACCAGGATGGCTAGCAGTATCATTGTAACAAATTCCCTGACATTTCCCTGAACTTTTCACATATCACATTACTTTTCCCTGGCAAAAACATACAACGAAAATTAGAAAAAGATTGTTATTTCTTTAAAAATTACAAATTTTTTAATGAGTAGCAGCAACATTTTTTAAGGATGCTTTTCTGTGTAGTCACAAAAAAATTACAAAATATGGCACAGATGCAAAGAATTCTATCTATTTCAGGATCAGAAAAAAATTACAATACAAAGACAAAACATTATACAATGTACCAATTTACAACTACAAGTGTGAATTATTATTTCAGTTAATATTTAATGTGCAAAATATTAAGCTAGCACAAAAAATCGTATTTTCCGATATGTCAACATTTTTTGTAACAACAAGAACGATTTGGCCAAGAAAACATAAGTATAATTAAGATTACACATAAAATAACAAACCTAGCACTAAGCTTTTAATTATTCCAAAAAAAAGGGACAAACCAAAATAATGCACAATAAAATTCATAAGAGCGTATGTAGCAGTGTTACAATACAATATTTATCTTCTCATTACATACACTTCTAACCTTTTTATCTGAATTTCCTGAGCTTACATAAATTACCCTAATATTTTCCCAACTTTTCCAGGTTTTACCCAATTTTCCCAATGCCAGTCACCCTGTTTACTGACAAAAAAAATTCACACATGAATTTTGTGTATAATCCGGAATGAAATTCGTAATAACATTCTATCTATGTTAGTAATAAAATAAAACATACTGACTGTTACTTGGATTATATTTATAAATAGAGCACAAAAACTTCTTTCTTACATGAAAGTCCTCAGAGGAAACAAATGTCCTTTCATAATAAACTATAATACAGTAAGCTACAGCTCATAAATGCTAAGTGATACATTACTGGAAAACCAGTTTCATTTTCAAGCAAACATCAATTTGACCAAAACAGCCTAAATTATTTATGCACAGCCAGAGAAATACCTAAAATGCCTTCCTACTGTAATGTTAGCTTTCCTTATCTTTTCTGTGTTTTCAAGACTGGAAAATTAATGCAATAAGAGAGATGATATATGGAATTTCAGAAGGGATGTGGAAAGCAGAAGTTGGAAGAACCAGAAAAAGAAGTGTTTATATTAAGACCACAGCTCCAAAACCATACCCATCAACTATACCGGCGATTTTTTAATTTTCCCGCCGTACCCTAGTTTGTCACTTGGCTGCTGGGTTTACTACCAACAGCGCCCCTCCACCATAATGCAATGCCCTACAACTCGCTGCCTGATGAAGCTGGCCTAGGCCGTGAAACGATGCAATCATGCAACTGTGTGGGAAATGTGTTGTCCTTTGTGTGTGTGCCTGTTGAAAAGTACTAGACTGTGAGTACTTGAGTTTCTGTGCATTTATATATTTTTGGTATCCTAGAGACCTACTTGTAACCTTTAATCAAGAATTACGAGAACAGTATGTTCTTTTTAACTTGCACAATTTGGGAACTCTATACTACACATTATATACAATTACTTACTTCATACATGTACATAGTTTGGATCTATAATTATAACTCAAGACGAAATAAATTAAATTAATAAATAAACAAAAAAGTAACCTACATATTGTGGAAGTAAAATTTTATAAATGGAATCGTGTAACAAAGAATTGAATTGCCATTGCCGTCCTGCATACATGGGGTGCGAGACGTGCATAAATTTTGGGACAATTATACAACTCTGCCTTCAGAGACAGCACAGTCAATGGTACAATCAGCTCTCAAGTGTTATCGCACTTCCATTATTGAGCAATGTGAAATAATATAAAGTTTAGTTGCTATTGCAAACATAATAAACACAATTTTAACTCCCTAATACCAAATATTACTGTAAGTGCTTGGAAAATGAATATCAGCGATATGGTACACAGCATATTATCCATATGGTTAAAAATACATAGGTATAAAAACCAGTGTACCCTTTCAATATGCAATAACATTTTTCACACAATAAAATATATGTATATATATTATATATATACAAATTGCATGTGCTGAACATGATAC
This sequence comes from Dryococelus australis, assembly GCA_029891345.1. NCBI lineage: Eukaryota > Metazoa > Arthropoda > Insecta > Phasmatodea > Phasmatidae > Dryococelus > Dryococelus australis. The sequence continues at coordinate 166,169,759 of CM056993.1, forward strand.
ATATATAGGTAGATGTACAAACACTAACAATAATAAATACTGAAATATATTCTAAACAACACACAAAATGGTAAATATAATAAACTTTAAAAGAAATCTTTGTCTTCACTAGGACTCTTAAGAATATGCTCAAAGCAGAATACATTTACTTCCGTACCAAAGCACTGTTCTCGCACACGGCAGCCACAACCTCGAAGATGTGTTATTCCAGATGCCTGGTCACATGTGGATGGTGGCAGCTGTGTACCGTGCCTCCCCTCTCCTCCAACGCCACTGGTTTGGGCGGTACTGGAACATTCAGTGTACCCCGTTTATGTAAACCTGCCCCAAAGGACACTGCCATAATCACCTGCATGCACTGCCTACACCATACATCTTGCACCACACACTGAAAGAATGCTCCAGATAACAAAAAACTCAATATTTTATACCCGAGCCAAATATTAACTTAGACACTGCATGTAGTGGTATATCTAGCAAACATGCAATAAATTTAGAGTGCATATGTTGTACATAATTACATCTCACAATCACATTATGCTTTTACCAGAACACACCAATAACAAGAACAAACTTACATGCACAAACAAGAATTTATATTTTGAAAAAGGAGAGCTGAAAGTTATTTTACACCATCCAATCACGCAATTTTCTATTTTCGCATTTTTGAAATGGTGAAAAAAAGAACAGGTTTGTGTACTTTTGATCAGTAGTTAATTTAAATTTTTGTTACAGTAATAGGTACAAGTTTCATCGTAAGGTACAGATAGCATAATGTAGGCTATTTTCAGTGATGCAGTCAACTGGATGGCTTAAAGAAAGAAAAACCACTGCAAACTGATATATTCTTCTACATTTCCCATATGCAAAAATCAGGACCGGGAGATTTTAACAGTTCGATGAAAGTAGCAACAAATGTTTACCATTTATGTATCCTTTCGCCATCAGTTGATGCATCAAGTGGAGGTTGTACATTTTAACAACACAATGTCAGCTAATCCACTTCTCATTGTACTGTAATGCTTAACAAATTTTAAGGTATTTTAGACTGACATATGTCTAAAAAAATTGCAGGTTATGAAAGTAAAAATATAAAACCTTGCAAAAATTAAATATTTGCTAACTCTTTTTTGATTTGTCTGAGACAATAAATTTGGGTTAACATTTGTGAGACGGTAATTGTAGTTCTTATCACACTTTGGACATCACAGCTAATATAACTGGAACTAACAAGTAATTCAGGGAACTTGCTTGACAACATACTTTTATTCGCCAACAAGTCACCAACGACTATTACAAAGCAGTAATTCTGCTATTACTGATACTAATCAATTTTAGTTGGAAATATGTGGCGTGGAATAATGTAAGAATTGCTTAAAATCTACTCACGTGTGTTCCACTTTCTTTGTTTTATGAAAACAGTATATTAACAACACGAAAACAATGAAATGAGTTTGCGGGAGAACAACATGGCATGTAATGAACGTAGACAAATTATAACTGGATTGCCGATTGTACCCCTGAGATAGTATTTGGCTGATTTAACTGCAGCTTCCCACGATCCCCTCTGATGAACTGCAGGAGGCAAGAAATGAAAACTGATGTCATGAGCCAAAGAAAAGTTTTCCACAAGTGGGGATCTGAGCAACTGTTTAAAAGACTGACGAAGTTGCCTTGAAACACTAACGAAGTTGGTGCCACAATCGGAATACAGGCTAGTACATAAACCTCGTCTTGACACAAATTGAGTAAGAGCAGCAATGAAGCTGTCTGCAGTTAGATTTACAACTTCAATGTGGATAACTTTTGTGGCAAAACATATGAAGATAGATAGGTATGCCTTCTGGGTAGCACACTGACGCAGCTTATTAACTCTGATGGAGATCGGTCCAGCATCATCCACTCCAGTGCACACAAAAGCTCCAGCAGGTGTGACTCGTTCAGTGGGTAAATCAGCCATTAGTGGATTGTTGACAGGCCGGCACTGGAAGCAACGTGCACACTTGAAGACCTGAGGCCAGATCAAGGATAGGGCTGACAAAATCCAAAACTGTTGAGACACAAGAGAATGCAGTAGTTGTGGTGGAACATGTAGGTACTTTATGTAATGATAAGTCTACCAAAGCTTCAACAGCACTATGGTCTTTTGGCAATATGATAAGGTGCTTTGTGACATATTCAACATTTTCATGTGACAAACGCCTGCCCGCCCACCCGCCCGCCCTGAGAACACTCTGCTGATCCAACAATGGTGTCAAACGCTGCAGTTGCATAGAACAAGGTTTCCCCCTTTGGAATTGTTTCTAGTCATCTTCAAAACATGACCTTTGGATACATCTACACACTATGAAAATTGCTTGCTCTAATTCAACAGATGATAGGATTTTGCTGCTAGGAGGTTACCCCTGGCAGTGCTTCACAAAACGCCTAACATAGGCCATGACTCAAACAAGTTTTGACCAAGACGAGAATTTCTGTAACAGTGGAAGCTCTTCAGGGGGGTCATGTGTGCTCACAAGAACCAGCCAGGATGTCTTAAGTTCTGGGACATCTGAAGTCTCATTCACTAGGGACAGTGGCCACTGGTCAGGTGGATCCATTAACCATTGAGGACCATGCCACCAGATGGCATGACAACTTAGGTCATGGGGAAGCAGACCACGAGAATAACAATCTGCAGGATTGTCTCTAGAAACAACATGTTTCCAACACTGAGGGGGAACCCATTCCTGGATTTGATCAATCTATTTGCGACAAAGGTTTATAACAGGTAGGGTTGAGTCTTGATCCAGGTGAGAGCGACACTAGAGTCAGTCCACGCATGACTGGCAGTGATTGTTAAATGTTGAATGAGGAAGGCGTGACAATAGTGCATCAATTTTGCCAGGAAATGAGCACCACACAGCTCAAGTCGAGGAAGCGAAACTTGTTTTAGTGGAGCTACTCTACACTTGGACAATACGAGATGCAGGTTCACATTACCATCAGAATCACTACTTCTCAAATACATGACAGCTGCGTAGGCTCGTTCAGATGCATCTGCAAAGCCACGTAGCTCTACACAAGCTGCATCAGGACATATGAAACGTAGCAAACTAAGGGTTTCAAGGTGGACAAGTCCCTCGATATACTGATTTCACTTCTCTCATGTTGGTGACGGTAAGGGGTCGTCTCAACCCACTCCTTGGGTCCACAACCACTGTGGCAGAATTTTTGCCCACACTACCACTGGAGATAACCAGCCCATGGGATCGTAAATGCGAGCTATCTGTGACAAAACAAAACGTTTGGTTGGGACACCATTGCAGAAATTTACATGGTAAAAGAAATCATCAGTCTCTGGGCTACACTTAAGATCTAGAATATCTACAGGCTCACATGAGAAGTCAAGCACTTTGGGAGTCTCATGATGAGATACAGAGGAATGTCATCCATCAACTGTAGCTGACAGTAGCTGGTTACTCGACCATTTCCTAAGTTCAAATCCACCCCTTTGTAAGAGTTTAATCAACTGATTCTTTACCACAAATGCTTCCTGCACCGATGATGCACCAGTTACAATATCATCTACAAAAATTTGATTTTGAAGAGCAATTTGTGCCAGGGGATAGTGGAGACCCTCATCAATAGCCAACTGGTGTAAGGTACGAATTGCCAGAAATAGAGGTGTGAGTCCACAGGTTACAGTATTAAGTTGGAACATGCAAGTGGGAGAGAGGAGTCTTCACGCCACAGAATAAGTTGATATGGTCAATCATCCTCATGGACTAGAATCTGCTGATACATTTGCTTTATGTCGCAAGAGAAAACCACACTATAGAGTCTGAACCGTAAGATGACATTGCATATCTCATTTTGAAGCTTGGGTTCACAGAGGAGAGTATTGTTGGGGGATAGACCATTTGAAGTCCTGGCACTACCAACAAAAACCACCCTCAATTTGGTGGTTGAACTAGCAAGTTTGTACACACCATGGTGCGGGATAAAACATTCAGAGGTTTCTCGACTGTCTACCTGTTGGGTGGAGTGGGCATAGGGTTCCATATGACCTGAAGTAGCATAATCAGCCATGAAGTCCTTGTACATTGTTTTCATGTCCGGTTGAGATGTGAATTTGTGCTCCAAAGCATTGAATCTGTTTTCCGCATTTATGTATGAACTTCCGATACGCTGTCCCTCAGATTTGAATGGGAGGCAAACCTTTTATCTAACCGATTCATCTCGAGAGTGAGTAGTCATGAAGTAAGTCTCACAGAAGTCAGCATCCGGTTGTTTCGCAACTACATGAGGGGGTTCCTCAGTTTCCCAAAACTGTTTGAGAATTGAGTCTAGCGAGTCCTCAGTCCCCACAAACATGGAAATCAGCTCTTGATCAGAGCTGGCATTCAGTTCAGGGTATTCTCCCCGAAGCATCCAACCAAACTTAGACTCCAGTACAACAGGCATGTGCTGACCTAGTTCAAGTCACCCACTCATACAAACTCGTGCATAGATGTCAGCACCCAGTAAAATGTCAACAGGACCAGGTTTGTAAAACTGGGGATCAGCTAATGGAAGAGATCTCAATTGGTTATGAACACATGGATCCACAGTTGCTCGTGGTAAATTGCTGGTGATTTTAGAGACCACGAAAAGAGAGCGAGTAAAGGAACATGGAGATACAACAGAGGATTGGATTTTACAACTGACAGCTCCCTTCAAGTTGACTGTACCATAAGCAAGACCACAGACCCTTTCCTTGACCTTTTGAACAGGTAAAGACAGCACTTTTGCAGCTGCCTCTGTCATGAAGGACGCCTGAGCCGCACTGTCCAGTAAGCATCGAACCACGTGCTGTTTATTGTCAGTATCATACACAGTTACCAGGGTAGGAGATAACATTAAAGTACGACTACGAACTGAAAAGACACCCACAAATTGTTCAGTCTCAACATCAGCATTTGAAGTAGAGTATGATGCCTCTGTTTGCATTGAAAACACGTATGAGCTGAGGAACATGACACTACAGTATGGGCTGTTCCCAGGCAGTTGAAGCAGTGTTTCTTACTGCGAGATATTGGCTGTCTTTCTGATGGTGAGGCATTAACAAACACTGAACATTTATATACATAATGAGTGGTTTGCTGACAGACAATACATGGCTTTAACTGATTGGGCACAGAATTAGTTAAAATACTGATTTGGGTGGTTGTGTTACACGGCTTATTTTTTGAAAGTTGGCCCTCTGGGCTACTTGACTGGTGCTTGTTTTGACTCCTATATCAATGGCACAGTCCATAGTAGAAATCCTTTCAAGCAAAAACTCTACAAGTTCTGAAACCTTAGGCATATCATTAGTCCGTCCTGCATGCGAGCTTTCAAACAGCGCACAGCTCCATGTCCAACTTTCTCATCAAGACTGTGACAAGAACAGGATTTTCCTCAGTTACATTACAGCCTAATCCCTCAAGGACTCGTGCATTTTCATTGAATGTGCTGACAAAATGTCTGATGGATTTGTGATGTTGACAGAATGCAAATCGAGGATTCTGTTTATATACAATGTTGTCAGCTTTCTCAAATTTTGGTACTGAGATGTAAGAAGTTCCCATGCCACAGGATAGTTCTCAGAAGAAATCGGAAGATTTTTTCTAATTGTAAGGCTTCTCCTGTGAGACAACCCATTAAATATTGAAACTTTTCAACATCAGACAGACAACGATTGTTGTGAATGGTGGCCTGATAAAACTGCGAAAACATAGGCCAGTCTTCCCACTGACCAGAAAAAATAGACAAATTGATCTTAGGAAGCCTTACATTTGCAGATAGACCTGCAAACAGGTGGAGATTAACTTTGAACAACATGCTTAACCAAAAACGAAGCCACAATACCACGAGTGTCAGACAGTAAGCTAAACAGCTCATTATGTTTAGAGGTCAAAATATTTTCACCCAAGTTATCAGGAAGTGGATCTGACTGCAGTAAGATGTCACATATTGAATTTACAGTACTATCAATAGCCTCCAGTTGTACACCAAATGCGTTTACCTCATGCACAATTTTTACATAATAAATGGAGCACTTGTTAATGACTGAAGACGCTCACTGATACGCCGTAATTTAGTTTCCTGAAGTTTCAATTTCTATAAAAATGCCTTGAAACCCATGTCAAAAATTTCTACAATGAAGAAAGCGAAAAAATTGGTAGGCCCACAGAGAAGACAAAGCCCTAACCTATTGTGTCATAGCACAATTGAGGTAATGTACATCTGATTAGGTGCAAAAATCGAACATACTCTGGCTAATTCAAAAATACACGAAGTAACAAACACAACTGAGAAGAGAAAAATGGGTAAAATTACTCACCCACGTGCCGAAGTAATTTGCGACCGAGTGGATAACATCACAAAAATGGAAACTAACACAGTGCAATAAAAATTGCATAAGCAATCACAAATATGTTGAATCCCTTGCAAATGGTGAAATGAGGGCAGATATCTTGTTTCTTCACAGGATGTCTGAACAGTGGGTGATTTTCTGCGGTAGCGTTGGTACTTGATTGACGAGCACGGGAGATTGCAATTACCTAGCACACGCAATCGAGTGACGAAATAAACACATAATCGCTGATCGGTATCACACGTAACGCAATCTGGCCCGGAGGACCAAAAATGTTATATAATTCATACACAAACTTTGCCGGACAACCAACGATAGAGAGATCGTCACTACGAACAAGTTACCCAGACGCCATCTTGAGTTCCACTGATCTTCAGGGGTTGGCGCACACTACTTCCAGGACCAAGTATTCATGCGCCCAATCACAAAGTCCGCTGACACATATTTACACACTTGCTTATAAAAAATACTTAACAAGAAGATTAGTAAAATATTTACATTTCTAATAATTTTACAGTTTCCCTTGGCAGACACACGAATAAAGTCATAAGGCCCATGGCAATGTTCATTTTACATAAGGCACAATTATCAATTATACACAACATGCGTACAAGTAGATCTTAAGCAGGACTTTCAAAAGTTGACTTTTCTCCTATTTCTGGCTCGAAACAACACAAATTTGAACTATATTTCATCAAATTATTTGAAAAAATATTTCAAGAATACCATGCAATATTTGTGTAGGCTTCTGGAATTAATATCAAGAATGTATGGAAAGCATGGATGGAGAGTACAGATACAACGTGAAAAGAACTCCCAAGTTTGACGTTCTGTTTAATTTGGATATGGATCGTGTTATTCTGCATTTCATTTTGAACACATATACAATACTACTATAGCACGAAGATTAGTTTGTAACACTAACAACAGCTGTTTTGTGACCACGTGAAATAAAATATATTAATTAATCTTTTTTATTCCATATTTTCTGCTTGTCTGATGTGTGTTAGCAGTGCACTCAGAATAGCCAACGTAATATTAACTTTTATTCATTCATGCATCAGTCGATTCCAAATTTTGTAAATGGTAGTTTGATTGTTTCGTATACATCAAGTTACCACTCACTGACTGTCCATACCAAGTTATATGAGACAAAGAGTAATACATTTAGTTTTCAGTTTCATTGTTTTGTAAATGGTTTAGTATATTTTGCTGTTTTGCTCTAGAAATAAGCCACCTTTAAATAAACTAGGTAAACCATGAAAATCTACAGTAAAAAGTAAAAATTAAATTGATATAAATACAAGCCTTGGCAAAAAGTAATTACAAGCAACTTTTGTATGTATGTTGAAAATGTTGCACTTTAAAACAAATGGCTTTGAGCATACGTACATATCAAATAAAGTTTCACACTGAATATCTAACCATATGTTTTGTTACATTAATCACCAATTTTTTATGCATTCATTTGCAACAAAATAAAAGCAAAATTTATGTCATACTGAATGATGATATTTGACTGTTGAAACAGGAGCATTTGGCGGTTATCATATTTATGTAGCCAGTGGCTTTGGTAATAAGTTACAGACAAATTATGTTTCAAGAAATTATCACAAACATGTGTATTATTTTCTAAGCAAAACCGCAATACAATTTTTGTGCTTCGGAAATAGCAAAATGTGATTCTAACTATAGGTTATAATAATATTATGAAGCATATGTTCTAACATCTGATTTTAGCAAAGTATTTAATTATTGTTAAAAGAATATTCTAATACTGATCCCAAAGTACAGAGGTGCCAAGAACTAGAGGAGAAGAAGGGTCAAGGGGGCTAGCTGCCCCATCATTTTTCACAGCCAGCAGGGACGCCCCCCCCCCCCCCCCGGGTTGATAAACAGTCGTTTGTCACTTCTACAATTTGTAATAATTATTCATAACTTATTGTATACAGTTTACCTCATTCTTTCCATAATATCAAAATATATCTTGTTTACAGGTCTTAAAACTGATCCAGTAGAAATTACTTTCTTGAAATATTTAAATTACTTTGTTTTAATATTTATAACCTTGACCCATATTAAATAATTGTTACGTACCTGTATAACCGGACACAAAAAATGTAATGCACAGTACGATGGCAGAGAAAAGTAGGGTGCGAGAGGGGGAGTGGGAAGAGGGCATATGCAGCAGGAGGTGATCTGAGCAATTCCATCCCCCAAGAAACAAAATTTTTGGATAGTTATCACGGTATAATAGTCGGATAGGAAAGTAACATCTGTACATTGCTGGTATTGCATATGAAAAATCTGTACAAATGAAATTTTTAACTTTCATAATTATGACGCTTGACGGCCTGTGGCTGAGGGAGGTACGTCACCACGCCAAGGATGGTTTTTTGGCAGTTACGAGGTCAGACGCACCCGGAAGGGGCTTGATCTCGGATACTTATGCCGGTATTCCAGAACATTCAGTTGGCATTACATATGTGCTACCATCTCGGGCGATAGAAAAGCCATGGCTAATTCTTAACTCGCGTAACGTATTTCTGAATGTATTTTATTTGTCCTGAGATGTGCCGCAGTTTATTATTCACCGCCTCGTGCGAGGCTATAAACAAATGAAAGCGAAAGTGTTTATTTACAATACCTTTTGCAAAAATAAATACCTACATGGTTTACTTGTTACGTTATCTGAAGCGCAGGCAGTTATTACATACTTAAAATATAATTGCACAGAGTAATAAAAAATTATTATTATTATTATTATCTACTGACGTGATATATTTTTTTCGTTCTTTATTGCGTGACAACTTATGGAACATAATATGGTATGTTTCGTGCTTGTAACATGGAAATTCTATACGTACATTTTAAATGGTGTGCATACATTTTAACACAAAACTTTACCTTTATATTCATATGTGTATGTCTACAAAATGTTGCGGTCCTACAAATCAGAGCTGCATTGTATTCAATTGTATTGGTGAAGCAGGAGTCAAGGGATAAAATAGCACGTCGATGACGCTCAAAACCCCAATGTGAAAATACTGAACAATAACGCCATCTTTCATTTGTGCTATATGTTACATGGGAACTGAATACATAGCCTTATTTTAGGTTCTGGTAATAAAAATCTGTTACCCACCCCTGTGTTTCGTGGAAATGTCTGTACTGATAATGGAGCAGTTTTAAATATTCCCAGAAATATACATTTCAAACACTTTGTACTGCATTCTTCAGTTTTATTGTAGTATTTTGAGTTTCACACAGGGTAAAAGGTACTCCTAACAGCCAGTGTCAACTATCAACAAGCCACGTCGTCAGTCGTGCCAACATAACGTCCTAATAAGTCCCGTCACCAAGGTGTAGCTCACAAGAAATATGCACACACCTTACACTATTTTCTTTTGTCTTGTAAGGTCTTCAAATGAAAAGAGAGAAACGCAAAATGCCATTCGAACGTGGCTAGTGGGTTTTGTGGAATAAGTTCTGAGAGATGAAATTATTACCAATAAAAAAGCCCTACTGTAAATAATCGCAATTATATTGTACTGTTAATAATACATAGTAAATTATTGTAATAAGCGCAGTTATTAAAACAAATAGACTTTATTCAAGGTAGTACCTGTGAAAATATGAGATTTCTAGATAATTTTAAAAACATATAAAAGTTTGCACGGACCAGGATTCGAACCTGAAATTTGCACTGGACACACTATCAGTTGCACTAACACAATAAATGCTTTGTGGGGGCAGAATAATTGGTATATATATATTCGTTAACCGATTACATGTTTTGCGTTGTTTCTAATGGTGGAGGTTTTAAAACATGTCGTAGATATTACAGTGTATTTTTGCTGACTTTAAATACTATTTGCAAAATAACTTAAATGTGTAGGTTGCCTTATTTTTACATAAATAATTACATTGAAGCGTATAATAGTCTGGACGTGTCAAATAGTTTATGAACATTCGTCATTGTACCCACTCCGGCAAAATGATATGCGTTCTGCGCATGCGTAAGTTTTGTTAACGCCACAGATTATTTCAGCAAAATCGGAGCCCTAAAATTAAGGCTTCGAACGTGGCTTAACTAAGGCCTTAGCTGTCATTATAACATTTTGGAATACTGATAAGGCCTGGGTATGATTTGAGCTGTACCAAAACACTTATAAAAATATTCTGAAATACTGGCCTCAGTCCTTGCGAGACCCCGGAGCACATCCAGAATACAACGTTGGCCGTGTAGCCTTTCTACAGGGCACGAAATCAGGTGTGGCTAGAACAATCCTTCATTTGGGCAGAATTTCCCTTACTGGTATGCCTGAGCGGTGCTTTACGGTTTGAGCTTGTGGGACCTCAGAAAGTGCTACGCTGGGGTGAGCTTTGGTTTCTAGTGGGTTACAGTGCAGGGGCTCGTTAGTTCTGTTCACCACTGGTTTAGCCTGAGGGTAAGGCTATCCCCACAACCAAAGATTGTCCAGGCCGAGGGACCTGTCTTGCCCGCTTGAGTATGCTACAATGACTGGATAGTCATCCCCAAAACGAGCTTCGTAGGTGGTTTGTAGTGGGTTGGTTCATAGGCTGGTGCAATGGGGATCGCTAGCTGATGAGATAATTGCGCCTGTTCGCGTGGACTGAGTTGTTCGAATCCGGCGAGGTGGGGGCAAAGCTCCTGCTGATACTTATAGGTGGTCCCAGTCCATTTTACCCTCTTACTGACACCACTGCAGTAGGAGAAAGGCATGAGGATGCAGTCATTACTACTACCACCGAGTCCAAGGAGGGAGGCAAGTAACGTGGGTGTGTTCTACTCAGCGTACTTCCACGGGCCACCTCCGACAACCCACTACAACGCCCTCTCAGCAGCTGGGACCAGGAGTGCAATGGATACTGAGAATCAAGTAACAATAGTTGACGGTGTCTATATGTGGGTGTTGTTCCCTATGTGACCAGTCTTCCCAGACCTAGGAAATGCACTTTCTGACACCAGAAGCGCGGTGGAAAGAGAAAACTCCAGATTGGCAAGCTAACCCTTAAGGAGATGCATTTCTAGTGACAGGGCTCTACCGTTCACTACACTGGGATGCAGAGAATGGGTCGCCATCCAATAGGTGTGGGTTGTTATATGGTTGAGTTTTGCTGCAGTTGGATATAATTCCCAGTCACCTGCTGTCCCTCGGTGGGACAGAAGTCTACTAACATAAGGTTCTAGCATTATGGGAAGATATCCTTAAGTGAGCAAAACATGTTTATTCCTATGACGGAAATAAACAGTGGTGGTATGTCACTACAGCCTATCAACGAGAGCTTACAGAAGTTCCAAGCTACATTAATACAGGTGAAGGCAACCTGCTCCTTGGTTAACAGGGTATTTTAGTAAAGTGGCTACGAAAATAACTCTGACTTAACTATCGCTACAGTTGTCCAGAAGGGACCGGAAAGTTTCTTAAGTGTTTGACGTTAGACTGTGAGTACTTTGGTGATGATGGCTGGGTTAAGGCAGGACTCTTCGGCACCAGTAGTGCGGTGAAGAGAGGTAGAGGAATTGATCTTCGGCACCAAGAGCGCGGTGAAGACCAGGGGAGTCTATAGTTACTTTGGCACCTCGCAGTGCAGTGATGGAACAGGACAGACTGGCATCCAAGGTTTCTGACCCCCTATTTATACTCTGGCTGGTATCCCCTTGGCTCGAGTTGGAGAGGCGGTAGGTGTGACGTAGATCCTCAGGCGTTGCATCATCAGCTGGAGCTGGATCCAGGTTCATGTCTTGGCGATCGTACTACTAGGGCCATCTGGCGGCTCACTGACCTACTTGGGTGATCTCAATGCATAACTTCGGTGGCTCAGCCAGTCAACAATACAATCTTCAGGCATTAGTGTTCAACTTTATCACAGCAAACAGTACAATTCTTGCGGTGCCTTCTTGTATTGGCAATCAAACTCCGTGAAAAATGTGTGGCTAGTTCAGGCGCACTGATGAGTAGAAGTTGATTTAATGATGTAGAAAAGACGTCACATGTCAATTCACCCCCCCCCCCCCCTTTCCCAACAATTTCAATGTAGGCTCATCTGGGCAAAGCAACACCAAGAGAATAAAATTCTTTTGTAGGAATGTAGCACTGTCCCAACAAGAACAATTTTTTTGTTCTCTCCATTGCTTCATTGTTTCTGTAATTGTCCCTGGTCTGTGGGTTTTTCTGCTCTGTGCTCGGCTTAGAGCGGCATGGCCAGCTGACTGCATAGGTGGCGCGTGGCTGCAGGCAGTAGCTCACTCTTTTATTTGTTTCCTTAGCTGCGGTTGGCTGTCTACACAAAGCTGTATCTCTCTGGTGCATCGCGAGTGATGTTCTCTCTCTCTCTCTCTCTTTCTCCTTGCTGTGCTACTGGGCCAATTGCGAATGAAAACTCTTGTCTTTTTTTTTTTTTTTCGTGTGGCGCTTGGGTTGAGTTAGGTTAGTGTCGCGTGGGGTATCCTGTAACGGTGTTATTACGCGAGGCCTTCTTTTTTAAAGTGTGCCGCCCTACAATATCAGTTGTAAGACTACGCTGCATACAATAGGTTACAGAGTTCAACCTGTAGAAAGAATGCAAGACACGGTGGACGGCACATGGAATAAAATTTGACCCTTGGGGAGAATAAAATAATATGATTGCCATTAAATATAAGTTTTCTCAAAACCTCACTCGTAAAGGCATGTGTTAGCTAGCTGTTCTGCTGTGGCTGCTCTGGCAGGGAATAAAAGTGACCACTACCCTTGGTCTTCCTATGTGTCGTACAGCAGAAAACTTTACATGTAGTTGAAAGCTAATGGGTTTAGTCTGAGACCTTCTGTCATCTCAGCCGACTGGCTAAGCTTTGTAAACCAGTGCGTGGCAAATGAAGTTAACTAATAACAATGACATACATACCACCGTACAAAGTAACAGATAGAAGTATGGAAGAATGTCCTTCAAAACAACAAGAACATTCAAATAAATTTTACATACTCAACATAGTATCACAAACTTTTTCTGGTTTTACAATGTCTCTGTTTTGTTTGTGATCTTTTGAGAGAATCTAAACAATGAAAAATATGTTCATTAGAAAATTGATTGGAATTATTATAAAATAATCAGTAAGGTTTGATGTTTCTTGAAGTATTTCCACACAAAACAAGAAAGATTTATGATTATGAAAAGTTCCATCAATTACGTTGACTTTAAGTTGCTCTAAGAGTTCAAAATTGATTTAATACAATACTAAGAAAATTTGATTATGATTTTTTTGAAGTGATTCTATATAAAGCAAAATAGTTTACCCAAAATATTAAAAATATTTTACGTGAGTTTATAGAATGATAAGAAATTTTCGACAATTTTCTTGAGGGAAGTTATATAATGCAAATGATTTTATTAGATTCATTAAACTGTTTGATAATATTCAGAAATTTGACATTTCAACAAGAACTTGGTTAGTTTACGTATCATGGCACACATGATGTCTTCTTAAAACATTTGTTATGTGGCACAGTCATAAGGGATGTCCAAAAGTGTTCACGTAGAGACTTTTATGAATGGCATTTGACAAGTTATTACTTTTAATGGAAGTTTAAGCAATCTGCGATAGTGTTTTATTTCTGAAAAACATCTGACGAAAGGTCAGTCTATATGAGATACACACTCGTCGAGCATCCAGAATAGTTAATGATCACGTACCTTGCACTGTTTTTATTACTACATACGCTTGATAAGTACGTTTAAAAAAATAGTAGCTTGTTGCCAGCTATTAAATTTTGCACAAAGCGTGATAGCGTAATGACTGCTATCAGAGTTTAAGTCTGTTCATGCGTGACACTTTCACTAACTGTTTTCAGCATCCTCTTCTTCAGTGGCCGCCCCCACTTACGTAGTGTCACATGCTGTGGATACGGCCAGGTGAAGTGGATGATGAGCCTCCAGGAAGTCTCTCGGAACCGGCCTGGTGCTGATCTGGCCTGGCAGGCATGGGGCGGCTGCACTCATCGTGGAAGGTTGGCTATCATGGAAGGACTGTCTCCGGCAATGGTCAAGGGCTGACCTCCAGGTGCCGGGAGACGATCGGCGGCTGCATCATCATGATGCCCTGCTGTCATCTGAGTTGCTGTCAGGTGTAGTCGGGAGGCTGCGTTGCCTACCCCCTCGGTTGGTGGAGCCGGAGCTGGAAGTCAGGCAGTGACACCCAGTTCGGCTTTCTTGGTTCCAGTGTCAGGGGTGTCTGTTGCTGTTAGGGGTAGTATGGAGGTTGCATTGTCTACCCCTCAGTTACTGGGGCCAGAGCTAAGGTGTGAGCAATGACCTCTGGCTCGACGGCTATGATTCACAACTCACTTTCTCATTCAAGGTTCAGGGCCTGGTTCTTGACCTCGATGTTGGGTAGCTCCGTTACAGTCAGTGGTAGTCTGGAGGCTGCGTTGCCTGCCCCTCAGTTGAAGACACCTTTGCTGCTGACCAGGTAACTGGTGGAGATGGTGGTTCCGTGTTGGTGCTACCATCTCCTCAGCTACAGAAGCCAGAGCCGGAAGCTTACAGATGGCCTCTAGCTCGACAGCTCGTTTGCTGTGGCTTCTGTTTCTCTGTCCGCGTAGCTGCGCTGGCGGCTTGGCCTACGTCAGGTGACACCAGCAACACAAGCATGGTTCTTTTACACGACATTGTCACAGTTCTGATATGACATACGGACAACGGCAACGTGGTGATGGCCACACAAAAATGTAAGCAGAGATTGTGTTGCCATAACTCTCTAGTGGTTAACTAAGGCGTCGTGACTATGATGGTTCGGAAGTGTAAATATACAGATGTTGGTATTGAAACTGCACAAGAGACGTATTGTTTTTTTAAGTTTGACGTGCGTCCTACTCTCAGGTAAGTGGTTAGAGCGCTGACTGCCCTCCTGATGTTCAGTAGGTGATCTTACCGCGGCGTTTTGGTTGCTACTCTAGCCCGGTGGGTCATGGTAGAATCTGTGGGGGACCACTTAGGGGGAGGATACAGTCTGATGGGAGGGGAATCAAACCCCAGAGCGAGTCGAACCGTGATCGTTTCCCGTCCGGGGCGAACGATCTTCCTCACTGCAAGAGCTGCCAAGATGTGGGATACCAGCTATCCTGTGGTATGAGTCAGGAGGTGGATTAATCGATAATGATGATGGGGTGGATAATCCTGCCGGAGGGATTGGTGTTATCCACAGTGGCTACATAGGCCGACGTATAGGAATACAGTTCACGGAAGAAGGAACTACTTAAGGTTTTAGGGTGACTTTCGGTGGCAGTCGAACCCTGACAATCATCCCGGAAGCTAAGTGGATAGTGCACATATTCTGAACGTTTTTCCTCTGGTCTACCTGGGGTGGGGTTATAGCTACTGTGGACGAAGGTGTCTCCGACTGGAGGTGACTTACAGGTTCTTGTTCTAACCATGGCCAACAAGCACCTAAATAGGCATCGAGGTCTGACTCGTGGGCAAGGGGAATAAACGGTGAAAAGGGTGGGCAGCATGTCCTAACACTCAATTTATATTCCCTCTGTGAGTTAATTAAACTCTGTAATGTTCGTCGCTCTTTGCGCCGTTTACGGCTCTGGATACCATCCTTCTTACTCCGCATCTAGACCTGCCTTCTGCCCTTTCTGCTGATGTACATTCCTGGGGGTGCATCTTATTCAAACACACCCAAGGCACTGACGGAGAGATATGCGGTCTGGAATTAGGACACCACCGAGGTCAGACGAGGGAGCACCGGAAACCCAGGAGCCGCAGTATATAATTTCGGACTCAAAGCCTTGTTCAGTCCTGTCTCCTGTGGAGTTCGGCATGCCTCACAACTAATTCTCAGTGGGGTTTCGATGTAACAAACTTGCACTATTAGAAATGTATTAACAAAGTGATCCAGGGACTATAAGTAAAAGGAAGGTAGACAATGAATCTAAATTAACATAACATTTATTATTACAATTTATGAAAGTGGGAAGAACCAGTTGGATTATACAGGCTAGCTCAGAATTGATTAATTACGTAAATTTAAATCAGGCGAAGGTGAGCCTGGTAAAAGAATGAAGTCAAAATTATTCTGGTTGCAAAAGTACGTTAATCTACGCACTTTATAGCGTATCCTCTCCAGGGGAATTTGTCAAAAAGGGAAAACGTGACGACCTGCTACCACGGAGTCAAGGGAGTCACTGGGGTAAAGGGGTGCAGGGTTTGGATGCCGGGTTTACATCTGACGTGACGTGCAGTCTTCAAATGTAGGAAGAGCCTTCTTCAAGATGATGGAGAGGTCGGAGCCTTCTGCAAGCTGCTGGAGCGGCTGGAGCCGTTTGCAGGCTGTAGGAAAGGAGAGAGGTCTTGGTCAAACCATGAGAGTGCTCACTGACCTATGCGGCCGGCAAGCCCGGCATCTCTGGCAAGAGGTGTGCTCATGCCTCATATTGTTGAAAATTCCTGAATCAGTGATCTTCCAGGATACAGGGGAGTTGTAGCCTTTCATTGCAGGGGTAGGTTTATCAGGGTAGCTGCAAGCGCAGCTCGTTTCTTATCTCCCTGCGCTGAGGCATCAGACAAGTTTACCACCTCGGCCCAAAGCTTGGCGGGTGTGACGTCACGGGGCAGCAGAGGTGCTGCGATCCTGTGGTGTCGGTTGAACTTCCTTCTCAGATAATCTCAGGGTAGTGATCTGTTGGGTAAAACAATCTTGACAAAAAGGGATGGCGCTTACATGCCGGATTCTGTGCGGGCAGTACATACATTTTTTTACAGAATTACTCGGGGGGAGGGGGGAGTAAGTAATTTCATCATGCTATCTACTCTATCAGGTTAGGATTTTGGTATGGGATGTCTTTCGTCACCAACCCTTCCTTACTAAGCTAACTAACGAGCTCTTGCACTCTCGTTAATAATGTTTGGCATTTCTAGTCTACCACTCCCTACTATTTGGCTTTAGCTAAAAGTCCTGACGAGGGGTGTGATAGTTCTGATTCTGGCATCTGTCAGCTACTCACTCAGATGCTGGTGGTGCTGGACATTGGTGGTGTGTCGTTTCAGCGGACGTCCTCGTTTGCGTGGAGCTGCAGCGGTGGCAGCAGGCAAACGGCATGTGGTAAACGCCCTCCATGTCATCTCTCTGTAGGGTCTGGGGACGTAGTGGGTACATCTTGCACGTAGTGGAGTTGCTCATGACTTGGCAACAGCGATAGATGGCTGCTCAGGAACGGTCAGGATTCTGGTGGTGTGTGTTTCGTAAACAGCGGCCGGAATGCTGGTGGCATCTGCTTCATGAACAACGGCCGGGATGCTGGTGGCGTCTGCTTTGTGAGCAGCGGCCGGGATGCTGATGGCGTAGACTTTGTGAACAGTGGCCAGGATGCTGGTGGCATCTGCTTCATGAACAGCGGCCAGGATGCTGGTGGCGTAGGCTTCGTGAACAGCGGCCGGGATGCTGGTGGTGTCTGTTTCGTGAACAGTGGCCAGGATGCTGGTGGTGTCTGCTTTGTGAACAGTGGCCAGGATGCTGATGGTGTAGGCTTTGTGAACAGCGGCCGGGATGCTGGTGGCATCTGCTTCGTGAACAGCGGCCAGGATGCTGGTAGTGTCTGCTTCGTGAGCAGAGGCCAGGATATTGGTGGTGTCTGCCTCAGGAACAGCGGTTGTAGCTCTCGTGACGGTGGACTGATGTTTCCTCGCGGTAGTTGCACGGGTTACCGGTGCACAGTACTCACGTATACTATCCGCTCCAGGCGGTGGAGGGGCTGTGTGGGGAGCCTCAACACTCACGGGCATCCAGTAAAATGTGTTTACTGTTTGTTCAGGCCATGCCTCTTGTCTCTACTCTTCTCCAGACTATTTCTGGGGTTCACTGATATTGGTCGCCACACGAGATCCCATCCCCACTAGGTACGTGTTCAGGCCGTGGCACTGACAGTCCTGTGTTCAGTACTGTACGTGGACTGGGGTGCATGTGGTTTTGATGGAGGTTGAGCAGCCTCCCATTCATTGCGTTGCAGCTCGCTTCCGCGTTTCTGTTTCTGCGGTTAGGAACACGGGTGTCAGGATTGCGTTGCTGTTCATTTGACGGGTGGGGAGGAGAGCTGCATGCCACCTGGATTTGCCATGTCAGGCAGTCCCAGTTGAAATGCCGGCCCGGGCAATGCCAGCAGCGTGACACGAGAACGGCGGGGGACGACAAGGTCGTCTCTCGCCCTGAGGGCAGTCTAGGGAAGGAGGCGGGGCCGGCGTCCTTGACAGCATGTGCCACAGGGGTTTTTCCTGGCAAGGGACGGTCATTCATCTCGATATACTTAAGTGAGCAAAATATGTCTATTAGTATGATGGAAATAAACAATGGTGGTATGGCAATACCTCCTATCAATGAGATCTTATGGGAGTTTCAAACTACTTTAATACAGGTGAAGGTGACCTGCTTAAACAAGCGTGCACGAAAAATAATATTAAAAGTAGGATGGAATATAAAGATTTTTACAATTTTTCAATATGAGTTATTTACACAATATAGTACTCATGTTGAAAACTTACTACCATTAATGCAGTGACACAATAGTGGTACAAGATGCAAGGAACTTTGTTTAAATTTCTAGTTGGATGGTTATCCCACATACTTCTAAAGACAATAAGTTAATTTTTATAGCATCAGTAAAGAATAATTTTTTACTGCATCACTTGCTTCATACAATAAATGGAGGCGCTCTTAAATGGCATTTGTTACCACTGCTGGCATGGAGACCTTGATGCTGCCAGTTAAAACACAAAAACAACATAAAACAACTGCCATTTCATATAGCAGAATAAACATTCACCAGTTAGTTGTGATTCACTTGAAACACCAAGTTATTATTTTAGTGAAAAGCTTAGTTTGTTTCACTAATAACTGCTGCTTTGTAACCACGAAAAATCAAATAATAATAATATGCGTACAAACACTTTAATGTATATGTATTTCTCCGAGGTCTTTTGTGTATTAACAGGGCTCTCAGAATTGCCCACATGATTTTCTCTCACTTGTTGACATATTACACCGAATGTCATAAAAGTGTATTCGTTCATGAAACAGACTATGTGTATTTGCCAATATTGTAAATGATACAGCAACTTTTCAAAATGGTGAAGTAACAGGTGACAATCATCATACTCAGACAGACAATAACACATGTTAAACATAAAGCAAGTAAGAGCATCACCTCAGATCACACACTTAAATTACACATTGTCCGAATTCCCATTATGTTTAGTGCATGATTACTTTTAAACTTTTTACTCTCTTACTTAGCAGTAAAATTTTCTTCTGCACTTTATGTTAACATGCAATGTAATGTAAAAGAACAAACTGAAATGTTTCACTTGTCTAACAATAGTGCAATGTGAGGCAGCAACAGTGAAAGGACAGACAGTCTTTTCCTAGGCAATTAAAATGTGAATGTGAATATATCACCACCTTCAATATTCACAAGGAACCACTGAATGAGAGTATGAACCTTCAATAGCTTGAATAGTTATAACTTTTATCACACTTAGAACTGCAGTGATTCTCAAATTCTGTAATTTCCCACCTCTGCGACTGCCATGCTGCAACTACAATTAAAACAAAAATACATTAATATTTTATTGAGCTATGTTACCCTGATTAGAAATTGTCCGGATGGCGTGTGTGGGTTCCTGTAGGCATACAGCATCCACAGACAAAAGGAACCAACGATGGCGACCAGAAATATGATGGCCAATATCCCCGGTATGTGGCCAGACTCATACTGCTTAGCTACAACATGACACAAACATAACTTTTATTTTTCTTTTTTTTTATGCAATATAAGTCAAGGAAGAACTATTTACATAGTCCTGGCAAGAACAAGCAAGAATAAAGTTCCCCTTACTAAATTTTCATGTACATTACCAGAACCACTCTCCAAGACACTGCTCCATCAATAGTCAGTTCACATTTTTCCATGCATTAAAATACTGAAATTATAATAAAATGCAAATAATACACTTCTGTAAAACTGGAAAAAAAACCGCTGTTATATAAATTAATAATAAAATAGTTACTTCTTTGTCAAGAAACAGTAGATGTAAAAAGCCAATCCTGGCGCACCTAACCTTTTCTTCAAAAACCAAGCAATTTAAGCCAAAAAACAAGTAATTTTCTTGTTTTCAAGCAACTTTTTCATGTTTCTACGAAGTACAATTTTCGATTTAAAAAAAAAAAAAAAAAAAAAAAATGTAAGCTAAAATCATGTAATTTTAAGCCAAAAACAATCAAATTTTCGATATTTTTTTTTACAAATGGCCATGCAGGATTTGTGCTAATTAAAAAAACAGCAAACTTTAAGCTAAAATCAAGTAAATTTATGCTAAAATCAAATGAAATATTAAAAAAGATAATTGATAGATTCAAATCAATAGAATTGATATATTTTAAGACAATTCTAAATTGTGCATAGATTTTACATTTTTAATTTTTTTTAATCCTTTATACTGCGATCTGGTAAAGTAATTTTACATTTACCATTTAGAATACAAGTAATTTTTTTCCTAAACTTAGAATCATAAAATTGAAATTCGGTAGCAACATACTTTTTATTTTTTCTAGATCTTGTAGTTTAGTCAATTCATATGAACTGTTAAACTTGACATGCAGTGATTCCATTTCATTTTGTGATATTTATAATAATATTTTTTTTTCTTTTTCTTGAAAAATTTTTCCTTGTAAATAAAATGGAATTGTCACTCTCTAACGAAATGGAAAATAATACCATATGTAAGCAATGTAAAATGAGTGGCGAAGTATTGAACATAGAAAGTTTTTCACCACATAAACACACAAAATATAATCATATTAACACCTGTAAAAAATGTTATAAGAGAATATGATAGACCCTGTTATGCATTGAAAAAAAGAGAAAATACTATGCAAATGTGGAAAATATGTTTGTAAGGCAAATCTTAAAAAGCATAAAAATACTAAATTATACAACACAGCTTTAGATATTCTAACTGAAAATCAACATGATGATTATTCAACTAAGACATGCAAAGTATGTAACGAGAGAAAAACCTATTGATTAATTTTATCCTCATAAGGCTACTTTAAACAAACTTACAACAAAATGTAAAAATAGTTTTAGTGAATATGGTAAAAATCACTATGCCTTAAAAAAAGAGAAAATACTATACCATTTTTGTGGAAAATATCTTTATACTACTCAACTCGAAAAGCATAAAAGCAGTAAATTGCACAATACAGTAGTAGGTATTCTAAATGAAATTCAACATGATAATTACCCAACAAAGATACGTACAGTATGTAATGAGAATAAATATATAAAATTATTTTCTTATAATAAAACTTGTAAGAACAAACAAGCAACTATATGCAAAAACTGTTTTAGTGAATATCTAAAGAATTATCATCTTAACAAGAAGTTACCTAGTTAAAAAATGACATTATTAATAATTTAATCGCTTGTTCTATTTTATTCCATAATTTTTATTATTCCCATATTTTTTATTTTTCATTTTATAATTAAAATGTTTTCCTTACTAAATTAAGTTAAAATGTCAGCGAGCGATAAGGCAGATGTGTTTAGTGAAAAGAAAGCGCAGAATTTGAGAATTATAGCTAAAGGATATAAAATTAAATATTGATACAATCTAAGGAAATCTGATTTAATTTGAACTCTTATACCATTTATTATAAATTTAAAAAAAAAAAAAAAAAAAACCTAGAAAATTTACCATTTTCATATAGTACCACTGTTAAATATCTATACAAAAAGGATAAAAATGTATTAAAAGAAATATTTCCATTATCTAATAATATATTTGAAAAGTCTAGAAATAAAAGCAAGCGGATAACAGAATGGATAACAAAGAATAATTTTACAAATTTACCTTTAGCTGATGCTAATATCAATGAATTAAAATAAATATTCCCTTATTCTACTAATGTATTCATAAACAAAATAAATAGAAGAAGCAATAAAAATTACAGAGTTAATAAAGCTTTTAACAGTAGAATATCAACTTATAACATTGAGAATTCCTTTAATTTAGTACAGCCAATTCAATTTTTAACTTCTATAAAAATTAAAGTTTTTGAGGTGATCCATCTTACAACATTTCGTGGGCTGAAAACTAGCATTAAATTATATACCAATCATCGCAAGCAGGAAAATAATCAAGTAGAATTATTTAAATTTCCACAAGTGATTAAGAAAAAAAAGTATGCATAAATGTGAAAAATGAAGCTCAAAAATATTTTCTTTAGGCAATAAAATCTGCATTGTTTCTAATAGAAAAATATCCACAAAGAGTATCTAAATATAAAAATGTATGTCTTAATATTGATAATGTATTAGAAAAATATGAATATCCTATTAAAATTGATGATATACCAAAAATAGAAAAACAAGTTGATAAATCTATAAATGTATACTCTATTGAAGGTAAGAAGTCTATGATATATCCATTAAAACTCACAAAACACAAAAAGGATAAACATATAAATTTACTTTATTTCAAGAATGATACAAACTCACATTACTGTTGAATAAAAGATTTACCTAAGTTGCTTTCTGCAAAAATAATAATAATAAGCAACATAAAACTGATATATGTGATATGTGTCTTCAATTCTTTTATTCTCAAGAAAGATTAAATAAACATACAGAAGACTGTTCTAAATATGAATGAGCAAGAATCATTATACCCCAGGGCGACGGAGATGTATCATGGTTTAAAAATGGGGGCATACAATGATAGTTCCTTTTGCCATATATGCAGATTTTAAATCAATATTGAAGGAAATATCAACCACTAAATCTAACCCAAGAGAAATAAAAAAAATCAAATTAATCCAAAAATATCTAGTTTTAACAGAGGAAGATATTGATAATAGTTTTTATAGAAGTGCTTACAGAGATATAAAATCTTACTAATGATCAAATACATAACATTGATTTAAAGTTAAATGATGACTCATACACAATAAAATACCAGTTACACGAAGCTTCTGGTTTTTGTTATTATATTGTGTGTAAATATGGCAATTATAAAGAGCCAGTAGTATATCACGGTCCAGATGCACAGAGTGTTTGTACAACATATGAAAAGAAAAGTAGAAGAAACTGGGGAAATATATTCACAACTTGAGCCAATGCATCCACTGACAAAAGAAGAAAATGTGACTTATAATAAATCTAAAAATTGTACTAATTGTGGATGCGGATACGGAGAAAATAGTAAAAAAGTACGTCACCATGATCATCTAACTGGAAAATACATTGGCCCAGTACGCAGTGGGTGCAACCTTGCTTTAAAATTACCCAATTTTGTTTTAAATTATTTTCATAATTTAGCTGGATATGATGCTCATCTATTTATTAAAGAGCTTGGATATGATGATAAAGATATAGATTTAATTGCAAATAATGAAGGAAAGTTTATTACTTTTGATAAAAATAAAAAACAGAAAATTTAAAAATGAAATTTATAAACACCTTTAAATTTATGGCTAGTAGTTTAGATAAATTATCATCTAATTTAACTAAAGATCAAATGAAACACACACAAAAACATTTTCCAAAAGATCAAGTAGATTTAGTTATCAGAAAGGGTGTTTATCCATATGATTATATGGACAGTTGGGCTAATTTTAAAGAAACTGAACTTCCTCTAAAGAGAGAATTTTACAATAAATTTAATGAATCTGATATAACTGACGATGATTATAAACATGTAAAACGTGTTGGGGTCAATTTAATATTAAAAATCTTAGTTAATATCATGATTTATATTTAAAAAGTGACGTATTATTATTAGCAGATGTATTTGAAAACTTTATAAATACATGTATAAATCCATATGATTTAGATCCAGCATGGTATTTTACAGCGGCAGGTTTTCATGGAGTGCAATGTTAAAAATAACTAAACAATGCTTTAAAAGATTACGATATGATTTTAATGATATAATAAGGAATTAAAGGTAGAATATCACAATGTTGCAAACAATATGTAACAGCAAATAATAAATATTTAAAAAATTTTAATCCAAATCAAGAGTCTAATTACTTAGCATATCTAGATGCAAATAATTTATATGGTTGTGCAATGTCTCAATATTTATCATATTAGTGGTTTTGAATGGCTTAATTATCCAAAATATAAATTAGATATATTTGGCAGAAAATTCTTTTATATCTTAAGGATGATTCACTACACAGATAAATATTAGAGTATCCACAAGAATTCCATAAATTACATAAAGATCTACCATTTTGTGCTGAAAATAAATTCGTTCAAAAAAAAAAAATCTAAATTATTAAGAACTTTATATAAAAAAGAAAATATGTAATACACTATCATAATTTGAAACAATGTCTAAATAATGGACTTAAAAATTAATTAAATACATAGAATATTAAAGTTTAACCAGTCTGATTGGTTGAAGAAGTATATAGATTTAAATACAGCGATGAGAACTAAAGCTACAAATGACTCTGATAAAGATTTTTATAAACTGATGAATATTAGAAACAGAGTAGATATAAAACTGGTTTCAAGTGAAAAAGTATGTGAAAATTAATATCAAAACCCAATTTCAAGAAAAGTACTACATTTAATGAGAATAAAACCAAATAAGCCTATTGATGTGGGTATGTAAATTTTGGACATATCAAAAGAATTAATGTATGATTTTCATTATAAAATGATGAAACCAAAGTATGGAGATAAAATTGAATTGTGTTTTCAGAATACTAATTGGTATATTTATAACATAAAAACACAAGATTTTTACGAAGATATCAAGACAATGTTAGATAAATTTGATACATGTGATTATCCAAAGGACCAAAGGACTATATATAAACCATGCCTTAAATAAATAAAGTTTTAAGAAAAATGAAAGACGAATGAAATGACAAAATGAGTGAATTTGTTGGATTAAGAGCAAAAATGTATGCATTGTAGTGTTGATGAAAACGAAAATAAACGAGCTAAAGGTGTAATAAAAGTGTGTTGTTAGCAAGAGAATTACATTTGACGACTATAAGAAATGTTTGTTTGATGAGATCAATATAGAACAATGAATTTAATTTGTGAAAAACACAAAATACATACAATAGAAGTTAATAAAATAGCATTAATTCCTTATGATAACAAAAGGATTGTACTAAAAAATAAAATAGATATTTTACCATATGGATATCGAAATTTATACTTTTATTAATGAGAGGTTGAATTTTTCATCCCACCTATTTCAAAAGAAAAGTTTGATATTTTTAAACACTTTTAGTTTCTAAAACAATATCTATATCAGCACCATCAAAATCAATTAGTTTACGATTTTCATCCATAATTTCTATAATATAATTAAGCCACTCATTAATTTTATAAAAAAATTGGGTAAGGAGGCTCATAATCAATAGAATCTCTAAATCCAAACATCATTTTTGGTGGAAAACTAGCAATTATGTCTGTTTCTAAATGATTAGATTCATCATATTTTATGAACATACCATGTGCCAAATTACAGTGAACATTTATTGTTTTAAATGGATTTAAATTAGGTAATTTAGTAAAAATGACAACTTTTTCTTTTTCAATAGTCATATTTCTCTCAAAACCAAGCATGTCGGACAATTGATAATCAAGTTTAATATCAAACATAGATTTAATTGATATTCTGTTTTTCACACTGTCTGTTGTTGATTCAATTTTATTAGTTTAAAATGGTTCAGATGAATTTATAGTCTCTTAACAATTCAATATCGTATTGGCCTCCTGGAATAGTTATACCTTCATTTTTGTCAACAGCAGCACTCAATTTTTAAATAGTTGTTATTGTATTGTTCTCTATATTAGGGAATACAAATTTTTCATGAAAACTTATCAATGCAATAGACTTGTCTTGATGGATGATATCATAGTGAAGTTTCTTCTTTAGTACAGAGCTGTTGTTTGTCAACTTAAATACTTTATACCCCATGTATAACAAAAATATGCCATTAAATGAAAAAAGTTGATTGGGGTGGTTGATGTTTTAATTTCCGAAGGAGATGATAAAAAAAAAAAAAAATTATGGTGAATTATTGCCTGTTAACATAAGAGCAATTATAGTACGTCCGAGCAATTGTGGAAAAAACAATTTAATAATAAATTTTATTTATACGACAGGATGGACAAACTTTAATAAATTGTATGTTTATTCATAAAGTTTAAATCAACCAAAATATATTCAGTTACAAAGTGATTTTGACGAGTTATCCAAAAAAGTTAAAGAAAACATGTGTTAATTTTTTAATAACAATGGTGAAATAATCCCTCTAGATCAATGTGAAAATAATACTCTAGTTATATTTTACGATGTTGTTTTAAACAATCAAGATGTCATTCGTGGATATTTTACCATGGGAAGACACAAGAATGCAGATTTATTTTATTTAGCTCAAATTTATTCTAAAGTTGCAAAGCAATTAGTAAGGGATAATAAGAACTTTCTATGAATATTTAAACAAGATTATATGAACTTGAAGAACATTTATAATGATTTTGTTGGTGGGGTAATGTCTTATGAGAAATTTAAAGAGATTTGTGCTAACTGCAGGAATGAAGAATACGGTTTCATCACTTTTAGATTTGAATACAAAAATGAATAATGGGAAGTACAAAAACAAGATTAAAGATTTTATACTGTAACTCTGTCTAGTGAACTGTCTGCGAGTTTTCTTTGTCCTTTCCCGCAAGAGCCACGATATCTACTAGCAACAGGAAAAAATTTATCTGCACAGTCACCCATGACTGAACCTCAGTGAACTCTCGCTGCAAACAGGAAGAAGATTATCCCAACAAGTGTCGCTATCTACTTGCGGTGCGACGAACACTCCACGAGGTACCACAAGAAGTTTACAATTCATCATGTAGAGTATCTCGCCACACGAAGCTTCATAATCATCACCTCGCTCGTCTTGTCGCCATAGTTTATTGACAAGGCGTCCGACTTTAGACTCAAGGTTCATGGGAAACTCCGCACACTTCAGTTTTGTCAGTTGATGTCAGCCAATTTCTAATTGCTTTGGTCTTCTCGGGGTCTGTTCCTATTAGATATGCCAACATTACATGTCCCAAGAAATTAATTTTCTTGTGGAATAGGTAGCACTCCTTAGGAATTGGTTTAAATTTGGCTGCAGCCACTTTCTGCATGATAGGTGCTCTTGAAATGTCCTCCCTATCACAACAGTGCTATCTAGGTAAACCTTACAGATATCTAAAGGCAAGACTTTTTCCATCAGGTGTTCAAAGGTGACAGAAGCTTTACAAAACCCACAAGGCATAACTGTTAACTGCCAGATGCCTTTCCCTTGGACACAAAATACATTCTTCTCTTTGTCCTCTGGGCCACCTGCCACTGCCAGTACCCACTCTTCATGTCCCAAGTAGAAAACCATTGTGAATCTGCTAGGCTGTCATCTATTCTTAGAAGCGGATAAAAGTCCTGTGTAACATTATTAAGCTAGTGATAATCTACACAAAAGCTCAGAGAGCCATCTTTCTTCTTAACAAGTACGATGGGCGACAACCACAGACTAACTGATCGTTCTATCACATCCAACTCCCTCATTTCCTTCCGAATTCCCTCAATTGTCTCATGCGAAGCTGACGGCAGTAGTCTTGGTGGCTGCTCTATGGGCCTGGCATCTACTGTATCAATGTGGTGGCAGGTCACATTAGTCCTTCCAATATCACTCGGTCCACAGGAGAAGGTATCCCTATTTCTCTGCAATAATTCATAGACAGCCTTCTTCTATCACAAGTTAAAAATGTTCTTCTGTTCGTATTAGCAGTTCATCCAGTACTTCCGGTAAAATACATTCTGTTTATCCTACTATAGAAACTTCGGAAACATTTGGAAGTATCTGTGTAACCTGTTTTCAAATACCTATCACGGCCCCCTCCCAGGGCCCTAGCCAGCTTGACAATGGGGGGGGGGGGGGGGGAGGCGGCAAGGTTACTTATAGGGGTGGCAGAATATTTAGCATGATACTAGCACCCACCACTGAAATTTGATTAATCTAAGTTAGTGATAAAAAAGCATTTAATACTTCTGGGGACTGTATCTCTGTATCTATCTTTATTATTAATGTGAAGTAAAACAAACACAAACTGGGATGTTGCTACACATGCAGGTAACAATAACACACAAAAAATAAATGCAAACAACATTTTCCAAAATTCTGTTTTCTGCTTTGCATGAAATTATCTAAAAAATTTGCTTTCGCATATTTTTTATTATTTTTGGCAATTTTTTTTTACACTGGAATGAAGTTATTGTCTTAATCTAACAGCATAGTCTACAACATAATTGCTCATATTGATATACTGAATATTAAATACTTATGGACCTTAATACAACTATAATTTTCCAGCTCTTTTATCATTAAACTGCCTCAAATCTTTATCCATATTCAAATTCTCAGGTCTTTGTTTTACGAAAGGTGGTGCCATTCTACGATGAGACATAGAAAGTCTACGAGGACTATTGATGTTTGTTAGTGTTGAAAATGTGGATTCACAAGTTGCAGTACTGCAGCTAAATGTTTCCACTGTTGCAAACAATTCATACGTATCCTTGAAAGCATCTCTGTAGTTGTAAAGAAGACCTAATTTGTTTTCATCTGGTCTTGCAGAAACAAATCTCTCTACAACTGTGAGATGTTCTTCTGAAGGTAGTTTTATGCCTAGAAATACAAAAAACAGTTTTATGTTATTCAAACAGTAAGAAACCTATTCTACACTTTTGTAAAGGAAAAAATTTCGTAGATAAGGAAAACGAGCAAATGGAGGGAACAGTCCAACTTTAAAAAAATTAGTAGTTAACCTTTTAACAGATAATTCCAAGAATGTTTCGATATTTTAAACGGTTAAGGTCATATGTAATGATTTCAAGCAATATTTTACTACACAGGAAAAATTTTTCATAATTATTTATAGTAACATACTTAAAGGGTTTTTTCATTTTAAAGAAAACTCGAAAAATTTTACTTTTAAGAGTTTTATTTTTACCGGCATCAATAAATTCATTCACTTACCCAGATTTTCTAGAATATACAATTCTTTCAATTTAAACTCTTCTAAACTAGAAATTGCATCCAATAGCTCTTCACTATCTGAAAATCAGTCTTGGAACTGTGTAATGATGATGTCTAATGATTCATAAAAAACACTCTTCAGCTGCTGTTCATTGAAAGCACACACTGTAGCATGAGCTGGCAACTATTCCTTGTATATGAAGCCTGCTTTACCTTAACATTTTATTACTCTTTTATTCGACACACAGTCTTGAGTACCTTCTGGGAGAATCTATTTACTTTGGTTCAAAACAGATTCAAACTGTGAATCGTTCCTAATGGAAAGCAATTTACCGTTTACAGAACTAACAATATCAAGTGCAGCCCTCAAAACTGTTTGACTATTCTGTAGCGCAGAATCTGCTGGGTGAAGTCGCCCAAGAATCTTTTTGCATAAGACAAGACAAAACAAAAAAATGAGAGCCACCATGACAGATTTAATACCAGTGATTTTTGCGATATCCTCCCCAATGACGTTGCTATCTTTTATAGCATCCAACACACATATCATTTCTTTGTAGTTAGAAAGAATAATTTTAGTGATGGATAAGTGAAAAGACCATTGCTGTTCCAGAAGACGAACAATCGTATTTCTTTCATACAATGCTGCAACTTTCACATGGTGAAAGACCCATGCAGCATAATGCACAGGTCAAAAAAATTGCTGAATCGCAGTAACATCGGACACTGTCCTGATGACCACTAAATGGAGACGATGATTGTAGCAGTGCACATATGGTGTCTTCTGCTCCAGCATTGTTTGTATGTGTGCAGCTACACCACCTTTCTTACGACTTATTACACTTGCACCATCGTAGCACTGGCTAAAAAGATTTTCATCTAGCTGATTGTCTTTCAGAGTTTTTAGATTTGCATTTATGAGAGTTCTTGCATCTAGTTTCTGTGTTGTAATAACATCAAGTAGAGATTCTTTAACTTTCCCATCCTTAACATACAGCAAAAGTGCCTCGTAGATCACGTTCACTAACAACAAGGAACTGAACAACTTCAGCTACCAAATTCATGTAGTACCGGTGCTTTGCAAGAACTGTTTCACTTACTAGACGTGAAACAGGTGTACCTGTTGAAGTGTGAAGGTTCCTTCCTTCCCACATAATTATGGCCCGTACGTGTGCTTCAGATTTTTTGTTTTCTGAAAATCCTTTTTTTTTTTTTTTAATCAGTCACATTTTTCTAGGTTCTGAATCCGGTTACTGGGTAGGGTGTTTCTTTTGTCCCTTTGGATTGAACTGGTGGCAAGCATAACAGAATGCAGCATCTTTGACAACTGAATATTCGAGCCATTTAAACTGTTTGTACCAAACAGTATGAAGACCGATTGTTACTGTCTTTAGGATAATCATTCATTCAAAACAACTTGTTTTTATTGGCTCACCTTTCTTACTTATAACCACAACTTCTGCATACTAACACATTGTAACATCTGTCCTGTAGCAGTTTCTTCACGAGAATTTTCAACAATTGCAGCACTGGATTCTTCAGCTTCATCTTCCAAATGTGGTTTTTGGGGAAAAAAAAAAAAGTTTTTTGTATCCATTGTCAACTCACGAGTCTCACAATATTCGCTAAAGAACAGCAAACAAACATCAAAGTTATGTCATGCTAAACAAACTAGCCAGTAAAAAGAGAAGTCGAACAAGCATTAAGTTACGAAGGCAGCATTAAGTAACGAATCACCATCTAGCGACAAGTGAAACATGTATGCTCATGACTTCTCGGATTGCTAGATAGCGCACCAAGTTCAGCTTGCTCAGCTGGGATACTGGTTCCTTGGGAAACTGTAACCTGTCTGCAAACATTTTGAACCAAACATTTACATTATTCCAGCGTTAATGCAATTTTCTCATCCAGGGGGATATAGAAAGGCTTAATTTGCGAATTGCAAAATAGTTATTGTACTCTAAATACAAACACTGTTAAGAAATAAAGACAATGATTAGATATGTGTTCGTAAATGTACATTTCAGTGGGAAAAAATTATTTAATGCAAATATAATATTTTTTCTTACACTTCGACCATAAATGGGGAGGGGGAGGGCAATGTAATTTCCAGGAGGGGTAACACCTTATTTTGCTTCCCCCCCCCCCCCCCCCATGGATATGGCCCTGCCCCCTCCTCAAGACGAATGTCACTATTGGACAAATTAATAATTCTAATAAGAAAACTGTCAGAATTAGAATACACCAAAGTCCTTGCTAAGACAACTTGACCTGGCAAGATGCCAATTCTCTCTGCTGGCTCAATTAGACCCAAACATCTGACAAACTCCCCTTGACATCTGCCTGTAATGGCAATTTTTCTAGAAGCAGGCAGCACAGTGGGTTGACCACATACTGGGCAGCTAATTGTAGAGGACAAATCATGCAGTGTTGACAACACCAACTCTGTACTGCCTACCCATAGCACACCAAGTCGAGTATCAATACAGTACTCCAGCCAATGTAGTATATCAAGCCCCAAAAGATATTCATTCTCTATATTTCTGCTATGTAAACAATGTGCTCTATGCTATTGTCACCAAGCTTCAAGATCACTTTCTGCTTACCTCTAACCAGTGTGGTCTCACCTGTTATTGTGGTCAAATAGCACTGTTCCATCTGTCGTAGGGTTGGGGGGGGGGGTAATCACAGGGGGGGGAAGGCTCGAAGATGTCTGAACTTACTACCATTATGGTTGCACCTTTTCCTGCTGCTGCTTCTGCTGTTGTGAGCGGCTCTCAGATGCCCCGGCTGTCCACATGACAAACGTGCTGTTTGCCGTACCTCTGTGTTGACGACGGCATCAATAAAGAAGCCGACTGCGATGACATCACGTGCCTCCTTGGAGCACCATTCCAGAGATAGTTGAGACAGTCGCACAATGTCTTGCCATAGCTCCTGCAGTGGCTCCCTTGGTAGCTGGGTGTGGTTTTGCAGCTGTGCATGGTGAGCATGTTGCCGGTACTGGTCGACGAAACGTCGCTCCAAGGCCAATACCAGTGTGGGGTACTCCATTCAATGTCCCTCTGGCAGAGATTGTAATATGCTTAGTGCTGTACTCTCAGTACAGCAGCGAGATAGTAAGCTCACTGTTCAGGTGACCAGCCGTGCAAGGTTGTAAATATTTCAATGTGGTGGTGGTATTTCCTCCATGAAGTCAGGGGCCATTGTAAAGGTGAAGAGATTTGGGCGGCTCTTTAACAGCGAGGTTTTGAGAGCCGATGAGGGTGATTGAGGTGGGTATGGAGCAGCACCAAAATAAAAGGGTGGGGGAAACAGGAGATCTCTGAGAAAAACCCGCCGACCAACGGCATCGTCCGGCAGGATTCCCACTTGCAAAATCCAGTGACCCCGGCCAGAGAGCCATCGTTAAGAGGCAGGCTTAACAGAGACTCCCTTTCCCACTCTTGGCTGCACGACATCAATGCTGCAGAACTGCCAACTATCCTCCAAGGTTGCTGCATTAGTTACAGCTTGCACTGTGATTGGGGGATCTTTGTCTGCTGCTGGTGTGATAATGGAACTCCGTTGCTGAAGAGATTTGTACAATTCTTTCTTAAATGCACTATCTTCTGTTTCATTTCTTCCTTGAAACTGTACATTCTTGCATTTACACTGTCAATTTTCTTGTCCATGCAGTCAATTTTTGTATTTACTAACTTCTGTTTTCCTATCCACATGATCTATTTTTTTGTCTAAATTTTCATTTACTGTCTTTTATTTTCTTCTAACTCATTCACATTCGTTATCTGGCTGTTTACATTCTCGTTTACACTTTACAATTCACCTGTGCGCACACATTTTTTTTTGGTAATTATCAGGGAAATTATAGCCTTTTATTTCTGCAAACAAGTTCAAAAGTATACAATTTCAGTACATTGATACAGGCATGAAACAGTGATATGGTGGTCACATACAATTTCAACGTGGCATCACATCATAGCTATGGTGGAACGCAAACTAACAGCACTAGTATTATAGGGCAGTTGCAAGGGTTTATGATGAAACTGCGCGGACTGTCGCCAGCAGTGTGCTCTTTTCTACGTTATTGCGCCACCACTCCGTAGGTCCGACCTCGACATCCTTTTCCCAGCTCTTGTTCTGCAACCCCCTGCTATTTCCCTCCCTCCTGCATGTACACACTGGCCAGCCCTCCCCTCTTAATTTGTTTCTTGGATTAAAATTTTTTTGCATCTCTTCCTACTTCACCAGCTTTGGTTTGAGTAACATAGTTTCGGTTGGTTTCTGATTAGGAAAATGCTTTTAGAATTGCGAGCTATTTTGCAACAGCGAATCTCAGGTGGGTTAGGCAGCTGACAGAAGTATAATAGATAACTGTTGAGTGGAACTTCATCCTTCTGAGCTTAGATTCTGGCATTATTGAATTTGTAAAGTAGTGGTTTGGCCACCCTTTGCTAAAATCTATTTGGATTTAAATTTCAGTGTAGAATTAAGTTTCCTGCCAGGAATTAAACGTTGGAGTTTGAATATTTTTGTATGCGTGATTTGCATTGCCAGGACTAAGGTAACGTAATGAAAGGAATTGTCTCCCAGTTTAGTTTGGCCGGTGTGAGCTAACACAAGTTAGTGGTCCATTTAATGTTACTTGTTGCGTGAATGCGCGAACCAGGTTCGTGAGAAATAGTTTGAGCCTGGGGAAATCTTTAGTGCTGGGCCAATGCCAATACCTGCAATTCTTATTCTAAGAACTTAACTGAGAGACTGGCACTTAACAATGAGGTATGGTGGGGGGAAAAGCTACCCTACTGAGAGATAATCATCTACAGGAAGTGTAAGGGAGAGAGTGAGATGCCGTTCCCACCTCACTGCGACAGGCGTGACAGGTGCTGTAAAAGATAATCTACAGCCTGAACCCTGGCTGGAACCAGGATGTGTTCTAGGGATAAGAACCCTCGCATGTGGCAGCGTCTAAACCTGTGGGGCACGCTGCGGAACTTGCCATTCTCAGGTTAAAAGCGGCCAGGGTAGATTCAAAGTTGTTAGTAGTGGGAGCGTAAGGATCCTGGAATTTTCTGAAGTTCAGCTTTTGTGTATTAACATATTATAAGGTAAGTTTCTTTATTAAGTTATGAGTTTCATGTCAATTTGCGGGTTTTACATATTTCGGGATCTAACGATTTTGATGTTTTTTTTTTCCCCCCATATTTGTTATTAAAATGTATCGGAAGTGAATTCTGTCTTCTGGGTATTACCCTAGGAAGATATATGGTAATGTTAATTGTTTAAGTTGCCCTGGCTTAAGGTTAACAATATATTACTAAAGAATTTTTGGGTGCTGCTTTTATTCTCCAATTTTGAAGAATTTATGCGAAATTAATTTACCTATTTTTTGTATGTTTACTTAAGGCATCAAATACTACATACTTTGACATTGACTTTACAGATATTTCCATCAGCTTTCCAAAATACTTTTGTTTATGAACATAGTGAACAAATTATTGCATGAGTGAAAAACTATTCATTGTTCTAATTTTTTTTTACTTTTTTTAGAAACAAAGTTAAAACATTAAAATGTACTGTATGTTGACAAATTTCTAAACATGTTTCAGGAGTAAAGGGTGAGTGAGTGAAGAGATTTGGGCTGCTCTTAATAACGAGGTCTTGAGAGCCGATGAGGATGATTGAAATGAATATGGAGCAGTGCCGGAATGAAGGGGCAAGGTAAATGGGAGATCCCCGAGAAAACCCACCGACCGACACTGTCTGGCACAATTACCACTTGCGATGATTTGGTGACTTGGCCAGGGATTGAACCTGGTTCGGTTTGGTGGGAGGCGAGCGTGCTTATCGCTTAGCCACCGTGCTCCCTTTGGTGGTAAACACTTTTTAAAAAGCTAATAATCTAATTTCTAAATTACCTAAATTACAAAGTGTGCATGTGCAACTACTTACTGTAAATTGTTATGTATTACAATGTTCATCAACACCGTAAAGGATTTGTTAAAAAATTTGTTTTTATATTTTTGGGGAAATTTTGACCTAAATTTTTACGTTCTGGGGAAGTTTTTCATGTTAAGAATTTTGTCCACCTCTCCACTGAACTATGTTTAATCAGCTCCCGTTAACAAGAATAGTTTAATAACCGAGGTGTGGTAATCCAAAATAAAATAAGGTAGTATTTTTTTAAATTATTTTATCCTGTTGTGTTTTGACGCTATTGAGAGGCTTTGTTAAAGGTGCACATCATTCGAAATATTTTTAATTGTTTGTATGGCATCACTGCCTTTGACAGCTCCAATGAATGCACCATGATGCAGTTCTTAGTGGTTATTAAAAGAACGCTTTTAATACGTGTGTGTACAAGGTTCATAAGGGTATAAGTTCATTTGTGAATCCCATTTTGAAAGTTATAGCTCTCATGTCGCTTAACATTGTTTTCAGATGAGTTTGAATATTAACAGTTGCAAGAAAAAAGAATGGTTGAAATTATAAAATTATGGTTTTGAGTATCAATGAGTCACTGCATTGTATTTTAAAAATAGAGGCTACGTCTCATGTTGTCAAATGTAAAAGAATCCTGTTTTAAAATTTTAAAATAAAATATGTATCAGACTTGGAGGGGCTTGTTATGAGTAGAAAAGTTTGTGGAAGTCCCAGGTACACCACGAAACATTTGGTTTAACCAAGTGTTTCATTTACAATATGTACAACCAGGGGCATATTCTCCATGAATGCAATGTATGCAGTGCATGCTTTAATAAAATTCAAACGTGAACATATTTCTTAACCATATACTTCCCATTTTTCTTTTAATTAAAAACTAATTTTCGTTTCCTCGCTACACATGGGACTGGGTTGCAGGCCTTAGGCTAATAGTTACCTAAAAATTTGCTGCAAGGTACTGATGGGAGGTGCGCGCAGTGCGTGTTTCGATAATCAATCGTAATAGTTCCCTGAAACACAGAGGTATAGTGCTATGGCATTCTCAACATTTGTTCAGCTGGTGTGATGTCACAGCAAGTTTGCGCAAAATGTGGTTAATGCATGCACAAGGTGACATTGCATTCAGTGTGCTAGCGAGCGAGTTTATATCTTTATATTCAATTTTTAGTGATTAATTGTTTGCATGCTCTACAGTTACATTTGAATTAGCATTTTAAACAGTAATTTCGCAAGATGAATAGTGACTGTTAAAGTGACATTGTAATAAGTTTATTTAATAAATCATTTTTGTTAATGGTAAATGTTCCAATGGAAATAATTCTTGAAAACATAAAACTTAAAAGTAAATTATGTTTATGAACATTTAGAAGTAATTTAAAATTACTTTATATTATGTTTTTAGACAGGCAAATACTAACAATTTTAACAGATTTTAAATTATTCTTGTTAATAAGAATAAATGTAACTCAGCCTTAGCACTAATTAAGTGATTTACTACCAGCAAATTGAGTTATTTAGTAAATTTTGGGTGTTAAAAATAATTTTAAACTTTTCAACTTTAAATTTCAAATTATTTGATTTGACCATTGAATCTCACAATTAGACACCTGAATTTATGTTTTTACTTCCTCTCATTTGGACCATTAAAATGGTTTTCTTTAAAAATTGGCTACAATACTTTTTTTTTAATAAATACCTACACTAACACTACATGATACCTTAGGGATTAAGTTTTTTTTAATTTTCTTCATCTTACATGCTGAAGTATCTTGTCTATGATTTTTCTTAATTTAAAGCATCACTTATGATTTTATTTAGGGTTTAATTATGTTCAGTGATATGTGTCGACGTATTTGAGTGTGGTGATTTATATATTTTTGTTATTACTTCAGTACTTACATTTTCTTCAGGATTGGCAGTGTACAGATCTCTTACACTTTACTTACTCCTACGTAAGGGTATTATCTAAATCTGGAGAAGCTTTTGAGCTCAAAGCAATGCAAATGAAGGGAAGAGTGAGAGGAAAAAAGTACTAAAGAACTTAAAGACATTTTGAGCAACCTTTTGTTTTTACTTTGTTATTTATTAATATTTAATACCTCTGTGCAAAGCAAACTACCGAAGTAAGTTTAGTGTTGCATGCCATGCCAAGATTTTCAGGATACACCCTGTGTACAACTTATGGTAAACAAATTCTTTTACCAATTCAGGACCACGGTAGCAAGAAATTACAAACCCCTACAAACAGTCTGCTATACATTTGCAAATAGCACTACAACCACAAGCACTGAAAGCTTGCAGAGTGTTACCAACTGAACCATGAAAATAAGCCTAATAAATTTCACTGCTTCATGCATGCTGCAAACAATGATGATTGCTAAAAATAAAACTACAACACCAAGAAATAGTTTCCTTTTCTGATGAAGTGTATATTTTTATTGCGAATAACTGAGAATTTTCTGATGACTAAAATTTATCTATTTTAACCTGCGAGATAATGCATGCACGTTATAGTTTTGTCACAATGTATGTCACATATTTTTATACTTCATGCAAAAAAAAATGGAATATATCAGGGTGTCCACTTTTGGAATTCCCTGACTTTTCTCTGTTTTCCAGGCAGAATATTACATTTTCCCTTATTTTCACGACAGAAACATTCCAATACCATATTTTTCTACCGCTGACAGAACAAATATGCTATCAGTGAAACAGAATTAAATTACACAGCAACAGACCAAGCAATTAGGGCCAACATTTTATACAGCCCATCTATATTTCTCATGATATATACTGTTGACTTCCCACGAGTGCCCGTTACAAACACTAAAATACATTATTTTGTATGTACAGGAGCTATGTTACCTGGGGAAAAATGTATTGCTGCCAAGTCATAAACTTAAAAATTGAGACTTTAAACTGCATATGCTTATAAATCTTCACACAACTAACAACTTTTGCAGAGTAACCAATCATTTACATGACTTAGGTGAAAATTCTCTGACTTCCTCTGTCACATGAAATTCCCTGTGGGTGGACAACCTGTGTGCATGTGTGTGTGCACGCATGCGCGCATGCATGTGCATGTGTGTGTGTGCATATATATATATAATTATTATTATTATTATGTGTGTGGGAACCGTTTCTTGTAAGATCAGTGAAATGATACTTATTTATATTATATATAACTGAAATGAAATGTTTACTGGCAGCTATTCGACTTCGAAACTATTAGCATGTTATTCAAAAATTTTACTATGTATTCGTACATTAAAATCCACATGCAACGAAATTGCGCATTAGAATGTATTTAAAACCTAGTGCTCGGTATCTTTTAGCATACAAATTCTTTGAGATATTAGGATTTACAATTTTCCATGTGTTATACAGCATTATCTCTCATTTACTTCACTTACGTAATGATAACTAAAACTATACACTGTATTTTTTTTTTTTTTTTTGCATTGTTGGCTCCACAAATGAAAGGAACATTTTTTCCTACTCCCAAAAAAAAACTATTCATAAACCAATTGGTAGCAAGTTAAAAAGATTATCATTGTATGTACGATTTGATATACTGACTGGAATCGCCAAGCATTTGTTCACTGGCAGAATCATGCGAAACCTAGTTTTCATTATTTTTGAACTGATAATACAAACCAAAAAATGTTACTTACAAAGCATAAAAAGCAAAACCATCCCTCTAGAATATGCGCTAAATTAAAAGAAAAATCCTTCTCTCACCAAATAGAAACAGCAAGCAAAAAAGAAATAATTTTTCCAGCATAACAATTTTTATACGTATAAGTTAGCTACAGCAGCTTTTATAATGTTTCACATTCTCATTGGCCAGCATTAAAAACTTGGCATAAGATACTCAGAGATGACCATATTATTGCCAAGTCTCGCAAATAACACCAAACAAGACACGCCGAAAACTAGAAGTGAACGTTGCAATCTCGAACACAGGTTTTTACTTCTTTATGCTATGCATGTTATGTGTGCCATTTCAAATGTCGATGGGGCCATACTCGTATTCTTCGCTTTGTGGTTAAGTTCTTGATAATGATTAAGCAAGGATAGTAATTTGCTACATGCATTGCAAAATCGGTCAAGAATACCAAACATAATAACTGTTTTCACCATACCCAGCAGTTTTAAAGTGAAGCATTTTGGGTGTTTAATGAACTGAACAGAGTGCAAGTATTGCAAATTTAAACATAAAGTGAGTGCAAAAAAATATAATCATAACCACTGCCATGCTGTATGCAAAGTGAAAGGTGATAAAATGGTACATAAAAATAGTAATAAGACGGTCACATTAGAAGCAAATTTGTGTAAAATGAAAATAGATGTTGGCAACACCTTTCAGGTTGCCAAGAAAACAAAAACAGAGGTTTCTGCCATTTCCCTCTAGAAAAAAAAAAAGACAGTTGTATGATTATAAAATTTGTGGTAACAATTATATTATTTCAGCAGTATTTTTATTTTAGCTTTAAGAAAACCTTTTCTTCTTTTTTGCAGTCAGACTGTGATGGAGTAAAATTAATGTAATAAGAGTGTGGGAAAGTACACACACTGAAAATGAGGCACTGGGACGTTCGGCCCTTTATACTAGCGCTGGGGAGACTCATTGCACTTATGGTCAGCGTCAGGCTGGGCTTCCCATCATGGTTCTCTCAGAGGACGACATGAGAAAAAACCGACTTACCTCATGACAACAGAGTCTGTCACTACGTTGTCTGGCTCGGCCAATGGAACTGTCGTTGACTGTGCCAGGGACGTTCTCGGTAGAAGCCGGGCCAATCTCGGTCTAGGCACCTACGCCAAGGCTGGTTTTGCCTGGCACAATTCATCAGCATCATCTACTTAGGGAACGCCTCGCCTTGCACTGGGACCTGGACAGCATGCAGGGGGAAGGGGGGCCATCCTCTCATCCTGATGTCCTGAGGCCATCTCCAGACTGCTGTGAGCTCTCGTCATCGGGTTGGCTGCGGTCCCTTGGTACTTCCTCGTTTCTTCCATACTTATTTGGTTTGGTTCTCCGTCAGTGTTCAGTGGTAAGGGACATCTTGATGTTGCCTCATATGTGCTGCTCATTTACTTCCCCACTCTCTCCCATGCTCCATCGATCGTGTTTCCACTGCCTGTCTTGCTCTCCCCTTCTCATTCGCTTCCACCTACTTTCTTCTCCTCGTTCACTTTCGGGTTCCATTCGCATCCTTGCTTCCCATTTCTTGCTCGCTGCCATCTAGTTCTCTTACACCCTCCTCCTTGTTCGCTCTCCCCTCCTCGCTTGCTTCCACTCTCTCCCTCAGACTCTTCTCCTCATTCGCACTCCCCTTCTCACTCACTGCCATTCGCCATCTCGCACTCCCGTTCTCGCTTTCTCATGCTCTACTCCTCGCAGTCACCTCATCTCAAGCACTCAGTCCCCTAAAAAACTTCCTCCCTTGCTCAACCCTTGTAACTCACTTGTACGTTTAGGTTGTCAATAAGAGGGTCTTACTGGGGCTCCTGGTACCTATACTGGCCGAAGTGGTTACTGGGGTGTCCTTGGAACTTGTACTAAGGTAGGGTTCTATTGGGGTAAATGCACTGAAGGCAGTGCGGCTTTATCCCTTTTGCCCTCTATCTCCACGTTATTCTCCACCATCCGGTGGTCTAGTGGCTACTTGCAAGTTTTCTCTGGGTTGACCCTTGGTGACAGTGCTGGGATGCCTGTAGTGTTAGGTGTTTGTAATAGGGTCCTAAGCCTGTAGCCTCCTAATTGGTGCTTAACCACCTCACTGCTGATTACTTTATGTATTTTTTTGGTTTTCTGGGGCTTCCCAGTCAATAACCATGCTACCCTGCTTGCCCAAATATATTCGCTGTTGTCCACAGTAAATTATACAGCTTTGGTTCGTTAGCCACAGTTGTTCAAGGACAACCTGTCCCCAAAAATGAGGGTGAAAAGAATCCTGTTTCTATTGTTCCCACCTTCATGGAGACTGGCAACGTGACAATTCCTTCTATGGCCAGTCGTGACTTGTGCTGGACCATTTGGATTATTTTGGAGCATTCCTTTATCAGGGTTTTCCGTTAGGGTGGTAGCAGTTGGCTCCAAATGAAGTTTCCAGTTGCGGCGGCGTCCAGAATGGCATGGTGGTTGTTTATTCCGACCTTGACCCAAGGGGCATGTTCTCCAGGCCTCGGAACGCTCAAGGTTTGGAGTCTTTCCACCCCATATCTTATGCAGGAGGGAAAGGCGACTCAATGCCCTGGCATCGGCATTTCCCAACTGCCTGCTTCTCGGTATGGTGGTCCCCTTCCGTGTCGTAAGGGTGGCAACTAGGTCAGCACTAATCCGGTCCTTGGTGGCTTTCTCCCTAGTGACTGCGATTCAAGCGTTCACTGTGGAGCAGTCACGATATAGGTG
This sequence comes from Dryococelus australis, assembly GCA_029891345.1. Lineage (NCBI taxonomy): Eukaryota > Metazoa > Arthropoda > Insecta > Phasmatodea > Phasmatidae > Dryococelus > Dryococelus australis. The sequence goes on from CM056993.1 coordinate 166,211,612, forward strand.
CCTCTCTGGGCAATACCAATACATTCGACACGGTTCTCCTATCTACGTGTCTGATGGGTTTGATATAGTGTGTCGTTAGCACTGGGTGGATGCCAGGAGATGGGGGGGGGGGGGCATCAGGTGTGTCGGAGCATCTGCCTTCTATTGCTCATAGTAATCAAGTTCGGCTTTACTGTCTCTACTAGTTGATCTATCCTTGCTGCCCATGGGTGTCGACGGGCACTTCATATGGCTGGAATTAATAATTTTGTGATAATATGCACACCCTCTGCTTTGGTCCCTTTGTGAGTAATTTGGGAATATATCCCCTCTTTTCTCTAAATAAATATATCTGCCACCTTCGTTTTCACTGTCTCTACATGTAAAACTCTATATGTAGGGCAGTGAGGGTGAGTAAATCTTCCCCAGGCAAGCAGCGAATTCTTCCCACATCAACACAAATTCGCTGTACCAATTCCACCAGGTAAGGGCAGTACCCTTCAACTAGTTACATGCCTTCAGTAAGCATTGCTTGTTGGGAACCCTGCCAGACTTGAACTCATACTCACAAGTATTTATAAAAAACATGGGCTTTTCATGGGCCCTTCCTGAAAATTTGGGCAGTACTATTGCCTCTGGTATTCTCTGTTCCTGTTCTGATCAGCTATCGAGGGTTTCACCCAGGTTCGTAGGGGATTCCCATTCCACTCAGTCATCGCTATACCTCCCAGTAGTATACCATGCGTCTTGTGCTATTGGCATCATCGGGTTCGTCGCGTGTTGCATCCCAGGCAATTAAGTAGGTCGAAGCACGTTTGCTGTTCCCAGCAACCAGGACAAAGGAATTCTATACCTGCAATTGGTTGGAATGTGTCACGCCAGCCAATACACTCGTAGCAATAGTGCTGCGGCCAGTAACTGCATGTGATCGTGTACAGTCCCATTCTGCCAACAAAGACGAGTGCGGCACAGCTCCAACTAGTAGATTTCAAATGAGAACTCTTCCCCTCTTCCCTCGTTCCTCCTCCGGAGGTTATTTTGGGAAATTTTGGCTAGTGTTCTCTGGGTCCTCCACTGCTCATCTCCTGTCCTATGGTACACATATCCTCCAGACTGTTTGCACATTTTCTATTGAGATTCCTTGTCTGCAAGTCGAGTGCAATCAACTCGTCTCGGGTTAATAGGTTGTTGGGCGCCACAAAGTTTTGTTCCAGACTCCCGGAAGTCTTGTACATTCTGACTAGCTAGGCAGGAACGAGACCCCTTCTCATGGGTATACTGTAGTCCGGTTCTTTTCTTCTGCCTATATAGAATTCACTACGGCCCTACGTTGGTGCCTATAAATATCTGGACTCTACTTGCTCCCTTGGATATACAGGATGATTCGAAGGGTATGCGTTACTCTCTCTGGTGCAGAATACTGGCGCCTTGTGTGTCGAGGGTTAAAACCTTGAGTAATGCTTTGTCTCCTTTTTCTCTGTGACTGTAAGGGTGATACATCATCTGGGGGTAATTTTGGAGGCTGATATACTCTGTCTTACCCAGGTGGCTATTGTCGTCTGCGGCGGGGGAGGGGTAGGACGTGTTACTGACCTTAACCGAGGATAGGTGGGTTTGCGACTGATGGCAGCTCGGTTGTTGGTGGTATCTCGAAGCGGTGGTACCTCCGTTTGTTCCAGTCCCACCAGAATGAGAGAGGAGGGTAAGCAATAAAGTAATCACAAAGAAGTAGGCCAGTTAATTTGTGGGTTAGATAGCATGATTTTATTCGGTGTAAAACAGACACACTGTCTTGAGTCTGTACCCAGTGAGGGTCCTTAAGGGCAGGATGAAAAACCAACGTTATTTAATACGTATACATTCCTGATAGTTAAGGACGTTAGGCATCGGACATACAAGGGCTCAAGATGTTCCTTGAGTGACAAATGCCAGTACTTAGCTGTTTCTGGCTCTTGCTGGGGTTGTTCCGACAGCAGATTGAGGTCAGGTCAGCTGGGTGGCCCTTTACAGGCTCTTGGCTCAGTCGCATTGGCATGGTCGTCTCTCCTTGCAGCTTCCTTCTAAGCTGGATCTCTTCTGCGACATGGTCGTCTCTACTGGCTGCTTCTGTTTGAACTGCAGTATTGGTTCCAGTATACTACCTCTTCCTTGAGGTCACCAGCATCAACTGGCGTTTGGACGGCGCTTCACCGCAATTATCTTTATGTCAACCTTTGCCCCCTGCCGCAACAAGCGCGGAATGCATCCTCCTCCTTGCTCCGCTGCAGTGTGGTCGTATATGCTCACTGCTGGGCCGGCTGGTCTCATGGTAATGCACCTTGTGAGGCTTCTACGTTGCAATAGGTTGCATCACAGCCTGCTTGGGCGTGGAACATACTGACTCGTGTGCTATTCTCTTGTCAGTAGTGTTAGTGTCTTGCTCCTCTACTGCAGTTTCTCTGCATGAGCCACATATTTGCCTCTAGCATTGTGCTTTTTCTGTGCATTTTGCATGGCCAGCTGGTGCTAATATCCTCTTCCCATGCTGGCTAACTCAGATCGCTCACTGCTCAAGGTCACCCACCCCCAAACCAGTTAATTCAGGAATCCTGGCCTGGCTTCTCATGGGATTGTTACCTCAAGGCTCTGCAGAAACAAACACAATGCTGAAGGCATGGTTATTAACATGTACATTTTTTTCTCACTCTAACAATATTACAGACAATACAAACACTTGGGGATAGAAGTCAAAACTTCGTCTATTGAGTGGTTACAAGTTTCATTCACTTAGTCCACTGCATTTCAGGTTGGCACAAAAGCTAGAAGAAATGTCATAGGTCAAATTCTGCAGTGGACAGTATGTTACTGGGCAAGTTTAACCTCATTTGAGACCTATACAATGGTATTCTACACTAATCTACACATCATTTAAACTCGTTACGCTTGGTAACCAAGTTGTCTCGGAAACACTTACATAATTACGTACATACTTAAACCCCTTGTATAAATACTTTCCCTAAATGATCTATCCAGATCACAGCAATTATAAACCTGAAATGTCTTCTTTGTTTCTGCCATCCTGGTAATGCGGAGGCTTTCTTGAAAACAGGAAAAACAGGTTTGTGTGGCGGATGGCCAGTTATTAGCAAGGCTGCCTGGCAACAGTTACATATAGTGGCATGGGTTTATTTTTACAGTAACGGGTGGCACGCAGGCCGTTCAAGTGAAAAACGCTATCTTAATCAACTGGAAAATCTGTTCCTGAGTTCAGAACTAATTTCATGCAATTTTTGCCGCTTACACAAGCGGTCTTATGGCGAGCTGAAAGAAAAGTAATAGTTGCACTGGTAAGAAATATATCTTCAATTCTGCTGACTGCCTAGAGATTCCTAAACTTAACAGGTAAAGGTGTAGGCCTTGTGCAAAGCTAGGTGATGTCACTTTCCTGGTCTGCGTTGCACACTCACTCTCCTCATTACATTGGTACTGCCATCAGGCTGTCGAGACACTAGGATGTCCGGCCTGTTTTACTAGTGCCGAGGAGGCTCGTTGCACTTATGGTCGGCGTCAGGCCGGGCTCCCCATCATGGTTCTCTCAGCGGATGACAGGAGGCAAAACAGACTTACCTCATGCCATACAGAGTCTGTCACTAGGTTATCTGGCTCGGTCACTGGAACTGGGGTGGTCTGTGCCAGGGACATTCTTGGTAGAAGCCGGGCCAATCTCGGACTCGGAAGCTACACAAAGACTAGATTCGACTGGCCTTGTTCATCTCCATCGTCTGCTTAGGGAGCGGATTGCCCTGTACTGGGATCTGGATAGCGTGTGGAAGAAAGGGGCCCCCCTTGGCATCCTCTCATCCTGGTATCCCGGGGCCGTGTCCAGACTATTGCAGGCTCTCGTCATCGGGTTGGATGCAGTCACCCGGTACTTCCTCGCTTCTTCCATATTTACTTGTTTGGTTATCTGTCGGTGTTCAGTCCTTAGAGGCATCTTGGTGTTTCCTCATACGTGCTGCTCATTTACTTTCCCACTCTCTCTCCCATAGTTCATTGCTCGTGGTTTCCACTTCTTCTCTTGCACTACCTTTCACATTCGCTTCCACCTACTTTCTCTTGCTCGTTTACTTTTGGTTTTCATTCACATATTTGCTCCCTCTTTCTCACGTGCTGCCATCTTCTCCTCTTGCACCCTCCTCCTCGTTTGCTCTCTCCTTCTCGCTCGCTGCCACTCGCAACCTCGCTCTCCCGTTCTTGCTCACTTTTACTTGCTCTCTCGGGTACACTTCACTTGCTTCCACTTACTCTCTTGCTCTCCTCACTTGCCAGTTTCGAGCCCGGTGAAGGCCGTTGTGCATATGCCTTTTTCTCATCATGTTTATTATACGAATATCACGGTGTTGTCGGAATATTTAATAGGTAATTAATATCTTTTTATTTGCTTTTTCAAGCATAGTTGGTTGTAGGTACCGTTGTAGTGCGTTTTCTTGAGTGAAATGTAATATTAATAGACACGTGTTTACCCCTTCGTTGAAATTACTCGTTCCGCCATTTTCCTTTCAGCTGTCCGTTATGAAGTGATGCGAATATAATTTATGTATATAAGTTTTAAGTTTGTTCGTATCAGGAAATGTGCGCAGTGTTGATTTTACTGAATGATTCTGCAAATAAATTATTTAATGCTAGTGACGAACAAACGTGATTTTAATGAAGAAAACTTGGTAAGGATTGCCATACAAAAACACGTGCTCAAGAGTTTGCAAAATTTACAAACAGCAAGTTTGCATGTTTTAAATGTATTTGTAAACCGTTAATATAATTATTGAAATGCACGTGGCCTGAAAAAGCTGCAATTTCCACACTTTTGTAGTGAGTGAATAATATTTGTTTATTTGTCTATATCGTAAATTCAAAGAGTGTAAAGTTAACTTCGGTCTAAGTGTGTATGTGTACATACAGAATGTTGCAATACTGCATGTCAATACTTCGGGGAAACATTCCTCACATCTGGACAATGAAAAAATTTTATATGAACATAGGTCCGCAAATGCTTTGTTTCTTCACTACAGCCCGTAATACGTAACGGGCCATACACTGTACTCTGCTCTGTTTTACACGTTAAGATTTTATGAATTCATTCTTAGGGACCATAAAAATATCCCAAAAATTCATTAAACAATTTTGGTTAAAATGTAAGAAGTAACAATTAAAATCAATTAAACATATTAGCTCACAGTGATAACAAACCATATTTGCTGGCTGGCATGTAAGGCAAGGCTGCATTACAAGACTAGTAATATTTCAGCATAATCAAAATATGAGGAAAAGTTTTTTGGGCGATTCTTTATGAGGCTATGGTAAAATGTTATTTCAACATAGATCTTGAAGACTGTAAATGTCTGATGAAAGATACAATATTGTCAGTTATAGTGCCACAAATTTGGGCTTAACATGAGGCAAAATGTCCCCCAAAATAAGAGAAAGTGGTATGTGTAAATACTTTTAGCACAGGTAGTAGTGGCATGGACAGTAGATATTTTCAGCACAGATATTAATTAATATGGAGCAGTGGTAGAAGTCTTGTGCTTTTTGTCTTCAGCACTTTCTTTTTTAGTAACTACTTGATGACACACTAGTGTTAACCGAACAGAAAAGTTCTTTAACTGCTCTGTTTTATAAAAAAATGTTATGTTTTTGAGAGACAGGCAGGCTTGTTAATGGAGTCTTTTTCCTATCACACTTGTGCACATTGTCAACAGTAGAGGAATGGAAGCATGGATTAGCATGTAACAGAAACTGTAGAAGATGTGACTAATGTTGAGTAAAGAAAATAAATAAAATTACTTGTGCTTACCATTATTTTTGTAAGAGCCAAGCAGCAAGCAGAAGCTGAATTCAGCAGACACTCAATATAAAAAAAAAAAAAAGTAGCTGAAACTTTAAAGCACAATATAAAGCATATTAAACGATAGTTGAAGATGAATGTTTCTAGGAAAAAAAATTTCCACAGCAAAAAAAATATAAACACAACTAGTTTCTTTGTATGAAATTGCCACATAGCAGCACAACTGTTATGTTTACAATATGGCGAACATTGTCATTTGTTTACAGTTGGTATTCATATCAGCTGTGATTCCGAAAAACTGAATGAACGTAAATTTTCAGTGTGTTTTTTATATCTTTATTTTTTGATAAATAATGAATTGCCTTTGATTCTGTGGTATGCACTTAGATATTTTCCACTTCTAAACTGACTTCAGGATCTCCAAATTTTTGTAGGGCCGTATGTGGCAAGTAATAATTTTGGAGGCACAAATTTGTGTAAAAATCCTTGTTTTATATGCTGGCTAATACTGAATAAAATAACCCAAAATGGTACACCAAAATATGTAAAATGGTTAGGGGAGGGGGAAGAACAAGGCAGAAAAATCTGCCAAAACTGGTGCCGTGGTTGTCTGAGTGGGTATGCCACCCATGCCTGATAAGGTAGGTCATGCATGCAACACCAGATCTCAAGAAATGTTTCCCCCTCCTGTACACATACAAACAAGATTAGCCAAATGCAGCACAAGTTACAAATCTCACCTTTACCTCCCATCAGCATCAACAGCCTCTTTAACGACAGAACGGGTCTTTGTTTGCAAGCTGTTTACCTTCCAGATAATTTTTTGTGATAGTGTTTTAATGAATTAAATTATTTGTTATCCTTTTCAATTTCAAGTTCAGGTGGCTTATAGAACTGACTGGATTGCATGTTGGCTGCTGGCATAGGCTATTTTACAGAATTACAATTTTAGTTACGTTGTAGAATTCCATTTTATTCTTTATTTTAGGTACCGAAAAACCTGTTCACTTTCATTAACTACAACTTTAAACTTCTGATTTCCCAACACATAGTAAAAACAAGCAGAATACCTTTACACTTTTACACAAGTTTGAAGTTATCAAGGAAGCGGCAGAAAGAAAACACACACAACTGCAGAGTTAGCGCAATGGCACAATACATATCATGTTGCAGGCCCTATCCAAAATGTTGAAAAATAAATACAGAAGCAAGCATGAAAAACATATGAAGTAATTTATTCATAGAAATGATTACACATCATTGCCCATACTCATTATGGAATGCTTCGAATGCATTTCATTAATGATTCCTCCAATTTTCCTGCAATTTACAATGCATTCTATTTTTAATTTTTGGTGACATGGTCGGGGTCATGTATCATATTATTCATGTGAAATCTGCCTATTAAATTAGACAAATACAGTAGAACAGCAGTATAAACTGAACAAAACTGGCTGCCTAAAGAGGTCAAAAGAAATAAACAGATTCTCCTCTCCTCACAAACATAAAAGGAGGGAATAGTAATGAGCACCATCCCTTTCTTCCTATGACTGGTACTGCCTATTCACTCCTACTTTTGCCATTTCTTGACTATTGTCTTGTTGCCAGGCAGAGCTGCATTCCCGGGAACAAAGAGGGGTGGAAAATAGTACTGATCAATAGAAGAGGGGAGGTGAGAAGGAAGAGTGCCCAAGCAGAAATAAGACGGAAATGGCAAAGGAAACACAGAGGGTGAATTTTATGCTCTGCAGTCTGTTCATCGGCAGACTACATATTGCACTCATTCAGCCTTCAACATTATGACAAAAAAAAGGGACTGCCGTTCTTGAAAATAACAGTGCCTGCAATCACAAAGTGAGATCAGGTTGAGAAGCAGTTATCATCCAACTGGTTTAGACAGATGTAATTTGTGTTTACTTTCCATCTTTGTTGTATGTTGCTGGGACCAGCTCATGCAAGGGCAGCCCAGCGTTGCGCTGCGGCAAGGCGCGGGGTGACCTCGGCCACCTGAAACTCTGTTTTTAATAACAGACCTCGGGGGAGGAGCACAATGTCAGATGGGTTGTATATAAGCTCAAGGCACTGGAGGCTCTGCGCACCATTTTGCCTGCTGTCGCTGGAGGCGCTGCCCGTGAGATGCCCAGACGAGGGGACAGCAGTCCGAGGTTCGCCATTGACACCCGACGAGAGCCCATCGTCGAGAGATCTGTGCTGCTGCAACGAGACCTTGGGTAAATATTGAATCCCCGGTAGGGCGACGTAAGGCACTGTAGGGTACAGGACTCGCAACGGCATAAGCTCTTTAAAGCATTGCTTAGCCAATTCAAATTAAAGCTAATCCAAGCTTGACTTGGGGCATCAGCGCCCTGTTGAGCTATTACTGAATTGAATGACTTGCGTATTGAATATTTGTAGAAATCGCTACCTGTTTGAAGAGCCTACTTGAGGCTTAGTTGTAATTGTTTAATAAATTAATAAAAGTAGTATTTTGTAGATGAGTGCATTATCCTTGAGCTACCTTGATCCCCCTAGTTAATGCGTGATCCGCTCCCACAGGAGAGGCCACAGCAAATGGTGGATGCGCTTGGCTCTCCCACCCTCCCCTTAACATTAAAGTAAATTAAATTGGAAACAGTAAAGAAAATTTATTCGCAAAAACGTGTAGCGCCATCCACCTGCCTTCAGGGTTTGAATTCCCTTGTGTAGACGGGGTCAACGCATCCGGAGTAGTAAACGTCGAAAGCAATAGTAAGCACTCATTCACGCCAGCGTTGTTGTGTCAGTCAGCACTTTATTCGCAACTGCACCAGAGCACGCGGGTCAGAATTGCTGCATTGCGAAAAGCTGCCAGGCCGAACAGTCGCCCAGTTTATGCCTTAGAATAAGCGTGTGTGCTTGCCTAAAGTAATTAATGCATGTTCAAACACGGATCCGCTTTTTGGACCGTATTGTACCTATTGCTTTTGCAAAATTTCCACAATGTGTGGCCGATGTAGAAATAGTAGAGAGTAGAAAAACTTGCTTCACATTAGAAACACAACAAAATGAATTAACAAGACAACTGACCACACTACCTCAACATTTAAACACATCTACACAACAAGCATCAGCATTCGATAATTCCTTCTCAGACACCAGTGAATACACATTGTACCAAACAAGCATGAGCAGGTATCTGCAACCCCGCCCATTACAATCACTACAGGCAACTCAGCCGCTTTTAATTTCAATCCCACCCACACATGTCTTCACGAACATAAATGAAAGCCCAGAACAGCACTACATGAATGCCATGGGCGAAACGACACACCCCTCAACCACCCAACATTAATGACACTATAGACATGCCACAATTACCACCACCCCCTGAAATATAACAGCCAGTTCAAATAAATATAAAGTTTGCTGAAGCCATTCTAACATTTACAGGGGACAACGAGGAAGGCATTAATGAATTTCTGAATACATATAACTCAGCAAGTGACATAAATGGGTGGTCACAAATCGACAAATGCAGGCGTATAGCATTATACTTGTGAAGAACTGCTAAACAAACATTCAAAAACTTGTACTACTCTCACACAGGAGAGTTAACATGGCTGCAAGTAGAGAACAAATTAAAATCAGTTTTTACACCCATTAATGAAACTGACAGATAGATAAAATTACTCCACAACACAAAATAAAAACCAGGACAGCTCTCAGGCCCATGTAGAAAATCTCATGTTTTATAAAAATTAATGTTTAACTTGCCAGCGGACAAGTTCATTAAAATAATTTGGAGACCCACACCACCACAAATTGCAGATAAAATGACACCACTCCAGAACAACACATTGGAACAGCTGCCCCAGAATTTGAAAAATGTTGAGTTTGGGCTACACAATCACAACCAACTCATGGAGAACAGGAACACTGACACTGAACACACTGCACTTCAAACAGAAATAAATACACTGAAAATTCGATTAGCCACAATAAAACAAGAATTGACCAAACAGAACATTCACATGCCAGTACAAGAGGACTCTCACACATACGTAAATGATTTTCAAGGATATTACAAACACCCCACCCACGGCATATGCCAATTCACATCAGAAACGAGCCTCACACACAACTATACAGGCCACAGAGAAATGATAATTACAGAAGACAAACATAACACAACCATTCCCCATACACATCACACAAACAGACAGGCCCCTTACGGGCACAAATACAACAAAGGTGGAAACACAGCACGCAACAACATTTCCAGGTATGCAAGCGTCAGGCAGGGCCCTTAAGAGGTGCACGGGAAATTCAGGACCGCCCATGGAGCGAAACACGCCTGGAAAGAACCGTCTCTCCCGTCGTGAAAGTAAGACGTTTAATTAACACCTGCGAGGCGCTTTTTAGTAAAAGAATTCCGATGCGTTCATATGTGGAAATTGCTAAATTTAATTCACGTCCGGTGAAATTTCAACAACCCCAGGGACAGAAAAGTCAAGTTACACAGCAAAGAGACAAACACGATACCATCGCAACTAGGCTGTCAGGTATCCCCTTCAAATTTCAAAAATACAGGTCACAGGGCAAACAGGAGAATCCCGACACCACACACAAGGCCACTGCGTCATGTCACCAAAACATGGCGCCCGTAAAAGCCGAGACGGTAGACGCTGCGGAAGCGGCGCAGCAAGCAGAGGTCAGGCCCGTGGAATGCACGCATCAGCGCGATTGTGACGTCGGCGCATGCCCAGACTTCATCGGACCACGATCGCTAGCAGCCATGATGTGAGCGCTCTGCTTTTACCAAGGACATCTAGCTGGGGAATGCCCGCTCTTTCCTAATAAAACAGATTACTTCCACACAAATATATACAACAGATTCAAAAAATTTAAAAGACGCTTCGGATTAACGGAAGTCAAACTACGCATCCCATTAACTGATACAACACACAACATCCTACAAATAACCCAAACAAGGAAAACTGTGGCAATGATGACAAGGAGAAACTGAGCCACAATAACACCCAAGCCCCGCTCCGCTGACTGGCAAGGATGAAAGTCAGGCGCAATACGTGCAAACATCGACGCTGTGTGTCCTTGTCCGGCTTGCGGGCAAGTCTTATAATGCGTTGCTCGACATGGGATGCTCGCGTTCTTGCATAGCTACTACACTTACTAACAAACATTACCGGCAAGCAGTCACCGAACAATTTTCATTAGTGGGCGCCACTACAGATAACGAAATACCTAAATACAAAACAAATTTAAATATCAATATAGCAGGTAACAATTTTAACCAGGATTTCCTACTTATTGACAATTTAAAACTGGACATTATATTGGGAGTGGAATTTATCAAAAGATATGACATCGTTCCAGTACTCAACAAAGATATAATATACGTACATTCATACCACAACAACGGTGTTATTAGGATCCCAATAAATACAAACCAACTGCATTACGAATCAAATCATTGTATAGAATATTACATTAATAAAATTGAAGCTCTAGACAACACAAGCGAAACCAAAGCTAGACCAAGCATAAATGAAAAACTACCCGCACATATGAGAGATGAATTACAGAAAGTCCTTGATGTATATAGAGATCGGTTTACAAGCAAAATTACAGAATTAACTGAAACAAAAGACTATGAGATAAAATTAGAATTAACAACAACCAAACCGATTCATACCAGGCTGTACCAAATTAATCCCCAAGTGCACAAACAATTACTGGAACAAATCCAACAGATGCTTGAAGCGCAGATAATAACCCCTTCTCCGAGTCGCCCTACCAAGCAACAAGCCTTGTAATAAAGAAACACCAGGGCGGCATCAGATTCTTAATGGACTTCAGGCTACTCAATCAACATCTTAAAAAATGTTAAATACCCCATCCCCAGAACTGATGACATAATTAATACCTTGCAAAATTCCAAGTACATTTCTTCCATAGATATGTTTAGTGGGTTTTATGCCATCCCAGTAAGGAAGCAGGATAGGGAAAAATTGGTCTTTAGCATGGACGGCGTCTGATTATATGAGTACGCCCGTTTGCCAATGGGGTTGGCCACAAGCCCAAACTACTTTCAAAATTTTGTGGACATCAAGCTTGGGCCCCTCCGCTGGAACACAGCAGTAGCATACATAGACAACATTTTTACTATAGGAAATTCTTTCCAAGAACACATAGACAATATTCAAAAAGTCATGGAAAGACTACGTAAATTTAACATCAATATTAATGCAAAAAATGTCACTTTGCAAAACAAGAGATGAAAATATTATGTCACTATTTAACACCAGAAGGGATACGAACAGACCCCGATAAAATCGAGGCAATAAAACAAATCAAATAGCCCCAACAAAAAACCTTAAGCAATTACGCACGTTTTTCGGGTTCACATCATACCTACAAAGGTACATACTGAATTATGCCAAATTAGCGGAACTACTTACAGATGCTGTAAAATAATCAAAACCATTCACATGGAAAGACGAACACCAGACAGCATTTAATAAACTAAAAACTGCCCTATGAAATACGTCAATACTAAAAACGTTTCAGGACGATCGTAATACTATACTAGCGTGCGACGTGTCACAGACAGCGATAGCCATAGTACTAATGCAAGAGATTCCAGGGTCCAAAGAGCATAATATAATCACATTTGCGTCAAAAAAGCTTTCGCTGAACGAAAAGAAATGGTCAACAACGGAACGTGAGCTTTCGGCCATTAAGTATTTTGTAATATATTTTAAACAGTATTTATATGGTAGAAAATTCACTATTGAAACAGACCACGTCAGCCTTCGATACCTGAAAACAATGGCAGAACATAATGTACGGATATAAAAACTGGCTATTGCATTAATGGAGTATGATTTCGGACCCAGAATAGTCAAAGGAAAGCTAAATACACTGGCGGACGCCATGAGTAGAATCCCTACGACAGGTAAAGCAGATATCACTCACATTAAGGTAGACAATCAACACTATCCAACAAAACCAGAATACATTAACTGCACATCATTTTACAAAGCACTCGCTGAAACTCAACTACAAAATCCACACAAAGCTGAAGAAGTAAAGAATAATATAGCTAAATATATAACCAATAATTGGAATGAAATAAAGCATCTGATTAAACCAGAAATTGTGACAACTGACAAAAGCTGCATAGCAAAGCTAATTATAAATGAGGAATACTTACATCTTGAAGCGAAAGCAAAAATAACAACATACCAAGTTAATTTTGAAATTATAAGGGAAGGCACCACTAAAGTAATTAAGTCAACCTGTATTGACGCAAGACTACAGTGTAAGATCGTGATCTCTACAAAGAATGATCAACCTTTATACCATCACACTTACATACACGACCAGGAATATATTCGGGTCGAAGATGACACTCACCTATTCCTGGCCCCGATCACACAAACACAATTGCCAAAATTCTTAACAGAATATGCCCACGACCCTTACATAGCTCAACTCAAATTGGCACTCACTGAACCACAGAAGGTAACGCCCAAATATTTAAAATTAGCAAGACAGTACAGAATAACTGGAAATGGCGAAATATTTTACAAAGTCCATACCCCCAATGGAGAAGAGAGACTAACGTTAGTACCCCAGTACTACGTACCTGAAATCATTATGGCACACCACGACGTGCTACTAGGCGGGGGACACTTTGGCCAATTTAAAACTCTACAAAAAATATAAAACCTATACCATTGGAACACCATGACCAAAGACGTCAAGAATTACATCAAAAGTTGTCCCACCTGTCAAAAGGTCAACCATAGCAATCAAAAACCAATAGGCCTCGTGACCCCAATTAGAGCACCCCCTATTTTCCATTCTTGGAGCCTTGATGGGACATGCCCACTTCAAACAGCAAAATCAGGAAACAAATACATATTAGTAATGACTGAATTCTTCATATGATATGTAGTGGCAAAACCAGTAAAATCTATAGATGCTACATGTGTGCGAGGTTTATCAAAGATGTCATCTTGAAGTACGGATGTCCTAAATCCATCCTCACAGTCTGCGGAACATCTTTCAATAACGAGTTCATAACGGAGCTACTTCAAAAATTGCAAATAAAAAAACTGCAAACAACAGCATACAACCCGTCATGCAATGGGATGACGGAACAAGTAAATAAAGTCCTGTCACAGCAACTTACAGCATGTGCAAATGAGGACCAAGCTCACTGGGACAAATATGTCCAATATATAGTTTTTAATTACAATTCAACCATGAATAGAAGCACAAAGTATTCCCCGTTTTTTTTACTACATGGCGTAGAAGCCGTTCAGCCAAGCCATGTCGTTGCCCACACCTTCTCACAACGTGCAGAGGACTGGTGTGAACAGCTGCACCAAGCCCGTCAACAGGCACCAGTGAATTTAATAGAATCACAAAATTCACAAAAAGAACTTTTTGATAAGAGATTTCGCTCAAATGACCTAAAAGTAGGACAATACGTATGGGTCAAGAATCATGCCCAACAGAAGGCACTAACCTTCAAATATCACAGACCATACAGGATACACGACATATTGGGACCATCGAAAATATAGATTGAAATGAAAAAGCGAGGGTTAGCTAAAATAGATACAGTTAATACAAGAAATATTAAAGTTGCGAATATAAGAAATTAACACTAATATGTATGTTACAGGTAACGAGTGTTTGAAATGGGAAATACGAGCAAGGGGTGCTGCCGTTATTCACATGCCACATAGCGTCTGCATCCAATGAGGCTTCCTTTCAACAGCCATGCCGGGTGGCAGCAAGACAACAAGCAAGCCACCATTCCACATCAACCCAGCAAAGATAACATTGCAGTTCAGCAAGAGGAGTAACTGCCTCGCTCGACTGCAACAGGGTATAATCGCCGGCGCGAGAGATTGGTGACAGCGCATGGCGATGTCGCCAGTGAAACATTGCTGTTACAATTAAAGAGATACCAAAACCTGTGTTCATTAAGTGCCATGTATGTTCCCCATCCCTTTATTTCAACTACAGCATACAAGCCAAGAGACAGCGAGCGTAGCCAAGGGTGGTTTAGGTGAAAGTATTTAATAATGTAGTGCAAACAGAATAATTGCTTCCTTACTTGTTTTCAGCCAATAATGGCAATATTTTCAAGGGAAAGATACCTAGAATTAAAGATTAAATAAACACTTCAGGTTAAATGTACGTATAGTTTAACTAAAGTACTGTAAGTACATAAGCTGTTCCACCATTATAATTCTGATGGTAGCGCTAGTCGGCATTTATTATAACTTTATAGAAATCGCTATTCACATGAATAATATGGCCAAAGCGGCACAACCATAAAATGAGATAGTTGTCACATGGGCAGGCAACTCGGTAATTAAACTAGCTCCCTCCAAGTTGCTAATGGAAACTAGCGGTTACTCTTACGGGAGAATAATATTGAGAGACAACATGAAATACAAGGCACGTGCTCACAGGCACTTTGCAAATATTGTTAAGATGTTTTAAGGCACGTAGCAGGCTAAAAAGTTATGAGAAAACATGCATAAATGCAGAATTAGTAGTCTTTCTTGCGTGCCACATAAAGAAATATGTATATAAAATCAGTGGTTTAATACCACAGCTCTCAAATACTGGCAAGGCGCGCATTTTCGTAGAACGGTGGACATTGCGACACTCAGTGCTACCTAGCGGGCAAAGTCAGAACAGCTGACTATCACGTTGCAACCATAGGCATGCTTGCCGCAACAGCGAATGTATAGAGAGCAGCACATACGCACACCCATGGCCAAGGTACCTTTTAATCACAGCCGCGCACAATTCTCACCATAGCAGTAAGGACGGGGCCCCAAGGAATAAATATGTCAATACCCGTAAATAAGGAGTTAGTTTATATATTAACCATGTACAAATTCATCACAGTGCAAAATGTAAAGTACATTGCAAATTATTTTATGTAATTACGCAAAGTTAACCAACAACAGCAAAACTAGAAGGAATTGATATACTCAATTAAGTAACATGTAATACTTCAATCACTGTTCAAATTAAGTCTACTATAAACCTACGGCACTATTGCCCACTGTTGTGTTTTAAAAAAGCTCTACCCACAATCCTCCACCTCATGTGTTCGACGCCAGGTTCACAAGTACATTTCATTTCCTAAGGGGTTAAAAATAATTCCAAAGCGGAGTCGAGCACTACTTTCCCCTTCTTGTCAAACCAACATGCAAGCAATAGCAACAGATTATTACATTAAGGTGCTGGCACAAAACACATTTAGAAGCAGCAAATTAATGATTTTGTCATCAATTAGAGCACAAGTGTAATGTAAAATACTGACACTGAAACCCCAAACAGAGGTTAAAGCAACCACAAAAATGTAAATAGATTTTTATAATAAGACTGAGTAGAATAGAATACTATGTTAGGAACTAACTTATATTCTGGCAACCCAGAATAAAGCACCTTAAAATCATAAGCTAAATCTATATATTGTACCACGTTCACATCAATAAATTGTAAAAAGTGTATCTTAAACAAATCACGCAAAGTGAATAACTTCACCGGTGCCACGTCAGCACATATCAGCTGCCGCTAATGTAACGCAAGCCCGACCCTACGTGCCTGACACCCCCTTAAGGAGTCATCAAAAGAGGGGAGGGTTATGACATCCTTCAGTTAAACACAGCTACAAACCAGCAACATGCTTCACAGCAGCTCTTTACGATGGGCTCCACCAAAGCACAGCTATACCACCCCAAAGCTCAACTCTCTGACCTGACCTGGCCCGATCCCCTGCACCGTACCACCCGTATTCGAGATGAGGACGTCTGGATGCTTGAAAGAGAGGAAGCCATGCTGGGACCAGCTCCTGCGAGGGCAGCCCAGTGAAGTGCTGCGGCGAGGAGCGAGGTAGGGCAACCTTCGTCAGCTGAAACTCTGTTTTTAATAACAGACCTCGGGAGATCGAGCACGAGGTCAGAGGGGTTGTAAATAAGCTCAGGGCGCTGGAGACTCTGCGCGCCATCTTGCCTGCTGCCGCCGGAGGCGCTGCCCGTAAGATGCCCAGACGAGAGGACCGCAGCCCGAGGTCCGCCAACTAAACCCAACGAGAGCCCGTTGTCGAGAAAGCTGTGCTGCTGTGATGAGACCTTGGGTAAATATTGAATCCCTGGTAGGGTGACGTAAGGCACTGTAGGGCGCGGGACTCACGACAGCCTAAGCTCTTTAAAGCATTGCTTAACCAATTCAAATTAAAGCTAATCCAAGCTTGACTTGGGGCATCAGCGCCCTGTTGAGCTATTACTGAACTGAACGACTTGCGTATTGAATATTTGTAGAAATTGCTACCTGTTTGAAGATCCTACTTGAGGCTTAGTTGTAACTGTTTAATAAATTAATAAAAGTAGTATTTTGTTTATGAGTGCTTTATCCTTGAGCTACCTCAATCCCCCTAGTTAATGCATGGTCAGCTCCCACAGGAGAGGCCACAGCAATGTGTTTCCAGCTGAGAGATAGTAAAGAAATTTTTTTTTCTTAGTTGTCAGTGATTATCGGTTATGATAATTTTTTAAATCTTTACATGAACAATGGCCTCTTGTGGATAATGATGTTATCATGTGCTGTATTTCACTGTCACCTTGTCAGCTTCAGTGTACGTAATGGCATTCAGAAAATACAGGGTTCTCACGAAGTGAGTGTTTGGCTAACACTGCATGAAATGATGCTACACAGTAATTATCTGTTGTAACAATAGTTTGCTATAGCAATACAGTAACATATTTTGCCCTTGTCAGTTGTGATTATCAGGATCCACTGCAATTCACAAAAGAAGTTTTTGTGCCAGAGACAATTAAACACAGGTAAAAAAAAAACACTTCCAACAAAATGTTCGGGTATTTTAAGAGTCAAAATTAGTTAGTTTAAATTTTACACAAATAGCAATAAAGTAATTCCCAGGAACTGCGGAACTTTGTAAAAACAGGTATTTACTGGAACTTGCTGCAAGGTGTCGACTGTTATTTTCTGAAGCTTGATTGTTCCTGTATTTGTTTATTGTGACTTTCCGGGAACCATTTAAACTGTTGCTCACCATTCTTTCCATTACTTTCGCTACAATGCTGATCAGTGAAAATGGATGACAGCTTCGTAGTACATTTGTTTTAAGTATGATTTCAACTTTTCTTCAAACTGATCGAAATTATATGTTTCAAATAATGATACGTACTGCACCAGAGCTTTTATGCAATTTGACTTGGTGATGTGGTTGTTCAAATAAATATATTTAACTGCTTTTTTTTTTTAGTTTTAGTTTCATCTCTTAGTTATTGCTGTTATGTGTAATATGCTGGCTTGAGGCAGCAACAGATTTCTTAAAAGCATTAGTAACTGTGTTTGTGATCTGTGAGACACTTCCCAAAGCATTCAGCTGGCCAGGCCATTTTGTTACAAATAGGTTACATGTAATCATTTAATAAGTCTATTGTGTACTTTCTTACCATATTTCATAAACAAACATAATATTTAAAAATATTTTATTGAAAAAGTATTAGTAAATTTATATTACTCATCTTCACATCTGATGAAACCAATAACAAATAAAGACTTTTTTTTTTCCTTCTATCTAGCACTTAACATTTTCTCATGCCTGATTTCTGAGCAAGAATGTACATGTCAATTCAATAAATTAAACTATATTGGCTATAAAAGTGTTTAATATAAAAAAAAGTCTTCTCTGCCCAACTACCCTACATTCTGAATGGGACCAACTCCTTTCATGTAAAATTTTAACTCATAAAGTGTATACCAGGGAAATAGTTACTCATATCTCTTGAAAATTAATACCCTAAAAAGAAACGAAACTTCTATACATCTTTTATGCAGTAACCACCTATGTTCTAGACAATGTCAACAGGAGAAAACATCCCAAAGGGAACAAAATAAATTTCAACACTGACTGAAAAACTGAAAGTAAACTTTATTCTTTAACAGTACTATTTACAACATCAAACATTGTTGTCAGAGCTCCAAAAGAATAATTACTTCTTTGGAACTGTGAACAAGACTATAAAGATTGAAAGGAGAATTCCTAGAACATGCAGCAATGGCATTTTTGCTCCCGAGGACCATCAGTATCCTCAGTGTCCAATGAACATACTGAGTCCAAAACATAATTTCATGTCGGGGACACTAGAGTAATAGTAATGTGCCTGCAATGTGCACTAACCACGTAATAGTGCAGGTGAGGTGTTACCTACCCATGGACACTTCCAGCGGGGTCAATGTAGAGTCTGCACTTAAGGCCTCACCTAAACGCTGCTGTATCCCAGGGCACATTTGCACAGACTGATACGCAGAATGTTCACAGCCGCTGGCAAGCCATTCCTTCCTGTAGCGGTCGACACCATTGGAGCACCTTCCAATACCAGGACACCAACTGCACTGCAAGGGCAATACATGCATCAGCCCAGCACTTACTACACACACAAACACTAACGATAAATGGTAATATATGGCAGAAATAGGCAGCCAGGATACTAATTACATTTGAAAAGGAGACAAAAAAAACATAAGTACTCAAAACTTTGTGTATGTGTGCGCATGTTGTCTACCGCGAGTGAGTACTTTCGTTTCTGTACCCTTTCCAATATGTAACCACAGAGACAATAAATGAATTCCTTGGCTGGTAAACATGTTTCATGCCATCAAATGCTATATATATATATATATATATATATATATATATATATATATATATATATATATATATATATATATATATATATATATATCTCTCTCTCTCTCTCTCTCTCTCTTACTGAAATTATAATACACGTAAGAGAATACAATAGATTCGCGAGCCTAGGATTTTTAGTTCCGAGCTGAGTCTGAGTGATCCTTTTGGCAAGTTCCTGAACATTAAGTCGAGCATGAACTCAAGCTCTTTTATTACAAACAAAAAGTAAGTTTTATAAAAAAGAAAATAGTTCAGCCAACAGTATTCATGTAAAAAAAAAAAAACCCACTTAAGTTTTAATTAAAATATTGTTACACATCGCCAAGGTCGTAACAGAGTTCATAATGAATGGAGGTCTTTAAAAAAAAAGTTTCAATTTTCCAAAATTTATTTATAATACTATAAAAATACACGCAGCTATTTTTTACAACATTAGACTACCTAGCTCTACTATAAACAATTATTATTCTCAGTGAATGCAGTATTTAGTGCCAATTATAAATTCTAATGAAAGTCTTAACCACTGGCTATATATTGGTTACAATCAATTAATTCACACTAATTATTTACACATACTCAATTCCAACTGTCTATTGCCATCATTCCAAATGTCCTGTCATTCACGCATCCAGTCCCATAGTTTCGCCAGTCAGTCTAACTTCCCACTGTACTGATGCTCACAAACTTCACTCTCACTGATCATCGTCATCACCGCTTGTCATTTCAATGGCTCTGCACACCTGGTCCCTTTAATGGCATAAAATCTTCAGACTCTCAACTAAGAGGCTCGTCCTGCTTATATAGACCTACCGGCTCGGTTCAGAAGGTTCCCTACACCCTGGGTCAGGCTGAGGGAGGGCAGGGGCAAAAACCAGAACATTATTGCAACAATAATCCAAGAAATTCAATCTCCAAGGACAGAAGTAGCAAATGCCACAATACGATTATCGCAGAACGTGCAGCAACCTCTCTTTTGTAAACCTGAGTTACAAGGATGCCCTTGACACACGGTACCTTGCACATTCAAATAGAAGGGAAAGGGAAAATGCAGAGCAGAAGCATATAACACTGTCCCCTCCTCAAGTCTGTTTGTCTTGAATAAACTCTGCTACATCTGGACCTTCATAAAGTGCAAGTCAGTTGATGTGGACAATCTTAGGCTTCACCCCAGAGCATTGACAACAATTCCACCTCCCCATTATTGATTTGCTTCAGAATCCTGTAGGGGCCTTCCCAACATTTTTGTAGCTTCAAACAATACTGTTTCTGCCTCTGTGCGTTGTACAGCAACACCAGTTGTCCTTTAAATGCCATGCCCAACATTCTACTGTCATACTACGTCTTCATCCTGTCACTATTTATTCTGAGGTGTTCTCAGGCAAAATCATGAACACCAACTAGTCAGTGATGTAATTCACTGGCATTTGGGGCACCAGGTTCTTCTTCTGTCTGCCAACCAAACAGCAGGTCACTACAGAGGCGTAGCTATCTCCCAAACAGTATACTTTATGGTGTTAATCTTGTTGACTCGTAAACTGCAAAGTAATAAACAATTTGAATCCCAGTTGTTTTGGTTGTTTGCCACAGAGACAGACAAGTATTGCTCAAGAGTGCAATTAAGCCTCTTGATCATTCATTAGACTTAAATGTAAGGCAGTAGTCATAGTCTTTTTCACCCCAGAATTTTCGTAAAATCCTGGAACACAGCAGCTACAAAATTTTGGCCCCCCCAAACCTTGAGAAGACATGCTCTACAAGTACATCTGCTATAATATGTGCTTTTTGGTTTGAGAAAGGAATGACATCAAGCAACTTATTAATGTAATCTCGGACCACCAGTCAATATTATTACCTCTCTCTGTGGCAGACAAGGGGTCTAGAATATCTACCACCATCATCTCAAAGGAAGCCCCTATTATATTTTTGGAGGTGACCTAGTCTCTGGTCTCTTACTCGCAGTGCAGGTGTCGCACATTCGGCACCACTTCTCAACATCCTCCAGACATTGAAGACAGTAGAATATCAGTCTAAATCTGTCGAAAGTCTTATTAGTACCCTATAGTGACCGCCTGCTGCAGTACTATCCAGTTTCTTTAAGAATTCGGGAAACCTGCATTTTGGAAGGACCAATTGTAAGCATCCGTGTTTCCTATCATTACTTTCCCATCTCCTATAAAGCACACCATTCTTCAATACAAAATAATTTCACTGTGCCCCATATGTTTTGACTGCTGTTCTCAGACTAGATTTCTGTTCCCATTTTGGCAGACAGCCAGCTTCTTTCCAATGCAAATTGGGATAATTTATCTCATCTTTCCTAATATCCTTATCACTCACTCCATGTAGGTGACCCATCACAAGATACAGAATCTTGAATTCTTTTTCTCTTTACATTCAGCGACTAACAACTCTTTTCTTCATGACATTTGCAATGAAAAAAAAAATGGTTCACATGGCCTCCTAGAAAATGCCTCTGCATTGCTATAAAGGCATCCAGATCTGTGCTGTATTTCAAAGTCATATTCTTGAAGATGCTGTATCCACCATGCTATTTGACCTTTGGGGTTCTTGAAATTTAGTAGCCAAAGAAATTAAACATGGTCAGTTCTTAGAATAAAATGTCTGTCATAAAGGTAGGGGTGGAAGTGTGAAATTGTCTTCACCATGGCTAGAAACTCCCTGCATGTAAAACAGTAATTTCTCTCAGGCTTGGGCAATACCTTACTGAAGTATTCTAGTTGTATCTCCTTCCCATTCTAAATCTGAGATAACAGCTCCGATGCCTTATCACTAGCATCAGTATCCAGAATTAATGTGCCCTACCAGTTTGGGAATCCCAAGCCTAGGGAAAATATCAGGGCTTCCTTTAGCTTACTAAAAGCAACTTCACACTCAGTGGTCCAATAAAATTTCCATATTGCCTCACTCAGTTTATATAGTGGTTTTGTGATCATGACGAACCCAGATATAAATTGACGGTAATAGGCACATTATCCTATAAAATTCCACACTTAGGTTTTGTCAGATAGTGGTAGCCAGTCTCTGGTGGCCGCTGAAGATCTCTAGCAGTTCTTGGAGAAGACCGTGAGGGTCCAAGGTGCAGTAGAGAGCCCCAGCACAGAAGTGTTGAGGTGAGCTACTGGAGAAGTTAACTGGCATCTTCGGTCGCGCATTGCCTTATATTGTGCGCTCGACCGACCCATGTCTGGGCTGGAGTGGAAGGTGTGACGTCTGTCTGGAGAGAGTGTGGTCGGAGAACTACCCTTGCTCTCGGCTATATGGCTTCGGGTGCTCAGCCATCTTCGGAAAGCTTGGAGACACACTGGCAAGCAGGTGCTACAGGGAGGCTGACCTGTTTCGCTGCCGCTTGGAAACTATGCTTATTTCACGTGCTAGGATCGCCTGCTAGGGTTGGAGCGATCCTGTGCGCACTTGTGAATAACGTGTTGGGTTTGACCGTTCCTCGGGATATGTAGAAGCTACGCGAATAGTACGAGGAAGTTGGGTCTGGAACGTCAGGAAATACCACGTGTCTGTAACTGTCCCTGCATGGGAACAATCCTGTAGCCATCTATGATTGTGGTTCCTGGTAGATGTAACATGTCAGGATGAGTCAGAGTCATGTTTTATATAACTCATGTAAGCGGCATGCATCAATTATTCCCCCTCCCCCCTTGGTTCGACGGAGGCTCATCCATCATTTTGTTAAAGGTGGAGTAGAGAACAGCAGAACTAATCCCCCCTCTCTGGAAGGATTGGAAGGTCTAAGTATAATGGAACCTTGAAAAAATTTTTTAGGTTAGGTAGGTGAACCCCTTAACTCTGGGTCAGTTGGCATCTGTCTTTGCGGTCCTTCTGTGTGCTGGGGCCTCTCGCAATCACGTTGTGCCAGGTGGGGCAGCAGCTCTAGTTCTGTCTCTCTCTGGCGTGCTGTTTCTCTCTCTTCCCCCTTCATCCGCATAGCCGGCCGGTGTCAAGAGCTCTGCTAATGCGTTTGACCCTTGTGGTGAGGGAATTACTGTCAAGAATGACACGGTGTACTGGGTGTCCCTTGACCTCTGTTATTATATGATATACAAGTATTATTTACAACACTACCTAAGGAAAAAAATATTTACATAAAAGATGGCACGTTTAAAATGATTGGGATTAAAATATATGTACAATGCCTTACTCGTGGAAGGCAGAGAGGAAACAAACTATCGCTTACAGTGGTGCATTAGTTTGGAAGAAACCATACATTCTTTTATAGGCAACCTATGGGTCTCATCGCAAGCACAACAGTTACGAGTGACATAATAGAAGGTTACCAATCCCAGGCCTTCTGTCACCCGGGACTGACTAGCCACTAATTCAAAGTGAGTACCCTTTAATAAAATAAACTAATACGAAAACACACATTGTACGGATGTCACCACACATTCTAACTTATGAATTAAATATAGAAACACTTTCAAATTTAAACTTTGTACTTTTGAGTTGTTTGATCAGAGTAGTAAAAAGCCTTGAGACTTGGTTCTGGGTTCGTGAGCCTCTCGAAATATAAAAAAAATAAAGGTACAATTAGTAAAAACCAAGAAACTTAAACATGAAAGTACACAAGTACACTGCGACAGATATAGGTAATGCAAAAATTTCACATAAATCTTCTTGGTGATTGCAATAAGCAAGTCTTTGATTGGGATCCCGTAGGATCTTATATCTTCACATATGACACTAAGAAAACTCATAGTTATATATAATGATGTACCTACACATCAAATAAATGAAACTAGAAAAACCAACCTAACTTATTCTCTCCACTGAGGGAGTCCATTTCTACCGTACTACTGTCTGTACAATGGTGAAGTCTTTTTATCATGTGATCACAGGCACTTTGGGACACGTCTATCAGTGATAGTGTAAGCACTGGTACTGTGGAGAGCGTCTTTAAGTGCTAGCAGATGGATGCAAGAGAGTGAAGAGGATGCATAGAGCAAAACCAATTTTGCCCACACCAGCAAGCACCCGCGACCTCAACTTTTTTTGTATGTGATGTAACTTCAAGTACTTTCGGCTGACAAACTTTGTTGTACCAAATTATTTCCGGTGGTGTGGGAGGTCATTAGGGTGTCAGGAGGGAAATAATTTTCCCTCCTGCCTTTGTAAATTATCTCGCGATGCAAGTTTTCGGAGTGAACTAATTCATTGATTACTACGGCACTGTTATGTTTCGCTTGGCTCGTTCATAATCTAACTGTTTGTGATAATGCAATACTGTATGAGGGTGGACCTTTTATGTGGAATTTAAAAATAAAAAGGAAATACTCAGAGACTGAGAACTTTTTTTTCTAATGTTAACATGGCAAAGATAAGTCTCGTGACTACTTATACAGTAAACCCGAGCTGTGATGTTCAGTCATTTTAACGACCGTGATGTTCAAAGCTATAGGGCACAAGTTGTCCCATTCTGTTTTCATCCCTGTTGAATATGCGGACCTTTGAAAAAAATAAAAAAGTATATCTTTACATTTAATCTGTTCTGCATTATATAATCTCTCTTCATTCTGATTGTCATTAAAATTAGGATGAAAAGGGGCACTAAGTGTCAATACAGTGTTTTGGCAGTGCAATGTAAAAAAATAGAAAAATAGAAAAATTCACAATTAAGCAATTATATAAATAAAAATAAATAAAAATTTACTTACTGTTCTGCAATGTGAAATCTATAAACAGTTAAATTTAAGAAAAATCAAAGGTAAAATTTATGAGGAGATGGTTTAAGTCATGTTATTACATGTAATTGTAACCAATCTGTAATGTCCGCAAGTTTGAAGATAATGCAACTGTTTCATGAGATTGCATCATACAGATAAGCACACAATTAGACATATCCTGCTTGGAGCTTCAGTCTTTCGTTGCCTGTCCTGGCGGCATGTTTTGTATTCAGTTCAAGTGTCAGTGGAGTGTTCTGTTGACGGTTTTGTTAAGGATGAGTGTCATAAATTTGTTTACTCTAGATCATCAGAGTTAATAATTGAAAGTGGTGTAAGTGATGAAATAAAATCATTACTTATGCTTAGAAGAGGTGTGGATGAAATCGTAAATATCT
The DNA here is from genome assembly GCA_029891345.1 of Dryococelus australis. Taxonomy (NCBI): domain Eukaryota; kingdom Metazoa; phylum Arthropoda; class Insecta; order Phasmatodea; family Phasmatidae; genus Dryococelus; species Dryococelus australis. Next base: position 166,237,262 of record CM056993.1, read on the forward strand.
GTACACACCATTACAAGAAATATGTTGACAAGTTCTTTCATTTATATGATAATAAGTGTTGTTACGCATTTGTCATGCACAAGAAACCTATTTTGAAATCCATAATAGAAATCACTAAGCAGCTGTCTGCTAAACATGAACATCTGAAACTTGATGCCCGGGGTGCACTTAAAGCACATCGTGTCTCAGGCAGACTATCCCCAGAGTCTGACATACTGGAATACTGTAATTGGGCACCACGGGGTGATTACTGCGACTCCCCGAAGTCGTGAAAGAAAAGAGTAGAGAGAGAAAAAAATATCTCCCCTGCAGGGAGCGGCAGAACCGACACACGCTTCATGCATGGGAAAAACAGGGGGGGGGGGGGGCTGGCTAGGTCCAGCTCCCAAGCCTGAAGTATATTAAACTTATGGTCCCTGTCGAGGTGCCAATTTGATGCGTAGTCAAACACGACCAACGTGGGTGACTAAATAACAAGGGGGGGGGGGGGGGGAGGGTCTGGCTTGGTACAACTCCCAAGTCTTGGCTATATGGAGTTTATGGCCCTGCGTTGGGCGCCAATTTGACGCGTGTGGTACTTCCTGTGGTGAGAGGGATGGAGGATTGAGATAGTCCTCTCAATATTCTCTGGTGGTCGGGTTTTCTCGCTTTCTGTTGCCGTTGTGGCATGCTAGGCAATTTGTTAGCATTTTGGCTGCCCTCACGGAATTGACTAAGCGGAGGGGCGTTCAACCCCAAGGTTATACATACGGTCAAGCTGTCCCTCTCGGGCAGTCTTGTCCGCCTGACCATGAGAGTCGTCATTAGCTGAGACACCAGCTGTCTTGATGAAGAGAATGCTCAGTCGGAGATATGATGAGTTGGTGTTATGATGGCAATCAAGCTGGGGCTTACTGGGTTAATCCGCCGCGGCCTCGTCGGCTGTCGAGCGGCTGCGAAATTGGCAGGGGTTTTTGTGACAGTAGTAACTGAAGGGGGATTTGATGGGGATGCAAACCCATATGAATTTTCCCGAAGCCACTTTCACAGTACAGCAACAGGGGAGAGTCTCGGTTTCCGGGTATCGAACCCGAATTACTTTAACTGATGACAACTTTACTATACTGGTCCGTTCAGAGGGTAGGCGTATGTGCGGCTCAACAGGTCTAATGCTCAATGTGTTGGGGTATGATTCTATGCCACCTAACATAGTTTCCTCAAGCTTGGCAATATCTTCTGAGGGACACCACCCTAACCACTGTTTCAACGGGGTCACGCAATCCAGAGGAATAATTATGCTGTAATCCAGGGTTTCATAGGCACGTTCTGGTGGGGTTAACGCACTTGAAACCTGTACTAACTGGTTTAAATGAGCTTGGGTAATAGTGGCACGTCTTTCATGTTTCCTCTGACGGCTTCCTAATCCACTGTGTTGTCTGCGTATTGAAAAAGAATAGGAGAGTAGCTTAGAAATAGGACTGGCTACAAGGTTGGTAGGCAACAATTCAGGGTGGAGCAAAATTTCAAATCACACCCGTAGACCTGCTGTTGGCTAATCAACTCTCGCAACTAGACCTAAGACCCTTGACGATATTCAGTTCACTGCATTGCCGAGCACGAAGCGAATAATTTAAGTGAAGAAGTTACTACGCTATTAATCTAACCTGCAACCACTGGAGTCAATGGAAGTTGACAGAAGTTAGGGTATAGGGTAGAGATAGAGGAGATTACCGTGGACGAGGATTGCTGTCCCTGGTACGGTCAGTTGAAGGAAACCTTGTCCAAGCTGGGGCTGAAGTGCTGGCAGTCTTCTTCAAGCTGCTGGCTGAAGGTAGAGGTTCAAGCCCTGGTTGGGCTTCAGAGGAGAGGAGAGAGTCTTCTGCAGACTGGAGGAGAGCTCGCGAACCTATGTGGCCGGCAAGCCCGGCGTCTCTGCTGGACCATGGTGCTGGACTTCTATTTATATAAAAATCACCCTGTATCAGCAATTCTCCTAGGGCAGGGGAGGGGGGGGGGGGGGTATCATAGCCTTTTGACACAGGGGCTGGTTTATCTGCTACAGGAGCACCACTCAATTTCTTATCGCCCCTAGTGGAGGCAATGACATTTTCATGCACCCCGGATTGAGGCAGGCGAGTAGTGACATCAGAAGGTCACGGGGGTACTGCTATCTCTAGGGTTGTTTGGAACTTCTAGGCCAGCAGGGTAGCGTAGTAGAATTTCAAATAATAATTTTATTCTATTCATTTGGAAGGCGACTGCACCGCATTCTTACTCGTTCGTGGAAAAACGTAATTTCAGAAGTGGAATTCAATCATTGTTGATGATTAACCATTGCAGGAATTCTTTTTAATTTATTATTTTCCAGCCTATGTTGGCTAATGAATGATTTTGCCTCGTGCTTGGCGCACGCAGATGGGGTGGAGTCGGCCGCAGAGTACGCCTCTCAGTGACGCAGTATCTGCCATGAGTCAACATTGATGATATAATATGGTGTACAGTGATGATTTGGAATCCCATCTGTTCCATCTGCATCAGGTGTTTAAGATGCGGGAAGTAGGATTAACTGTTAATCCTGACAAGATGACCTTGGGGTCTAGTATGGTCAGATTTTTGGGTAACCTACTCTGTGAAGATCCACTGATGATCGACCCTGATTGTGTTACCCCTATTTTAAATTTCCCTCTCACTCATGAACACTGAAGGGAGTTCAAAATTTTTAGGTCTTCTGGACTACTACTCCCAATTTATTGAACACTTTTCTGAATTGGCTGTACCCATTAATTTTTTGAAAAAGAAGGTAGTACAGTTTTCCTGGGGTCAGGAGCAGGAATAGGCCTTTACTGTGTTGAAAGAGAAGTTATCATCCCCTCTGGTATTACATCTACCGGACTTTTCCCACAGATTTTGAGAGCAGGTTGATGCATCGTTGCTGGCTTCAGGCACTGTTCCAAGTCAACGAACCAATTTAGGTTTAGCTCCTATTGCTTTTGCCAGACGTAGCCTCACTGAACCAAAATGAAAGTGGGTTATATATGAGAAGGAAACCTTGGCTTGCATATTTGGGTTAGAAAAATTCACATTGTATATCAAGCACAATGAGTGTGATCGGTATACAGATAATAAGGTGCTTAGTAGGGTTTTTAAAGACCCCCAACAAATGCGTAAGTTAGGTCGATGGGTCATGCATTTGTCACATTTTCAATTTAAGGTTCATCATGTTCGCGGTTCTGATAATCAAGGAGCTTGACACAGAGGGTTCTCAGAGCCTTAAACAGGGCTTCCCGGAGTTTTTTGTTAAATTGTGCCAGGTTCAGGCAAGTGATCCCTTTTGCAACTGGGTTATAATGTAAAATAGATTGAGTGCTGGAGTGGAGCTTCCCTATGTGGAGGAGAGTGGTGTCTTGTATTTCACCAATAAAAATGGACATGCTCGCAAAGAATGTTGTTCCGGAATTAAGGCCCATGATTCTCTCTTAATTTCATGATTCAGTATTTGACGGGCATTTCTGTTTGTTATTCTGTTGCCACTCTGTAACATGAAGGCTTCTTCTTTAGTGAAGGCACTTGCTGATTAGGTCTGGAAAGTTTTTAGTGCACCAGTTGAAATTGTTACCGATAATGCTAAATACTTTACCTCAAATAGGGTATTTTCAAGAATATGTGTTTTCATTGGGCGATTAACATTTCACCTATAGCCCTTACTATCCTTACTAGGACCATACCAAGTGGGATCAAGACCTAGACTTTATTAATGTCTGTTTAAATAGCACTTATCGCTCCTTTAGAAAGGCTCATGTATCCCTGTTAAAGGATAATAAGCCATGTAATTGAGTGTCTATTGTCCTTAGTGTATATCTATTTGCAGCACAGCCTGTTATTTTGTAAGTGCACATTTGTATCCTTGTTAATTATGTTAATTTTTATTATTACTTGTAACTGGTTGGTTCCTGCCTCTGACCGAGTCATGCTGAGACCACCCTGCTACGCCGAGCTCTACTGTTTGGGAACTGCTCGAGTGTACAACTAAAGAAATTTAGCCCCTGTTGGTTACACCTAATGCAACCCTACTGACACCTGTGTGATGCTGTTCCTCTGTGCCCGAGAAGTATCTGGATCTCTTGGTGCTCAGATGTCTTCAGACTCTTGGTTACCTGCCGTCTCTGGAGATCGCAAGATGATGGAGTTGATCAATCCCTCGTATGGTGTGGCAAATGGACTTTGACCTACATGTTACTGTGTTTTCTATCAACCTATTAACTGTCTACTGTTATTCTACGTTTCTGTTTCTACTGTACTATGCGTTCGAGTTTCTACATTGTTTCTTCTGTGAACTATGTGTACAATCTAATTACATGAATTTTGACTTTGAGAGACTAGTCCCAGGGCACAGGTTCTGGGGTGGACGCTGTGACATTAGCGTCTTCGTGTTAAGTTTATCAGCGCCATCTACTTCTGTGCAGTGGTGTACTCTTTGCTAGGATCGGATCCCCTCCTCTTTCCTCCCAGTTCTCCCTCACTGCTTTCCCTTTTGTGTGTCATACTTTTTGATTGATCATGGTAGTTTAATGAAGGCCTTGCACAGCCTCACTTTGTCTACTTAATGATGCCCTTCAGACGTCTGTTACGTTATGCTGCTATCCTACGTCTGCAAGATCTTCGTTTGTTCCTGATGGCTTAGTTTCAGCTGAGGTCAAACACCATTACCATGTTTTCGAGCTGACATTTTTCTAGACAATCTACAGAGTATTGGAGAACTTAAAAAACGGTGAGTCATAGAAAATGTTAAGTTTGTGGTAGAATTTTTAAATGTTTGGTAATTTGTGTGGCAAGTGGTGTTGTATCTTGGGTGTGCAGTAGTGCTAGTCCATTTCAAAATTTGGGTTTTGGATGCCTTTCCAAATTACATTTTATCTTAACTATTGTGTCACGTTAATGTGTGTCCTTTATTTACGTGTTGTTGTGTTCGTCCTTGTTTACCGCCTAAGTTTAAATAATGTTTATTATTTCACTGCTTCTAAGACTTCATTGTTAGAGCGTTAATATTTTTAATTGGTTGCTGTTTGTTTTTGTAAATTTTTTATCGGTCGGAGCTTTGACAGGTCCCAAACTACTGCCCCTTATTGTAACTATTTCAATTGCTTTTAATATTATTTGATTGGAAATGGAGACTTTGATGGGTAATTCTTGCTGCCCTCCTACCTGTAGTATTTTAAAGTTAAATGGTGCTTAGACTATGGAAAATAGGAAAAATAGATGAACTAAAACATGTAGTTCCAAAAGTTTCAGAAATGTGTAGGGGTAGGTCACTTGAACAACATAAAATAAAGTCCCATAGATTTTCAGGCCCGCGAGGGGGAGAGGGAAGGGGGGAGGTTTAAAGGTCCCTATTTTAAGTTTTCCACTTATAACTTGAAAACGGTGCGTCACACAGAAAATTTATACACAAGCAAAATGAAAGAGAATTAAATTCCCTACAAAATAGCATATACAAGTTTGTTCCTACCTGTTATAGTTTCCAAGATATCTGCCAGCAAAAATGGATAATTTATGTAAAAAGTTGTTTTGCCTCACATTTTTAGTCAAGCAAGTATCCACTGCTCATCTATCTGTGGATGCGATGGAGCATGTATGAACAGCGCACCAATATGAGAAGAAGACGTGTAAGATGATTAAGATTTTATGGGTTTTGAAGATATGACTCAACTTTGAAGATATTTTGATAAATTACTTACTTAATATTTTCTACCTTTTTTTTGTGAAAATAAAATGATTTTGTTCTAATTTCTGTTTCATTACTTTATTCCTACCTGGTATATTAGCAAATTTTTTGAAGAATGTGATTTTTTCCTATATTGACAACATGTATTTTTGGATGATTACATAGGTACCTACATGTATGTACAGTGGCCATTACTTATTCGGACATATCAGGCAGTAACCTTCATTTCCATATTATATACTTTATATACCCACTGAACCGAACAAAAAACATGGTATATACGTCTGTTCTGAACTAACTAATACGTCCCGTTAACCAATTTGTCTCTTTAAACCGGTGTCCCCAATTACCAATTTCCACGGTACGTACTATGTACATACAGTAAAACCCCTCCATTACGACGCCATTTATTACGACCACCTCTATATTACGACCCAATCCCGAGGAACCGTAAAAAGTTTGGGTCGAAAATATGAGGCACGTCTAAAAATAGATACAGTAATCCCTCCCCAACCACGGTATATTCAAACACTGTTTCAGTTATGCATGGATTTGTTTTTGTAGACCTATTCTTCAACGGCGGTACAAGTTTCTATTATCCGCGGTTTTCAGTCTATGGAAAACTGGCCCTTTACCGGTGTTAATGGTCACCCATTTCTCAAAACTTTGACAGTCGTTCTAAGCAGCGTGAATCACTAAATTACTTCAAGTCAGAAGGTGATTCACTGTGGTATTTGGGAAGGGGGGGGTTGCAAGCCGGGTTGAGAATTCTTTGTCTAGTCACGTAGTGTACCTTACTGCTGCCTCTGCCTTACCCCTCCCACTCATTTTTTACTTCAAACAACCCTCCTCCGCCGATACCTACATACGATGATATATTTTATGGTAAGCAATTTAATTTGGCCAGTTAGGCCATGTGCGTGTATATGCCACGTCAGAATTTTTTCATGAAAAAATTGTGTTCAAACCATCTACGTTAAAGTGAGCACTCTAGATATCAAACTATGAAAAAAAAACCACTGCCTGCAACTGCGTACGTATAACCATGTGTGTTACCGTACAGGCTGGGGATGAAAACACCCAGTTATGTTGACAATGAAATTTGAAAAATTGTTCTAAGAAATAACACAGTATTGCAAGTGTAATGTTTAAATTTATGGCTACTGAAGTTGTTTGAAGTGTATTTTATTCAGTTTAAAGTAATTATTGGCATAAAGATAATGTATTTACTGTAACTCATAATTATATTGTGTCACGTGATTGGCGCGATGGTCAAAACCAACGGTCCGTTGTTGTGGTTCCTTCATGCTTGTTGCTTGGCTTTACTTGTGTGGAGTGGTTGCGAGGCAAGCTACAAATTTGGAAGCTGGAAGTTGTTGTGTTTTAATATTTCTCATTTATTTTTTAGCTTATCTGCAATCATCACTGTTGTATTATAGGTCATGTAGTGTTTAATTGTGTTGCAGTGATTTTGTGTAAAGTCATGAGTTCCAGCAAACTACGTACGAATAGTCAGCATCAGGAAGACATTATAAATCTCGCCAAAAGTATTTATTCTTTAATTCGTCGAGGAGAGATGAAGCCATGCAAGGTCATCGAACGAGATGCACAAATTATAAAAAAATTTCAACTGCAACTGTCCGGAAGTAAGTGTAAATGTGTTTTTACGTGTTTTCTCAGCTTATCCCCAGTGCATTAATGGAGTAAATCGTTGAAAAAGAACATGTAGGAATCGACAGTTGGAAACATGATATTATAAACAAAAAGTTAAATAACAATAATGAAAGTAAATGAATGACAGCAGAAACGCGACTTCAATATATTCATGTGAGTTCGCAAAGTACATGTTATATCGTAAGTTTGACAAATAATATAAAAAGTTATGTGCCCATCTGTTTAACCTTTCTTTAAATCTATCTTGATAATAAGTGCAAATTTTGCAGTTAGTAATTATACATTAATTTTACACGTTTTTATATCACTGTGTTGTTTTGTAATGTAGGCCTAACCTCAAATACGTATGTACATATCTATTTAGGCCCAGCCATGAAACCTTTCTTAAACCTGCCTTGGTAACAAGTGCAAATGTGATTGTCAATAATTATACATTAATTTGACACATTTTGAAATCACTATGTTATTTTGTAATGTTGGCCTAACCTCAAACTTGTGTTCATGTAGTTATTCATCCCAAGTTACAGTGTTAAGTTTTACTATTGTTAACATAACATAAACGTCACAGTTTGAAGCTACACCAAAGGTGTTCACACATATAAACTATAAAATCTTGAACCTAGTTTTGTTAACTATAGACCTATAGCTGTGCTTGTTGCCAACATTCTTTCTTGATGCAAGTGTACGCCTAATTGTTTTATTTGGTAATGCTTGCCATAATAAGAATTAGAAAGCATTTACAATTGATTGTCAACAGTTAGGCCTATAGAATAATTCCATGTTTAAATTTCGAAATGGATGTTCAACAAGACAACTTGAAACCTTTTGAAAAGTATCAACGAAGATAGTATGCGTCCTTGAGTAGGCATAATTGTTTGTTATATCTGCCACTTTGGCCGCAAAAATATTGTAGTTATTGAAATTTAATGTAACTGTAAATTACACATCATAGTCAACACCCCAGACTCCCAGAGCTCCTGTTTACTTGCGAATGCATGTTTTGTAAAAGTTAGATTACATTACGCAGTGTATGTGATAAATTAAGTATTTCTAAAGAAGCTGTATGAGCTAGCTCTCAATAAGGGCCGAGCTACAATTTATATACCTAACACATTCACAGTTATAGTGATAAGCACATACAAAACACAAGAGCACAGTGGCATGGCTACAACTGATATAACAATAATAATATTACTTTATTTATGTTGCTACACTTGTACCAAAGAAATTGAGATCTGTACATAGAGTTGGTAGTGGGTTTTTTCAAAAATAAATATTTTCAATTGATCTGAGACATTTTTTAATTGGTAAATTATTTACAATTCAATTTTTACTATAAACATTGCCTAAAAGCATTACAAAACTTCCGTGGTTGTGATTATCCAGAAATCAACAAAAGAAAATATCTTCCCAAAGAATGAAGTCAAAATACACACTTTCTTGATTTGTAAATTAGTTTTTCAATTGATAACATAGTATAAGTGTCAGGGCTTCTGATTGGCTGTTTATTGACCCACAGCTATAGTAACATGGAAAGTTAAACCAAGTGCTTATTGCTATGCACAGTAACTTGCCTGTAAGTATTACTTTTATAATTTGTCCTTTACATTATCATTTTGCTGTCATTTGTGAATATGTATTGGTTTTACATTAATAATAAGACATTTCTTTCAGCTTTGTGTGTGCACGCAAGAGCCATTCTTTGTAAGTATAGTAATTTTCTTTAAATACTTCTCTCATTTAAGTTTTCAGTTTTGCTGCAGTCACTGCAATGAAGGAATCACAACAATGATGAGAGTCCATGCACTTTACCTGTAAAATTAGTTTCTTGAGGTTTGTGTGGATTTGACAAAAAAAGGAAATGTCGCACCCATTTGGGCCACGAGAGACACCGGAAATGTGGCCATAACCAGATCGGCATTTCACTTAGCTATAAATAATATACGTTATTTTAGATTTATTTTATACAAATGAAGGTGGTACCAGACATAAACCTGGTATACCCTTCTTTTAACTCTTCAATTCATGGCATAAATGTTCAGTTCTGTTTTGGAGGGTCTCAGAAGGGTACGAACACAGAGTAACTATGTCAAAAAAAATGTACATATATGCAAATGCATTTGTTGATATGTTTATATTTCTTAGTGAAAATTTATTTTATTTTATATATACATAATAGGCCTATGTTGAAATATATTTATCTCCATATAAAACTATCCTTAAAATGTACATATATATTTGCACATATTTTATATATTTTTCTTTTTTATATATTACATATTTTTATATACTGCCATGTTGGCACTAACACTTTAAGTTTATTAGCACCATCTACTTCTGTGCAGTGGTGTACACTTTGCTCGGCTCAGATCACCTCGTCTTTCCTCGCTGTTCTGACTCCCTGTCTTCCCCTTTCCCCTTTGTGCGTCGTTATTTTTTGATTTATCGTCGTTTTTTATTTAAGGCCTTGCAAGGCCTCGCTCTGTCTACTTTATACACTTCAGACATCTGCTACGTTACGATGCTACCTTATGCCTGCAGGACGTATGATTTTTTCCTGATGGCTTAGTTGCACTTCGGTCAGCTAAGGCCAAACGAAGCTACCATGTTTTCAAGCTGACGTTTTACTAGTCCCGCTACAGAGCGATGGGGCACTTAGAAAACTGTGAGTCATGGGAAACGTTAAGTTTGCGGTACTGTTATTAAATGTTTAGTAATTTGTGTGAAAAGTAGTGTTGTACTTTGGGTGTGCAGTAGTGCTAGTCTACTTCAAAATCTGGATTTGTCAGCCCTTACAAATTATTTTTCGGCTTAACTAATGTATGTCTTTTTTTAACATGTCGTGTTGGTCCTTGTTCACCACCGAAGTTTAATGTTAGCATTTTCATGGTTTCCATGACTTCATCGGTAGCGTTCATTTTTCAATTATTTGTTGTGTAAAGTTTTTGTCTATCGAAGCTTTGACATGACCCAAACGATTATATGTGTTACGTATTATATATATACTAGCGGACCCGACAGACGTTGTCCTGTACATGTGTCTTAAATCCGAAAATTTCAAACTTTTTTTAATAAGTTGTAACAATCTGGACCGTTATTTTAACACAATAACAACACAAAGTTACGGAATTCTCCTGAATCTGATCGTAGCGCCACTATCGGGACAAACTGGAAGTAAAATGAAATATTTTTGGATATTCGACACCGCGATCGCAGCGCTGTCTGCCGGATACAATGTAAAACATTCCAAGATCAACAATAACTTATAAATAAAAAATTTATTAAAAAAACATTTTGTAGTGGACCGAATTGTGAATCTAAACCATTCTCGAATCCACTTGAACACACACAAAAAATTTAATCAAAATCGGTCCAGCCGTTTAGGAGGAGTTCAGTGACATACACACGCACAGAAGAATTATATATATAATATACATATATATGTATATATATCATGTGTTATATACATCATATATGTTACGTTTTATATATAATATATATGTTACATTTAGGAATCCTGAAATGTTAACATTGAGTTTATTAACATGTGGCAATCACATGGCAATGTTTGTTTACATGTGTTGGAAGGATACATAATGGGCAAGAAAGTAGAACTTTAACAGTGCTTTCAAAAGTGCTCACTTTATCATGAACGGCCTAAATTAATATTTCAAGTAGGCCACACTAAATTTTTGTATTCCGGTAAACATTGCTGGGCCTCATTGTACCAGCACAGAGGCCAACACGCCGCCTAAATTTAGTAGAAATTCAACACATTGACGTAAATAGCATCTATCGGCATGTTTTCCCAACACCAGTAGTAACGACGGCAGTGGCGCTGGCTAGCCGCCGCAGACGAGTAATCATGTAGCGATCGATCGACAGCTGCGCGAGGCAGTCGGCTCCGGTATGCTCGTGCCAGGGCCGCTTACTTCACAGCCCAGCCAGAGGACCTAGGCCCAAGTGACAGCAGTAAGCTGCACGCCTGGCCGCACTGCAGAGGATCTAGGCACGCGCCCATCTATATACACACGACAATGTAGTCGCTGCTAGCCGCAGCACATGAGTGATTTAATCTAAATATTGTATCTTCATATCTATTACCAATAAATAAAGTTGCGGTGTTTTACTTCAAACGTAAGGCATCTCCAACAGTGTTATTAGTCACTGCTTTGTGCGTAATATGTCCGATTTTCTAGCAATGAAACGGCCAGATCAAAGTAAGAGCATTGCGTGCACACACGTATATTGTGCAAAACCACCTAAACTTTTGATCACTACGTGCCTCATAGCAATGTATGACCCATGAGACCTGCATAATAGATCTTTAATAATAACTTCATATTTTAATAATACATAGTCTAATCTTTTCACACACTTTCAAAAGCCACGGCATACTGTATTTAGGCCTTCTTTTTTTTTTACTACAAGGGTGGTCCTATATACCTTTCTTGGGTATCAATTTAATCAGGAGACATGTAGCTATTAAAATATTCATATGTATTTATATTTAACTTAAAAAGTGGTTTTTTATACGCTAGACACAATCGAACATGAACTTCATGCAAAAAACTCAAGTTTGGTGGCATAGGGGTTAGGGGTGGGTCAAAATCGGCCCGAAATTTTTTAGTATGACCCCCCTCTATTACAACCCTATTCTCAGGAACCATGAGTGATCATAAGAGAGGTTCTACTGTACTTCATATAAAGTTATTATATACCTATACATTTACTTATAAATACTTAGGCTAAATATATTATAAAGTGATTGAAAAAAATATTTCTAATATAAAAAAAATTTAAAAATTTAAAATTAAATAAATACACAATATATAAAGTAATACTGTATAGAGAAATAAACCATATACAACATTATATAGAGAGTTATAGCCCTCAAAGATGAAAAACAGGAATAAGCAATTTTCTAGGAGAATCTCGAAATTTACCTTATAAATTCAAATCGCTCTAACTTTCGACCAGTTGAAGATAAATGAGCATACATAAATATTTTTGAAGAAAATTTAATGCTCTACAACTTTCTCTCCGATGATGTTTCTGTAAAACGAAAGAGTGAAGAGCTAGAAAGTCAAGTTTGACGAAAAGCATGAGGTAAAACAACTATTTTCAAAAATGTTCCATTTTTGCTGGCGGATATCTCGGAATTTAGTCTTCTTTCATTTTGTTCCAGCATTAATGTTCTGTGCGACACACTGTTTTCGAGTTATAAGCGAAAAACTTAAAATAGGGATCTTTAAACCCCTCCTGGAACCGAAAATCGATGGTACTTTATTTTATGTTGCTCAGGGGACCTTACCCCTACGCATCCTTGAAACTTTTGGAACTAAATGTTTTAATGTGTCCATTATGACTTTTTTGGTCTAGTTTACCTGGACTACTCTGAATAATTCTAAATCAAGAAATAATAGTAATTTTTTTTTGCTATTGTGTTGGCAAAGTAACGTTTGGATCATTGTAAATTAAATTCTTGTTAAAATGGAGCCGAGATGGATTTTATATACATTTTAATTTTTTTTAATGCTCCAAATAATTAGTAAAGCGCCAAATTGGTGCTTCCGATTCAACAGTGTGTGATTTACTGTGTCTACATCACCGCCATCCCTACCATTGGCATTAAAGCTCTAGGCATTCAGCGTAAATAAATTTTCAAACTCAATTTTTAATTCTCATATCTCCTTTAATATTCTGTTTATGTATCTGGTTTCCTATACTTTCGACACTATATTTCATAATGCATTATACCTCGCAGTTTGGGCTATTAATCTGTGAACATGAGATATGTTCATGTGTGGTGTGTGGTGTATGGAGCATGATGACATGCGTGTATTAGTGTTACTTATACCGGGCAATATCCATAGACACCCAGCTCGTCCTAGTTTACTAGCAGTTTACCAATTTCGTTTATTTTTATTACGTGTACATTTATTTAATGACGCACGAAGACCTATGCTGTAGCAGCATGCACATATTTGTATTTCTGATATTGCGACGAAGCCATGCACACTTTACATGGGTTAGTTTATACACATTTATATATTTTGATTCTCCTTACATTAACTATACACTAATTCTGTAATGTGCGATGATGTATGTATATGTTGGTTACATCGGGACTCGGATTTAGTAGTTCTGCAATATACACAATTGCTGCTAAGTTTAGGAGACAAATCCTAGTATTTTAGGAACCCAAAGAAGACTTAATGCCTTATTTAAATATTGTTTTAGGTACGTCAGTCTCATAGTTATAATTATGTATGTCTTTCGTGTACACTCAAGTACCTGTCTGCTGAGGTGTTTGGGACACCTCGGGCATCAGTAAAAGTATATGTGACTCATGTTAGCAGTTTGGGGCGTACTACTGTTCATCTGCCTCCCGCTCCTTCTAGCGTATTGTCTTCCCCTTGCAGCATGCCTTCCCTCCCTCTTTCCATTGTGACGTTGCTCAGAGGCACAGCAGGCTGGCGCCTACTGTATGTCTCATATTTTCATATTTTACATTCAAAAACCAGTATGTAAGTATATACATATGTATGCACGTATACATGAGTGTGTGCACGTGTGTGTAAGTAAGTATGTGTGTATGTATGTGTGTACATACATGTATGTGTGTATGTATGCATGCATGTGTGTATGTACGCATGCATGTGTGTATGTATTTATGTATGCGTGTGTGTGTGTGTGTGCATCGACATGTACATGCACGTATGCATGTATATGCACATATGTGTGTATACATTCATGTATGTACACACACATGGTGTATTATTTATTAATGGTTACATTTTGGAGCATAGTTTTTACATTCAATAGGCTGAAAATTATCTTGTAAGAATGGTTTATTGTGTGGTCAGTGAAATGAATTTTTTTTTAATACACACATAACTGAAATGAAATTTATAACATGTAGATATTCAAATTTGAAACTATTAATGTGTTACTCAAAAATCTTACAATCCAATTTGAAAATATTTGAACATAAAAAGCCACTATTAGCACACCCCTACACAGCAATAACTTTATTTCAGTAATAAAGTTTCCTCTCAGCTAAATTAAGTATTCACTATCCAACCTACCTGGAAACCAGGTGTTTGAGTGAAGCACTCGTAGCAATTTGTCTTTGAGACACATGTGGGCAAGGCACTGAGATATATTACTGTCCAGTTCCGTATGTCTTCCTTGCTGAACTCGACGCGATGATATTCATAGATTGTCTTCCTCCTGATAACTATAAAAAAAAATTAGAATACCATGTTAAAAGTTTTGAAACTAAACTAATTAAGTCTTCTACTACTATCTCCATTCCATCAATTAAAGTAATTCAAGCTAACTCCAACATCAAAGTAGCTTCTTCTACTACTGTTGTAGAAAAACTAAAGAGTTAGTCTAGTTGAAAAACGTATCATAAGAATTCCTATCTCAAGACTCTTCGACTAGCTGCCTGAATTTCATTTCCTGAAAAAGCTATTTGACTTACAAAAAATCATTACTAGAAATATAAAAAACATATTTACCCTGGAAACATAAATTACACTTGTGTTCACCATATTACCACTCTGTTTCCTTATACTGCTTAAATTTATAATTTTAGAGGGGCTAACATGAAATAATTTACATTTTCAATTTTGAGCTCTATGTGACCATGACTGTTAAAATATGATCATG
Source organism: Dryococelus australis (assembly GCA_029891345.1). Lineage (NCBI taxonomy): Eukaryota > Metazoa > Arthropoda > Insecta > Phasmatodea > Phasmatidae > Dryococelus > Dryococelus australis. The sequence continues at coordinate 166,252,317 of CM056993.1, forward strand.
CAGCAAGAAGAACTCAAAATAACACCTGAACCATAGTAAAACCAGATGTAAGTCAGAGAGAGTCTGTATCCACATCATTCTAAGACCACTATAATAACAGTAAACATCTCCCCCTCCAACCAAATCCTCTCTTGTTCATGTAAAATGAAAAACATTGTTAAAACCATTGACAAGAGCCAACTCCCGAATTTCCGCATGTCGTTGGATTTTATAACACACCAATCATATCATCAGATGTTTGTTATATATACTTAAGGACATTACCAATACAAAAAATTTGAAATTAAAGTATCAAAGAACTTGCTTTAGAGTATAAAAGAGGACACTTCATACAGGCAGATGTTTCCAAGCTTGCACGAAAAAAATAAAAAAAACCTTTTACAGAAGTATATACAGACTAACCAGATTAAATATATCATAATAATACTCAATAATGACATAAATGCATATGACAAACATTGCCACAGCAGCAAAAATTCATGATTTTTAATCTAATAAATTGATGCTCCAGCAAGATACTATTCAAAAAGAATTACAAGTGCAGCTAAGTTCTCAAAAGTATATGATGCAATACCACTCTGCCTACACCACTTACATTAGCAGTCCTTGTACAACAAGCACAACACTGGAATTACAATGCATTGATTACACTTTGCCAATTACGATAAGAATTACAGATTAGAAATTAATAATTGCAATTACCTAACACAATTACCAATAATAAATTTAATAATACAATTTATAGTAATTATATGACAATATACACATTACTATGTGGTGGGATTAAGCCACTAGACTACTGATCAGACTTATCCTATCCAGGGAAGCTACAACTGTAGGACAGAAAATCTTGTGTACCAGCTACAGGATGTTGACTACAATGCAACTTACTTCCAACACTTTCAGACAGAGAATCAATGGTCATAGAGCAGACACCAAACAAGCCATAGCTGGGGTAAATGTTACAGGAGAAGCCAACTGCAGCACATGCAGTATCTCACAACCAGAACTTTAGACTTATGTTACACCACTCTAATAATAGTGCAGAACTGCAATGCTGGGAACTGGCCCACCAATACATCATCAAATCCAGACAGACACCTGGCTTAGACATAAGATAACCCGCCTGCCACTTTGTTTATGACTATTGCTAAATTTGCATCCAGTGTATTAGTGTGCAAGGTCCTCGTACGTAAGATAGCCAGCAAGTTAACTTCTTTGAAGCATACTTTTATGTTTGCGAGTTCAACATTATCACTGGGCTTTCAAGTTAAATTCCTACTTGCACCATGCCATTTATCACACTCGCAAAGCGAAAACCTTCTTTCAGTACTATTGGTATGCCATTCCAGCGCACATTAACACGTGAAGAAAAGGATGACCGAGTTCTGTTCACAGTCTGTGGTAAATATTGTATAGGACAGATCACATTATAGATTAAATCTTATTATTTGTTTATGTTGGCTTTATATTAAAAGTTTAATATAAAATTTGTCACAGTTAATTTACGACAATTTCTTTTAATACAATATTCATTATATTAAAACTACTGTTTAAACAACTGCAACTACAAATAGTATGACAACAACATTACGTTACAGCTAACTTAGTAACTGGTTCAGTCTAATCAGTTGTCAAGCAATTTTTAAAATGATATCTTTGCAGAAGATCAAACTCACGCCAACTGATTACGATAGAGTATTATGATGTGAAGCCGGAAATTTAGACACAGAAAGGCTGCTCGAGACTTCATAATTATTTTTATAGTTTTGAAAATACATATCGAGCATGAGTTAGGTGTACTGTTTGCACTCTGTGTCGGATTATTCACGTTGGCCATAAAATTCTATGTACCCATCAGCACATTACCTGAAAACCAGGCCATTGACAACAATTCAGAACACTTATGTTAAATTTCAGGCCTTCTTAAACATCTGCTGTTAATTTGTTACGTTAGAAAAAATAACTTGCTTCTACCTACCCTACTGCTTTTTAAATCAAGTGATACAAAGTGTAACACCCTCTTCTGCATTTGTCTTTCTGTATCATGAATGTTAGAAGGAAGTACACTAAAAAACTGAGATGATCTATTTAATTATACAAGCATTATATTTTAAATGGCTCGAAAAATAGTTAGGTAAAAATACAAATATGCATATGGTTAGTTTGAACTTATTTCAGAGCATTGAAAAATACAGTTACAAAATTCTGAACAGTCTAAGATAAATGTGCTTGAATTTGTTAATAAAACCGTATTTTCTCCATCACTTAGAATTGACTGAAATTACCAAATTTCCGGCGGAGCCACCGAGTACAAACTACTACCGTAAAAGTTTACATGCTCCCGCTAGCTATGGTATATCATGATCAATATTGTCTCCTCCCACCCCACCCACATCCACAAATGGAGCGATGACATCCTCCCCTCTCGAGGCTTCTCCACAGACTGACTCCCACGCACTGTCGTCCGAGCTTATGTACTGCGCTTGGGATACTTCTGTAATCTATTTTTGTGATAAAGTAACATATCCCCATTTTCGTTAGATTTTGCTATAGTACTGAATTTCACACCACTTGAAAAGCCTTAAGGTGTTACGGTGCTATGGTGATGCTCAAGAGAGATGTGGACAGTACGGGGTTTGGGAGGAGCAGTCTGGTAAAGCAGTAACATTAAAGAGGGCAAATAAATTTGTGAAATTGCAATAAATTAAAGAGTTACTTAAAGACGACAAGGTTTAAGAAAGTATTTGAGGAGATTTGGAATCAATTTTTGGTTTAAATTCCTTACAAACACTAACACTTGGCCTTAGTCCAAAATAACATAAGCAGCAGTAGCTTGAAGATTTGCATCATGTACACATGACAGGTTCCAATTGGGCTACCATCAAGTTAAATATTTTCTGTTTTCACTAGCTTATTATTTTCTTTTACTATTTTGGCAAGCCTACAAGTAAAACATTTAAGAGTAGTTTCTTCATTGTCTTTACTACAGATGCCTGTCAGGTGCACTAGTATTTGCAAGTAAATTTTATGTATAGTTATAGTGAAAAGTGATCAAATTGACGGCGCAATAAGGACTTCAATTTAGATTTATACATGTAAAATCAATTTGGCAAAATTTAAAAGTGCCAGTGAGACTTCAGTTAAATCAAGATGGTGCAGCAGATGCAATTTGGAAGGGGGAGGGGCACCCCACGAAAAAATAAAAACTAACTGCAACATCTGCCACAGTTGCCTACATGTGAAAGTCTGGGATAATCCTACTGTCAATTGAACCCGATTTGTCGTGGGAGAAGGCAAATAGTGTGACCTTACTCACTAGCAGTTCCCTCCCCCTTTAGAAGAAATATTTTCAAGGCATTGTTGAACTCTACGACCATTGATGTTACTATGCAAGTTAGATTTCATATTTGAAATTGAATTTAATTGATTATAATTTATAATCCAGTATATGTTTGACAATACAGAGTGAAAAACTTAATAACATATTAACATTTATGTTAAACATTCAACAGGACTGAGCTCTTTTTAATGTAGGATGTGGGTTTACAGACATTAAAATTGTTTTTTAAAACGTAAGTGATAGTAACATGATGAGAAGATATGAAGATTGTGGACTATCCCTCGATGTCGTTCAAACAATTCCGGCATGCTGTAAAGTGATTTTCTTAGATAAGTGTGTAATTATCCTAATGATGTGTAAGCATTTGCTCCTATCACTCCAGCAACGTTAAAGAGAACTTCACATCAACTTTAAAGGCGAGTAATCATCTGTTATGAAAATTATATTGTACACACAGACATGCTGGAATAGGGTGGTTGTCAACAGTCACATTTGATAAAATGTTTTCTTTATCATGATACCATATTTATGCATTTATATTAAACACAAATATCAGAATAATATACAGGAGATAGTGAGGAAATGAGAGATTTGGCTAATCCTGTAAATATACATCAGCACATGCAAATATCAGAACAAAATAAAAGTATTAAAACTTACAGAAAATGACTTGGTCTGAGATGTAGGCATCAGACAGGCCAACCTTCACAGGATGCAGAACATCACGGATGTTTTCTACAATCACAGGGATGTTCTTATACACAAACACCACATCTCCACTCACATGTAGCGTCACTTGGAATGTAAATGCTCCAAAATGGGGTTCATCTCTGAGGATTACATTCTCCCATTCAACCGTGAATGATGTTCCTGTAACAAGAAAAATGTTATTGGAAATATCAAGTCAGCTCATTAATTAGAGTAAAACACTCTTAATAAGTTTTCTGTTAAGAAGTTTACCTGCTTAATAAGCTTTAAAAAGTTTGCATTTTGTCTATTACAAATACATAATTTTACCATTTTAAGAAGTTTTCCTGTTTAATTAGCACACATTTTTCAGTATTTTTCCTAAACTTCTAAACAGCATTTCACTACTAGTACATACAATAGGTAGAACGCTTTCCTGCAAATTAAACCTATGTATACGCTTTGGCCCCACTTATGAATTCTACATTATACCTTTCCCTCTTTTACACTTTTCTGCATTTTGCAATGAATCTCCTTGTTTCTAATTAATTATAAACAAATTTATCACACTGCGATGAACAATTTACCATTACACACTTAGTGCATATGGTGATTATGGTTCTCTGTTCAATGTGTGTTCATCATTTGTGCACACTCACAAAATTATAATTACATCATGCTGCGTTCTGCTGAATTTCTCCTGTATTCATGACTAACAGTCAAGATGTTGAAAACATCAGTAAAATACACAACAATATGTACATTAATTTATATAAAAATAATGGAATCTGCAAAATGTATTTCTATACTATATGAAAACTAATGCTAGCACAAATAAACTAACACTCACCAATAGCTCAAAATGTTAAGAACTTGACAATATAAATAGCTAGAGCCTTTAACTGATTTTTAGCACAATAATTGGAGAGTGAACACATTTGGGTGTGTAACAACAGTAATTGGGACACAAGCCTAGCACCCTAACCACAACACAAGGAATCCTCACCAACGGGGCGGAAGGCCCAATATTAAGACTGGAAATGTGGCAGACAGGGTCTTTTGTCCTTGGTCGCAGAGATGAAGATGCCAGGAGATGGAGTGTGCCGACTGCCGTAATACGTCTACAGTGATCAGTTTTCGGAACCATGATTCAGGTGAAGACATTCTATTTAAATAGCATCCAAACTAAATAAATTTCCATGGCTTAATTAAATTATATTCTGTCTGAGCTCCTAAGATTTAAACTTATATTACATGTAACAAGTTTCAACTAATATTTAAATAATACAACGATAACCTAACCGACCTACTTTGTTATATCTCCGAGTACTATGCATTCCCCAAATGATTACATGTACAATTTTAACTAAACATAAAATTGTAACACTGGTGCTGGCTTCTGTCTGTTTCAGACTCTCCTAGTGAAATAATAACTAACCTCCTCCACCAATTCAAATAAAATTACCCCACCCACCTGCACTTAGAACATTTTTTAATGATAAATAAATGAAGCCACGTTTAAATTTTACCAACAAAACTTACCAGTAATTCAAATTACTTAAATTTGATAAACTACATAACCCACTAAAGAAGCAAAGAATTAAAGGATATATAAAGTATTACAGTTTCACGCATATTAAAGTAACGTAACATTTTTAATTCTCCATGTGCACTGGAAGTATGCTATTTACATATGGAATAAGTGATGCAGCGAGTTAAACATAAAATGTAACAATGGTGGCGGCACCTCACGTTTCCACCCTCTTGTGGCTAGCGATAAATAAATTACCACATCCTCCAACTTATTATAAGTGCAAAGCTAAATAATTTTATAACTAAAACTAAAATTTCAAGCCAATGCTAAATTTTTTTTATCTATTATGCTAATAGATTAAATCATTTAAAAATATTTTTAAAAAATTCATAAATCTCAAACTTTGCAATATCAAATTCCTCTTCAAAGTACACATTAAGCAATTAAAGTAATTGTATGATAGATACATGAATGTAATTACTAAAACTCAAATATAAATAAAAAGCCTTGCAATCATTCTCAAATAATTAAAAATAATTCTTACGATGAGTTCTAAACTATTGAATTAAAATAATAACTCAAATTGTATGTGTGCACCAAATAAAAACATTTGTATTAAAACTAATACAGATGTCTCAATGACGTATGAAACTATATTACACTACTTAAAATAATGTTAAATTGACAGAGACAAAATAAATCAAAATGGAGTGTAACAGATGTAATGGATAATACTTCATAATACATTAGCGTGCATCGCCAAGTTAGATAAAATATTAAGATTACTTTCAAGTTAATACATAAGAATTTATGATGTGTGATGTTAAATTCATGTGATTAAAATATAGTGATTTAATATCACATTCTAATACATTGTTTACTGTGTTACATATAGTTAATGTATAATGTTAAGATGTTTCATTAGTTAACTTAGGAAGTGTTAATTTTGCATATTAGGCATTATAATGTTTGAATGCTCAGAAGAAGCATGTTTAAAAAAAGTATCCTAACGGAAGTATGGAGCAATGTCATCACAATGTGACCCAGTTATAAAATATTGCAAATGCAACATTACCCCTTTCCCCCTGTGATTTATCAACACTGCTGAGTTCCCAAATGCTGCTGTGTTTAATAAACGTGTTTTTATGCATGCTATTTCTGCACATCTAATGTCTGCCTTATCGCTAAGTGTAATGTGTCTTTATTGAGAAAACTTTCACGCACTTCCCTCATGCAAATGTCAATACAAAAACAGGATTGAATGATTACTGTCTAATGAATCCAAGCAGTACGATGATCCAGTAGCTTAGCCAACTTCCGTGGTGCCAGGCGTACTAGAGTTATGCTGGATCAGTGATTAATTTGATGCGCCAACTGCTGGAGAAGACATAAGGATGGAAGACTTCAGCAAAATGACAAGGGTTATTAATGTAATGGGAAGCAGTGTTAGGGACAGACCCACTTAGCCGTCAAGGTTGAATCCACGGTTTACCCACATTCACTAAGTCTGTGTGTACTCTCTACCCAGAAGGTCACATCACACAAAATGATTTATTTTGTGCATGAGCATGGAACTTTTGGGATCTTTTTGGGATGTCGACCAAACTTTGGGGGTCTACTCTTTGATCTACTGACCTGATAAGGTGATTCCAGGCAGTATAAGGTATTTGGGATGAGATGGATATTAACTGTGGGTACTGAATGCAACACAGTATTATGACTCAGAATTTGACTGTGGGTCCTTATGCGACACAGTAACTGGGAGTGTACAATGAGGGCACTTCCTTTTCTAACCTCCTTGGGGTAAGCTACTGAGTGCAGAATTTCCAGTCAACTGTATTTTATTGCTTGTGTTTGGAAGTAGTGATACTAATTATATAACATTTAAGTTTTATTATATAGTGATGTAAATTTTGTGTAAATGTTATCTAGTGTTACAGAAGTTTGCTCAATTTTGTCACTTTCAGAGTAATTTTAAATAATATTTCATAATTATAAAATAAATTGAATATATGCACGTACAGCACTGATGCGTGCTCAACTTCTCGGTTCTTTCGAATTAAGGGATGACTACGCAGATTGCCCTTTTTGCCCCAGCGTAGGAGAGGGGACTCAAACCCCAGGGTGAGGCGTATGGAAATAAGCTCCCGTTGGGGGAGTTTTACTACCCTCACAACCAGGGCTGTCAATAGGTGGGATGCCAGCGGACCCAAACAGAGTGAATGAATCGGCTAGTGATAAATCAAGGGTGATTGTGGGGATGGTTGATCTGTCTGGGGTGACGGAATTTATTCGCAAAGGCCACATCGGCCGGTGTGCCGGGACACAATTAGCCTGGTTTTGCAGCGTAGATTAGGGTTGACCTTCGGAAGGGGTCAAACCCTATTGAATTTACCTGAGGCTAATCTTACTATGCATTCATTAGGCAGGGCTTCCACTGTCGGTTGTCGAACCCAAATCCATCTGCACAAAGCTAATCGTAAAATGCTCGAAGGAGCTGGGGTGACCTGAACAGGGGCTGCCAGAATTTCCGAAACAGTAATGGGTACTGCGGTCTCGGTGGGTTCCAGAGCTACATCTTCCTGCTCAATGTGTCGCTGGTACTACTATATCATAGCAAACAGATTGTACTGGCTCTACAGGTAGTAGTTCAGCGGGGTTTTGATAAAGCTAATAGATTATTAACGGGGAGTGATCTACTTAAGGAGCGTCCCTCTCGTCGCCTCTGGCGGCTCCCAAATCCACTGTGGTTGTTATGCATTGAACTCACTAACTGACAAGGATGCTATTCTACAATCACTGTAGGCGACACACAAGAAGTACGAATTAAGTAAGATTTATTACGGTAAAAAAAGCAATGAGGACATCACCCGATTAAATTAATACAAAAGAAAAAGATATAAAATACGAAACCCAACGCTAATGTCTCAACAGGCGAAGGCAAGCCTGAAATATAAAGGAATAACAAGAATAATCTAAGTACGCAATTCACACCGTATGACAAAGTTAAGGAGAAGTCTCCAGGGGTATGTTAATCGCGTACTAACCTACTACAGCGGGAGTCAAAGGAAGTTGACTTATGGTGAGGGTAGTGGGTACAAGTGGTAGGATCTTCTGTCTGGTGACTAGTGGCTGGTGTGGACGAGACGTACCCAAGCTGCAGGAGCTGGAGTGCTGGCGGCCTTCCCAAGCTGCCGGCTGGAGTGGATGGAGGCCTTGGTGCAGGCTCTGGAGAGGGAGGAGCGTCTTCTCAGACTGGGTTGGGCTTGCGATCCTATTTGGCTGTTGAGCCCAGCATCTCTCGCTGTACCATGGTGGTGGACCTCTATTTATACTTCATTTCTGCCGATCAGCAGTTCTTCAGGGTGCGGGAGGTAGCATAGCCTTTCAACGAAGGGGTTGGTTTATTATAGCGCTGGAGTGTCAAACATTTCTTATTTCCCTGCTTGGAGGCGATTGCGAATAAAAACACCTCAGCCTGAGGCTGATTGAACGTGATGTCACAAGGCCACGGGGATGCTGCCATCTCAGGGGTTGATTGGAACTTCTTCCACGCTAACATGAAGATTTGTGGATTTTTAAAACCAAAAATTCTATTTGTCGGGGTAGCGCTTGCATGTAGGAAACCGGGAGGGCGGTGTTTATTGTAATTACTTGACTTCATTACAATTACGTATTCGGCTGTCCAGGTTAGTGGAAGCTCCATGCTGATATGTTTGTCTCGTTCGCCATTGTTATGACTTGTCCCGAGTGAAGGGTCACACGTAGATGGGACGAAATTGCCTGTAGAGAGCACAGTATACTGGCATGCATCAGCACACAGCCAATACGCAATATATGTGAATGCAACAAATAATCACTATATTAATTAACTCCAGTATCGATTGCAATCATGGAGAATGAAAATAAAATATAAATATTATGTTTGTCATCACGTGTTGCAGTAAATAATTTTACAGAAATTTACTAACAAAATTGTTACCGCCAGGCACACCCTATAAAACAAAATATTCAAAAGAGGAGTAGAATGTTTGAAAATTCCTTTGCAGATGAAATGCAATTGAAAACTATTGCACTATATAAAAATCTTTCCGTAAATTTTAATAGTTATAATTAAAATGTATTAATTAAATTCTTTGTAAGTTTCAGAGCGGCCAAGATACAGCAGCCACACATGTGAAACTAAACGACATCTTCCATGATGTCATGCCACGCATCACCAGACCCACTGGAGGCGAAAAGCTGTTCACACCAATGCCATTCGTTGCACTACGATGCGACAATGTGCCTTTTAATTCAAGTAACAACGCACAAGTTTATATTCTTTCCACACCAGGTAACAGAGTTCACGTTTCCTAATTCACTAATATCAACACACGCCCGGCTGGGACAAACGGAAAAACAAACAAAGTATACTGTGAAGCACATGTTCACGTGCGAACTTTCGACAGACACAGATTATAATACAGAGTATTTCTTAACCGTAGTCAACAAGCCAGAGAACGGCAGGTCACACAGTATTATTTCAAGTGATTTGATTATTATTATTATTATTATTTAAATAGTAATAGTATAAAGAGATAACAAAAGCCTCTTAGGTAAATGTTGGTAGCAACAGTAAATAACTTATTTTAAAATCAATGGAAATGTTTGAGAAAACAAAAATAATAATGTACTGTTTATTAATAACAAGTGCAATGGAATTATTTTATCTGTTAAGTTGATTCAGTACAATAATGAAAACAAAAAATAAATAAATAAATAAAATATATATAATAATGTTTACAAAAATAACATTTTGGACTATAAAATATTATGCTAAATGTTAAAATAACTTGACATTACTATAATTACTATTATTGTTATTATAATTATTATTAATTATATAAGTATTGTGTAAAACATGCACGAAAATCTCGATACTTTTGTTACACAAATATATTTTAGTTGAGAAAAAGCTTATCACTGCTTAAGTAAATGGTGAACATCATTATTATAGATGTAAATTAATTTAAAAATACTTTTCAATCCTTCTATATGTATTGAAACATAGTTTGAAAAGCAGCTGCACTTTTATTTTCAATTTTGAAATCTATATAAAAATATTATTGGTAATATAAACTTAACGTGCTACGTTTCTATACAAACTCCTTACACATCCTACTGTAGTGACATCACATAGGTTAAGTGTTTAGTTATAGTCAACATAACATATAAAATTAACTCATAATTGCTGTTTGCTGTACACTGACACTACTTCTCTTTCAGTATATATTTCTCTATGTACAAACATAATATTTTGGTACCGGAGGGAGCTGGTTGCAGTATAATTCTTGGACTTTAAAACTTAACAAGTTTCTTTGTTGCAACATAAGATTTATATTCAATTTTATTAGTTCAAAAATAATTAGAAGTTTGTAAAGCCCCCTTTTAGGTAGGGAATACAGAACCTCAAGAAAGGCTGATGCATCGCATAGCCACACATTCGTGTACACTGCCGTGGTCGTGAGGAAGAAGAACACTTTCACACCACAGCGGATATTGAAGTTCAAGGCTGCGTGCTGCTGTATACATTCAGCATAACACACGAGTGGTCCCACCTTGTTACGAACTGCAAGAAAGAAGCCAGCTGTAGTTCCACAAACACTTTAGTACTACGTAAATTTTTCCATCAGATTCATTAACCCACCGTAGCGAAGAGGACTTCACCCTAACCATTTTCCTACTACCAGAAGATGATGTCCGAATTATAAGCCAAACAAAATATTCACATTAACTCCATCCACCATGTGAGATAAGGAGATCCCGCTCATCAAAACAGGGGATACTGTTATAAGCTTGCAATCATCCAATTGCATTCTCACAACATGAGGAACCCCTCCAATGGGGCGGAAGGCCCTTGAGTGTGTTAGTCAACATGGGCCTAATATTAAAGCTGGAAGCGTGGCAGACAGGGTCTTTTGTCCTTGGTCGCAGAGATAAAGGAGATGGAGTGTGCTGACCACAGTAATACGTCTACAGTCATCAGCCTTGGGAACCATGATTCAAGCAAAGACATTTTATTTAATTAGCATCCAAACTAAATAAGGTTCTGTAGCTTGGTTAAATAATAGTTAACTTTTATTATCTCTCTGAGGTTCTCAGATTTAACTTATATTTCATGTAATGAGTTGTAAGTAATATTTAAACAATACAATGATAATCTAATCAACTTAATTCGTTGTATCCTTGAGTACTATGCATTCCCCAAATGATTACATGTACGTTTTTATCTAAACATAAAATTGTAACAGGTGACTCTTAACATTGAGGTCTTGAGAGCTGATGAGGGTGAAGTGAGGCGAGTATGGAACACCTCTGGAATGCAAGGGCAGGAGAAAAGGAAGATCCCCAAGAAAACCAACCGACCACTGGCATCGTCCAGTACAAGTCCCATGTGCAAAATTCTGGGAGCAACTGCGCCGAGAACAGAACCCAGCTCATCCAGGTGGTAGCATTGCAATATATAATAATTTATATTTTCGGAAATTATTTAAAATTTCTATATTTTTGTAAACGATACTAATTAATTTAATATTTAGATAATCGTGGCAGCAATAATTTGTTTACATTTTATATCTTTTCATTTTTACAAATGTTTTACTTTGAGACATTGCATCAGCAGTAACAGAAGTCACAGGGTTCACTGGGTTAGTAAGCGAGACACATAGCCATCATATTGCGCAACATGATGAAACATGTAAAGTATAGAGGTCACAGTTTGCTGACGTGACCGGCCGCTCAAATGCAATACTTTGATTTCTAGAGCCATGTCCAAGTTTGTGTGCTATTTTTAGACATTACCGCACTAAGTGATGCCCTGATTGGGCCATGTTTACCTGATGAAACATTCTAACAATATATCGGGAAGCACAACCTCTCTCATGCATCACAATAGTTTCACATTCATAAGTTGTCCATCGAACAGTCTTCAGAGAGTGATCATATAACTCACACCAAAAGCGCCTACGACTTCAACCTATGTCTTCACCTCAAACATTTTTTTTACCTATTAAACTTATTTTCCATCGGTGCGAGGAGTCATTTGGGTGCCGGGAGATAAAGATACTGATTCTCTCCCGTCTTCATAATTAATGATTCTCTAAGTGAAAAGTTTTGTTTGTGAAGGCTGCCATCTGTCTTAGTTTTTTTTGTCTACCGCAAGTGTCAATTGTTTTCTTTTTGCTGATAAGTTTGAATTAACTGCAATAAACTTTCAGTGGTTATATGCACCATGAAAATAGTGTAATACTTAAGGCTGGATAATATTTCATGGAATGGTTCCAAAAAACGGTTCCAGAGAAAGGAACAGAACTAGAGCTCCAAGCAAGCCAAATGAATGGTTTCGTCAACTCCAAGCAAGCCAAATGAATGGTTTCGTCAGCTCCAAGCAAGGCAAATGAATGAAATAAATTAACAGGGCCCCAGCAAACATACTTTGCAATTACATAAATAAAATAGGTTGGAATTCCAACCTAACTGTAATATTCTACATTGATTACTGAATGGAAGTTACCTAATGTCAGTCTTTCAATGCCTGCCATGACAGGAAACACAAATAAAATGCAAATATGTACTGGACCCATAACATTTGTTTACAAACATTGTTTTCTTGACTGATAGAGCAGCTGTGGTAGAAGGATACAATGTAGCCATGCTACTTTTCTCTAGTTCCAGCTCCTTTCTCTGGAACTGTTATTTGGCACCATTCCAAAATATTGTTTATCCTTAAGTATTACACTATTTTCATGATGCATATACTCATTGATAAGTTTTCATACTGAATATATAGATGTTAACATAAATTGATAAGCATTCTTTTGATGAATGTGCAATAAAAAGTTTCTAGTTTAAATACTTTCAGAGATGTTGAGAGTGCTGCAACAGGAACAAAAAGTGGGAATACTTCACTAGTAAAATTTTCTCATCTTTCCTTATCAAGAATAACATTTGTGATTATATTTTTTGTTACTGTCATATTCCATGGTTTGCAGTCATTCTAGTATATTATAAAATCTCTGAATACGTTATATGAAAATGCTGTATAACTGAAACTTATTGACAAATTTTCAAGGGGATAACTGTTTCACACATAGCAAAGTATGTGTTACAAAGACTGATGCATTACTCAACAGCAAATGTTTTGAAGGTTATGATATCCCAGGCAGCAAAGGAAAGGAGTCACCTAATGACAAATAGAGACAGATAATAAAAAACTAATGACATAATCACCGACTGTCAATGAGATTTGTCTCAAAATTAAAACCTCTTGATTACCACACACAATGATAATTAATTTAAGAGAAGGTGTAGTGATCACAATACTAAAACCTACAAAGATTACGAATGCATTTGGTCTGATGAAGTCATCCCCACTGTCCCCTACTTTCAAAGTTAATAACACCTTAGCTGCAAACTTGGACAGTTGAAAAGAGAGACACATTCCCATCACTGAATGTAATACACAAAATGGGGTGGTGAGGAGGAGGGGAGGGGACAAGGAACACATCACATAATTCACTTTTAAAACCTAAACACACACTGTTTGTAAGATTTTATAATACTTTTCATATTTAATTTTCTTTTTGTTGTTTCTTACTCTTTGATATACAATAATCATATGTCGACTGCCGTACTGAAAACACATGCATCGGTAAACCATATCCACATTTAATTTTCAATGGTTCTGGGAAAACTCCTATTTAAATAATGATAAAGCTAATTGCTTGTACCGTTTATCGGACATTGCGTCGATCAAAGTAATTTTCTGGTGTTGTCTAGCAAAAAAAAAAAGCACATCCTCTCTCTCTCTCTCTCTCTCTCTCTCTCTCTCTCTCTCTCTCTCTCTCTCTCTCTCTCTCAAACGCACTTTCTTGCCTTTACACACCGGCCGCAGAGGAAATAAAGTGCGCCTGGCGAACGTAGAAATTTTATCAGGATTATCCATTGCTCAAAATAGTTGTACCTATCATCATTTGTATTTCAATGCAAATTGTTTCGCCTGAAAATGTTATGCCATACAAGGAATTATTATTTGCAAGACTGTTTTCTTTTGTGAGTGAAGGTATTTTTTTCCTGTATGGTTGATGTCTCATAGTATCTGGCATAAAATCAGCATTAATTTTAAAATGTAATATTTACTTAACTCAAGGGACAGCGTCTTTGCGAATAAAATCTTATGCCCAGAAGCATATACTTGACCTCCTCTTGTCACCAAAAATTGTTTGAACATCGAGCAACTTGTATTATAAGCGTCAAGTTCATTTTCAGTAACTTATTGTGGGGAAATCGGAGGATTTATATTAATTTATTCCGATAGACACACGTCTTTGGATAAACTGATAATATGTAAGTGCCTATTTGACACCTTTTGCAGTCTAATAATTGGTAGGTAAGCACCCAGCCAAATGCAGTGTAACTCACGACAGGGAAAATCAGAGGACGTGGTTTTGAATGATTAATCATTACAGACAGTGAAGAAATCAATTATAATCATCTTATATATTCATTTCTGTCTAAAATATAATTAATTACATTAAAAGACAGACATTTGCCATGGGCACAAGGTGTCGGCAACATGTAGGGGTGTGGAGAGGTAATCCTCCTGCTGCCACCCCTCCACCTCCAGTTGCCGTGAACACACTGCCCGATCGATAAATTCTCCTTGAACTCTCAGCTGATAGAGTATGCATGGGACATTGAAAATTTGATTTGCATTCAGGGTCATATTATTTTCATTTTCAGAGGGTTTGAAAGTTTTAGGTCAAAGTTTTAGGTGTAGGATAAGGAGTCCGTAGATAAGGAGTCCACTTTACTTACGCCCACCACTCTTTCTTTACACCACCCTTAACTGTATCATTGTCTGTACTAAATGCTACATAATTTTGGGGAGTAATATTCTGTGATTTTAAGAAATCCAAAACAAGTGTGGTAATATTCAAGCCATGGTCATAAGTTTCTCATTATTGTAATATGTAAGAACCACAGGGAACAGTTTGGCATCACTGTTATTCCTACCATCAGTGGACAATGAAAATACAGTACTTTGCTGCAGCATTAAAAATTGTTTATCTTCTTCTAATTTTGCTATTTCCATTACAATCACAGAAATGTTTGTGTACACAAAACTGTATTTCTTGGTGATTTCACAGTCTGTAAACATTTTTTAAGCAGAAAAATTGGCGTGATGAGTGCAACTAATAGGCAAATTATGTTCTGATTAGCTAACTTGCATACAAAATACCAATAATGGAAGCATACCAAATACAGTCCTGTAATTATCATAGCCAAATGAAATAACCTCCTTATGTATCACACTTATGTAAGTTATAGTATCTATTAGAGTTGTTCTGATACCAAAAACTGATACCAATGCCCTTCACACTGAATTTTAGAAACAGTATTACTGTTAATAATACATTAAAAACATTTCTCCTATACTCATTTAAATTAAGAAAATAATGTCTTAAAATACTGTATATAATTTATTGTAATCTGACACAAAATGCAAACTGACCTAAAACTTTCAAACCCTCTGAAAATGCAAATAATACGACACCAAATGCAAGTCAAATTTTAAATGTCCCGCGCACACTATCAGCTGAGCGTACGGAGAAGTTATAGATTGGGCAGTCTCATGTCTATTTGTTTACAAGGGTAAGAGGGGAATGACCTCTCCACGCCGCTACCTGTTGGTGACACCTTGCACGCATGGCAAATGTCTGTCTTTTAAAGTAATTAATCATATTTTACTGCAAAGAAAACTTGTAATTTTGAGACACAAATGAGGTGATTATAATTTATTTCTTCACTGTCTTTAAAATAATTAATCATTCAAAACCACGTCCTCTGATTTTCCCTGTCATGAGTTACACTGCATTTGGCTCGGTGCTCATCTACCCATTATTAGACTGCAAAAGGTGTCGAATAGGCACTTACATATTATCAGTTTATTCAAAGACGTGTGTCTATTGGAATAAATTAATATAAATCCTCCAATTTCCTCGCAAGAAGTTGATGAAAATGAACACTTATAATACAAGTTGCTTGATGTTCAAACAATTTTTTGCTGACAAGTAGTAGAATATATGCTTTTGGGCATATAATTTTAATCGCGAAGATGCTGCCTTTTGCGTTAAATAAATATTAAGTTTTAAAGTCATGTTAATTTTACGCCAGATACAATGAAACACCAACCTTACCGGATAAAACAACCTTTAAACACAAAAGAAAACATCTTTATAAATAATAATTCCTCTTTAAAATGTTTTACATAACATTTTCAGGTGAAACCATTTGCTTTGAAATACAAGTGATGTTAGGTGCAACTATTTTGAGCGATGCATACCATATTTACTTGTGTATAGAGCGCACTTGTGTATAGTACATACCATGATTTCTGCAACAAGTTCCAGTGAAAAATTTTTTTTTAGTCAAATTGCACCAAAAATTTGTGGCGGCCTGTTAGTAAATTTCCAGCTTCCTTTTTCTTTTTTCTCCTTTCTCCTCTTAGCAGTGACAGGCTCTCTCTCTTTTTTTTTTTTGCTGTGCTAGAATGTCTCACTACCCCTTATCTAAAAAAAAAAAAAAAAAAAAAAGGTCTCCTAGTTCCTTCTTCCCCCCTCCCCCATTTTTTCCTTCGAAAATGGCTCTCACTAGCCCCTGTCATGGAAACAAATAGGGATGGTGGAATTATGGACCAACATGATCTGGGTGTTATTAAAAGGTGATGGGGGGGGGGGGGAAATAAATACATGTGGCAGCTCTGGTTTTGTGGCATGACAGGATGCCATTAGTTAGGGGGGGGGGGGGCGTGACCTACACATAACTGAAGGGTCCCTGAGAGAAAAAGAGAGAGAGAAGGGAGAGGAGTGATTTAAGAGTGAGATTAGGCCACTTCCCTCAACATCCCTGGACAATTTATGGTTACTACTCCCCCTTCCTTTATAGCATGCACCCCAGAAATTTTTTCCTTTATTTTGAGAATAAAGGGTGCACTATACACAAGTAAATATGGTATTTGTCCTTTTTTTTTGTTTTAATGTGCGGTGTATATAAACCGAAATATGGTACTTTTTTGCCTAAAGAACGTAATAACCTGACTTCATTGTCTATAACCAATACTAAAGTATCGACCCGATACTACACCCGATACGGATACATCGGAAAAAGGCGCATAATCGACCGATACCGATACTTAGTATCGGTATCGGAACAAATCTAGTATCTATGTGCTGTAAGTTGTATTCTGTATGGAATATTACTTTCTCACTTTTGAGACCACGCAGTCGAAACTTGAGAATAAAAAAGTGAGAGATTCACATTCCCAAGCAGGAAGGCTGCAGAATGATTGTAAAAGCATAAGTCTCATTCCTAAAGCTGTGATAGTTTTCTTTGCAAACATCTTGGTGAATTTTTGACCCTATAATTACTCTTCTATTATAATTAACAATTGTTTTTGTTTCTTTTTAATGATAGAAGACTAATCTGGGATGGTTCTTTAAAAAACCTTACCTAACTCTATACACAAAAAAAAACACAAATCCACTTTATCCAGGAAATGAACACAGCTGTCGCATTTGTAGACTGATGTTCCAGTCGGCTATCCCTGAACATTGGCTTTAAGGGGGCGGTTCACACCATAAAAATCGTCATTGTTACAAATTGTTATTCTGAAGATACAAAATGGTAGAGGGTCTCGAAATGATGTCCCTCTCCACTCTACAGGCCTGTATATAAACGGGGCTACTTCCAGGAAACTTTCAGTAGAGAGAGAGCTGTGGGACGGGGTGGGTGCGTTACCCTGCTCGGCGAGGGGTCGTCGGCAGTCTCGTGAGTGTCAGAGCCTCCCCCCAACCCCACTACTTGGGTCAGATAGCTTGCTGCAGCAATGTTGCCAGACCTCCCTGTCCTTGCCTGTCACCCTTGTGCCACCTGCTATCTGCTCGCTCGGTCAGGCTGGCTTGGTACGTCCGACCAGCTGTGCTCTCGCACGCACGCATACACAGTCATGTTGCGTCATTATCCGGTGTATTAATGTGGGTTTCTCATATTACATAACTAATGCATTTTACAGAAATGTTACAGTATGTTGGCAAAAATTTACGAGAAACTTTGATATCTTGTAAATGCGGATTTAAATTTCTCTCCCCACATAGAAATAAATTGATACCAAAAAAAATTGAAATAGTTACACAAACTAAAATTTGTTTACATTGAAAACATAATGTAGATTACCAATAAATACTCTTTACAGAAAATTTATTATAGAACTGAAAATCAAATGAAAAAAAGTGGCTAATCCAATTTATTTACGAATACTATAAATTATAGCAATAAGTATTTTGCTCATTAAAAATTACAATGAAGGTGCGTTATTATGTGAAATAACCTCGTTACACACTGTTTAATGTCAAGTATTATGTGCGCATGAACATGAGCGTATTTTTAACGAAATAATAACATTTCTATATTTTAAATTCTGATTATAGTTTATTCACGGTTTCTTCACCTTTTTGTATCAAACCTTTGAAAAATCACCCCATGTATGACGTGCTCGGTTGTTACCTAATTATAATTTCTCACAAGCATTTCATACTCAGATTTACATAAAAATACCCTTTCTTTTATTAAAATTGAATTTATAATTATATTTTATCAATACATTGCAATATTAAATTTAAAATTAATATGAATAAACAGGCAGAAAGTAGGTGTGTTGGCATTTCCAAGTAAAAATAGTTCTTATAGAAAATATTATTACACTGAGTGAACACGAATGTGTTACATTTGTCTCGTTAGTGTAATTTTATAGACCCGATTAAGATTTATTTGCATGAGGCAGAGGAATATCCGGGAAGTAAAACTCTATAGCAGCACTTTAAAAAAAGTCGGAAGTAACAGTGAATGGACTATAGTTAGGACTAATAATCTGGTGACGGAATGAACTGGAAAATATGTTTCATTACCTTTAATTTGTTGCTGAATGGTGGTAACTTCACTGATAATAGAGAATTCTGAGCATTAGGCAGATATAGGTATTGCGATTCGATACTCACAGATGATCACTGACTCTCATTTCTACAAGTCGCTGTGTGGTGCTCCGCACAACGCTAAATTCATTATTACTGAAAACTGATTTTACTGGAGCTGCAGTGGTTGTACATGACACTGAAACGAGATATCTGAGAGTGATTCAAATGAAGGTTCTCTGAGTTATTTATGTAAGTGTATACGATAGCACAATTTGATTACAAAATAGTCTACATTGAAATTCTGCACAAAAACAGTACACAATTAAATTCAAAGTAGAATTTATGATATTAAAAATTTATTTTCTTCAGAAAAACAAGTATCACTACGTTTGTATTATGTAAGTACTCTCTTAAATTAAGATAGAAACAAGATTAGATAGTTATATTGATAGTTTAATCCGTTTTCTCTCATTTTAATGAGTACCACTGTCAAGCATACCGAAGACATACAAAATATTTACTGTTTACTGCAGGCTGCGCTCTTATTACTGACGAACACTGATAAACCATCAGTGATCTCAGTGCTCGTCATCAGTAACGGATTGCTCCCAGAATATGCGCAAAGGAAGCAGGCATTTGACAACATAAATTACGTGACAAAGTTGAACTCCGGACTGGCAAGTCTAATAAAATTAATATACCTCAGCGTCAGTATTAAATATTTTCATACTTTTGCAAAGCTTCGCGTGAAAACAAAACCTATGCTATGCTGAGGAACATTTATCTTGAAAAGGTTCCTACAGCGCATAAAGCTTTCTTTTTAAAACATTTACGCATTTACATATCTGCACACATAAATGCAGTGTGTCTAAGCATATGCCATATAAATATGGATCCTATTCCTAATATTTATAGAACGAATAACCATTTCAGGAGTTAAAATAATAATTATTATTATTACTACTATACAAATATCAAATAATGAATTCTTCTGTGACCAGTCAACACCCCCATCATTATGGACAGCGATGAGAGAGAGAAATGCGAAAGAAAGTAGATAGCATAGAAATTACTAGATGATAAGTGACCGTATGTAAGCCACATGCAATTAGATGCAGGTCACCTAGAAATGAAGGCAGGTCGTATGCAACTGAATGTATGTCACATGAAAAATCATGTAGGTTATAAGGAAATGAACAGAAGACATGCAAATAATTGTATAACGCATGCAAATGAATTTAAGACATAATACAATTAATTGTATACGACAAACAAGTGAATTTAAGACATGCAATTAATATTATTGAAGCAGTGAACTTATAACGGCTCATTTTATTGGAAAAAATTAGTTTGCCATGGTTTTAAGTTTTTTTATGAAATGTGTTTGACCGATGTTATTAATTATTATATACCTTTTTCTGACAATGATAACTAATATTTTCTAAATAATGGCACTTTTAAAATTATGTTGTTTGCTGCTCGAAAACAATAATATTTTTCTTCTAAAAATTTTTTTTGGAGATATGCCGTTATCCAAATAAACCCTTCAATTGTATACAAATGAATATAGGTCACATGTACAGAAATGTAGGTAACATGCAAACAAGACAAATAAATTGTGTGCACTATTTGCGGAAACAGTGACGGGTGCTGCATAAGTTTAAAAAATAAAATAAATAAATACATAAAATAACAATAAAATGAAAAGGGCAATATTTTTGATTCAATATTTAATCTTCAGTACGATATAGATTCTTTTGCATTTATGTTGCAATGAATTTAAGTCAGGTCTGAATACACAAAATTCTACGCTTAGTTTGGAGTCGCTAAGTTAGTCAATTTTTACGTTTCAGTTTTCAATAGAAAATAATTTACTATATCTAAAAAATAAACAATTATTCACTTGGCTGAACTGACGTGTAAAAATTATTTTCTTGAAGTATTGTAACCGTCTGCAAACTGTTGTTTGTCATAATTTTCTAACTGTTTATTACTTGTGGGTCAAAACGAGTAGTTATTTATACATGCATGGCCAAAAATGAATTGTTTACATCTTCATTTGCATCTGATTTAGTC
Organism: Dryococelus australis; assembly: GCA_029891345.1. Taxonomy (NCBI): domain Eukaryota; kingdom Metazoa; phylum Arthropoda; class Insecta; order Phasmatodea; family Phasmatidae; genus Dryococelus; species Dryococelus australis. Next base: position 166,273,969 of record CM056993.1, read on the forward strand.
TCTGACATACATGCGTATGTGTGTATATACACACATTGATACTCACACGAGCACAAATACAACTAACTTATTATAAATGAAAACATGTCCACGGCAATTTGTATAATTAGTAACAAAAGAGAAATTAAAATTAAGAAAATAATTGTCAGATCGCACAGCAGAGAGAGCCGAGCGCCAAGTCTAGCCATCAGCCCCGAGCTTAGCTTGCTCACATGGCCGATGACACTTGTCACAGGTCTGGTCCACCTGTGTCGCTCCCAATCAATGTGCTCTGTAATGTATAAATAAGGTTGAGTAAATAAGGCAATCCTTATTATGGATTTTTTTTCCTTACATACAGGCAGTGTACAATAACTTCGGCAAAAATATGTGTGCATTATACACTAATGATAATCTCACTAATATTGTTTATTTTGGTAATGAAATGAGTAGAAGTGTTATGTAATCTTCAAATCTTTGTTGTGAGAGGTAACTTTACAGAGCGCAGAAACCCGTCAAGTATGGACTATGGAGGAATGGTTATACTAAGTATAATGATATCTTATTGAGTCTACAAGCTGTCGAGGTATCCTTGAAAACAAATTTACCTCTTACCCCTTTACACCCTTTTAGGCAATATATTTTTCGAAAATTTTGAAATACCATTGTAAAAATATTGCTGCAATTTATTTATATGGCAGAAAAATATCACATACGTGTAGGGAGTAATACTGCTGTTTTTAAATTTCTTACTGCTGTACTTAGTTTAATAAACTGATTTATGACCATTTTATCTTTGTAACTATTTTGTTTATTTAGTCTTTTTTATTAACTAAGGAAATATAAATCATTTTAATAGTGAAGCACAGTAACTTAATGGCAAACTTCCGACACTGCGTTATTCGCGTGTTCAAATCGCGGTTAGATGATTTTTTTGTACCTATTCAAACGTATTAAGGTGTTTTTTTATTTTACTAAATAAATAAAACACAGGTCAGTGGTCAATTAACGACATTAAAAGCTATGGGAAATATTTTATTGCAGTGCACAGACATAACATGGTAATTTATAAAATCAAATTGATATATAACAAAAATTTAAATAATTGTCGCAGTTGAAAGACCGTTCAGAATTCTATTACTTTTTCAATTTCCTCTTATATTTATGATTCTTAAAATTTACTATTTTCCAAGTTCTAGCTAATAATAATGGAAATGTTTTCAATGAATATGTTCGTCATTAAAATGTTTTATATAAATTTATTTTGAAGAATATGGTTTTCTTATTTTATTTATTAAGATTACTTACTAGGCCCTATCACTCACATGCTGTTAAGTCCTGATTACGTAAACCCATCTAAGATTTTAAAAAATATGTATAGTGGTTTTCAAACTGGCCTGAGATGCTGGTTTCGTTCCAACCTCCACCGAGACGGTGAATTTTCTAAATGTAGCTACAAGTTCGCTTACGCCGAGGATTTCTTTTAAGTAAACAAAACAGCAATATTTAGCATTTTCGTTATTTTTATCGTCAGTTCACTTTCCCGTGAGAAAGAAGCCTGCGCTTGCACTTCACCCCGAGCTGTCAGGAGCGCGGGCAGCTGTCTGTGTGCAGTCGCGAAACTTCCTAAGCACACATTTCACACTACTTGAGGTCATGAATGTTCTATGTACGGCACTTCGATGTTGAAATAATAGCTTACCATGTTGACGTAATTATATTTGGTATAAGAGAGAATTGTGTCTTCAAAAAACGTGTGTAATTATATAGTTACATTAATTCCTCTTCAAATATTTTTCCCACTCACATAAATATATTAAAGAGTTACCATTTCTAATGCAAAAAATTATATATTAAAAAATAATGAGAAAGAGTGACCAAATATATGCATTTATTAATGTTTGAAAATAAATTAATTTTTGCTTATAACAAAATCATAATTTCATCAGCTTCAAACACAATTTGACAAAGGTACATTCTTACGTCACTTTTGTTACACAATGTTTTATGTGACGTTTGCATGAATAAAACATGCACTGACTTCTTCAAGACCAAATTTAATAATTTGTATTAAGAATCAAACATCTCATCATTAAAAAAAATAAATCAAATGAAAACAAATTATTTTGCAAATAAAAAATACTTAAGAAAGTGTACACATTTGAATGTCCAACACATGAAGAAATGCACACACGTCACACCAAACCCACAGAGGCATATCTCAGATATGCTTTTAAGTTACATCTGTAGGTGTGTGTGTAAAATCATATATTTTACTGTCTCAAATGGCATTACCTTTATAAGTAGGCTAATAGATCACAAGTTGGATGCAGAAAGTAGCCTATTTAGGGTAACTCAGATATTAATATTTAAAATGTAAGGGTTCTTTCAATGCTTTACTGTTTTAAAACCAGCCATTAATGTTTTTTTATTGTTATGTAAAAGAAATTAAGCTGATGCTAATAGTGCAAAATAACTGCTTTCATGGAAGTAGTAATTGTCATTGTTTCCTCACAGAATATAAACTTTTAAAACTCTAGAGATTTGGGACACTTTGAGATCAGGGACCTGAGGCAAAATGTTCCATTTGCCTCCTTTTGAAAACCTAAAAATATTACGACATTGTACTACTATAAGAGCAGGATTTTATGGTGCATAGGTGTACGGCTACGAAGAGGCGTGGGCCTAATTTTAGACCCAGCCATAAAATAACTTTTGTTAGTCACACCAACTTTTATTAGGCACACCAACTTTCCATCACTCCGATCCGGATTCGACCGGATGTTTGCATGTGGGAAACACTGTGGTCACCCGTAGCTGGCGGATTTTGAACGGAGATTTCTCATTTTCTTCGCCCTTGCATTGCGCTGCTGCTCCACTCACATCTCATCTCCCCATGTATATTATTCATGCAGGTTGGGACGACAGAGTGCCTTTGGGACCACTAACAGTCAGCCTTCTCTCCCATGTTTATCCTGCTTCGTGCCGACAATACATTGAGATTTTCTTATCCATTAAGTGAAATTTACTACGTACTATCAAATTTACACTGCATAGTACATAGTTATTGGAGGCGCCTATTATATCTTCAGCCCCAGTTTTCCTCTCTAATTTTGAGCCTTGCGCAGTTCTTCACATTCGCACAGAGCCTGTGGTAGCACACGCTACCGCTATTTCACCAATGCTAAACATTTCTGTGAATGAGAATAACTGCGCTGGTCACTATGCTCAGCCAATGTAATAAGATGCACAATGGCCACTTTTGTCCTCTTATCTCTGCCCCATGACTAAGATAATATTTTGAGAATCATGTATACAAGTGACATTTTATAATTCCTGACGATTGCTAACACCTTTGTAAAACGTCTTCAAAAACATGTTATTGCACATTTTAAAATAATTAATGTTATTTGTATATGTTGCTTTCAAGCTGTCTCGTGCATTACAATAGAGTTTATTGCTCTTATGTTATTAAATACTTACAAAAGACAGATCAATGAGAACTTACAGACTCCTTACATTCAAGTTGTCAGAGTTGTTATGCTATGGTTCTTGTGATTTTTTTTAATGTTTAAAGTGTATGCTAGCTTAATAAACAAAACTGTACCAGAATTTAATGCTTTTGTCAATAACATTTATACAATAGTTGTAGCTGCAGGAAATCTTGAACTAGCACTACTTTGAGCTTTCGTCCCTGCATATTCGGTACTTTGTTCATGTTGCAAGACCTTTTAGTTTAGAAGGTTGGATAATAAGAAAAAGTAATAATTTCTTTCACATCACACTTCTGTACAATGGTGGAAAATGATACACGCCTTTTCGTATTTGGAGCGACGATGTGCGATTTGTCAGGTAATAATATAAATGAATTCTGAATGACCGCAATGAGAAAACATGTACAGTGCTACTGTAAATAACAAAGAAAACACAATCAAACCAGATGTTAACTTTGTAAACTAATTCTTTTAAACAATCTAGTTCAAAATTTAACAATTTACAGTTTTTCTGACATATATATGTTTGGTGGAAACTAACACCTTCAGGATAATATTTGTTGTTTATGTTACTATCATTAGTTTCATGTAATCAATTAACTATCTATGACCACAAAAATTTCTATACAATGTAAAATAAATATGTACAAAATTCCTATTGTACTACTTAAGATAAACTTTTGCAATGTTTTACAAGGAACACTTATTTAAAAAAAGGTGGACTTAATTTAGTAATGGTGTTCTTGTTAGTTTATCATATGTCTAATCATATACCTATTCCAAACAATGCTGACAGATTGTCTGCTTCCAGGGTATGGAGCACTGCTACCTCTCATCCCAAGACTCTGGCTTTGATCCCCGGCAATGTTTCTTGGAATGTTTCAAGTGAGGTGAAAATAGGTAAAAAGAGTTTTAAACAAAAATCTCAATATGTCTTAAATTCAATATATTACATTTTATTTTTGCTTAGGAAAATTGCCTATCCAAAAACCTTAAAACCCATTTCAGCATTTTTGGATTCATTCAGTAAAGTGATAAAAAGGAGTAAAATGAGTTTTAATACATTACGCAATATATCTTAAGCCCTACATGTTATTACACTCGTTTTGGTTTAAAGTACAGCCATACAAATGATTATAAATTTATTTCAGGAATTTTTTATAATTTTTGCTTTTAAAGGAGATGAGGGGTAGGAATAAGATATAATATATTTCTTCTTTTATTATTTTCTTTATACGGAATGGAATCGTATGTAGGCCTAAATATTGTCAAAACATCATCTTACATTGTAAAGTTTTCGATAACTTCCATGTATAGATAGGCTAGCTATTTTTATGCTCATTTCCAAAGCAAATGTGATAGTGGGCGAAAGATAATTTAATTTCAATATTTCATACACAAAATTACAGCAACAAACACGTTTCTCGGATAACCACGCGACTCGCTACAGTGACGATCTGCAACAGGCGATGTGGCATCCTCGCGCTCTCTCTCTCTCCCGGTCGGCTTGGGGATGGTCGCTATCAGTACATGTGGAGCGCTCTCTTGACTCGTCACGAACTACACACTTTACGTTGCCACGCAACTCAGGAGTATTTTGTATAAAACTCAGAAATTATAAGTCTTGTGTACATTATCAATATACAGAATTGAAGAGTAAACTTGGCATAACGAGTTCCGTATAAATCTGTGTAAATGTACATGTACTATAGTTTAAAAAAATTAATAATAATAATAATAATTATTATTATTATTAGGGACTGGTCGTAACACACTCCAAAGTAGAAATTTTTTTCTTTCTAATCATATAAAATTATTGGACTGGGCGACAAAGCTAATATTAACACATTACTAGAAAACAACAATAAATAAATGTTTTAACACTTAATTTTGGCCATCACCCAACAAAATACGCTCGGGACACTGTAAATGGCGTCAGTTCGTGGACCTAATACAGCACTATATATTTTTTTTTTTTTTTTTTTTTTTTTACCTGTTGGGTAATTATATTTAAAGTTTATATTACATCAAAAAAATTTACATACTTTCTACTTCATACATAAGTAGTTTATATATTTTAACTTGATTGACATTATCTTTATCCCCATTCAAATAACACTAAGTTTCGTGCTAATTCATGAACCGCGCCCTTAATTACTCTATACAACCAACTACTGCCAATGACTGTATGGACTTTTATTTCACCAAGTGCATCACACAATCCAAACATTTCCTGAAAATACTAATCTAAATGGCCAAATGTATTCCGGTCTCAAATGGTCAACACAACATACAGAACCACTACAGTAAAACATAGTTAACAAAATCCTCTTCAATACAAAGTTCTCAGTAATGAAGTTATCTTCTTTCTCCTTGGAGAGAGATAGGAAATGTAATGCTTATTTATATGCTTACTACAAATATTTGTTAATTTGCATTACAGTGTAAAGACCACTAGAAAAAAGGAGACACGCTGGTGATCAGAATATCTATTTTCCAAATGCTGAATATAACAAATTCAACATTATAATTTTTGACATTTTCATAATCATCACAAACATATATAAATACAAACCTCATTATTAAAAACTGCAAAATTTTTTGTTCCTTCGAGGATTGTATTAAAGACTATTCAATGTACAATCAACTTAGAGGACACAATATCTGCTATGACCATTTAAACATCACACATGGTAAGGAGAATGAATTTATAGTGGTTCAGGCCTGTGCACCAATCAGAAGTTGCAAACTCGTCTGCAATCAAGTGAATCAATGCCCACCGTAATAAGAAAGTTCCTTGGCCTTTAGTCTTTCTCTGCTAACTATAATATGGCACATGACCACAATTATTGCAAAAAAAATTTAATAAGCTAAAGACAAAATAACGAATGTGGCAAAACCTGATGCATTTCGAAACTTACCATTGTCGACATACTTAATGGCTGAGCTGTTAGAGAGGCTGGTGTCAAAATTGGCCATGAGTGGGGCCACGTACTGAGTGGCAGCCAGCCACGAGTGTACATACTCCCCCGTGAACAAGAAGCCACCTGTAGCCACAGTCACATTGCGGATCAGGTGGCCATAGAATGGGAAGTCAAACGACAGCCTCACCGTCTGTAAGCAACACACCTTAACCTCAGTAACATGCTCACATGCCATTACAACTAACAAAAAACCTAACTAACAATAATGTAAAAAAATTTTCAACCTGTTTCCTTAAATCCAATTCCAATTAAAATCAAGAAATTATCAAGACAACTAATAAGCCTACTTTGATTCAACTAATTTGGATGATGATCTTAAAATCTTAAATGGTTGGTAGGCATTGAGGTCTCATCAACAGCGAAATCCTTATAGATTGAGGGTCAATCCATTTCAGATCAACCAATAGGTGTTGCTGACATATTTTATTTCTTCTTTAATTAGGTGTTATTGGTTTCTACATGTATCTGGGAGCTCAAAATGTATTTTCTTACATTTTTATTATAATTGGTCTGCTTCCTGGTGGCTATTTTGTTTCTGCCAATTGGTTGTTTTTAGTGTTTTCTATTAACTAACTGAATGTTAAATAACTCATGTGTAATATCTTTGGTTCTGGCTTTCCTCTTTTGTTTTAGTAGTAGTAGTATGGCCTAATGGCGGCATGGTTATCCAGTGTATACGGTGGTAGCATTAAAGAGAGATGATAGAAATCATGGTGCTTTTATTTATTCAAATCGTAACCATTTACAATTTCAACAGGTTATGGGCCCAGAGCGTTCAGTAATGTGTGTGTTCTGTAGGATATCTAAATTTATATTTACGGCAAAGGAAATAAATGAAAAGCTCAGTCAAACGAAATGGCAACATGCTTCATGTTTGTTTACATGAGTCAAAAATTGTGCTTCCAGTAGCTGTGTTATGTTTTGGACGTGTATCAAATTGACTGTTTGCTATGATGGCCAGTTCGAACAATTTCTTAGTGATTAAGAGGTTGGAAGGAAAAAAGAAACTATCTGCAATGGCGTACTCAAACGGAATATTACTTGGGCCATGATGATTTATGGGATTTGGTATCGGATTCCAAGGGATCGACCAAAGAAATTACAGAAGCACAGCACAAGAGGGACACAAAGGCAGGGTGTAAGATTGGTATACTTGTGCACCCACAATGCCACGTTCACCTCGAAGGTGATACAGCAAAAAAATGTGGGAAACGTTAAAGGTCACTTATGAGGACACTGGTGCAAATATAGTATGCATACTTCTAGAAAGACTGTTTGACTTCAAGCCCAAGAGATGCTCACGTATGGAGCAATATGTGACAAAAATATTGGGCGCTGCACAAGAGGTTAAGGATGCTGGGTGTAAATTGGAAGATACTCTCATTGCTATGCTACTGCTTAGAGGGTTGACATCAAAATTTCAAACATTAAGAATCACTCTCCAGACGTCTAATGTCCAGATCACAACTGATTATGTTAAGGGACAACTGCTACAGCAAGAATATACACTTGGAGGAAGAGAAGGCGACACCTTGGACCAGGCATTTTTCACTCAGAACCGTGGGCGAAACAATCAAGATGTTACACAAAAAAACAGAAACGGCTGCTTCAGTTGTGGAAGGCCTGGGCACCGTGCTGCTAACTGCTACAAGAATCCCAACAAGAGCGAACCATGTAAAGCCACGCCAAAAAATCAAGATTTTACTCTCTTTGCAGCAGTAACCACAAATGTGCAGGTAGATTGGTAATTAGATTCAAGTGCAACAGCACACCTGACCAACAATAAAGACATACTTAAGGACTTGTGTGAGGTTAATGCAACAACAGTTACTTGTGCCAATAATGAAAAACTTAGAGCTGAAGGGTTAGGGAGGGCAGAAGTTTATCTTAAAGATACCCCTGGCATTACCACCATTAAATATGTCATGTTTGTGCTCAACATAACAGCAAACCTGCTAAGTGTAGGCAAGCTTGTAAGTTGTGGTTTGAGTGTTTTATTTTCCAGTGCAGGCTGCATGATATATAAGGAGGAAGATCAATGGTAAGATAACCACTTCTGCATCTGAGGAACAAGATATGTACAAATTGTGCCTAGGAAATGATCAAAATGTGAAAGCATATGTGGTGAGTGAGAAACAGGGGATAGACCTAACCAAGAATGTGTAGTGTGTCTTGTGGGGAAGCAAGTGAAACAACCATATAAGAAAAGTGGGTCTACAAGGGCAACTGATCAGCTAGAATTAATTCACACAGATATTTGTGGGCCAACTCAGGTGGAAACTTGGAATGGGGCAAAGTATTTCCTCATTATGATAGACAATATTACCAGAAAAACATTTGTATTTTTCCTTCAACACAAGGATGAGGCATTCATCAAATTTCAGGAATTTAAACTTCTTGTTGAGAATCAGTTAGGCAGAAAAATCAAAGCAATACATTAGGACAATGGGAAGGAATACGTAAATCATAGTTTTAATAACTTCCTAAAGAAACATGGTATCATTCATCAGTTGTCGGTTGCATATAGTCCAGAACAAAATGGGGTAACAGAAAGAGCTAATATGACAATAGTAGAAAAGGCTAGAACAATGTTACATGAGGCAGGCTTGAATCAAAGGTACTGGGGGTAAGCAGTCAATTGTGCTGTCTATCTTAAAAACAGGAGCCCAACTAAAGCTGTAAAAGGGATGACACCTCAAGAAGCATGGACAGGGAGAAAAGTAACCCTTTATCACCTTAGGTATTTGGATCCAGAGCTTTTGCACTAGTACCAGAGAATAGGAGAAGGAAGTGGGACCCAAAGTCACTAGAGTATATTTTTGTGGGGTATTGTGAGAACTCTAAAACATATAGGCTAATACATCCTCAGTATCCAACCAGAATTAGAAAGGAAAGAAATGTTAGGTTCATTGAAAACTTCAATAGAGGGGGTGATGGGTTGCAGTTGGATACAGATAGTCATGACTCAATTGATAGACATGTTGTGCCTGAGCCTGTAATCAAAAGGGAAATTGACCATAGCAGAAAGCCCAGTTTCGTAAGTGAGGGAGATGAGGATGAGTTTAGGGGTTTTGACAATTTAAGTGAAACATAGGGTGTAAAGGGATCAAACTCCCCACATGGGGAAATGTATCACACTGACAATACCCTTGTCAACATTGCGGTTTATGGGGAAGAAATAGAAACGCAACTTGGGGCAGAGCCTTGGTACCCAAAAAGGGATAGGAAACCTATAGAGTACCCAGATATGGTTACGTACAAAGTCACTGTTGCAAATGTGCAGGAGCTAGAATCTCTAGAACAAGCACTTAATAGCACAGACAAGGATAACTGGATAAAAGCAATGTAAGATGAATTAAAATCATTTGATGATAATGAGGCCTGGACTCTAGTACCAAGACCTAAAAATGAAAAGATCGTTGGGAGTATGTGGGTGTTCAAGGTTAAAGGGGATGAGAATGGTGATGTATCTAGGTATAAAGTTAGGTTAGTAGCAAGGGGTTATGATCAGAGACAGGGAATAGATTTTGACGAAACTTTTTCTCCAGTAGTTCGGCACTCATCGTTTAGATTTCTGTTTGCACTAGCAGCTGAAATGAATTTATCTGTGGATCACATGGATGTAATCACAGCATTCTTAAATAGTGACTTGAAAGAAACTGTATACATGGAACAACCAGCAGGTTTTTGTGTTAAAGGGAAAGAGTATTATGTATGCAAGCTCAACAAAGTTGTGTATGGTTTAAAGCAATCTTCTAGGGAATGGTATGAGCGAGCAGTCAGTGTTGGAGTCTCTGGGTTTTGGTATGTTAAATAAAGAACTGTGTGTCTTTATAAAGAAATCTGGGAACAAATTCGTTGTGATTGCTTTGTATGTGGATGACATTTCAATTTTTTGTAATGATATGGAAAACAAAATTAAAATTAAAATGAAAGAACTAGGTAAGGCAAGTTATGTTCTAGGTAAGTATAGAACAGGCAGGTGGAAAAATTTCCTTGAGCCAAGAACAGTACATTAAAAACATTCTGTGTAAATACAATATGTCAAGTTGTAAGCCGGTCAGTACTCCACTGGAGCTAGGATTAAGACTAAGAAAACTTGAAAAGGGGGAAGTTCTTAAAGAAAGTGTGCCATATCAGAGTCTTATAGGTTCATTAATGTATCGAGCAGCATGTACGAGGCCTGATATAGCGCATTCAGTAAACTATTTGAGTCAGTTCAACAATTGTTACACTTTGGAAAATTGGAAAACAGCTAAAAGGATTCTACGCTACTTACAGGGTACCAAACAACTTAAACTAGAATTTGAAGCAAAAATGAATACACTTCGGGGATACGTTGATGCAGATTGGGCAGGGGACGATACCTATAGAAAGTCCTACTCAGGTTTTGTTTTCATCCTGATTGGAGGAGCAATTTCATGGGAAAGTAGGAAGCAAAAGACTGTTGCTCTTTCTAGCACTGAGGCTGAATATATGGCCCTCTTGGAGGCAGCTAACGAAGCTATATTCATACAGGAGTTCATGGGTGAAGTGTTGGGGAAAATGAGTTCTGTCCCACTGTATAATGATAACCAGTCAGCTCAGAAAGTGAGCACAAGTCCGGTTTTTCATAACAGAAGTAAGCAAATAGACATTAGGCATCACTTTATTAGAGACTGTATAAAACAAAATCAAATAAAAGTAGAATACTGTGTGACTGAAAACATGATGGCTGATGTTCTGACCAAGGGACTTGGTAAGACCAAGCATGAAAGATTGTTAGTAGGATTAGGACTGAAATAGTACTCAGATTAAGGGGGACTGTTGGGTTGCTAGTCGTAATCATAGTGCTATTACATGGTATGTGTCATATCTTTGGTTCTGGCTATCCTCTTTGGTTTTAGTAGTAGTATGGCCTAATGGCGGTGTGATTATCCAGTGTATACGGTGGTAGCATTAAAGAGAGATAATAGAAATAATGGCGCTTTTATTTATTCAAATTGTAACCATTTATAATTTCAACATGACTAAACAATTGTATCAATATTTTTTGATTTACAAGATCTAAAACTGCATAACCAAGTCCTCTTTATATATTGTGTAAAAACTATACTTACATTTTAGTTTCAAAAGTTTTTAATCCTTTTTATTTCAGGTCTACAAAAGGCTAGTCCATCAATGTCATGTAAGACTGTCTATGTCAATACAATCACACAAAGTCTACTGTTTCAAATTACTTTATTCCGTAGGTAATCACAATACTGTACAATTTAAATATTTCAAGGGGTTATTCTTTTGTAATACTGTATTACGACTAGTTATAGTTGACAGTTCCAGTGGTGATACTTAAACTCAAAACTTTATTTACAGAATCCCACACTCTAATTACTTTTTCAAATCTTGAAGGAAGTTTGTGGTCCAAGTGGATGGAAGAAATGAATAATTAAGTCATTCTTTTCTTCACCTGTTTTCAACTCTTACCAATCCACCACTTTTGATTGTACATACACACTGTTGTTTGCTTTGAATGACTTTAATTGATAATCAGGGAGAATTGAAACACTATGTTCTTTGTAGTCATCACACTTTGAATACGTGTAGTATCTCATGATGGATGAACTTTGGGGAACAAATGTGTGGTATAAACTTGTCTTTGGAATTTTATTACAGGTTTCAAACCTTTGTGTGAATTTTATTTCATTTGTTTCAATTTTGCAGGAGGTACAAATACATAAGAAATACTTTTGATGCTCCCAGAGAAAAATTTAACATTTCTTCAGCGGACAGTATCTGATCTGAGTAAGGTCTTTGCAAATTGGGCATGGTGAATACCCTCTTTGTTTCTCTCCAATGTCATTACAAGCATTCTTTCCATGGGATGTGGCAAAAAAGTCACATTCTGCTTCAAGAGCAAAATGTTTGGAGTGGTTACAATATTTAAAAAAGTTTTATTATTTTTATACTGGCTGCTTGCTCCATCACTGAAATAAATAATTTTTTGGCAGATGGGGCAAGTTTTTATATCCTCAGTCAAATGTTTTTGAAAGCAGTGTACTGCTGCTGTACTATGTTCTAAATAGTCACTGATAATACAAAAGTTTCTTGAACATGCTTCACCATCTTTTATGTAACAATGTACAAAATGATGTATAGTGGCCTGAGGGTTGGCTCACTGAAAACTTTAGAATTCATCTAAAAAATTAATCAATTCAGCAAAGTCGGCCAAAGTGACTCGGACATCTTCGGTCAAGCTTTCTTCAGTTCTTTTAAGTATTTTGATTGAACTACAATGTTACAAAAAATTATCCCTTGAAATATCTAAATTGTACAAACGGTGATTACCTATGGACAAGTAAAGTAATATAATACTGTAGACTTTGTTTAATTGCATTGACATAGACAGTCTTAACATACTATTGATTGACTAGCCTTTTGTAGACCTGAAGTCGAAAAGGATTAAAAATTTTTAAACTAACATGTAAGCATAATTTTTACACAATACATTTTGCTTATAAAGAGCACTTAATTATGCAGTTTTAGATTTTGTAAATAAAAAATTATTACTACAATTTTTTGTCACAAAGTTGCAATTTACAATTGTAATTTCATAATTCTAACTAACAATGTGAGTGGTTAATCATTTTTACTACTTTATATTATCTTTGAAGTTTTCACCCATTCTGTCTAAAACTTGATACACCAAACCCTTCAAGTAGGTATACAAACGCAAATATTGATACTGTAGAATTTCTTTGTGGTTAAAGGGGAAGTGATTTAAATATGATGTTGAACATAGAAGGTTTTGGTTACTTTAAAAAGCTGACACTGAATTTAAATTTATTAAAATACTGCATGCATCTTAATATAATTATTTTCCATCATTACAATTGCAAGCAACAGAAAATCTTTTACTCATCAAGTAATTTTGAATATTAGTCACTCAACCAAAAAGTCAAATTGTTTCTCATACCACTTAAAGGAAAATAATGACTTTGGACAGCAAAGGTTTGTTGTTGCTACTAGCTGAGAATGCAGTAGGGTTTATCAGCCAGTATAAAGTTACAAACAATGACTGAGATGACAAATGTACTATGAAGCTTTTATTAGCACTTTGTCCTTGACATCAAGTACTAGACAAGACTTGAAAGGCTTTCGTTTTGCAGCAGTGCATTCATAATCGCTGTGGTGGCCGCAAGCAGCTAAAAGCAGGTGGGCTGCAGTTTTGTCAGGTGACGTTACAGCAGCCGCCATATTGAAGAGCAGCGTTTCAACTGGAATTTCAAAATTAAATTCCATTTTCTGCCCATTAAACTGATATGTAAGCACAACAGTTCAAAGTAAATTGTGATTATTAGTTAACACAGCCCACACAATTAAATAAAAAAGAAAACAAATAAAATGATGTGCATTTTCTTACTTAAGGGGCCACCTAGTTGTCTTATGGGTCTCATTGCAAGCAGTTGTGTTTATGGTAATGTTTACCAATGTAATATTTCAATTGACGCATGATGCTTCCTAGCATCGTTCATTTTTTTTTACTTCACATAATCACTTGCATGCCACGTGCCCAGAAGAAGATCAAACCCCAACTGACCACCTCCAAGGCCAGACCATCATCACCTCTCGGGAAACGTCACACACTGAAGGAAGTCATGTCACCACCCTCGCCTATTGTAAAACCACAGAGAAGTCGCCAGCATGCAAGAGTTTGCCCCTAAGCGAGCGGCAGATACTGCCCGCATAGCTGTCAAACTACTCTGCTGATACACTGCCTAAGAGACAGCAGCAGAGTCACCGCCTGACCTGAACCCGAAGATGTGGCAGCCGAAGCACCCAAAAAACATGCCAGCCAACAGAATAACACTGTGCGTCCAGCAAAAATGCCAGTTGTGCCAAGGCATCCAGTGATAGGGCTCTCTGCCAGTTCCACCTCCCTGAAGAGCTAAAACCGCAGTTGTTTCATAGCTTGTGTTAGCACCAGTCATGCTAACACTTTCTACTATAGCGATAGTTGTCCTGAGGACTCTCCCGGGAGCTTCCAGAGTTCTACCAGCATTTTCAGCCTCTGAGGCCTTCATTACCAGCATAGCAGAAGAGTTGTCGCTACCCCTGACACTTGCCAGCAAAGTTCACCACACTTGACACGTACACCACATGTGATGCCTCAAGTCCCTTCAGATCTAACAGCCGCAGTTAGAGTTCTGTTGTTTTCATTGCAACTTAATTGTTGCTCTCCTCCGCTCTTCAAGACAGGCTCTTCTAGCCGACAGGCTCCTTCACCTATCTTGCACTTCAAACAAAGTCAGTTGAAACTCAGCGTGTGTTAAGAGAGGAGATCATACGGGTCACCGTGTTCTATTCTTGTGAGAATAAAACATGCATTCCAGCTAACTTCTGTTTCCTTGCTCTGAAGTGAACACTGGTGTAATCTCGAAAGGGAACCATCTATTTGATAACTGTTTACCGATCTAGCAGAAAATTTAGAAAATTCCCTGGCATTTCCAGGTGGCAGGAGCAGCTATGGCTCTTCCAAGGTGCCATAGAACGGAACGTGAATCCAGGGGACCGGCCTGTATAGGGGAGTAAAGAGTGACAGGAGATCACCTGACCTCCCGGCAGGGACTACTATCGCTTTTGGGTTAGAATAGTTCCCTCTCTGGTGGACAAATACTGGAAGGGAGGAAAGACGAGTGTCTCCATCTGAAGTCCTGGAAGGTCTTAGTATGTTCGAGTAAACCGGTCTGTAATGAATGTAAGGCTGTGCAAGGGAAGGAAGTACCTTAAACAAATGCCCGGTGGTATAGTCGAGATCGGCTGAGGAATGACTAGACCTGCCTGATGCACTGGTTGGCTAGAATAGCACAGCAGAACCAACCTGTAATGGGTGTAAGGCGAGCAATGTTTGACGGTGCTCTGAACCCGAGGGGAGTGTCCGAGACTAAAGGATAGGACCTTTCTCTGCTCACGTGAAACAGTGGAACTGCTTGGGAGTGTGTATATGGACATTGATGTGTCGGGGTTTCTGCCAAGTCCTAGTATCGGAGACCATATACAATAGAGCTGCGGAAGGGTCAGATATGCGCAAGACCACAGCCTCTACTGACTCATGGGGACCCAGATCTCCTCGTGGTACCGTTGGGCAACTCCCTTAGTTGGAGGTTGGCAAACGTGGGTAACCCGGGCATTCCCTGTGCCTCATCTTGGCCACTCGGGTGAAGAAGGGTATCTGCCATCTGGAAAGGCTAATTACTGGCAGTTAGTAATGGCCTGGAGTACTGGGGGCCGGTTGACTCCTTTACGGTCAGGCAGTTGGGGCCCAATGTCTGGGTTTTAGTGAAGAACCCAGAAGACAATGGAAATGGGCGAGAGGCGAGGTGGGCAGGGGCTGTGTGGGCTAGTCTTATCCGGAGGACCTGGCGTGCACGGTCACCAGACCAACACTCAAGTGCCATGTAAAAGGAGGAGGAGCACGGGGTAACCTCTGAGCCCATATCAGTGGTTCTCCGAGTACCAGGTCATACAGGGAAAGGACTCGTGCTGGCAGTAGTACAGCTTTGGAACCCTGGAGGCAGACTGGCAGCAAACAGATAATAACATAAAGATATTTGTAACATCAAGCCTCTGGTACAAGCCTCCAAATAACAGCATATGGAAGGAAAGGCAAACTGTTAGGGGAGCCTGCTCCCCATAATGAATAACAGAATAGATAAACTGAGTATAAGGAACCCAAGCATAGAAGAAAACCCGGCAGGGCCTGGCGGCTAAGCAGGTTACCAGTTTATCTACCATCGCTATGACTTTTCCAGGTATCTTGTTACATTTCCCTGATCAACTTACACTGCAACTATTAAAAATATTTTTATGTTCTTTCTAAAATAGATTATAAGTTTTCATGGGTAAAAATATCATAGTCTTCATTTATGAATGCTCTATGCAAAAAAATCAGGTACAAAGATGGCAAATGGAAAAAGGTGACACAAGTGTCAAATATTAGCATTCTCATAACCAGAAAAAAGACATGATACAAAAACAAGAGTCAATAAAATGTATCAAATCAATGAGAATTGCTGAAGAGTTTGAATTATTATTGAAATTTTGAAATACTGTATGTACTTGCAAAATCTTACACTTAGACCTATAAACATATTTTCCATAATGCCAATGCTTGCTGCATTAACAAACAAAGAAATAAGGCAATAAAATACCTTTAATAATAGTTGTAATTAAACATACAATAACAAAATTGTCCCCAGGCATCTTCCTACGAAGGTGCAATAAACTAAAGTAACATTACAATTCATAAGATGGCATGTAGCAGAAGTATTGGAATACAATATTAATTTTTTTATTAAATACATTTTCAACTATTTATCTAACTTCCCTGACCTCACAAAAATTTCCCCGACTTTTCCAGAAACGTAAAATTCCCTGACTTTTCCAGGTTTTCCTTTATCCTAACCACCCTGCTATAGTAGGATTGCAGGTAGCCCCTAACCAGGACTGCAAATACAATGCACACACAACAGATACAATGGCCACCCATACTGTGAACCTGGTAGCCTTCAGCTGCTTAACCTCAAGGGAAAGAGCACAGGTAACCCAACACCTAGTGGAGCCTCACTCGACTATAGCACGACAAACTTTAGTGAAACCACATGAAAAATGTGAACTAACATTCTCCTTCTCTCACACATACACCACCCTTCCTACACTGCTGTTTGCCTCATCTCCTTCCAGCCAATAGCCAACAAGCGACCTTATCTACTATCTGTACTAACAGTTACATCAGTTGTGAAGTGGTGTTAACGTGACTAAGTTGTGCAGAGGCATGATGTAGCGCAAACAGAGATAATGTGGTGGAAAGTGTACCTGGAGTGGACCAGGCTCCGAAACACGCGGAGTGAGTTCTCTATAAAGAAAAACAAGAGCATTCACTTCACTGCTTTATAAAGAGAAGTTAAACACATAACAATCACAGTCTTACAGCACAGAGCTGAGATGGGCAAGTTCAGCAGGCCTGGTGCCTAAGGCCCACCTGCAACTGACGCGGTACACAAAAAACTAAAAAAGACAAGGTGAATAATTACAAATGTCTTATGGTCCATAGGGCACGAGTCTATGGAGATGGTGCAATTTCTCCAGGGGATGAAGTAGCCCAGAGGTTCCAGTTGGTTATAACTATTTCAAGCTAACATGGTTGAAGCAAAAGTATGAAGTCTCCCGGGTACACTAAATGCATCCTACACCTATGCCCGCTGCTACCAGAGTAACTTGGAGCAGAGAGGCAGTGGTGAAGCTTTTTGCTGTCTCCCACACAAACACAAGAGAAAATATTAATTTGACCTTAAAAGAAACACTGACAAGTTAGCATAGGTACAGATATCCCTTTAAAATATAAAATAAGTATAATTACAAGCTTTCCTTAGCTTCAATAAAGTTTTTACGAGTCTTTTTCTGTGAATTGCAAATTATATGCTAGAAAGGGTAAGTAAACCCACAAATACAAAAATACTCAAAAATTAACATAGGAATACATTGCACACTCTTTATCATAACACAAGCCATTAAATTAATCTTCCCATGATAAAAAAATATTGCTCATGGTAAAGTTTGTAAAGTTAGGGGCAAAAATGCAGCAACTACTAGGGCCATTTTATTACCATGGTGCCAAATGTTCTGAGTGTTCCAATACGAGATCCTAGTGTGCCAATTACTTGTGCAAAGAGTTTTCAGAAAAAAAGCATGTGGCATTTTAGTGCAGATAAATTCTCACGTGTCCTTGCAATTATATCTGAAATAACATTTCCCCTTTACCAAATCTCTACGAGGTACATTGTGCCATATGCAAACATTTAAATAATTACAGTGTTATCAAACTACCTCTTATAAGTTAAATACGATAGCTTTGATTATGATGGTTTCGTCATAGATGCTGGTATATACGAGTCACAGGACCCGTTCATTGTGTGAAAAGAAGGAATCGTACACATACACACTCACTGTGCTGGTTCCTCCATTCGCACCGATGCATGGGTGCAGTGCAACACGGTCAGGAGTCAGCTTGCCCTAGCAGACGTCAGTGTTAACAAGTTATGGCAACTTATATTTACTTTTTTCCATCCAGTTTCGTGCGATGCACATTTACCCGCAAGTTATACTTATTACCACCATTGTATATTGTAATGCGACTTAAAATATACATTGAGACATACGTCTCCCGTTTTTGCAGTCAGTTTCTATCTGCTGCCTTTGACTGCCCATGTGGACGAGTATTGCCAGCCTACGTGAAGTGTAAAAGCACTGCGTAATGCTTGCCTGCGTGACACAGAATACCTACAAAATTCAGTGCTGAAAAGACTTATTTCTACAAGCGATGGTAACTCCTACTTGAATTTGTGTATCCTCTGGATAGTTTGTGGTGATTTGCCTTGTTACGACAAGGTGACATCACGGATGAAGAAGTGACACCGCACCGCAAACCGGCAGGCCTTCCGGCCGCGCCAAGCCTCAGGCGGACACTAGCTGGGGGTAGCCTTGAGGCAGAGTTTGCGTGGGCACTGCGATGACATGGCACAGGAAGTGTGTGCACGTGGCAGGAAGTCCAGTGCCAGAAGAGAAGGTTTTTGAAGTAACAAGAATAGTAAAGAACTTTCTGCAGGCAGTGATAGGCCAGGTTTTAAATATTTCCTTTTTGGGTAGGGGCGAACTGCCCATTCTAGAGTTATAAATAGGTCCATTGGTCGCCGTATGCTCGGAGACCGGCTTCCTCCTGGACTTCTTCACAAGTTAAGTATTCAGACATGTTGTAAATCAGAATTTAGAACCCTTCTGGATGTGTAGAAAATATGCCCATCGATATAGCTAGAAGTTTTCCAACACGATGATAGAATTTGTCTGTATTATAGTAGGCTGTTTCAATTACATAATAAATGTTTTTAAAGTACAGCCATTTTTGAGACTTGAAGTAAGAGAAAACATTATTAAAGTTTTAATAATTACTTAATCGTCAAAGTATCAAAATAATTTGTGATCTGGAGTGTAACTTTAAAATTGTACAAAGAAAACAAAGCAATGCAGAAGATAATGTAAAAATCAAATTACTGTAAAGATAAATGAGATAGTTTTACAAGTTTTTAAGAGAAAAAATCCTTTTCTTTAGCCATGCTAGGATTATGAAATGGAAACAAGTGTTCTTAAACATGGCCAGTCGAAATAATTTTAGAATAAACGGTGCTAGGGAAACACCTATAAAAGATGTTTCAGATACTTTTCCTGATTGTGAAACATAAATTAAAAATCTGTCAATATAAAATTTTCTAGAATGTGCGTATAAAATACACTAATACATGTTTAGCCACAGTTTTTTTCTGGGTTATTGAACATAACCTTAAAATGAATGTTTTCTAGAATAAATCAATTAAAAATACTCTTGGAATGTGCTTTCATAAATATGTTAAGATAGATAAAAGACAACTAAAATTATTATCTAGTCAAAACCAGAATTTTTAAAAAAGAGTCTCGCTCTTTCTTCTACTCCATGTTCAAAGAGGTATCCTCAGTAAGAGTTGAGAATTTTATCCTAGTTTATATTTATACAGTTTTAAATGCACTGTTTTATATGTCCCGTCAACTTTGTTGTATAATATCAAGTCACCATCTTTACTTGAAGTGAAAACAGGTGTGATAACGAGGATATTGTCTCATTCCATAAATATTATGAAAAGTTTGCATGTTTTTGAGAATGTGTACTTATACAAATAAATACTCAAATGATACACAAGAGAATTCATGTGTGATTTTCACCTTCTGTGCCAGGAATCGTTACATTTTATGTTTCTACTTAAATGTATACTTTTGAAGTTTTGTTTGTTGAATTTCTGG
Source organism: Dryococelus australis (assembly GCA_029891345.1). Classification (NCBI taxonomy): domain Eukaryota; kingdom Metazoa; phylum Arthropoda; class Insecta; order Phasmatodea; family Phasmatidae; genus Dryococelus; species Dryococelus australis. The sequence continues at coordinate 166,294,289 of CM056993.1, forward strand.
GCTGTGTATATGCCTCCCTGCAATGCCCTTTGAGAAGGGCATCACAACATATTTTCGGTTTTTGCTATATCAGCAGCTGTTTGTCATTAACTTATGTTTGTTTGCACTGAGAAATTTTATTTACCAACTGCAATATTTAAAATTGTTAGGAGTGTAATCCAGTTTTGCATTAAAGAAAAGGATGGTGGTATGTGATGAATTCTATTCAGTGTGCAACAAAACATGCTTCAGCTGCAATCTGCAAATCAGAAGCTTTTATTTTTAAAAAAATATGTTAAAGAGGGCAGTATAGCATCTAGCAACACAACAAAATTGTCAACTTCTGGTAAGAAGACGAAAACTGCAGACAGAAGAATTCAGTTTCATTCAATTGCTGCTGGAGTGGTGCAAAGAAAAGTGCAAGAGTTTTACGTGATGATAAAACAATGCCCACACTAAAAAACTTTCAGACTGTGTTGGCTAAAGAAATTAATTTCATATGTAGTAAGGAAACTTTAATGTAATATACCTCGAGACATGGATTCATCCTAATTACACTATGAACAATTGTTCACAGCATGAAGAAATACCAGTAATGAACAAAAACAACCATCCAGACCAGCGATGGATTATAGTTGATGGAGGTAATGAAAATTGCTTCATTGAGGAAGCCAAGTTAATTTTTAAAGCCAAAACTAAAAGCGGAGACTATCATGATGAAATTAATAACAATTTCATGAAATCTTGTGAAACACAACTGCTACCCAACATTCCATCTCCAAGCATTATTGATCATAATAATACTAAATACGCATGAGAACAAACCTCGTAACTATGTAAGTCTTTTAATATTACTACCTTAAGATATTGGCTAATAAATAACATTTTTTTCTGCTGGTGAGAGAAAATCAGAGCTGATTGTAAAGGTTTGGTTACAACAGCAACCTCCCATTAATACAGTCAATAAACTGTTTACGTTGCAAGGACACACAGTTATCCGATTACCGCCATATCAAAAATATTAACGTTGCGAACTCTGACATTCTGCAATTGACTTATTTAGCAATAGACAGTATTTCCCTAGCAGATTGGAAAAAAAACTGTGAAATCATGTGAATAAATTAGGAAACTACTGTTGGGCAAATAATGGACTGAAAGAGGAGATTTCTCAAGTTTTTGTGAACCTACAAAGTAGTAGTAGTGACAGTGACATTACTGAAGCCAAACACATATGATGGAAACATTTCTGGAGCGGAGGAACTGACGTAAGGTGCATTTCTATCATTGTTGCACCTTAACAGTTTTTAATCAAGAAATTAAATGTTTCCTGTAAATAATATTAGACAATAATGTATATACTGTGTCTTTGTCTTAAAGTAAACCACGCGTCTTTTCCGGCTGGTATTGATTGTCTCATGCATTTTGAATTAAGTGTAGGGAAGGGCCGCCCATAGACACGTCATCAGCCATGACATCAGAGCCAGCCAACACCCGTTCCTGCCAGCACACCTGCATGTCTTCCCCGGGACGAGACAGGGGATATTGTCCCCACCCACCATCTCCAGCAGAGGCCGGCTCAGAGGAAGCAGAGTCCTTGATCGCCCGGGAAACAGACAGCAGTGGTAAGCCGGCAATAACTCTTACCCCAGTCACCAGCACCTCCCAACTGCAGGCTTCGCGCCCTACTGGCAGCCTAAACCCCCCACCCCTTCAAGAGACCAGTCAGAGGTCAACGACCCATCATTCAGATGCCTCCTCAATAGTCCGCCGTAAGCCTAAGTGTCTGACTTCACGCAAAAATAAAAACCTCTTGATGTGGCGTCCTGCTTCCTTGGCCATCACAATGTAAATCTTTTTCAGGGCAGAAATGAAATTCAATATATTGTCACCAATTTATAAATTTTGTTATTAAAACATAAATGTGCTTGTTGAAAAGTGTCATCAAAGTCAATGAAAACACTGTAAGTAGTCTTCTGTTTAAGATACATATTTATTCATCTGTAAAACAGTAATTTAAAAGATAGTGACAATGCTGTGTCTTTTGTGAACAGATTACTACATTAAAACCCTATAGTCATCACTTAGAATTAAGAGTAAACAAGATGTGTGAAGCTTGTTTATGCTATTTTCCATTGTAGTCACAATGCTTCCTTATGGAGGCACTTCAGGCTATGGTACATGATTGTCACTTCTTTGCGAATTTGGAAAATCAAGAGACTTCTGTCTATCTTCAGTGGGTTATGTTGAGTCTGACCTTTTACATTTGAGAGATATGTGGAATATTTATTGCTGAGCAATCACATTCCAGATTAATGGAATATCCAATGGTGCTCATATTAATATGAAAGATACAGCACACAAAGATATATATTGTCTCAATGTTGTACAGGCTTATTCTGACTAAGGGCTCTTCCCACCACACTTTCAAAGGTGACAAGAGAATTGCATAAATACAATGATAAGTGAACATAGCAATTTTAGTCAGCATCTTACATTGCAAAATCAGTTAAGAATGCCAAAAATAGTAACTAGTTGACTGTGCCCGGTAATTTCAAAATGAAGGTTTCTGTGTGTTTGATAAACTTGATGCACTCCATGGGATTCCTTTTCCCACTGTCTCACCTTCCTTTCCTTACGCTGCTCTTCCCTATTGGTTCTATGGGGGAAGATGGGTGTAAATGCTGATTCCCTCTGGGATGTGAGTTGACTGCCCTTTCCCGGTGTAATAAAAATTGATTGAGATTTGGCTAGACGGGTTGAGGATCTGCCCACGTTGAAAAGGGGGGGGGGGGGGGGGGGGGTTTAGTGGGGCACCGGTTGGTGGAAGGGCTGGGAGGGTAATCAAACACCAGGGTGAGTTTGATTGTGAAAGTCTCCCTCCCAGGGAGCTTGATCTTACCAAAAAGGCTGTCAAGATGTGATACCAGCTGTCACTAATAAATTAAAAGAATAGCAAATAAAATATATGAGGATGATAGTAATGATATGGAGTGAACCAATTACTGCCCTGGGTAGCAACCTAGTCGGCTTCCCTCATACTTCCAAGGAGTTTGTGTGGGGCTGGCCTGGTAGACTTACGTGCTGGCACCGAATCGGTTGATGCAGTTATTACCCCTGTAAGTACGCACAGGTTTGGGGGAATGATATATTCAGAACCTTCCCGGCAGCGGTGCGTATTTGGCAAGTGGTATGTGGTACTTTAATAACGGGCCACAGCTGTGGCATGGGCTTCACTATTGGCTCGAGTGCTGGAGGTGTTAAATAACTCACGTGATCTAAATCCGGCCACGGTCAACAAATCCCTAATAGTGAATCCAAGTAGGAACTGTAGTTTTCAGTAATCGGGGGTAGGCCCCTAGCTGGGTCGACTGGTCTCACAATTGGTGGAGGAAGGGGTGGTATACGCTCACTGAGGCGCTCGACGATGGCAGACTAAGTTATCTCTCATTGAAGTGCTTGTCGCGCTAGACATCTAATCTGGCTGTTATGCCCACCTCCTTTCTTAGGCATTAGATTATGAATGATAAAATCCTCACAGGAATTATGTTTACCAAAGCGTATTTATTACCACTATATGAAAACAGGGAGATGATTGGATCTGTATAAAGAATGCTAAAATAATTATTAAAATATTTTTGAGTCACGTTAAGGCAGGTGAAGGCAACCTCCGTAAGTTAATAAAAATATTAAAAACCAAATAACTCCAAATTTCTAAGTCACAAATTACAGCGATAAGTAAAGGGGGTGGTTTGTCCGGAAGGGACGACGTTTACGGCCTGCTACCGCAGAGTGCAAGGATTGACTCGGGTAAGGGGCAGGGGTAGGGAGGTCGTGATACCTTGGAGCTTCACCAGGGGGTTTCCTCCGTGGGCTGTGGGGCGGAAACTGGAGCTTCTGGTGGGAGTCGAGGAGCCTTCTTCCGGTTGATGCAGAGCCTTTGCAGGCTGCTGGAGAGGGAGAGCCTTCTTCAGGCTGGAAAGTATTCTACAGACCCTGGAGAGCCCTCGGACCTTATACAAGTCACTTCTCCTTATATACTCAAAATTGCAGCTTGGTGGCTGCCACAGGGATGCAGGGTTTGCTAGCCTCCAATAACAGGGGTTAGTTATTACTGGGCAGTGGGCTGCGCCACACATTTCTTATCTCCCTGCCTGGAGGCTGTTGACATATTTACTGCCTCTCTACGAGGCTTGGCAGCAGTGACAACATCGACTGCAGGGAAGCTGCTCTCTTACGGCAACCCTGCTAACTCCCTTCTCTTTATCTGCTGTGTAGGTGGCTCAGGGGGTAAAACAAGCATCGACTTTGGGGGTGGTGACCGCATGTCAATTTCTGGGTGGGCAGTTAGAATATTATTAATTATTCACATGTCTGTAGTTGTCAGATATTGCAAAGATCAACCCTGTAGCATGTGACTTTCCCCGTAATTCTATCAGCGTGTGATGATGGGGCGGATTCGAAAAGTAGAGTGAGCATGCTCACTGCGCAGTAGGGTGGCATGTGTCAAACTAAACAGAGTGCAAATACTTCAATGTAAACATTGAGTGGGCATAAAAAGAGATGCATAAACACCGCCATACCATGTACACAATTAACAGTGATACTGTGGTACACGGCATTGGAAGCAAATTCATTTTAAATGTACATATCTGTTGGTAGCAATTTTCAGACTGCCCCGAAAACACAAGAGGTTACTACTACTTCTCTCTAGAAAATCTTGACAGCACCAAAATTAGAAATCTTTATTGGAAACAATATTTTTCTAGGTAAGTAATACTTTTATTTTACAGTAAACTCTCCAATGTAGACCTTTCTTGGTTTCCAGGAAAAGGGCTGTTATTTCGAAGTAGTCATTGGAAAAAACTTTTCAATTAAATTTTTATATAGTTCCCCAAAAAACCAGTTATTTTGAAAGGGTGGCCATTTCAGAGGTCTTACAAATAAGAGTTGATGCATCAGTTCTTTACTCTTTTTGTAGTTAGGTTGAGAATCTATATTGGAGTAATATTTAACAGTGAACCAGTATTTTGCCAAGGTTTGCTGCAATTTTAATTTCACCTAAGTTTTATTATATTCCTTTCCCTCATTTAACAATAAACACTTGGTAAAATTCTGTATATATTGTGGGAAATTACCTAGTGTGAAAACACTGACAGAAACATTCCAAAACTACCAGAAGTGTACAAACAACAATAGAAAGTTTCTGTCAAAGGTCAAGATGTGTTGATTCCGTGTGATGTAACAACTGATTAACAGGCACAGTATGCTTTTGTGTTCTAATTGCAATATATTGTTATATACAAATGAACAGACGCTGTACACGGGTGGTGTCAAATATTGGAAAACTCAAATGCTAGTGAGTGTTTTTGGCCATTTTAAATGTCAAAGTACAAACTTGTCCACACCAGGTGTGTTAGTTCTCTTCAGGTTGTTCTTTCATCCTTATTAGTCTACTTTCCAAAGGAAAAAAAGGCTTAAGAGATCACGTTCCTGTCTGTGTGTGTGTGTGGTTGTGTGTGTGAATGTGTGTGTTTGTGCATATGTGCATACCCCCCCCCCCCCCCCCCCCCCCCCTTTCCCAACCTTTTAATTTTTGAAAGCATAAACTGAATTTCACCAAATTCAGTACACATACAGAAAGTAAAAAGGAAACCTGGCTTTTATAGTTTTCGACAATGCTTGTCACTTACTTTCAAAATGGCAGGCATTAAAATATTAGGTGATTTCATATCTCAGGAACCATTCAACCAATTTGAACCAAACTTTGAATGTTGACAGCGCATTGTGTAAGAATTTAATTTAGATATGGATAAGGTTGTTGGTCTGCCATTTTGGAAGATAACACTACGTGAAAAAATATAACTTTTACATTATATCTCAATAAATACTCACAACTAATTGTCGACAAATTGTCATGTATGTAATACTATACTAGGCTATGGTAAACATATGTTTCAAATTGATGAGGCACTTATTTTCAAAATCGCAGGCATACAAATATTTAAGGTTTATTTGGTATAACACACTCTTCTACCAATTCTGACCAAATTTTGTATGCTGAAAAAGTATATATTACAAGCATCATACATGCCAAGAAATAACCACTTTTACCCGCCATTTTGTAATATACAGTAACAAGAATGAATAAAATGATGAAATATGCTGAAATTGAAACCATGTATAATTTACCTGCTACTACAGTTGGTGCAAAACTTCCCAAGAGAGAGAGAAAGATATAGAGAGAAACAGAGAGACCGACAAGTTCAGTTTCGCCTATTGAACTTTCTTCCTCTGACAAAAAAAAAAAAAAAAAAAAAAACAATTTCACTAGGACCTATGTATGGTAATTTGTGCTGGTATTTTTAATTGTAACAATAAAAAATGTTTCCTTCAGTGATACCTAAAAATTCAAACATATCAATAGGCAACATTTAATTTACAAATAGCATACTAAAAAACTAGGTTAAAACAATAGTTTAACTGTGAACTACATCTTGCTAGTCATTGCTAACACATCGCTGCTCTCACTGTTTTAATTTGTATTTAATACAAAATAAATATTACAAGTTACAGAAGATACTAAGTTAAAGTTTCACAGTTAATCACTGTGTTATATATTTGTTGTATACAATTTATTTAAAAAACAGGTTGACATGTTATGCATAGGGTAAGTTTTCAAAGGTTCATTTCAAACATCTGAAGAAACCGTAAATGAACTTATTCCTTCTGCCCGCCATTAAATTTCTTATAACAAAAAGAGACACTTTGAAAAAAACCTTTCGCGGAACTTGTCGAAACAGTATGACCTACTTTCTCACAGATAGCTGTCGTAATTTTTTGTGAGGGGTTTTTCTCCCTTATCATAGAATTCTAACGCCCCTCTTAAAAGAAAAAAATTTGTTAAAATCATAAAAACCTATAAAGTGTTTCCTGAAAATCATATTTTTCCCAAAGTAACAAAAATATTGGTTTTGACATAGATGCAACACTGCTCTCTTGCATGTCAGTCACACTGTATTCATGGACATCACATGCTCTTGCTGTCAAACTGTTAATTTGTTCAAAATTTATACTTTTGCAAAATTATTTTTTTAATACCATATTTACCTGAAAGGAAGATGAGGTTTTTTGACAGAAAAGGAATAGAAAAAATAAGGCGTCATCTACAATTCCGAGTCGTCTTCAATTCAAAACCTAGGCACAAATACCATAAATGTGCGACACTGCTAGTTCAGTATTTAAGTTTGTGTTACGTGCACAAAATTACTACAGGCTTCTATTCATAATTTTTACTCAGATAGCAGTTAGTCCTCCAAAATTGGCATGCCACAAGACAGAAGATTTTGACAAAGGCTTTCCATGCTTAAATACCCTGTCTCCTATGGTTGTACGTATTTTTGTCTTAAAATTGTTGTTTTATGGCATACTTTAATTAATTAAATTTGTATGAATGCTTACAAATCTTTATAGAAGTAACAAAGATGGAAACATCAGTTAAATTAAAATACCAAAATGAAAACCCCACTTTTCAAGTCTCAAATTCCACTTTGTGCCATTTCAAAACAACAAAATTTTCCCGTCGCTAATATTATAAATGTATTATAATATCTCTCTAGCTGTATCATGTTCTAATACACAGCCAACTAAAAGTTTCAATTGGACAAAAGAAATAACATTACATTGATGATTCTGGAAAAACGTATCAAATATACTTACCACAGCTCTACGATGAGTATTGGACAGCACCTCGTTCTTCTGAACATTTTCCCTCTCAGACATCTTAACCCAATATTTCTGACCAATTGCTTCACTGACAATAAAAGAACTGTTGTAATACTGATGGTAGTCCTAAAAAATTAAAAAACAGAGTTTATAAAAATAAAATTTTAATGACAGTAGATATTATGATCTGAAGCTTTCAAAAGGTCAAAGGAGCATTTCTAAAATTAAACTGTGTAAAACATCTGCCCATAACAGCATATAATTTAAGCTGACAAAGCACAGTCATTTTGGCATATTCCTATGTCTTAACACTTCAGTATTTCTACATCTTAAGAGGCCTGTCTACCTGATGCCTGTACTGTGTTGCCATGTGTTTGAAATACATGTTTTTGCACAAAACTATTGAACATAAATCTGCTGATAAAACGAAAAGAACACACACTTACAATGAAGCATGTTGAATGCTTTCTAGATGTCATGCACACTAAAAACACCATTTCAGAGCACTCCATCACAGCTGAAAATAACTTTTTCAAAATGCTGTATTTTAAAATTCTGTATTTATACATCACACACATGTACAAAAAAACTCACATGCATATAATTTGCACCAATAAAACTATTGGGTCACTCTTTCTTTCAAGTCCCATATGTACACACAGCAAAATGTGAACACTGCACGCCAGTTCAGAACATTGCGCTTAGTGGCGATGGTGCACTTAATGTGCGTAACAGTGTATCCCTTATCGCTCCCATGTTTCTTGATATCAAACACAGAAAATAGCTCCAAGTAGATCAGCCCCTTAACTAATTATTAGGAGGGAAATATAAGACTGATGGTGTGCGAATTTGCTTCTCCCAGCAAGTCTAGATAAAGCATCTTCTTATTTTGCTGTGTTCACAGTCAACTGCGGAGCTGCAGATTTCTTGTGCTATGACAAAAGTTTTATCTAAATGAACCATGAAAGTAACTTCAGACTACTGTGTGACAAAATAAAGGTTGTATTAAAAGATGTTATGTGAGCTCATGCACTTTGATGTGTACTTAGTAGTCGGTGAGCTGTGATATTGTCTTTTGAGTTGCAGCTATTTTTTGGAAAGCATATTTAAATATTGGAAACTGAGATTCATATTATTTGCCCTATTTGTAAGAAAAAGGCAGCAGTAAGAGTGGAGAGGTTTTGGGACTGTTTATTTTTAAATGTGTGTTCTATTTGTGTGGTCCCAGGAATTTAGTCTATACATTTGAAAATAGATAAAATTTATAACATTTATAATTTTATTTCCAACAATGCCCCTGAGTTGCTCTTATAATTATTTCTTGGTGAATGCTAATTATGGTATAGGGTTAAATTCTGTTTTGAAGAGTTTTTAAACTTTTGACGCTGTTGTAATTTACAACAACCTTTCCAGTGCAGAACCTGGCAACAATTGAACCTCAGCCCCTTACTTCACCCCAATTCCATAGTCGTTAATATGTTCTGTAATTTTGATGTTAAAAAGGGATGGCTGCTAAAACCCTATTTTTATGTTGGTAAAAGGGTAATGGTGAATCAATAGTCATATACCAAACATATCTGCGTTACTAATAAATTCAGAGGGTTCCTTATTTGATGCATGTGTATTATTCACTGGGTTCATCACAATTTTAACATTTATGCACAACAGTCAGAAAGATCTAAATAAGATACATTTTCAAAAATTTGTTACAGACTGTTCAGTCAACCATATTAAAATTAATTACACTGACATGTGATGCATACTGGCACTATATTTATTTACAACTCTGTCTCAAATATGTGCAACATTGTGTAACCCCAAGCAGGGTTAGAACCCACAATGACTTGCTTCCAGAGCCGACCCGCATACCCCCTTAGCCAGGGCCACCTAAGGACACGGCAACCAAAGTCGTCTACGCCATTATGTCAGATATCACATTTCTTGTAATCACCCCTGCATGTGAACAGAACCTGAGCCAAGCACTACCCCTAAGCAAGTGGCAGACACACTACCCACATACAAGGAAAACTGCCACTCCAGCCTTCCCTGAGAGAATGTGGTCAGAACTGCAAAAGGAGGAGCTCATACCCAAAGATACCTGACCAGCCAAAGAGAGGCGAAGGAGACATGCCGGTCGACTATATACACCGGTGCACACCCCCAGAACCCAAGTTGAATACTTGGCAGCTCGCTCCACCACTCTGTGTGCTGGAGTTCTCTGCTTACTGTTTTCCTCACGAGAGAGCGACCACCTTCTAGTAGTCTTCTAGACCAGCGTACAGCTACCCTCGAAGAAGTATTCTCCCCCTCACACAAACTGACCAGTCTGGTAGTGACCCCTGAGTATCTTCAGGACAAACGGTGTATATAGTTAGTGTTCAGTTATTGTAATAGTTACTTAGCTCATCTGGTGTTGTTTAGTTTTGCCCCAAGTCCCCTTCACCTAATAATTATAGTTTACTTCTGCCGGTTTCAGTGCAATTGATAGCTAGGAGATTGTATGGGTCATTGTGTCTATTACTCTGAGGAATATACACATGTTCTTACCTTAACCCTGTGTACTTATTCTAGGGTGATTGTTAATTTATACCTTGTAGATGTCAACCCACAAAGGAGAAGCAGGAGACAGCGTCTTGATATTGATATTGCCGAAACAAGCGTAAGACTGCAGGTTACCTCTAATTGGGTGCATGTACGTCACCAAACATAACAAGTTTGATGGCTACCAGTACCCTCAACCAAGTACTCCGGTACTTGGAATGTTGTCAGGTAGAGCCACAACCACTTGGAATACACGCAACTAAGTGGCTATAGATCCAGATCAAATGGCTCACTCCATCCACCATGTTGAACTTCGCCGGTTGGAGTAACAGGGCTGATGATTCTGGTTAGCCTAACCTCTTCTCGTTAGACATTAGCCAGGGAACTCGTCGCCTGGTCCTACTTTGCATGGTAGACCATAGTATCTTCTTATATACCCTTCACCCATAGAAACGGTGCAAGGTGGAGAGCTATGAAGGCAGCTACTGCCTCTAAACCTAGTCAGTTGTTCTGCAACCCATTGCCTTCTGACCTCAGCAGACCCTCCCCCCTGGACAGAGCTCAAGCTCCCCGCCGACTGTAGAGGCCTCACCTCCCAGTCCCTGCTAGCTCCCTATTTCAGCGGCCCCAGAAGATCACAGGAGAACCACGTCCCCTGATGGCTCGTCTTCGTCCGGGCCTGCAAGTGCTATTGGGCCTTTCCTGCCCATTCTTCAGGACATCACCACCACTGAGAACTGCCGAGCAGCTCGGACCAGGCAGCCTAAGCTGCTCTAACAAGCCTATGTCAAGATTGCCGTCCGCTGCCAGGGCACTGCAACAGGCCAGTTTACTATCCTGATCTACCCCGGGTGAGACCCAAGCAAGGTACAGAGACACCAGTGCTTTTTGTAACATGACGTAAACCAGAGACCATCACGTCAGACTTTGTGACTTGTAGGCGGCCTAGCCGCCCTACTGTTTATCAAGGGAGAGTTATGACCGAACGTAACATAGTAACTCCCCCCCCCCATTAGTGAGTTGTGAACCGGTGTCTCTAACCAGCACTGCAGAACACTTGTCCGACAGCGACTTCACAAGTTTCCAATAGACATCACATGTCAACATCTACTAGACAACGTAAAATAAATGCCAATATATGTACTCATGAACACAATGAAGTTCAAAGATCAAAATTATTCAAAATAATAATTAACTGTCAAAATAAAGAAAAAATTCATGAAAATACAGTATAAATCTAAAAACATTGCAAAAATATAATCACGTACCACCAATACCATTTTCAGTTCCCAAAAATTGTGGCCCTGGAAATGTGGATCGACAACAATTAATTTGTTGTTTATTAGCGAGGTGTGGTAGGAAATGGTATTAATGTCCAGTGGCAAAAAAGGTGACAATTTTAGACGAAGCAGAGTTAATTGGAACTGTACTACCGTAAAAACATAGCATAACATTGTGTTTGAAACTGAAAGTAAGATTAAGATAAACATTGTTAGGCCTTTATAAAACTGAAACTACAAGAGTGAAATGTGAAATTTACAGAAACAGAAAAACCTTAAGTCAAGATAAGTGGCAATTAGGATATGCTGTAAGAAAAGAAGCTAAAAATGTTAAAAGCTTTGTAAACTGCATGGGAATCTAGGAAGAGGGAAATTTCAAAACCTGCAAAAACTTACTGCGAAGATCCACGGCTACTAAAAGTTTATCCACGATGTGTTTCCTGATAATTGTGCAGTATCCGCTAGCTACCAATGAAGAGAACGTAACTGCTTTACAGATGTACGTTATTTGGCTAAAAAAATAACTCATGTTTCACAAACAGGAAATTCTGATCCAACACATATGAAGTATGAGCTGCCAGCAGATATGAATGTTGACACCACGAGTGTGATAACTACATAAGTAGCAGTTTTAAATGGTGGCAGTGAAAAGACCTCACACAGTAATATTAGCAATTCTTGGTAATGGAAAAAAGTTGTCACAACATGCATTTTAAAGAAAACTCATCCTTAAGGCTTGGCTTCACACATTTTGCAGAAATTCTACACTTGCACGTCATAATTTTGGATTCAGAGTAATTACTGACAATGTGCTTAATTTTAATTGTGTATTATCTGCTAGTAATAAAAAGTCAGGAATATATCTACATTTTATCAATAAATTTTGCCTTTTTGCACGCAGGAAATAACAAACCATAGTGGAAATTATATACAAAAGTATTCAACAATTAGTAAACTGTGAATTCTCCATATTCAAACATTTCTAATTAATTCCTCTGAAAGTGGAATTACAACACAAAAACAAAAAATTTCTGCATAATACAATAGGTGAAGTCAAGCCTTAATGAGAAATATTTCTCACATGATATTACTGTCCAAGAACAGAATGAAAGGTCAACAGATACTATCAAGGTTGTAGACAGGATCCAATGTGTGTGAAACAGATGGTATGGAGATGGGACATGCTGCTCCTAGAGCTGACACTACCACCTAGGCGAAGAAACAGAAGTTTAAAACTGGCAAAACTGACCACTATCATTACCAGGAGCCCTGAAATACATGCAGGCCATTCAAAACACATATAAACAAGCAATACACAGAGTAGATGGTACACAATGGTTCTGAAAATTAGGTAAAAGTGCAACTGACTTGTGTCTAAAAGGTTCTGGATGCCTGATCAGATATCTGAAAATTTAACTGTTCAAAGTTCAAGAAATGGTGCTTTTAAATGCACTGGATAACAAAGAAGAGCACTGGAATTCTACTGACATAAGCTCAGTGGTGTCTATTTCATAGACGCAAGGTAAGCAATACTTACCTATACATATTGGAAATGTTTGACCCTTTATGTTTTTCGCCTTACATATTTAATTCTAAGTTTCCCATTTTCAATTTGAGAAACTAAGTTTTCGTGTTAACACACATGCTAGTGCTGCTATCTAGTATTTATTTCCACAAATGGGAGTAACTAGCGATGAATCGAACTCGCAAGCAACAACACTGGTAGGGTACGCAGGCGTTCTGTTTGCGTCCTCCATTCCTATATTTTACCGCGGAAAGTGGATGCGAGTGTTAGGGAAAACGGGAGTTTTCTTATAATTTGTAATAAGCTCTATAAATAATATTCTATTTAATTATTATTACACTCATTTCATTTCCGTTTTTATAACTAATGTTAGGTATTATAAAACGAAATACATGTGGAGGGTAAGCAAAATTGGAAGCTGTGTTTGTTAGTAGAAATTGAAAATGAAACCACAGCCCGGCTTATATTAACCATTTATTGTATTATAAAGTGTGTAATGTATCATATTTTAATGGCATTTAAATCAATGTTATCTAATACTCAAATATGTGGGGCTATTATATTGCTTACACAGTAAAAAAAACTCACTATACGCCACTGCATGAGCTCAAAAAATGGTGACTCAGAAGCAGTTTACAATTTTATATCAGTGCTTCATTCTGATAAATTTTAATATACACTTAAATTTATTTGTTTTATATTACTTTATGTTGTATTACTCTTCTGTACCTTTATTGTAGTTACATTGCATGGTGCATGTTTCTATGTCTTATAGATAAAATAAAATACTTTTCAGAAATTTTTTGTGATACAGTGCATGTTTACATACGCAAATTATTGTTTTTGATATGTGCAGCAAAAAAAAGGGTTAAAGCTTAGTATATCATTACAGTGGCTGAAGTACATAGTATCCATGCATGCTAAGCTGGGAGGAAAACCGATGTGCATGTAATGGAAGAGCACGAAAACTGTAAATAGTCAGCCCAAGGCCATGAATTATCTCGGCTTACATCATTCAACCAGAAAACTGCTAGCTGCCAAGCTAAATGGCTTACTGTCTTATCTTCACTCTGTGTGCAGTAATAAATCATTAAGGGCAAGATCTTTAGAATATTTTCTGGACCTTTGTTTATACCTGTCATTCTGTGTATTAATTCTTTTAAAATACTTCTACCCAACAATATGGGTGTCACTGGACTGATTTCTGGGCCAAACTATTTTGCTTACTAACACAATTAACTTCACTGTTCCAAACAAATTAGTGTCACTATATAAGCTGCAAATTTTCCATGACCTGTAAAACACTCTTTTTTATTAAGGTTTACATTAGTTTATAAAAATCTGTATTATTATAATGAACCTTACATTAGCTATGAAGCAGAGTACTAGATTCACCATCTCTCAATACTGCAAACTGGCAAGTCAGGACAGTTCTGGCTCGTGTGAAATATGTAAGTATTTTCTGGGTGCTTCCTCTCCCTAACCAATTGTCATTCTCCTAACAATATTTCCACTCCATTTCATTTCACCTCATTCACTCTCCCATAGAGCAGACACCAAGTCAGTGTCTTAGATGACCAAATTCACTGCCTAAAATTTGAGAAAAAAAGGAGTTGCTTAATGACCATTCTATTATTAGTTTATTCTGAAATGTCTTCTTACCAAAGCCCAAGTGCACTATGTGCTGTTCTGCAAGTACCTGCTTACAATCCACTTTTCAACACATTTTGAATTCTTAAGCAATACGAAAAATTAACATTGCCATGGACCCAATGACTTAAGGCTCAGCTTCACATATTATGCAAAAATTCTTCATGTTCTGTGTCATCATTTCAGTTTCAGAGATATTATTGAATATTTTTAATTATAGAAAATTTACAATTTACAAGTTGTTTAATATTTTTGTATAGGCTGTTCACGTAAAAATTAGCACTTTTAAAAGAACTGCTTAAGATCTACTTGTATACATGTTGTGTATTCCACCGCCTTGTGTAAAATTGACATTGCTATGGGCCTCAATACGTTATTCATGCACCGGTCAAATGGAACTGTGAAATTATTAAAGTAAATACTTTACAAATATTCGCATGTTTACCCTTCGATGCATTAAAAAAACAGAAAGTGAAAGAATTAGATCAAGTTATCACAAATGGTTACCTAACACTTTTTATTCAACATTAAGATATGGAACTACTTTCCGTCCATCGTTACCAACTTTACTGGGTGAATGTCACATCAGTGCGTCCATTAAAATATATGCATGCAAGGGCAGTGACTTTTTCTAAGGTTCATTTCTAAAGAGCTCACGTTCGTGAACAGCCTTTATCTAAATTTTCGGTATGTGTTATTACCTGCTTGCAAAAAGGCAGAAACGTATTAATAAAATATAAATATGTGAATGACTTTTTACAGCTAGCAAATAGCACAAAATGAAAATTATGCACAAAAAATATTAAACAGCTCGTAAAATGTAAATTTTCTACAATTGTACATTGTCAGTAGGACTCTGAAACCAAAATTATGACATGAAAACGAAGAACTTCTGCAAAAGGAGGGGTGAAGCAGAGCCTTAATTGTGAAACTATCATTATGAAAGTAAGTGCATTATTAAAATGACACTTCTTACTGTCATGTACATAAAATAATAAACTACTGTAGGCCTACATAAATTCTCTATTATCATATTGATACACTATCATATAAAAATAACCCTTCATATTGTTTAAATTGTAGTAGAAGAAAATCTTTTTAAATACACGCTGTTTTAAAAAAATGATCAACTACCATAAGTCATTTACATAAAATGTAAATACTGGAAAATACAAAATTAAAATGAAGAAGATATGAGGTGGTTAAACAACCAATAAGAAAGTAGAACCCTGCTGTTAAGACCTCCTCATGGTTTCCAGGAATAGGGCTGTTAGGGAGGGATGTTACGTTTCAAAATTTTTCCATATTTTGGCCCACCCTGACCTATTTATTGATATGCACTACTTGAAATAGTGTTTGACAAGAGAAACAAAATGTATAGTGACTTATTTTTCAACTGATTTCCTTCCAATTTCCATTTTCTTTTATATAATTTTCCAAGATTCCTCAAAAATTGGTCTTTAAAGACAGATGGTTTTAATGAAAGGGGGTTCAACAATGAGGTTCTACTTTATTACTATCACAAAAGAACAGAAAACATTTTGTTTCATTTTCAGCTACGCCTTGAGTATATGCTGTTCACTTTTGAAAACCATTTAATTTTAAATATAAGTCAATAATTATATTTTGTTATAGCCTTAGACGTTAACTTCCGAGTACTGTGGAATATAGACAGTATGTGTATTACTTACATGACAATATTTATCTTAAAAAGGTGGTTAAAGGATAAGAAAAGGTTGAAAGGAAAAAGTAACTAGGGCCTCAAAAGTGCTCAATTTACCGTGAACAGCCTATAACTAAAATACCATTCATCCCAACTTTGAATTTCATTACAGTAATTTACGATGAATTTTCAGAAGTGTGCAACAAACGTTTAGGTATCTTCCAGTACAGTAGTGGAAGGACGACATTTGATGATTTAACACACTCCTTGAGAATTGAATATACTGCAGTATGCAAGCACCAATGCAAACTTCAACTTTTAGTGTATTGCTGTAAACAAATTTAAATGCAAAAAAAATGAATTGTAGCAATTTACGACACAACCAGTCCATAAAAGTTTTAAAATGCCATGTAATAAGAATAAAAAGTACCAAATTTCCATGTGTAAAGTTGTTAAATTAGTTACAGATCACACATTAAAAAATTAACACAACCAATTTTTTTTGCAAGGTATAAGTAATTCTGTAAAGAGCAGTTTTGAGAAACAACCTTACCTCCTCGTATTTTGTAATATTGTTCTGCTGTAACGTCTTGTTGTTATTTATGATCTCGTCAAACCTATCAAAAAAATCATCAAATTCATGGTCATCTTCATCCAGCAAGGTGTCATTTTGCCGCGGCCTGTTGTTCAACATGTCCCTGAACCTGCGGAACACATCAGAGCGCTCCTCTCCTGCCGGCACAGAGTTGTTCTTTATCTCCGCATCTTTTATCACCATCACATCACTCCCTACTATGGGCATGCCACCCCCCAAGGTGCGGGTGCCGCCAACAACATCACCACCCGTACTATTACCAACTACCACCACATCTGATGCAGTAGCATTCACTGCCGGGGAGGTGGCATTCACTGCCGGGGAGGTGGCATTCACTGCCGAAGAGGTGGCATTCACTGCAGTAGAGGTGTTGACCACAGTGGAATTTGTGTCAACTGCAGGGGCAGTGATGTTGACTGCCACCTGACTGGCAGTAGAGGCTTGGCCTACACCAGAATTTTCCATCCTAATTTGGTTTGAAGTGACGAGGGCAGAGGTTGCCACATATGTGCTCAGCTCTGCAGATGTGGATAAGTTGTCTTCACCACTCCCATTGCTGGTGGCACTGCTGTGTGGGTTTACCTGGCGCTTTGCCTGGTACTTGGAATGGAAAGCTACATTCTCGTCCCTCAGCAGCCTACATTCTTGTCTCCTCTCACCACAGTCCATAATCCTACAGTACTCATAATACGAGGAATCTGAAACAAAACAATAAAATGCATCAATCCTATACACACTTCATTGAACAGATCATACAGGACAACTAGGCTTACGTGTTTGATTTTTTTTCCAGAGTTTTCTATTTTATCATTACAGCACATGCAATTTTCTCAGCACAAACATGAACAAGTCTGTGGAAAAAAACTTACATACTAGCTATCACATAATAAATTATGTGAGCACGAACAAGAGTAGTGGCACAGTTGACTCACTTCTGTGGAAGGCAGATAAATGCAGCTAGGGGTGAAATTTGAAGTGATGCAGGGGGAGGCGTGTGATGTGGGTGACACATGCTTGCTTGACTGACGGCTTAGCCTATACCTGGCAGCATTTCATAAAATTTTAGGGTAATTGTGAGATTGCCTTCCTTTTTTGAGAAATGTCTCAATGCTGAATTAAGTAATGTCTGATCATGTATGAACACAGTAACAGATTGAGATGGATAAGTGGTAGGTATAAATACAGCCCCATTCACACCACCATTTAGAGTGGCTGAACAGTTGTGAGAAAAAGGTTTTCAACTGTGACAGGTAGGTGAACACAGTGCAGTGGAGTTCAGGACAGTGGCATGTAGTTAGATAAGTGTGTGTCAAGTGCAGATATCAGCATATGAGAGCAGTATCGCAGCACACAAGGGTAGTATCTCAGCACATAAAGGCAGTATCGGCAGCATGGAGACAGCTAATTGTGTGTTCAAGGCTATTGTAGGGAGTGACTCGGGTGCTTCCAGGCTATAGTGCAACTCACTCTTAGACTGCACTTTAAATCAGAAAATTAAATTGCAATAATTTGCCACATACATCTATGATTTACTAGAATAACTACAAAACAATGAATCAAGATGCTCCTAAAAAAATGTTAAAAAAAGCATACATACTCTTTAATGAATGTGTTTTTGAGATGCAATTACAGTCAGTTCTGTAATTTCAGAAACACATTATACAAAGTAGTTCTATGTCTTACAGGGACAAACACAAATTTAAATGTCCTGATTATTATTGAAAATGTATGCTAAAAGCGAATACATAACTAATGCTGCAAACCAACTGAGGTAAAGTTAACTTTGAATCTCAACTTCAAATTGTGATGCACCACGTGTACCTGGTAATATCCAACCTCACGAAAAATATCTAGGGGTACATGTAGGAACAAAGACTGCACATGTCAATAATACAAAGCATTGGGGTATAAGACAAAGAATGACATGTATATATGAAGTAAGTAAATAACCATGTCACAGTAAGAAGGAAACATGCAAGTAGGATATTTTTATACATTTTTTGTCTGCCAATAAACTTCTGACTCAGAAAAATATGGAAATTCTAAGTGACACGTTGTTTCGGATCTTCTAAAATAGAAAACTTCCAATGAAGACAAAGAATTCACACTGCAATCTTATCAAAAAATGGATCAGATTCATGTATTCTGTGCTACAATTTTCGTCTAAGCGCAGACAATTTTACAACTTAAGCTTGACAATTCTGGGAAACAATTTGGGAAACCTTCCATCGAAGCAGAAAAAAACTCACACAGGATTCTAATAACATTTTCCGGTGTACTACAAAATGTATGAGAATCATGGTGACTGTGTTCCAGATTTTATCTAAGAGCCGATAAACTTGCGACAAAGAACGATTTGGTGATTCTAGAAGGCAAATTTAGGTACTTCTGGTTTTGAAACCTTCCAATGAAGCAGAACTCACACTGCATTGTAATGACAGTTTCCCAAAGTAATATCAAATAAGTCAGATTCATGGCGACTGTGCTCCATTTTTCTCCAAGAGCCGATAAACTTGCGACTCATAACAACTTGGCAATTCTGGGAAACAAATTTAGGACGTTCTAGAATGAAAACCTTCTATTGAAGCAGAAAAATTCATAGGCCTTATTGCAATTTTTCACAACTAGAAGGCCCTACACTTGAGTAGTGTATATATGGGGCTAAGGGAACTTTTTTTTTTTTTTTCAATGGGAATGTATGGCTGTGGCTGAGTGTCTTCGGCTCGACTTGGAAGTGCTAGGGAGGCCTCAGAAAGATCTGGGCCCCCTACTTCAGCTCATCTCGGAATTACTGGGCTACCCACAGGAGCTCGACAGTTATGGCCACTAACCTTCAACAATATATATACACTTTAGGAAGCAGACAGCCATTTTACTTTCAGAGGCATCTGGTATGCCAAATCAAATATCTGAAGGTATTTAAAATCCAATTTAAGAAAACATGTTTCATCCAGTGGAGCACCTATGCATATAAAGTATAGTGTGTATAATTTTTGCTAACTATCATTATCACATTTATGAAATCTGTAATTAAATAGGAAATAATGTAAATGCGTGGTGAATTTTTTTTGGTAATTACAAAACCATACTTAGGAAATGGCAGAGAGAGAAATTATTGCCTCGCTTTTTATACAATGTTTTTTATTGTTTAATCATTAAATATATTTTTTTTTATTAAAAAGTATAACTCAATATTTACAGACGTGTGCTGGAATTTTGCAGCGACTTTTGCAAAACCATGCAGAACTATTGCTTCGGCTTGCTCTTTCTCTCTCTTTCTTAAAGCTTCTACATTCATATTAGTTTACCATCAAAATAAAATATATTTATATAAATTTTAATTTACTGAGTTAAAACTATGCATTTTTAAAATGATGAAACCTTGTGCAGTTTTTCGGCCTACTTTCCAAACGAAAGCTAGGCTTATGCCTTTACCTGGTTGTCTGTCCAGAATGTATATAGTACCTCCTTAACAATTTTTAAATCTGACAACCGAATTTAACTAAACTACGTTCACATATAGTATTTAGTAAGGACATTAAACTTATATAGTTTTTGATTAATTATTTTCACAATGGTAGTAATTTCTAAATTTAGGCCACTATGTTTTATATTGGGTACCAATTATCCAATTTTTAGCAAAATTGGAACGTTGACAGTGCATTATATAAGCATGGCATCTAGAAAGTGATAATGGCACTAAGCTGCCATTTTGGTAAAATATGCAAATATAAAAAAAAAATTCTTATAGATATTTTTTTATTATATCTCAGGAACTATTTAAAATATTTAAACCAAATTTGATACTTTGAAAGTGCTTGATGTAAGCATTGAATTAAGAAACCTATATTTTTATTGATCACCAATTATGTAGGATCATGCAAATAAAAAAATTAAAGCTCTTACATTACTGTATATCTCGGCGAGAACCATTTCACAGATTTAAACCAAATTTGGTAAATTTGCAGTGGATGATGTAATAATTGAATTATAAAATTGAAAATGTTATTGGTAAATTTTATAACAGATAATTTTTTTTGATCTGCCATTTTGGAAGACAGTTAAAATTGAAAAATAAAACTGATTTAAACCAAATTTGTTACATTGACAGTGCATAATGTACACAATGAATAGTCATAATGTTATTAACTGGCCATTTTGGAAAATAGTGCAACACAAAAAATAAAGTATAATGTTGTATCTTAGTGACTACACAACATATTCCTGCATACTTGGCATGTAAGTAATACTATTGTAGGACATGTTCATGTATGTAATTTAAATGGATACTGCACTTTTTTTTAAAACGATGGCTATCAAAATATTTTAGGTTTGATTGCAATATCTACATACTGTTTGTCCAATTTCGACCAAACTTGCAATACTGAAATTATCATTAACAAGCATAAAATGTAACAGTACATAACATCTTTTGTGTGCCATTTTGTAAGATAGCACCACATGAAAATAAAATGTTGATGTTTGTTATAACTCTGAAAACAATCAACCAATTCCTACCAAATATGGCACTCAAGTAATACTGACATTTTTTCATCAATCAGACTATTATTTCCTAAACGGCTGCCATATAAACAATTCAGAATACTATTTACGCTAGGTATATCTATGAAACAATGTAACAAATTTCAACTTAACTTTGTATGTGGGCAGAATCTATTACTATCATCAAATTTGTCTATACATAGCATGTTTTGTCCCCTTTTTGTACGATAGTGCCACAGGAATAAGTAAAGGTTAGTCACATCTTGGGAAACATTCAACCAATTCCTTTCAAATTTGGAAAACAAGTAATATTGTTGTAGGCTACATAAATTAATAAGCTATGTTTTAAGAGGGCCAGGTACTTATTTTCAAAATAGCACCCATATAAACATCTTTGCACAGCATACTAAACTTATGAAATAATGTAACCAATTTCAACCAAAATTTGTATGCTCTTATACACAAATTGGAGCACAGTCACCATGAATAGGATACATTTTGCAGTACAATGGGAAACTAATTACAATGCCAAGCAAGCTGTTTGGCTTCTTAGACAAAAACTGGAGCACAGTCGCCATGGATTTGACTCATTTTATACTACACTGTAAAACTGTAATTGCAAGAGTTTTTCTGCTTCATTGGAAGGTTCCAATCTAGAACCGTCTAAACTTGTCTTCTAGAATCGCCAAGTCATCCTGAATCACAAGTTTATCAGCACTTAGACAATATCAATCTGCAGTCGTCATTAAGCTAGTACAGTTACCAATTCAAACTTATTTTTAACATAGTAGGGCATGTGCAGTTTTTGCTCAACACATTTCCTGTAGAATAGAAACGTTGCTAGTGATTTTTTTGCAGGTATGTTGGCAGCATAAGACTGGAGCTAACTTCATTTCAATTCTAAACCAATGTAAATACGTTGCAGTAATCGAGAACACTGTGCTATGAAATAAATAGAAAGTGCGTTTATACTCTCAGCATGTTCCGTTTATATCTCAAATGGCAGTTGTCGAATTTGTGCAACCTTTTGGGTTTACATTTCTTGTTCACTTTTGAGTCTGGCACAGTTCTCAAGTGCGAAAATCCAGAGAGCAACCCCACCAGGCATCAAACTCAGTACGCCTTACTGTGAGGTGAGCGCCTCAGCAACTGTGCCACCCTGGCTCCCTTATGTTACTATATTTACTGTAAGGAAATATTATACGCTATAGGATTAATAAAGTAATACACATATTATTTCAGGTCTGTGTATTTGAGGTTATTGTGAATGTTATGCTCGCGGCCCATGGACTAGTCCATGATAAAGGTTGCCGCCCTTTGCAAAAAAAAAATAGCTTGGATACCAGTGTTGGTGACCTTTGTTTAATAGGCTAATTTAAAAATTTCAACAGTGATTTGTATATTAAAACTGTTTAGACATTATATTAGGAATAAGTTAAATAAGACATGCTTCAATCAAGATATAGGCCTTAATAAGCATAATACAAATGTTAACAGGATTACTGATGTACAGTACCACAGCTTAAGTAAATAAAAAAAAGGGTTAATTTTAAATCCATACACATATTTCATAGTTTTTTCCTTTATGAACATTAGCCTTCTGCTCTACCTCCAGAAGTTTTTGTGATTTTATCTGAATAGTAAATCAATGAAAATGAACTACTGTAATCAAATCCATTAACATTCCTTTAAAAGGAATATTCATTCCAAGTTTATTAGTGTAATTAATACCTATACTGTTTTTTGATTGGCTGTGCACCAAGCAAAGTGGATAGACCACAGAAATGTCAAAAACTGGTTAACTTTGCGTCTGCAGTGCATGTAGTTACTATTTCTTTGTGCACCAGTTATGCATCAATCAATTCTTATTTATTTGCCAACATCCAACTTCAATGTGTGTGTACTGTGGGCCTGCTATTGTGAATGTCACCTAAGCTTGATGGGTTAAGGTAGATTGAGTGAGGAGATTTGGACGGCTCACAACAGCGAGGTCGAGAGCTGATGAGGGTGATAGAAGTGAGTATGGAGCGGCGCCGGAATGAAAGGGTGGGAGAAATGGGAGATCCCCGAGAAAATCAGCCGACCAATGGCATCATCCGGCACGATGTCCACTTACGAAAATCTAGTGACTTGGCTAGGGACTGAGTCCGGTTCACCTTGGTGAGAGGCGAGAGGGTTAACCACTCAGCCACCATGGCCCACTCAACGCTGTAGGTTTTCCCTACGATTACTATGGTGCAGGTACACTTTTAAGTAAAGAAATTCTATTACATCACACTTTGATAAGGCTACCCTATTCCGCACTTCAGGGTTTACATTTAACAACTTTAAGCAATTACATCGTGCACTGCGTGGCTCGACTCTACTTTTAAAAAACGTGTCACTCAAGATGTGCAAGCACGATTAAAGCCAAATATCACATATTAACATATTAATGTCTCGCAAAAGTCCGGAAGAGATTGTTTTGTGATTGAACACGTTCAGTTCCATCAAAGTCACTTTAACGAAATCACAAATTCTCACAACTAAAATATCTACATAAAATACCTTTAAAAGTGAATAAACTGATTAACCAAACAATAAAATTAATTTTAAGATAATCTAAATGTTTATATACTAAAATTACTGCATGTACATGAATGACAGTGCTATTTAACGCACCTGTAGACTCCACACAAGCAAATATTGCACTCCCAAATATTAACAAATAATTTAATCTCGACGCCATGGCTCGCGCACGCACAACAAAGCTACAATTGTGAATAACACACTACACTACGCAGATCTACTAACAAAATCAACAAGCGGTCCCCCGATATAAACTTGCTCACTCCAACAAGGTTTTTGTTTACTTTTTTGTAAGTTTCTCGTTGGCTGCACACAAAGAGCCTTGCCAAAGAGCATTGTGCACTACCGATTACGACCAAAGAGATAGTAAAGAAACAGCAAATTTAACTACAAATATAACAAATTATTTAGATTATTTCATGAACAAATTTCTAGAAAACTACTTTCAATAATATTACAGATTGACAGCGCTGATGCTAACAAATTATTGGAATTTAAGTTTATTCTTTCTGCTTAATATAGACACTGCAGAAGGGTGACAGGTCGTGTCCCCTTGTTGTTACAAAATAAATAGGGTTGACAGTTGTCGGACAACGGATGAGGGCTGAGGTTGGATGTTGAGGAGTGATAGAAGTTAAGTTTGGAAATTTGGTGATTTGGAAATAATACCTGAGGCGCCAAACATTATTCAGTAGATAATGTTGTGATGTTCAGTAGAACTGACTCGTTCTCTTCAAGGTCGTGTGCCGACGACCATGGCAGGATACTTCCAATGATTGTTGAAAACTTGATGCGTTGAGGTCCTCAGAGATGATGAGATGAGTTCGTTCCCGCCTGGTATGGCAGGAGGAGGGCAGGAACTGTTGGATGAGCACGGCACCACGTCCAGTAGATAACGATGATGATGGAGGTCGTAGGCCGACGGCCTAAAGGGATTTCTTGATTCGCGGTCCCGTTTGATTACTAACTAACTACGTTAATTGTAATGTGTCTTTGCTGAAGGACGGATTTATAGGCCACTTCGCATGCCAATACGGGTTTACCCTGCTTAAAGGTGGCAGGCCCTGTAATGCAATGTTTTATACACTGAAAAACTACACTGATGTTACTTCTATGTTAGAGTGCAGTGCCCAATGATACTCGGGAAAGTATTAGTTAGTAAAATATCCTATTCTGTTTTCGACATTTTATTCAATATTTAGTTACATGATAGGTGTTTAACTTTCTGTTGATCGTCAAAGTATTCAGTCATTCAATAATACTATGTTATCTAATGGTGTTTATAACACACAACTTCAACATTAATAACAGTGCATCCTTACACATTTAGCCCAGAGTGCTATAAAGAGACATCAGATAACTCTCCATAGACTGTGTATGGTGCATGTCAACTTACAACATGCGAAACGCTACTTGACATACGGTCTTACCAACAAAACACACAATACAACACCATGCCCTTTTGGAAATATGCTAATACACTGACATACACAATCCACAGCAAGGCATAACAAGAATATATAAAAACTTAACCTACATGACACTTTGACACCCAATACTTCAAAACAATAAATACATTATTCAGTGTGGGACAAACAAACTCAATAATCAGGAACATCCCTTAAAAATCAAGCAGCACTGGTGGACGAATCGCTCTCCCACTCCTTGTGATTTGGTGCTGGCTTGTATTGGATGATTCCGCACTGAATTACTGGGACTTGTTTGCTATGTGTTGTTTTGTAACTGATTTGCTACCATAACTTCTTAACTGCTGCCTATCCTCACCTACATATGTTAGGAGTAGGTTATTCTTACTGGAGTTAGTGCACACTCTTGTTTTCCTGAGATCGACCACATTACACCTGACAATATTGCCAGAGTTATTTTTCACTAGATACGAGCGAGGACAGCAGTTTACCCACAATTACAGCATGTTCCCACATATCTCCTTGCCTAGTCTTCACGACAACTGGTTCATTTAGAGAGAAGCTTACAACAGGGCACCTAGCTGTTTGTAAATAGTGATATTTCATTCCGTTTGCCTTAGAGTCCAGAGCTTTTACTGCCAACCAAGGTTTGGGGACCCTCAGTTTGAGTGCAGCATGTAACACAGGTAGGTAGCTTAGTGGGAATTCCAGGAAGTGGGGTGCTACAATATTCTCACAGCAAATTCCTAAAGTCTGTTTTCTCTGCCCTACGCTTTCTTAAAATGGTTTTGCAAATCTTTACCCCAGCCTCAGCCAAACCATTGCTTCGCAGTAGATGAGGGCTACTGGTATTTAGTTCTATTTCATTTTCTCGAAAATACTTACGACAGCCACTAGAATGGAATGGCATATTATCTGCTGTTAACACATTTGGAGAACCTTGCACAGTAAACACATCCTGTATTGCACTAATCACTGCAGCTGATGATGTGTTATGTAATCCAGTTAAATCCAGCCACTTGGAGTACCTATCAATCAAGACTAAGTAGTTGCGTCCTGCATGCTGGCAAATGTCCGCACACATTCTCATAGGGTAATTTGGGGGTATGATGAGGACGTATGGTCTGTTTGGAGTTACTGCACCTAAATTTCTCACAAACAGAGCACTTACTGATGTGTGCATCTGCCAGCATTAAGAGTACATCAATAGTACAGTTGTCGTGCTTTCAACTTGGTTTTTGTCATTCCACTATGTCCCTCGTGAAGAAGACTAAGCACATGCTCCCTGAGTGCATCAGGTACTACAATTCTATCACCTAAATAAACAAGTCCCTGCTCAACATATACGTAGTGTTTAGACGGATGATAGACCTCACAGTCAAGCGGCAACTTATTGTAGCGAGGCCAACCCTCATTATGGAAGAGAACTACCTTACTCAGTGTGGGGTCACTAGCTGTTGCATCTCGGAATTGAGAGAGCTGCCGCTCTGTCAATGGTGAATGAACACCAACTGAATGTATTATTTCTAGCGTTTGAGGGTCATCCTAGACTTCATCTATAAGATATGACCTTGACAGATGGTCTGCAAAGTACATATACCTTCCGGGAAGCAATGCCACATCTAGATGATGCCATAGATGTAGTAGTGAAATTTATAAGCTGCAAACTGCATGGCCAGGAACTCTTTTTCGATTTGTTAGTAGTTCTCCTCACTCACTGTAAGGGATCGAGATGCTATGTGAACAAGTTGGAGGCCATTAGATCCGCCTTGAAACAATGCACACTCCAAGTAAACTTTTTGAAGCATCACACTGAATGGCTAATTTGAGAATAGGGTTAAAAGTGGCTAATACAGGGGCAGAAGCTTCCACTGACTTAAGTTTTTCAAAAGCCTCAGTATGGCTGGGTAACCATTGCCATTCCGCAAATAATTGAACATACCTAGCACTCTTCGCAGCATGTTTTTATTGCTTGGTGGTTCAAGCGAAACCAAAGCTCTTACTCTTTATGGGTCTGGAGTCATGCCAGATCGGGAGAATATTCTGTTCTTGACAGAGTCCACCACTGATGAAACCTGCTTCCTGCAAAACGCTGGTCTTGTCTTCAAACTTTTGTGCACGAGGTCGGCTAAGTTCTACTCCACGACAGTATTCTGCCACCTTTTCAAGAGATGTATTGTCCATTAGCAGTATTGCTTCCCCGGCACTATTGTCCCGAATGCCTTGCACAATCGCAAGAAATAGCTATTTTTCTTCTTGTGGTTCAGCTTTTTTGTAGCCACAGCTGTTAACTAATCACCTGCAGTCAGCTGGAAAGAGGTCGAAAGACTTACCTTCTTCCTGATGATGCTGGTGAAACAGAAATCTTCCATATATGACATTGAGTTTCGGTGCAACAAATGCAGTATATGCTTCTTTCACTTGCCGATATATCTGTTTGTCTTCATCTGATATTGTAGATGTGTCGAAAGTGCGCTCCCCTTTGGCCCGAGCACGTTTTTCAGGAGAGCGATTTTAACCTTGTCTGTAGACTCATCTTGGCCTGTGGGTATCAGGTAATTGTCAAAATCCCCTTCAAAGGTGATCAAGTCCTGGTACACTGTCGGACCCTCTAAATCAATACTTTCTGGCAGTTTTACAAGGTGTGCTGCCATTTTTTGGTTAAGTGCAAAACTTGGGCGAATACAGTAAGCTCACATGAAGGTAATAACTTGCACCACCCCATTGCACTCTTTAATATTACCCGATGCATTCCAGCTAAAAAAATTTCCCACCAACTGCAGAACTTCATCATAGGCATAATCAAACTCGTAATACATCCACACGACTGCGGCATATTTTACTTTCTGTTGGTCGTCAAGGTATTCAATAATTCGATAATCCTATGTTCTCTAATGTTGTTTTTATTACACACAACTTGAACAATAATAACAGTACATCCTTACACATTTAGGGCAGAGTGCTATAACGAGACAACATAAACAAATAACTCTCCATATACTGTGTATGATGCATGTAAACTTATAATACGCGAAAACCTACTTGACATACAGTCTTACCAACACAACACACAATATAACAATAGGTGTCACACTGCAACACTGATGCATACCTATTAATGCGGACCCTGCATTTGTGGCCTACCGGTGGCCGTTGCTGTGAAATAAGGCGTGGGCCTTAATTAAGATTTAAGTGAAAATGTGCCGGAATGCGCACGATGTCCTGGAATACTACATCAGGAGCAGAACGAACCTACCCTCGGCACTATATGATACAAAAAAGTTCCTGTTAGTTAAAATACTATTGCTATTAATGATTTGAGCTTGAATTGAGGTGCCGAGGGCGATAAATACGGAGCTCATCTGCCGTCCTGCCGAGTGGCCAAGTTCTCAAGTCGAACAGCCTGGAGATGGCTGCAGCTTCAGTGAATTCGCCGAAGCTGCCGCCAAATTCAAAATTTGAAAAAACTGTGCACTATATTTTACATGTTTACATGAATGAACTCGGCAGATAATTATGATAACATACTAATTACACATTGATGACATACCTGTACGCATCAGTGCCTCTGTTGTGGCAAAGAATGTGAGGTCGCACTTACAGGATAATATTAAATGAAATGAGGCCTCATACGGCTGATCGTGGTTGGATGTCGACATTTGCACTCTTATAATTAACATATGCTTGATTGGTTGGTGAAATACTACTAACTAAAAGAGCCGCTCTCTGCAATGTGCAGTAGCACAGCGGTGACCAATGCTAAGCAGGCACAGGTCCAAGTATAAAGTGCAAAAGGTGATGCAGTGCGAAGTGTAGCAATGACAGTTGCCAAGCAGCCACGTGCACTTTTCCAAAAGGTCCTAGAAGGGCAAGGGTGGAGACGTAAGTTCATGTGAAGTGATAGCACCGTTCACTTGCGAGCCGTTTGAACCACATAGTGTACCATAGAGAGTGACTCGAACAGCCCCAGAGTGCATCGGTATGGGCAGTAGAGGATATCATTTATGTTTTTCCTCTGTGACCCAAATCG
This sequence comes from Dryococelus australis, assembly GCA_029891345.1. Classification (NCBI taxonomy): domain Eukaryota; kingdom Metazoa; phylum Arthropoda; class Insecta; order Phasmatodea; family Phasmatidae; genus Dryococelus; species Dryococelus australis. The sequence continues at coordinate 166,323,772 of CM056993.1, forward strand.
TGTATTTGCAATGGCTGTTTTGTTGATATACAGCAAGAGGCAACTCTTGCTGTAAATGGGCAAGTGGATAGTCGCTGCATCCCAAATGAAGCCAGGGCTGTTAGGCACAACAGCAATTGAAGGTAAGAAGTGAGCTGCCCACACAGCAGTGAATTTGAGACCTCAAGATGTGCATCACTTCAACGACCCCCTGGCTGATACATAAAGTGTGTGCAGCATGTTTCAAGCTAGTTAGGTTGGGGATTAGTATAACCTGTTTAGGTATTAGTTTCCATCTGTACGAAAGTGAGGTTAATAGTGCTCTCTTTGTAGGCATACAAATTGATGTTGTACATAGCGCCTTTTAGCACTCAGTGCAATTTATTCTGCACCTCATGGAATGCATCGTGCATTGTCACAGGACGATTTTTTATGTACAGTCATACCTGTGGGTTGAAAATGCAATGTTCCGGCGAGCAGAACTGTTTGCGCGGGTAAATAAGAGGATATAAAAAGGTATTATGTATAAATTTTTAATTCACAAACATGTAAGTGTAAGCAATGCAATGATGTTTATAGAGTGTGATGTGCAAATTTAATTTAGATGAGTGATTATGTTAGTGTTAGTGATGCTGAAGTCGTGCTTTCTGAGAATGCCCCGGCCATCTTGAGAACTGGCTGGCACCATGCTCGTCTGTCTGACTTAGTCACCAGAGTAAGTAAAAAGCACGTTCGTCGCATGCTTTGTGTATGCCCTCGGTACAACAACTTTTAGGCAGCAATAATTTAGCTTATCAATAGACATAATATACAGGAACCATTTTATTCATTTATTAGTACCAAGGGGGCAACTGCAATTTTTCTTAAAATATAATACAACTTAAGTTCATTGGCTTCACTCCAAATTGCAGTTTTGGTTACTGATGGACCTGAGGATAAGACCTGCTTTCAATTAGTGATATGTACAAAGTACTTATACATACTTGTCGACTGATTCTCCCGGTTCTTGGCATCGGTCTTCAGTTTATGTCTCGCAAAAACCTCGCTAACAGGTTTTGAATAGATATTTTCCAAAATTGCTATTGCCTCCTCGTAAGTCCCATAATAACTTATATAATCATAAACAGTTGGAGAAACAAAGTTAATAAGTACCTTAAGTCTTTCAGCTTCTTTAATGTCTAAAGAAGCAATGAAATTGTGCAGTGTCTTGATCCAATAACTCCATTCTTGTGAAGCATTAACATTCTCAGGATTGATATTTAGTCGCTCCGGGCGAAGTAAGCGATCCATGGCTGATAATAAATATATTTTTGCTTAATAAATTGTTATGATAACTGAATGACCTGAACTAGACTTTGTTAAGCAAAAATGTATGCTACATTGTAACACACAATACTCAGCTGATTCTCACAACAAACTAAACAACACATAGATATCGTCATCATGGATAGGTTCATACATTAAAGAAAACACACAGGTATCAAAAATAACATACAAAGAGAATAATCTATGACATCTACTATATTTCCTTAAATCTCTAATTTGCTCTTTCCGACATGGCAATTTATTTACGCCCCAGGTAAGGGAGTTTATGGCGAGCCCCTCGAGTACTATGGACAAGTTGTGCACGTGGTCCTCCCTACTACTGGACCAGATGATGACATCCAGGTATGCCAACATGAAGTCGCCAATAAGCCCGTCCAGGACTCGGACCATCTTTAACTGGAATGTGGCAGCTGCTTCCTTTAGCCCAAAAGGCATCGTACAAAATTGGAACCTCCTGCCATCGGGTGTAGTAAAGGCAGTTTTCTCGCGGTCTTCTGGTTTTACTGGTATCTGCCAGTAACTGCTGCGGAGGTGAAGAGACATAATTACGGTTGCTTTTCCTAACAAGGCAAGGGCATCTCTGACACTTATATACGGTGGTAAGGTACTACATTTAGCCCAGTTTGGAGGTTACAACGCCATCGAACCCATGGCCAGAAGTGCTTGTGTGTGCTTGCGCATATGAGTTTTGCTCTATCTATAGAAAAACCCATATGATCAAAACCTCCCTTTCCCCCGTAGTATTTTTGTAGTGGAATAAATACATGCACAATTCCTACAGTGTAAACAACTCATCTACGTACATGATTAATAGTATGGATGGGAAAATAAAAGTATGTTAGGTGTAAGAAAAATCATTATTACAAACAGAGAAATGTAGACTGTTTTATTATCACATAATTTTTCGTTTGTAGTTTTTGTCAGTAAATATGTTTATCTTGTAAAATATTTTCTTTCAAATGTTTTGTTAAAGATTTTTTTTTTCATTAATTATATATTTATCTTGAAAAATATTTTCTGTCACTTGTTTTGTGTGTAAATATGATGTATGTATACGTTTTTCCTTTCAATTTTTTTAAAGTGCGATATATGTATATATTATATTCTTTCAGTTTTTTGTAAGTATGATGTATCTGCATACACTCTATATTGATTTTTTTTATTGCAAGTGTTTGTGTATAATTTTTTTATTCGTATTGAAATCACTTTTAAAAATGATGAGGTATCGCTGCTGCTGGGCGCAAGTGATACGGAGAGAGGATAGTGTCCTTGCGCGATGTGGCAGAATAAAGGTCGCCACGTAAGCACTTCCTCTCTGTTGGAATTCTTGCTCCTCCTTTGTCTTCACACACTTTCGGGAGGTAGTTAATATAGGTCAGTAACAGTTTCATATTGCATTGCACATATTTATTCAAATCAATACATATCATTAAATGGTTATTTGCTAATAATGTGGCACAAGTCATTTGTTGTAATAATAAAAAAGAAGCTAAAAAAAATGTGCATTATATTTAAGTTTGGTTAATATTGCAGGTTATAGGAACTGTTATAAAATAGTTATTGAATGTACTTGTCCCTTCTCCAAGGGAAAAGCAAGCACAATATGTTTAGAATTTTTATAAAAACTATTCCACATACTTGCGCCTTATCCAAGGGAAAAGCAAGTACAATATACAAATTAAAAAAAAAAAACAATTGCACGTAATTGCCCCTTGCAATAGTTTTTAGAAAAATATGTTTATATTGTGCTTGCTTAGATAAGGGGCAATTACGTGTCAGATGATGTTGGCCAGCTGTCTTATGCCTGAAGCAACACGATGGATGGCGGCAAAACGCCAGGCCTGCGACTGCTAGATGGTGGTAAGACGCTGGTCCTATGGTAGCTGGATGGTGACCAGATGCCGAGCCTGCAGTGGTATGATGTCCAGAAATAAGCAGTATAAACATGAAATAACCTTAAATACCATTAAAGATTTTAGTAATTGTTATTTCCTCTTTATATATATTTGTTTCATTTACTTCTCAGCACATTATATGATACGAAAATTTTTTACTTGCTGAGTGCGGTATTCGAACATAACGTGCTCGAGTTGACAGTCCGGCATGCTGACCTATATGCCACAGAGTAAGTTTCTAATACTCTCCAGTAAATTCAATTTTATCATGACACAAATCTATTATAAGTGAATTTATAAATTCCATGACAATATAACATATAATTAAAAAAAAACATATTATTTAAAACTGTTTCTTCGTTTTTTCAAAGGTTTGCAAACAAAATAGTTTTTGTTAGTTTTTAATATGTCTGTCAGATGGTTGTACAAATGAAAATAAATTCAAATTAAATAATGACATGGGCTATCATGTAATACAAGTATAATCATGAAAAAATCATTCTAAGGGTTAACACATGGTCTCAAAAAAGATATCATGGCATTAACATCTAGATAACATATTGCCTATTCAAAAAAACTTTCAGAAAATATGTCGGGAAAATACATCATATTTGTATCTTTATTGAGCAGGAATAAATAAGAACACGGTCAGCTTACCGAAAAAATAAAGATGCTATATCGAAATCGGGCCAGAATATTATTTTTGCTATTGGCAACATGTTGGCTGTGAGATATCACGCCGACACAATTTAGGTAATATCCATCTGTTATCCAAAAAAATACAGTGGGCCGTTGTCTTTTTTCTAAGGGTAAACATACTGTCTCAAAAAAAATATATCAGTTAACAGCTTGCTAATGTCTTGCCTATTCAAAACACTTTACAAAAGTTTTTCGGCAAAAAGGCATCATATTTGTATCTTTATTGTGATAAAGAACCATGTCTCGAAAATTTTAGCGGGCCGAAAGAAATAAGGTGAAGGCCAGTTTACCGAAAAATAAAGATGCTATATCGGAATCGGGCCAGAATATTATTTTTGCTATTGATGACATGTTAGCTGTGAGATATCACGCCGACATAATTTAGGTGATATCCATCTGTTATCCAAAAAATACAGTGGGCTGTTGTCTTTTTTCTAATGGCAAACATACTGTCTCAAAAAGTATGTCATGCCGTTGTCAGATGCTATCTTCTGGCATTGAAACGACAGTTGCCAACAGTACAAGTATCGGGCCGACAATTTGCCAACGATTTGACGACAGGTTGTGTTTGCTGGGACTATATATTATTTTTTATTGTTTAAAATAACTGACGTACTATTATTTTTTTCCGTTAAGTCTGTGAAATTCATGGCACTAGTTACCGAAAGGCAGTTGAAAATCATACCAAGTTTTGTAGCCGAATCTCAGAAACTGGGTTTACACAAAAATATTTTTTCCTGATAAATGATTTTTTCCCGATAAATTAAAAAATATATATATATTTAAAAATTTTATATTAAAACGAGAATCGGGCAATGAAAATCACAGCTAACACTCCCTGAAGGCCGCTGGCCGACACTGTAAATCTGGAACCTCGCTACCCTTTGGTCGCATCACAAAGCTCACTGACCGCCGCACCCGGTGAAGTCGAGAGAACTGGTGTATGTATAACTGTATACTGGACAAGTGTTTGCAAAGAACTAAGAAGGCGTCAACACGCGAGAAGCATGCAGCTTGTTCCTGCCCACAGCCCCTCCCTCTCCACTCCAGCACAGAACACATTTTTGCCCGAAAAGACAGTTTCTATCCATGGCCATGCACCCCCCTCCTTCTCCAACCCAGAGTTCCTTTTCTGCTGGGTGGAGGGCTGCTCTGTCCAAGCTCACACACCCTTGCTGTCGATCCAAGACAACGTAGCCCCTACCCCCTCTGCCTACACCATCCCAGAATGTGTTTCCGGAGGACTGCTCCTTTCCAATGCCGTGCTTCGCAAAACCTGCCCACGACCCCCTCAAGGTCAGAATGCATTTTCGGAAGACTGTCCTGTCCACAGAGGGCGCTGCACAGCCCCCGATATCGATCCAAGGCCACGCACCTTCTCTCTTTATCCCCAGAAAACGTTTTTCGTATATCTCGAGAACTGGCCGGTCTATGCAGCACCGGCCCCCTCTCTTCACCAACACCCAAGAGCGCACATTTTCCTACACGAGAGCTGCCTCGGCGAGGTAGGAGGCTTGCCTCAAGGCCAAATCGTGTCTTTTGTGCAAAATGGTTGGGAAGGCTCTATCCCTCGGGGCAGCGGATTTTGAACTGACGTGGGCTATCCCCCCTCCTCACAACAAACTGCTACTTTCACTCGAACACTGAAGTTTCCTCCTATCTTTCGAGACTCATGAGCCTGGTGTATTTCCAGCAAAACAAAATTTTACAAGTCCCGCAGATGAAACTTTATTTCCCTCATCACTAAGAAATACATTCCAAATGTCTTTAACACACTAAATTCAATAAAAATGTAAACAGTTTTAAGTAAATATTTTAAATTTTGTCCTATAAATTTACAAGACATTTTAAAATTTACACTGTTTCCAGCATACTTTATTTCTTTTTCCAGCAAAATTTTTTAAAATTAAAATGAAGAATGATTAATTTTCATACCAACACAAATACAATATAGATTCTCAACCTATAATTTTTTTTAAGGAACGAAAACATGCATCTTTCCACATACACAAATTAAACTTAGAATTCCATTCATGCCTCATTCGATTTAAGCAATACTCAAGTTAAACTTTTTTCAAACATCGAAAACTTACGTGAAAAAACTCACGTTAAAACCAAATGTCTTTTACTTCCAATCTGTTTATAAATATCTGTGCGTATTTTGCATGTAGTCTTTCACAGCCTAGAATTTCGACACTATTATCTACCATAAAATGTGTATATATTTGTTTTCCCTAGGAAATAAATTTCGATGTGATATTACTGGGATAGCATGTATCCAGCTTGAAATTACTGCTATCGAAAATGAAATTTGTTAAATTTCACAATATTTCAACTGATTTTCCTAAAAGGCCAAATTTAAACAAATTTAAAGGGATGGCAGCCATTTATACATAAGTTGAATTTTTTTTTTCATCCTGCAATTTTATTTACTGACTGTATAAAGTATGGCAGTGTTTTTGTCAGTAACCATTTTCGTGTTGAATCTTCAGCTGCAGCAGTTCTAATCTGTTTATATGTAACAAAATATTTTTTTGTTATTTTAAAAGTTGGCTGGCTTCTCCAAGTTAGAGAGTTGTAGGGCAGTGGGAAACATTGTGGTTTGTCGGTAAGAAGTCTTTCTAACTGCCCCCTGAAAAGGTATTTGTGTGACTTGACTTTCAGTTTCATTATGCCACCCTTCAGGGTTTGATGTGTGCCCACATTGGCTCCTTCTCCTTAGCCCATTTGACTGCTACACCCGGTTCCATAACACAGTCTGTGTGCATGCTCTATGAGTGCAAGTGCAGTGCAGTATGGCAAGAAACAATGCAGGTGCAAAGTAATGTGAGCGCGACCACGTGCACGTCGCGCAGGAATCCGAAAATAGTCTCTGTGAAATTTCTGTTTATTTAATTTGTGCACTTAAATGGCAAGATAATTTTGTGCAAAGAGGTGTAACTAATAAAGACGCCTGCCTTCGCAACCCTAAAGCCCTCGGTGTTTTCAAAGTGTCTTTTTGTAATTTTCTGTGATCATTCACGTATTTTTCATCTCCATATCACGCATGCAGTGCAATGTTTTGTTATAGTGAATAATATTAACACGGTTAATTCTAGAAATAATATATAACAACTGGCACACAGGGTATGTGTCCGATTTGCAAATGTTGTGTGCAAGGAATTATTGCAACTTATTGCAACACTGCATGGCAGCACACCAATCAGGCAGGTACACCACATGGAGAAAGTTCAGTAGTCGTTCGTATTTGCAAGCAGTGATATATCTTCCAGTTTTAGTGAACCGTGCTGATAAAATAGTTGTTAGAATTGTCGATGAAGATGGTAAATGTGTTACTTTTAGAAATGAAGAAATAACTGTTACATTAAAAAAATATATATTAGTAGTTGTATTCCATTGCGCATTACAGTCATAATTGGTATTGTGTATAATAGTAAATTCGGACATAAAGTAGGTGGTTCTTTTAAGAAGTATGGCATTAAGGAACATATCCCGAAGACAGGAAGTATAAAAAGACTTAAACACAAGCATTAAACGCTCACTTCAAATAAGTTCCACGTGAAGTTAACATGAGGCAACGAATTGTATTTAAAAGATTTAGGATATACTGTTGATAGAATTGGAAGATATTCTTTATGTTGGAAAACCAATCAGTTATGAAAGTGCAGTCAACAATACGGAAATACATGTGTTTGAACCTTTCTGAGCAGGTCCATATACATTTACTTCGGAAATGAGAATTTCTATACAAAATCACATTATTTAATCGTTACCGTCGAAAACACGTTTAAGGTTTAGAGGAACAGTTAAAAAGATAGGCGATGCAAGTAATCCAGTAACTTCAAAAATAGTAAAAAATGGAATACTTCATTTAATCAACATAACAGCATATCTGCTCAATGGAGAGGAACTCGATCAAACATGAGATATTGGAATTACCTCCACGATAAAGAACTATATCTCTGAACTGTGAACGATCATTATACAGGGAATATGACCAGGTGGAGCAATGCTAGTGATTATTTACTACAAATAAGCCCAGGTGGAAAATGCGAAGTTGTTATACCATTAAGTAAGATTTTGGGCTTTGCTGAAGACTACAAACATGTTATATAAAATGCTAGACAAGAATTAGTTATTCTATTCTGTAATACGCATTTTAATACAATATATGATTCGGCTAATAATGAGGAAGATGAACCATTTGAATTAAGCAGTGTGGAATGGTTGATGAAACATATTTAAATTAACACTTGTGAAAGTGTAAAGTATTTAGAATTTATCGAAAAAGGGAAGAATCTAGATATTACTTTAAGATTGTGGGGTTTAGAGGTTTTTCCAAATCTACCAATTGCTCAAAAATAGTGTGGAGTGTGAAATCAAATTTTTCGTTGGAAAAACCAAGATATGTTGTCATTGTTTTCAAACAAGCAGACAAAACAATTTAAAAGCTGATAGATCAGTATTCGATAATTGTGATATAAAAATTTTAAACTGTATTTAAACAGTCAAGCTTACCCCATATGTGGATTTAAATATGAGCATTGGTAATGGGGAATTCCTTATTTCCTACTGTATGTATACAAAGTTTCAGGAAACATATTATAACAAAAACAGTTTACCGATCCTAGAACCAGAAACCTTTAAAATTATATGAGTGTTATTTGTGTTTGATGTAAGCAAACAAGATGATACAAATACAAATATCATGATTGATTCACAAATTGAAATCTTTCCAAATACAAATATTGTGGCAAATACACAAGCTTACATTATGATAATTCATGATAGATTAGTGAATTACAATGTAAGAGATAAGCTGGCAAAAATAATGAATTGAGTCAGTAGGCGATGAACCATGGATACGATGAGATGTTTTGCAATGTACAAGGATTTCAATCTGTAGATAATTTATCATTTAAGAATTAGTATTACTGATATGGGCGAAAATACAACAGCTTCAAAACTCCCAAATACAAGAAAACTAATACATGGGTTACCAATCACCACCACAGTTTAAAATGGGAGTGTGGGTGTATAGAGTATGAGAATATTGAAGATATTTGCAAACATTACCTAAATAAGGGTGAAATATATGTAGGTGGAGTCGAGCAAAAATCAATTTTTCAAAGTGTGTATAACAAGAAATTAATAGATATTCAAAAAGAATGCAAGTTCCCATCATTCAAACAATTACATAAAACATATGGACCTAATTCATTGTTTTTCTCTGCAGAGGAAAACTCAAAATTAATGCTAACTTGGGAAATGATGTCTGGCTGGGGTGAAACAGACTATGGCAATTCTCCTCCTGAATCACCTGTGGATATTATTAGAGTGATATACATTACTTAGGACGATAACTAATGAGTGAAGTTTAATATAAAAAGTAGTTGGTTGTATGGAATCCACTAGTTAGTAAAGATAGATGAACAAGACAACAAAATCACCTGTTCTTTCATACAGAAGTCGAAGTTTAAATTGAATATTAGCAAATTATTAGCATATTGGAGTAAAATATTTAGAGTTTGAGTCGAAAAGAAATAATTTGAACAATTTTGGGACACCCTTGTGAATGTTTTGAAGTAAGTTGTACTAACCTGTTTGTGTGTTTTGGAACACAATGTACTTTAACAAAGAGAGAGAGAGGAAAGTAATTAAAATGTCTTTTCTAAAAAAGTATGTTGCATTAACATGAAATACTGTTGTAAAGAAAAAACCCAAAGGAAAAGTTCTGGAAGCGATACTCTAACCATTGTTTTATAGCTAAGTAAATAATATATGATATCGGGTAAGACATGATTAATATAAATTAGTTTCTGGCTAGGTTATGTATGTTTGGAATCTTATACACATAAAAGTAATAACAAACAAATCACTGTTAATTAAACAAATATAAATTAGTTTCTGCACATGAAAAAGGTAAATATGATCAATTTTATAAATGTTTAAATTAAATGCATAGCATAGAAAATTTCCAATTAAATGTTATTAGCTAATAACTATATACTCACTTCGAGATTTTAGACTTATAGTAATTGCCAATGTCTCCAGACATGAAAAAACTGTTATATTTAGAGATCTATGACCTTAGCAGTGTGACCGCTCCTTCTCCAGAGTCATAAACCTTCAAGGTTAAATTTAAACGTTTTTCCAATAGTACCTACTACAAAAACTGAGATCTCAGAGGGTTCCGGCCTGACTCCAACAAACCACCAGAGAACACATTTTGGTTTTATTATACTTTGGGGAAAGTATCTCTTTTCACAAAGCAAGCTGCCAAGGTCCTTGGTCTATCCTGCTTAGGAGGAGACTTCAGGTCAATTATTTTAAACATCAAGGATACCAAGGGCAAAATGTGCTCCTATCTGTTTGGAAACTCTCGAGCAAAATATTGTATTTTCTAGTTGATTAAACTAATATTAATTTTGCAAGTTCCATTATACAGGAAAATATACTGAAATAAAAAACTACTCAAGAATTATATAAAAAAATGAAGTATTATTTATGAAATAAGTTTTAGTACCCCATACACACCGACCTTTACAAAAAGGTTTTAAAAAAAATTTTTAATATATTTTTAACCATATTGAAAACATGTTCGGGCACATTAATGGAAATTTTTTTTGGTATATGGTTAGCGTAAATATGATTAACAATACACGTATTATGAAAATGGGAGCATATTTACTTAAATTAGACCATAAAGAATATCATGTTTCTTGACTTTAATATGATTTATTGAAAATATTTTACGATAATTTAAGTCTTGCAGAAATACTGGCTGATGTCACAAGATTACAAAACGTAATACTTAATTCTATTAAACAGTAATTATACTTCAAGTTTCGAAAGAAAAGTAAATAATAATTCCTTTAAAAGTATAAAGTATTCTTAGGGCACCTTAAAGAGGGATAATATGAAGCGTGAATGGTTTTTATGGATTATAATACTATGTTTTTCTATAAATTATATGTTGCTTTATTGACTATGTTTATCGCTAAGATATTGCTAATTATTTTGATTGATTATTAATTAAAAAGAATTTATTTGTTATGAAGCAGAAGTTATTTTAGTGATAAATTAAATGTTATTCATTTCTTCGATTATGAAACTTAGAAGAGAGGTTTGTCTCAGAGGTTTGGGGTGAGGGTTTGTAGGTGTTTGAATGTCGGGTGTGCGGGAAGGGAGAGGACTGGGTGTTTGGACTTCTGACTTCTTGTTGGAGGGAAGAAGTCAGGTTTCTCGACCATTTACCTGTGAATTTGAAATTTTTATAATAAGGGCTTTAGCCTCTATGCCCTGTTCCACTGTTTCTAGTTGTTTGTCAGTTCAGTTCGCCTTGCGATGTCTCATTCCTATGAAGATTATTTTCTTGGCTTATCTACCCAAGACTTTAACAGAGAACTTACTTATTTTAACTGGTATTGTTTAAATGATTTATTGAACGAACCAGATGCATTGACAGAAAATTTATTCGAATTTTTGGATGATGACGAAGAAAGTGTATCTACTCTACAGCTATTGCTCTTGTCAACGCCTTCAAAGATAAGAGAAGTTACAGTGATGTCTACGCTGACGAAATCTACAGTAACACCTTCAACATCGAGAGCAAGTATATTGATGGTTGTACTAACGAGACCAACAGTAATGCCTTCGACATCGAGGTCTACAGCGATATCTTCGATGCCGAGGTTAGTACCTCTAGATTTGACATCAGTTATCAAACAAGGTGAGGTATTTATACAAAAACCAGTAATGTGATTGTGTTGTACTCCACTAGATTTAACCTCAAATAATGTGCAGGAAGTTTACAGTCTCCTAAATTATTATTAACACCTGAATCACCACATCGGAGATTAATTTCCCCACCACCTCCTCCATTCATAACTTCACCACAGTAAATGATTTATACTCCTATAACATCACCAATATCAACACCACCACCTCTTGTTCCTATAAAGATACGCAAATTCAAAATTACAGTGATGAATGATTTTAAGACGTAATATGAAGTGATGCTTTCTGATACAGAATTTAATTTTTTTTTTTATTTTTCATTTTTACGATTGTAAGGATTTTAATTTGTGATATGGTGACATGATTTTCAGGCATAATATATGTGTAGTTTTTATCAATTTAATGAATTTCACTTGTAATGGGTTGAGAAGTTTTTTACTCTTTTAATGATTGAAAGTATAAAGTTGGAACAATTTGCCAATAGATTAAATGATTTTAAGAAATTTTCGTTCAAATTCTAAAGACTTGTTTTAAAAGTTTATAAAAATTTCATTAACTTTGGTAAAAGTGTTAATGATTTGTTAAAAATGTTTTTAAAATTTCATTCAAGTTTTAACAATTTACTAAAAGTTTATCATTTCGTTAAAAATGTTATATAAGTTCATTCAATTGTAATGACTGGTTAAAAAATTTATAAAATTTCATTCAATTTTTAATGATTTGTTAAAAAGTTAACAATATTTCATTCAAATTCCAAACACTTGTATAAAAAGTTTATAGAATTTCATTCACTTTGTAAATAGTTTTAATGATTTGTTAAAGAAAAGTTTTTAAAATTTCATTCAAGGTTTAATGGTTTACTTACTGTGACCATTGGCAGTGAATATTTATCTCCTGAAGGGGGATTTTAAGGATAATACACCCTTTTAGTGTATTGTGGTTGTAATTTAGTATGTCTTTGTTTTCAGACATTCTTTGGAAGGTTATTGAGGCTGTGTCAAGATGTACGATAACAGACTTCGTAGAGGTGGAAGTTCTTATTTTCCAAAGAAGGTGTTTCGTAATATTCACGTTAATGAAAAGGACGTGAACAAAGATGATACTTAATGGACTGTAAGAATTGTGGGCATTGAAGAAAGTTATATATTACTGTCATTATTTAGATTTGGACTGCAAGGTATTACTGCAAAAGCTGGTTCTGGATTTTTAGTGTTCTGTTTCTTCAGATGTGCTGATAATTCAAAGGACCCTACTCCAAAAAAAATAAGTGAAATTGACAGTCGAGATATTATTTGTTGGAAAACATTTACAGTTAATGAAGATGTTGCTAGTAGTACAGCTATTATAAGTTCATTTGATAATCCTGTTATGTATTCACAAAAGAAAATTAAGTTGAATTGTGGAGTCAAATTTATTTGTACAGGAAATTAACAGGTAGTTGTGGTAATATGAAAGTACATGGGTATGTAGAAGTTGTTTATAACCCTAAATGTGTGTTGATTATGCAAATGAAGATGTATGTTATCATTTGTTCTCATTGTACTATATATTGGATTTCTTCTACAGGAAGTTTCATGTATTGTTCTTTACTCTGCACGACCATGGCAGTGGCCTTAAGTTTCCAGGCTGCTGCATTGCACCAACCTCAAAAATAGTATTTATATCATATATGCCATGTTATTCTTGAACACCTAGACTTTGTAGCTGTCTGACCTGTGATAGGCCTTATGTGAGATAATTTGTGTTGAGAGCTTATCTGGTGAACTCTGTACATCTTGATATAGCCTCAATAACCTTCCAAAGTTAATGATGTTATGATTTCTGACATAAAATGTTGGAAAATTTTAATAAACTTTATGATTTAAATCATAAAATATTTAATTGTTTTCAGTTGTAACAGGAATTTTTGTGATTTTTTGGAATTTTATGGTGCAAGATGGAGTTTTTGGTTAAACAGTTTGTATGGCTTACACACATAAATGTAAAAATGTTTGATTGTTTTCAGTCATGACAGGAATTGTTGTGATTTTTTGCATTTTCATTATTTAAGATGGGTTGGATGACTTAGAAACATTCATTAAAGTGGCATTACCTAAAGATGTGCATTTCCGATTACCTGTAAATCCAAATGCGATAACTAGTGCAATGTATAGTAACATCGATATCGATTTCTTGGAAGACAATTCAATTGCAAATATGTTGGGTTATGAATGTAGATGATATCAAGCTAATCAATTATGTGAATCTTCAAAACAGATTAATATATTGTCAGTAAATGTATGTTGTATAACTGTTAATATTGTAGGTAGTTCATATTTTAATGGGAAACCAACAAATACACTACATGAATTCATGTGTGCTGTTGCTCCAGGATATACAATAATTGAAAAACCGAATTCTTTGATATATCGTCCAGTTATAAATAATCGTCTTGATGAAATAGTTGATACAATTGCCGATCAAGATGCTAAACATATTAACTTAAGAAACGAATAAATTACTGTTTATATTAAAATATATATTTATTGATTTACTGTTTCCATTCGAATTGCAATCAAAATGGGTATTGTATATAACACCCAATATGGACATCAAGTAGGTGGTTATTTTAATAAATATCTCACTAATGAATGTATTTCAAAGAGAGGAAGTATAAAAAGATGTAAACACAAGCATAAAACACCTACTTCAAATAAGTTACCTGCAAAGTTAACATAAGGCAATGAATTGTTTTGAAAATAATTTGGTTATAGTGTTAATCGAAATGCAAGACATGCTTAATGTTGGAAAACCAATCAGTTATTGCGATGCAATCACATATACTGAAATACATGTGTATGGACCATTCCGAGTTGGTCCGTATACATTGCCATCAGAAATAAGGATATCAATACAAAATCATGATATTTACACATTACCATCGAAATCAAGTTTAAAGTTTAGAGGAACAATAAAAAAACAGTTGGTGCAGCTACCCAGTTACTACAAAAATAGTAAATCGATAGAATTTCATATTTGCTAAATGGAGTGGAAATCGATCAGACAAGAGATGTTGGAATTACTTCCACGATAAAAAACGATATATTGCAAACTGTAAACAATCTTCATACAGGTCTGATGGCTGGGTGGAGAAGTGCTAGCGATTATTCACTAAAAACAAATCCAGGCGAAAAATATTAATTTGTTATCCCATTAAGTATTGCTTTGGGTTTTGCTGAAGACTATAAACATGTTATTTTTAATGATAAACAAGATTTAATTATTCTATTCACTAACATGCATTTGAACGCCATTTATGATACAGCTAATAACGAGGAAGGTGAAGCATTTAAATTAAACAGTGTCGAATGGCTAATGCCACATATTGAAATTAACACACACCATCATGTAAAGTTTTTAAAATATGTCGAAAAAGGGAAGAATTTAGACACTGCATACAGATCATGGGCTCTGGAGGCCTATCTCTCAACACCGTCTACGAGCAATATCCCCCTCCAAACACAAAAAAATACTTATGACATTCTTGTACAAAACTTAACACATATATACCCTATACAATATACCACTTCTCTCAGTCGACTTCCAGTCGTCGTCCTGAAAATATCGCTCCCCTATATACACCCCTTCCCCAACACACCACACCTCAGTACAATGTCAGAGCTCCAAGGGTGAGGAAGTACCAGAGCTGTTCCCCACCCCAAAAAAAGAAAGAAAGAAAATAAATTACTCAAAGCTATACACTTATCACACACAACAATTTTGATTGATTAATTCAATCAAATTTATTGTATCTATCAATCAAAGTTTCATGCCATTTTATCCGATCAAAATTACCCAATAAAATTAGATCGGATTGCGATCGGATTAAGGATTAATATAAAAAATTTGGTTGAATTAAAATCGGATTAACAATTTTTCCTCGGATTAAGGATTAACCCTTTTGATATCAAAGGGTTAATCCGATGAATGAAAAGTGGCCTAGAACCATCACGCCTCTACTACTGCTGTTTGTTCGTCTGAAGCCCCAGTATGATGTAGTGTGGTTTTTACGTGCTGGAAGACGACTTTACGACCTAGTCACTTCGCATAGTGGCAGGCATGGCCAGGCAGGTGACGAAGCTCCAACTTCTGAATGCTATTTCGATCACTTTTTTTTCTTTGTATAATTCAATAGCTTGACACGATCGCGAGTGCTCGGGGTCACGTGAGGGATGAATCATTCTATGGTTTTCAAAGTAAGAGAGACGGGCTGCGGGTTTTCCCATACTTTCAACACGGCATCCAAATACGATGTGGCTAGCATTATAACCAGCTCCTACCTCGCCCCTATTCCTATTTTCTTATCATCTTCGGCATATCTCAGTAGCATGGAGAGTAGAACGCACACTTCGAACCTGCCTTCGTCGTAAAAAGGAACGTTATATTCGGCTTCGATTCCCCAGCCTGCCATCGTGGCTGCTGATAGATGGTTAGACGTGATCGATATGCAATTTTTTATCGATGAGGTTATGCCCGTCGGCCACGACGCCATTAATATCGTACATTACTGCCTTGAAAAGGTGCAGAATCCCATTTCGTACCAACATGGTGGTGGTCGGATGGGTCCCATCCACCTTCGTTAGTCTACCTCTTATTCGCACAAAGGACTGACTAGGCAGGGTGTGAATATCTTGTCGCTGTATAAGTATTCTAACCTCCCTTCCGAGAGTGTAAGTTCCGACCAAATACGGTTTGTTACAGTGCATTTCGATTTTGTCGTGTTTATCGTCGAACTGTAGGCGCTGATCTAATAGAGAATTTCGTCTGCCAAGTCGATTTACTTTTAAACCGAGGACGCGGAGAAACTTTGCATTTTCAGGTGGTAGCGCAATACTTCCTCGCAGCTTACTGATCTCGGGTTCAATGTACTACAGGAATTTATTCGTTTTTGTCTTCCCAGCGATATTTATTCCCATCGTTTCAGGTGTAATCATAGCATAATTTTTTCGTTTCGGAAATTCACCAGTTCCTCATGTTTGTCCACGATCGAAATTGATACACCATGGATGCTCTTTGCAGCAATCGGAACGTAAATTATCATTCTCGGATATTCTACGATTTTATCTCCAGGACCTATGGTAGGGACGAACTCGTAAATAGTACTCCTCGGTTTCCATTTTCGTAACTGCAACTTGCCAAGTTAGAGTTTATGAGTATGACGTTGGACGGAAATATGTTTACGGACCACAATTACTCATGTTTCTTTCCTGCTTCGTACACTCTGGCTTCAAACCTCAGCATGGGCCCGAAGGTATCGGGTTTCGTGAAATCTACATCTGCGATGCAAAAAATTTCAGCCTTCAGGGTATTAGGATTCCCATGCAGTTCGAATGAAATGTCGTGCAGTAGCGATTTCTTAATTAAGTATTCCATATACTTCAGCTCGTACACCCTGGGGAAAATATGGATTCCTTTCGCATCTCCTGCCTCTACGTACGAGGTTGCAGAATGCACATCTTATGTGTTGGATATGGAGTTGTTAGTTTGAAAGTCCACTAGCCCCACACACCATTCCACCTCCATCTCCAAGGAAGTGTAAAAGCTGGCCCTCAGTTCGGACATTTTACCACTCAGAATGATGGACACCAACATACTAATGAGATCGGTACAACTGACACAGCCTTTTTTATACCATGCTTTAAAATCAAAGTGTCCAAAGTTCCATGTATTAGTCATCTGCTCCATTTAGTAGTTGTAAGAGTGTTTACAATATTTTAGATACTCGTGTAGTTCAGGCGGAAGACGAAAATTACCAAAACTGTCATAGTATACCGCACATTTGACACATTTTATGTAAGCTACCAAGTGCGTTCCAGGCCCGACTGCCACGTCCAGATTAATTGTGGCACGTTCGTGTCTCTTGAGTGGAAAAAAATGGTAGGGAGGTGTAAGTGTAGGGGCTGTGGAAAGGTGTGGAGAAGGTTAGATAGTGGTGTGCAGTGCGACCAGTGTGGCGGCTGGTACCATGTTGGCTGTATAGGGATCAGGGAGGAGGAACTGGAATCACTACAAGAACATGAGTGGAAGTGTGAGGAATGTGCTGAGGGAAAGGGTTTAGTGGCAGTGGTAGGGAGCAAATTGAGGGTAGAGAAGGAAACGGAAATAAGTAGAGAAGGTGGAAACTGGATTTCGGATATGCTGAGGGGAAGCTATGTAGAGGGTGTGCCAGTGCCAATGGAAGGGGCTAAGGAGGAGAGGTGGAAAGGGGAGATAGTATATTTGATGAGCAGGAAAGAGATGGAAATGATGCATAGGATTGAGAGGATGGAGGAAAAGGTCAGGAATGAGATGGGTAAGAGTAGAGTTGAAATGAGGGTGGATAAGTTAGAGGAGGAGTTGGAAGATGTAAAGGGGGTGCTAAGGAAAATGAAAGCCAGTCCACAGGAGGAAAAGCTGAATAGAGAGGAAGAGTTAGGCAGAATGCAAGTAGGGCTGCAGAAGGAACTGCAGGAGGAAAGGCAGAGGAGGAGGGAGGCAGAGATAGAGGTGGTAAGATTAAGGAGGAGGATAGATAAGTTGGAGGCAGTAGAAAGGGATAAGGCAGTAGGAGACATAAGACAGCAAATAAGGTTAGAGGAGCAAGAAATAGTAGCAAGAGATAAGGTGATAGTAGTAAGCAGGAAGCAATCAGGAATAGAGGAACAGGAATCAGAAAGCAGGGAACAGGCATTGGTAGAAGGTAGGAAGCAGTATGCTGAGGCTTGCAAGTGTGCGATTAGCAAAGAACAGCAAACAGGACAAAGTAGAAAGTTCAGGGCCATAGGGGAAAGAGGAGGGCTGGCCAAACAGAGGGAAACAAGGGTGCTGTAGGAGGCCGGAGACAAGGATAGGCAGGTGGTTGGACGAGCCACAAAGCAGGAAAAGGTTGTAGGAAGGGAGCCAGAGGTAGTTTTTCTAGGCAGCTCTATTGTAAAAGGGGTGGAACTGAGGAATATCAGGAAGGGAATGGCATATAAAGCAGCTTTGGG
Organism: Dryococelus australis; assembly: GCA_029891345.1. Classification (NCBI taxonomy): domain Eukaryota; kingdom Metazoa; phylum Arthropoda; class Insecta; order Phasmatodea; family Phasmatidae; genus Dryococelus; species Dryococelus australis. The sequence goes on from CM056993.1 coordinate 166,342,418, forward strand.
GGGGGGGGGGCAAATACCAGGGATTTGGAGGAAAGGGTTAGTGGTATGAAAGGTAGCAGGGTGGCAAAGGTCGTACTCATTCATGTAGGGGGAAATGACCTGGCTCATAGGGAGGTGGGGCAGGAGGTAGAGCGGGACCTCAGGGGATTGCTGAGGAAAGTGCGGGAAAAGTTTCCTGGAGCTAGGGTAGTAGTCAGTGGCATGCTGGTTAGGAAAGGAGTATCCTATAGGAATGCAGTGGCAGCGAGTGAGGTATATGAGAGGGTGTGTAGGGATTTGGGGGATACATTTATAGATAGTAGGAAATGGGTAGGCTGGGAAAGTGTAGGGAGGGACCAGGTTCGCCTGACAGAAGAGGGAAAGAAGATTCTAGGTGACCTGCTAGGTAGAGAAGTAGCTGGCTGCATGGAGAGGGTCAGGGCAGAGCAGCAGTTGTTGAAATAGCAATCAGTTAGAAGCAAGGAAATGTAAGGGGAGAGAAATGGAGAGGATAGCATTGATGAGGCCGCAGGGGTGGAGATAGGACGTAAGAAATGTAGGATGGTAAAGCAGAGTACTAGTATAAAGATAATGGCGGTGAACTGTAGGAGTGTGTACAACAAGCTGGAGGGCTTCTGGGGGAAGGTTGAAGGATATGGGGCGGATATAGTGGTAGCTGTGGAGACTTGGTTGACTGAGGAAGTACTGGACATAGAGTGTAGGCAGGGTAAGTTCACCATCTTCAGAAGAGACAGGGATGGGAGAGGAGGAGGAATAATGGTGTGTGTAAGGAAAGGGCTAAAAGGGGCGGTAGAATGGGTTAGTGAGGATGTCGACGTAATGGAAATTAAATTGAGTGGCATTAGTAATAGGAGTATTACTTTGCTGGCAGCGTATAGACAACCAGGACATGGATGGCAGGCAATTGATATGATCAAGGAGAGGGTCGATATACTAAAGGACAGGCAGTGGGTTGTTGTAGCAGAGGATTTTAATATGCCAGGGGTGAAATGGGTAGAGGGTGCAGAAGAAATGGGTAGCATAATGCAGAGAATGGTAGCACAGTTAGTCAACAGAGGATTAGTCCAGATAGTAGAAACACCTACAAGATGGAATGAAGAGGGTGTTGGGTCAGTGCTGGATGTGGTGTTGGTCAGACCTAGGAATGCTGTAGTTGGTGCAATAGTATTGGAAGGTATAAGCGACCATCATATTCTGGTTGTAGAAATTGGGATTGGCAGGCTGAGGGAAGTGCAAATGGCAGAAAGGTTGGTGTGGCAGTATGGGAGAGGAGACAAGAAGGGGGCAGAAATCTTCCTGAGAGACAGGCTTAAAAAATGGTCTATGGAGGAGGGTGTAGAGGGTTGTGTAGGGAGTTTAGAGGATTTATGGAGGTTATGTTGGAGAAATTTGTACCAATGAAAAGGTTACGGACTGGGGAGATCCCCCATATTATGGACAGGAGATTTTGAAAATGAAGAAGTGCAGAAAATTACATGCCAAGAGAAGAAATGAAGGGATGATAAGATCTAAAGAAATTATAAAACAAATGGGTAGGGAGCTTGAAAGGAAGATCAAACAGGCAAAGAATGTATTTCTGGGGAACATGGTGGAAGAAGGAAAAGGCAAGGAATGGGGGAAATTGTTTAGGTATGTTAGGAGGTTAAGAAGAAGCGAGGAAGGGATCCCTCTGCTAACAGAAAGGGATGGTAGGCATGCGACAAATGACCAAGAAAAATCGGAGATGCTGCAAGGACAGTACTTGTCAGTGTTTGAGGAAAAGGAGGGTTGGAATGGAGGGACAAACAGGGTTCGGGGGGTGTATGGTGAGTTTAAGATGAGGGAGTGGGGAATAGAAAAGGTAATTAGGGGTTTGGAGAACAGTAAGGCAGGGGGACCAGATGGGATAGGAAACACAGCACTAAAGTTTGGTGGCAAGGAGTTGGCGAAATATTTAGAAGTGCTGTTTAAAAAGTCCTTAGGAGAGTGTAAGTTACCACAAGATTGGAAGGATGCTATGGTGGTACCTATACACGAGCAGGGAGAGGATAGAGGGAGGCCTGGCAGCTACACACCGGTGAGTATCACATCAAGTACAAAAAAAGAATGGAGAGGTTGGTGGTGAAGTATGTGGTGAGGGTAATGAACAATAGGAATGTGTTGGAGGAGTCCCAGCATGGTTTCAGGAGGGGTTACTCATGTAAGACTAAGCTGGCTGGGTTATTAGAGGATCTGGTGCAGGTAGTTGATGAGGGGAAGCAGGTGGATGCCTGCTTCATAGATTTTGAGAAGGCATTCGATGAGGTGCCCCATGGAACATTGATGAGGAAAGTGGAGGCGCTGATACCAGACAGGAGGGTAGTAGAATGGATAGGGGACTTTCTCAGGGGGCGAAGCAGAGGGTGAACGTGGGGGGGGGGGCAATATCGGAGGAAGAGGAGGTTACATCAGGGGTACCACAGGGAAGCGTGCTGGGTCCTTTGTTATTTACCATAATGGTAAATGACATGGGTTTGGGGATTAGGAGAAAAATCAGATTGTTTGCAGACAATTGTGTTGTTAATGCTGAGGTGGGAGAGGGGGCGGAAATTTGCAGGTGGACATTGATAAGATATGGTTTTGGACCAGAAAAAATAAAATGAAGATAAATGTAAGAAAATCTAAGGTAGTGAGGTTCACAAGGAAGAAGATGATAAGCAGGGACATGTACAGATGGGAGGGACAAGAGATAGATGAAGCAGCAGAATATAAGTATCTAGGGATTGTACTGCAGGGAGACCTCAGGTGGAAAAAACAGGTAGAGAGGGTGGTAGCAAAGGGAAGAAGGGCTCTGGGTATGTTAGGAAGGGTGCTGAATGGAGTCAGCTGTGAGGTGAAGGAGAAGGCATATGGCACAATGGTACGGCCAATGTTAGAATATGCTGCAGCAGTATGGGACCCATATGTGGAGGTGGAGGTGCGAACGAGAACTGGAAAAGGTGCAGAGAAAGGCAGCAAGATGGGTGAAGGGTAGGTGGAGAAGGCAATGGCAGGATGATGAGGAAGAAGGGAACTATAGGCCATCAGTGATGATGAAAGAAATGGGGTGAAGCTCATTGAAGGACAGGAGGAAAGTTGAATGGTTAGTCAGGATGTACAGGGTGGTGAATGAAGAGGGGGGATGGGGAAGGCTACACTGTCAGCTAAGTAAGGGGGTGTTTTGGGGAAGAGGAAACCACAGTGAGAAGCTTCAGAGGGTGTGGAGGAGAATGGAGCAGGGTAGGCAGTCCATGCTTGTGAGGTCTGTGAGGGAGTGGAATGTGTTGAGGGAGGAATTGGTATCTGTGAGAGGGGTTGGTAAATTCAGGAAGTGAGTGGAAAAGGAGTTGGTTGGGTGAAGGAGAGTTGAGAGAGCTCGCCACCGGGCGGTAGCCTAATTGCGATTATATATATATATATATATATATATATATATATATATATATATATATATATATATATATATATATATATATATATATATATATATATATATATACTAGCAATATGCTTAGATCTAGCATGATGTTTAATAGTAGCCATCTTGAAAACAAGTTTTTACCCATCAAGCATGCAAAGTCTCGCCTAAAACCAATTTGATGTAAAATGCTATGGTATGTCTACAATCAGCGTTAACAGGTTTAAAAATGAAAAGTATGTAGGTGTATAGGTAATTCTTGAGCTTAGGAGGCAAAGCATCTTGCATGAACACTTTGCAAAAATGAGGTAACTTCAATTTGCGCGCAAACAGTTCCAAGTCCACATTCGTCAGTGGACGTCTAGGCCGAGTCACTTTGAGTTCCTTCTTCGATTTTTCCCTATTTTTCCCCCTGGCATTTGATCCTCTTCCCCGATACAGGTGACGAATATAGAGCCCTTCACCACGGTTTTACCCATAGTGATAGCTTCCAACGTTCAGTTATTGTAGCAGGTTTCTCCTACCTGTTTTCGATAGGTCGAAGTTCACTTCACAGCAGTAACGATATTCATGACTGTCCTGGCGATACTGGCCAGAGCACTGATGCCAGGTATCAGTGCGGGCAGGAATCCACCTACCTTGTTCTTCCCTTTCCTCTTAGGGTACCTTTTGCTTGTACGTAGATCCATGCCAAGTTTCACGTTGGCTTTCATGATGTTGGATAAGGCGGCTGTCGATTTTCTTATTTCTTTGGTCTTGTCTGCCTAGTGTCTAGATCCTCGTTAATGGAGTAAGCAATGTCGTGTTGCTTTTACACCTCGTCCAGCACGCTATTTGATATCTGTATCGGCCTAGCTTGGCTCCACAGAACCTGTAATGTGTAAATAGAATGGACGATCACAGGATCGGATTTCACTGTATTTACCTTACAGCGAATCAAATTAAACTGGCCTACCAATGATAAATATTCTTCTTTTATGTTTTTTCTTTTCAGTATCAGCCTATATTCGTAATAGTAGAGACGTATCACATATACCATTACAGTGCGAATTCTGCCAGAGACAGTTTTCTTGGAGTGATAATTTGAAGAGACATTCTAGAACGTACTTATTGTCATCAAGAGGGTTGTACATACTACCTCCTCCTCCTCCTCCTGCTTCTCCTCCTCCTCCTCCTCCTGCTTCTCCTCCTCCTCCTCCTCCAATTTATGACATATACCAAGCAGAAGAAAACAGTATACAGACTGTCAAACACAATGTTATTCTACCCATATTCATTCATACTGAAGAATAAGATATTTATCACGAATCACATCACAGTGCCCTGTTGCCAACTAGCGTGCAAAGCCTGATTTCTGGTCCGTCATGTTGCAGCAAGATGTGCGTCCTACAGAGCCTGATGGAAGCCCCGAACGGTATTAGGTTCGAAAACGTGTACATTTATTCGAAATTGCTCTAGCAACCGAAATAACAGCCACTGGCATGAGTGCTGCAGGCTTTGAAAGGTATGAAATATTTCCCCTGCAGCGATAAAGAAGCCATTGTACCACTCAGCGAAGCTGTTCCAAACTCGATATTTGTCTTTGATGACATTGCCTGCGAGAAACAAACAAGCATTCGGGAATACTTTAGAATGGGGCGGCACACGAACGTGGGCTGTGTGTACCTCGGACAGTCTTATTCGCATGTACCCAAACAACTGCTTACTGATAATGCTAATGTGTTTTGAATGGACGACAAGTGTTTGTGGCATATTTACGAGGATAATGTCACTACAGACATGACATTTGCAGAATTCAAAGATATTTGTGCCTTGTGCTGGAAGGAAAAGTTTGGTAAATTGGTGATCATAAAAGGACTGTCCAATACATAACGGAAGGTACAATTGTGGCTTCTATCAGTTTATCCCAACAATACAATGATGAGTCGTGGAAGCATTTCCAATTTTGGCGACACCGATCGCCACGATAATCTCGAATATGGTCAGAATCGCTTCGCCCCTGCATGTAGAGAAGACTTGTCTTTTATTGGTCAAAAATTGGAAAGTGTGAAGAACGAAGTGGTTGGAGATTTGGTAGCTATCTACCAGCACGACAGAGGTGCGGAGGCACAGATAATAGACTTGATTAACATATCGAATGCACAGAGACAAGAAGAATTGAAGGAGCTATAAAATGTTTTAATGTCCAAACTGGCAACAAAAACCGATGTCGTGAGGCATAGTCAGAATATTTTGGATATGTTATATATAATTATATATTCCTATCGTATATATTCCTATATTATACATAATATTCCTATCTTATATATACCATACTTATATATTCTTATATTATATATAATTATATATTTCTATCTTTTATATATATATTTATGTATATTCCTCTCTTAAACACACTTTTGTGCATATATTCCTATCATATATAACATGTTTTTTTTTTCTGGGGTGAACATGTAATTGAGCTATGGGTCTTTGAAATTGTAAAACTAGTCTTTCAAATGGTAAAACAAGTCTTTACAATAGTAAAACTTTTTATTAAATTAAATTATGGGTCTTCAAAATGGTCAAACAAGTCTTTAGAATCATAAAAGTTTTTATCAAATTGAATGATGGGTCTTTGAAATTGTCAAAAAAAGCCTTTGGAATCGTTAGACTTTTTATCAAATTGAATTGTGGGTCTTTAGAATTGTAAAAAAAGTCTTCCAAATTGTAAAACAAGTCTTTAAAATTTTCGAACTTTTAAAACAACTGAATTATAGGTCTTTAAAATCGTTCCAAATTTATACTTTCAATCATTAAAATTGTAAAATCTCCTCAGTGAAAAATAATTTAATTTATAAAAAATTATATATCATATTACACCTGAAAACTATGTCACCATATCACATTAGAATACACTTACAATTGTAAAATTGAAAAAAATGTATTTAAAGTTGCTGCATCAGAAAACATCACTGTAAGTTTGGATTTTTTTCCTTCATTAAAATTTGTGTTTAGAGTTAAGAGATAGGCTGAATTTGCATTTCTTTACCAGAACAACAGGTGTTGGTGGTGATAATATAGGAGTATAAATAATTTCCTGTAGTGAAGGTATGAAAGGAGGAGGGGGTGCGGATATTAATATACGCTGCAGTGATTCCAGTGATAACAATAATTCAGGAGACGATAAACTTGACTCGGGTGAAATCACAAAGTTGAACTCTAAAAACTCATCCAAATCTTGATATAACTGGTTTTTTTGACATATATTCCCGCACATTATTTGAGGTTAAATCTAGTGGTGTGCAACACAAACACATTGGTGGTTTTTGTATATGTTCCTCACATGACTTGATAACTGATGATAAATCTAAAGGCTCCAATCTTGAAGTCGTTGATGTCTAAGGCATTGATGTTGAAGGTTTCTACCATGATGCCGCAGGCGAAGTTGTAAACCTCAACACCGCAGGCGATGTGTGGACCTCGACACTGCAGGCATCGCTGCAGACCCTGACGTCGCAGGCGTGGCTGTAGACTTCGATGCTACACGCATTGCTGTAGCCTCTATGCTTCAGGTGTTGCTGTAACTATCAATGCTGTTGTAGACCTCAACACCGCAGGTATCACTGCAAACATTGATGCTGCAGACCTCGATGCTGCAGGCATGGCTGTAGACTTCAACATCGCAGGCATTGCTGTAGACCTCAGTGCCACAGGCATTGCTGTAGCTCTCAATGCTGTTGTAGACCTCAACACCATAGGTGATGTTGCAAACCTTGATGCCGCATGCATCGCTGAAACTTCGGTGCTCACAAGCATGGCTATAGACTTCGATGCCACAGGCGTTGCTGTAGACATCAATTCTGCAGGCATTGCTGTAGCTCTAAACGCTCTCAACATCATATGCGATGTTGCAAACCTTGATGCCACAGTCGTCGCTGTAGACTTATACGCGGCATACGTGGCTGTAGACTTCGATGTGGAAGGCATGGCTGTTGATCTCGTTAGTGCAGCTTTCAATATACTTGGTTTCGACATCGAAGGCATCACTGTTAAATTCGTCACTGTAACTGTTCTTAACATTGAAGCTGTTGATAAGAGCAATGGTTGTAGAGAAGATCCACTTTCTTCTTCTTCATCCCAAAAATCGAATCAATTTGTTAATAAAGCATTTGGTCCGTTCAATAGATCATTAAAATAATTCCAGTTAAAATCTGTAAGTTCTTTGTTAAAATTTTGGGTAGACAGGCCATGAAATTAATAATCTTCATACTGAACTGACAAACAACTGGAAATAGTGGAAGGGGCATAGATGCTAAAGCCCTATTTGTAAAAATTTCCAATTCACAGGTAAATGTTAGAACACCCAGCCCCTTTCTTCCTGCACCATCGACTTTCAAATATTTTCAAGCCAGCACCCCAAACCTCGGAGACAAACCTCTCTGCTGAGATTCATCCTCGAGGAAATGAATAACATTTATTTATCAGTAAATTAACGTCTACTTCATTACAAATGAATTCTGTTTAGTAATCAATTAAAAGGATAGGCAATGCAATAGAGTTAAACACAGTCAATAAAGCTATTTATTATGTATAGAAAAACTATGTATTATATTACATAATTACCATTCATGCTTGCTATTATCCATCTTTTTGCTTTTCTAAGATTACTTTAATCTTTTAAGCATATTATTATTATTCATTTCTTTTTGTTTTCAAAACTTTAAATATAATTGCTTTTTAATAGAATAAAGTACTATGTTTTGTAATATTATGACATCGATCAATATTACTGCAAACCTAAAATTTTTCCAAAAATATTTTTTATTCTAAATATATCGAATCTTATCTTAATCAAGAAACATGTTATGCTTTTCTATATATGTATATGTGTGTGTTCCAGTTTTCTTAATCCATATAGTCTTGATCATATTTACAATAAACCTATATGGATAATTTTTTTATGTTAATGTGCATGAACTTTTTTTCAATATATTTAGAAATATATTAATTTTTTTTGCAAAGTTCGGTGTGTATGGGGAAGTTAAACTTATTTCCTAAATATTTGTTCGTTTTTTTTATATAAATCATGTATATTTTTTTATTTTATGTATATTTTCCTGCGTAGTGGAGCTTGCAAAGTGAATATTAATTTTATAAAGTAGAAAACACAATATCCTGTTCGAGAGTTTCCAAACAGCTAGGAAGACGTTTTGACATTGGTATCCACAATGGTTAATACTATTAACCTGAAGTCTCATCCCTACCAGGATGGACCTTGACAGTTTACTTTGTGACAAGAGACACTTCCCCCAGGATATTATAGACAGAAATGCATTCTCTGGGGGTGTTTGTTGGAGTCAGGCTGGCAACCTCTGAAAGCTCTGGTTTTCGTAGTTGGTACTATTTGAAAAACATTGAAATTTAACCTTGAAATTTTATGACTCTGGACAGGGAGTGGTAACACTGCTAAGGCCTCAGATCTTCAAACATAATGTTTTTCCACATATTGAGATATTGGCAAATGCTATAAGAATAGCAATTCGAAGGGAGTATAAATTAGACAGTTTATAATGTTTAATCGGTAATATTCCATGTGATTCATTTAAGTTTAAACATCTATAAAATTGTGCATATCTACATTTTATATGTCCATGAACAAATATATATTTGTTTAATTAACAGTGATTCGTTGTTTATTCCTTTTTATGTTTAAAAGGTTACAATCATAGATGACCTAACCTGGACTCAGACCCAATTTAATTCAATCATGCATTATACAGAAATTGTGTATTATTTACTTATTTATAGAAAGGTGGTTAGAGTGTCACTTCCAGAACTTTTTCCTCTCTATATGGAGAGTTTTTTTTTTTTTAGGAAAACAAGTTCACTTTAAAGAAAACAAATATGTACAATAAATGTAAAAATTCATTTTACAAGATAAATTCATTGACAAAATTAGGAAACTACAGGATGTTACAAAACATAGGACATATTAGACAATTGTTTATATATATAACTTGCTTGTTTAATGCTGTATATACACAGCATTAAACTGTGTGTATATATATACACAGCATTAAACAAGCAAGTAAAGCATTATTCAGAACACATAAACAAGTACAGGTTGCCCCACAATTATTTATTTCCAAAACAAATTCAAAATAGCTTGCTCCAACATGGCAATTACTTGCTGATATTTGCTTTACATTTGGATTTCTGTAACAGAACTTCGGAAATGACAAAACGAACTCTGTGTTGGAGGGGTTGCATGTGTGGTCTGGATTCTTGACCTCAGGGCACACCACTCAGGTGAGGGGTGGAGGGTAGAGGGTGCCTACAGGCAAGAAGGGCCGATGTGAAGCTCTCTATCCAGTCGTCGCCATCTTGACTCAGTGGCAAAAAATTGACAATTGGGGTAAATGGATGAATCACCTCAGGGCACATTGCTCTCAAGCGGGGTGAAGGTGGGAGGTGGGGATGCAGGGAGTGATGTGGCTGTTTCTAGCCAGTCGTTGCTATCTTGTTACATTGCCAAAAAAATTGACAATTGAGGGCAGAGAGATGATTAACCTCAAGGACAGGGTAGCATGCTTTGGCGAGGGTTGGAGGAGGTGAGGAGCCATCTGCATCCCTGTATACAGTCGCTGCCATCTTCAGTTTCTTATAGAAGCTTGGACTCTACATATATATAATTCAACAGCTCCTTCATATACAATGGGCTTCGGAGTGTGATAGCTGTGATTCTCGTTAAGCAATATTATATATGCTCCAAGATTCAGATCTCGTTCACAGTCTTTGTAAACTAATGAGTAAATTTTTTTTTACAAGTCTTTAATTTGTCGTATGATAGTGTGTTTATTGTGTAAACCCTGTTTCTGTGTTCGATCGACGAAACTTCGTAGCATTTTCAACGCGCATTTGTATTACCAAATGCAGTGAATTTCACAGACTTGACAGAAAAAAATTGTAGTACATGCGTTATTTTTAAATAATTTACTTTTATACATTCACATACTTGTAGGACGAATACTGTAATCAAGTTGTTAATAGTAGCTTGGTAAGGAAATAGGTCTGTCAGTCGTAAATTTAAACTCATTCAAACTCCAGGTAACAGCTTATAAGCAGGTGCATGTCATACTATCCACTCATTCATCGACTGACCTCTGAGATGGACGGGTGTGTTTTCGGGGAGCTTTTTATGCGATATTATTACGTGTTTTTTTTATTTGGAAACATTCGTTTTGTTTATAATTTCCAAGTTTTTCACCTCACTAGACATATATACCCCATTCCCAACACGCCACACCTCATCCGAGTACCAGAGCTCCAAGGGTGAGGACGTACCAGAACTCCTGCTCCCCACAAAAGGAAATAAAGAAAGAAATATACACAACAAAATCATAAAAAAATTAGAAAATTAAAAAATTGATCCAATTAAAAATTAGCCCCTTCAGTGCATCTAACCCTTTCAATAAATTTAACTCTTTACATTTTTGATTGGATTAAGATCGGATTAAGGATTAATCCTTTCAATCAAATCGATAACGAATCAATTAATCCCAATTAATCCTAGGTGGCCTAAGATCGGCACGCCCCTACTACTGGCCATCTCGGTTAGGTGCATTTAAATTCTGTGAAACTAATGTATGATGAGCTCTATACACTTTTATGGTAATTTTGTGATTGTTATATGTTTTTATATATTGTTAAAAGAAGTTCGGGTGGCATTTAGGAAAATTTATTTTCTACAGCCACAATTATACTTGGCATCATAAATTGTATTTTGTTTTGTTTAATTTACAGTAGCACTCTACCTGCTTTGGAAAGCAAAACTACCGTCAAATTTCCTTTTATTGTTTATTTTAAAAGTTTTGGAATAATATCTTCCCACCCCTACCTCATCCTGTTGCTCTTAGGTTAGGAGATGGGGAGTTGTGGTGGACGGTTTTGGAAGTGATACGCAGCCAAAATGTGCTTTAAAATACTATTTAGGTCCAGACGAGCATTGATGAATCAATGAGTCTACATCAATGCGGATTTTGTTGATCGGTTAGACTGCTCACTTCCCACACACCGCATTTTCGCAGGTGGAAATCGTGCCGGACGATATAACATTATTGCACTGAGTAAGTACTGAATAAAGATTTTCCGCCTGATGTGTGGTAAAATTTCCAAGTCAATGACAGGTTAAAAATCTTCCATTACACTTTAAAAAGAAGTTCAGTGAAAAATAATAGCAAGTTTGCTAACTTAGCAGGCTACTATCTCTCTCTCTCTCTCTCTCTCTCTCTCTCTCTCTCTCTCTCTCTCTCTCTCTCTCTCTTATTTTAAACTGTTTAAGAAGGTTTCGAAGTATTTTTTGTAACAAGCAAGCTGTATTACAATTCGCATTCCGATTATTCTGAAGTATGCGTTCTTTACGCAAGAAACCATGGATTTTAAGTATGTACACCAAGTTGGTTCGTAATAGGTAGATTGCAAACGCACCGCAGTAGGGAAAGAACCAAGTGAGGCCGCAGAGGCCAGAGGCTAGAGTAATCCCAAGTGGGGCCGCGGTTACTCAGTGGCTAGAGCACTTCCTCGTGGCGACGCAGTGTCCCAAAGACTGGAGCATCCTCAGGTAGGGGCCGCAGTGGAGCGGCGGCCATGTCCTGTGTGAGACGCGAGAGGCTTGCCGCGCGCGCCTGCTGTCTTACGTATAAGCTACAGTTTCAACAGTCATGTAGGGCCAGTCTTCTTCAACATTGTAACTGCAAACTGGAATCAACTACCAGAAATAAGCGCATAAGAAGAGAAACACATGAGATTTATCGGCAAAGACATTATTTTGGTGAATGCCATCATTTGTTTATACGGGCAATTCTCGGTAAAGTGGGTATTTTTGAAAACCCTCTCATTTGGAATAATAGTCAATAAATATATTTTATTTTAGCCTTAGAAGTTAACTTCGAGTGCAGTGGAATTTATACACTGTGTTTATTACCTACATGATAATATCTATTTATAGGCTGTTCACGATAAAGTGAGCACTTTTAAAGGCCCTCCCAGCAGACGCTAACCCTTAATAAATGTATTCTATTGCAGCCTCTGGCATTAATTTTTGAAAGAGGTGAACTGTATACACTCTACTTATTAGTCCCATGGCAATGTTTATATTAAAAAGTGGCAGAAAGATAGAAATTGACTGAGAGGAAAAATTTAGCAGGGCCTTAAAAAGTGCTCACTTTACCGTTAACAGCCTATAAGAAGGTGGTTAAAGGTTAAAACATGACTGAAAGGAAAAAGTAACTAGGGCCTCAAAAGTGCTCACTTTACCGTGAACAGCCTATAGAGTTGTGTGAGTCTCCAAACAGGTTTTACGAGTACACAAGGGCGTCAGTTATAAATACCTGAGTCCTTCATATCTAACACCGGTCTCTTACGAATTTATTTAATAATAAACTCACAATAATCATTTCCACTCTCCATTTTCAGTGCTGCTTTGACCCTGACGCCACTGACGGCTGCTGACGCGTAGGAAAATATTGAATTATTAGAGATTCTATTTTGAAGCGGGTTGTAGCTCGTTGACGCGTGCTGCCTCCTGCCGCTCAAGCACGACACTGCCGTTGCTCGTAAGGACCTGTCTACAATTGTGATATCCCAACCTGTGTCTTAGGATGAGGATGCGCTGATTAGTGCACGTGACCCTCTGACGTCATTGCGCTGCCCCAAGCTGCCGTGTTCCACGTCAACTTGTGCCCCAAGTTGAAACATTCGGAAAATTGAACTTTTGTCCGAAGTTGTGTCCTAAGCTGATAGAAAAATAAGAAGACTTCAAATACTTTTGTGCACATTCGTGGAATGTTTACGTTATTAATGTAAACAATGGATGTGCAAGGTGGGCTTTCTCAAAACAAATATGATGAAATGCTAATAAATAATTAGTGATGTCTTCTTTCGGTCTGACAATTTTATTTGAAAGCTAAGACTTTTAAAACGTAAGTTAAAAAAATAAAATTTGTGTGTTAATTGGCGAACTTATTAAAATCAAAACCGTTAAGGCGTTTATTATAAATAAATATTCAAATCACCAATTTCGTAAACGTTAAATAATTAATAACTAAGAAAAATTAAACATCGCTACGTAACAACAAATAATGTGTCGAATTTACTGCCACCTAGTGTCATATTCTGAAAGCTCACTTCGGACAACGCATTAGTAGACCATATTCGGACTGCGCCAATGTGACGTCACTTGACGCCGAGTTTCGGACACGTCTACGTCCACAGGAAGGGCCGATTGTAGACAGGCTCTAAATGTGTTAGAATGTTGCTGCTCGAAGCTGACGGGAACCTCGCGCAGAGCCTGGCCTCAGGCGGGCGCCATATCAACTGCAGCGTGGCTTCACCAACGAACTTCTATTTTGGAGCTGTCCCGCTCAATCGCCGAGTTCACTTACGAGCTCAATCGTATGATAGTCGGGTGTAAGATGTACTTGTGTAGAGCTTGTTATTCGCAAACAGTGTGCTGCCTGTTCATAAACAAAATTTGGAAAAAGGATTTGCAAATCGGATTACTCATAAGGACGACGCTCAAAATGCAGGGCACTAACTCCTTCCTGAGCACACTACCGGCCTTCACAGGCTGTTATCGATAAACTGAGCGATTTAGAAAGCCCTCTGATGATCCAGTTGTATGCACATTGTGTATTCTTCCACCGCGGCCCCTCTGATGAATCTTTCCATGCGTCGGTCAAGTGAAACTGAAATTATTATAAAAGTTAATATTTTACACATTCGCAATTCCTTACACATATGTGTCTTTAAAAAAACAAAAAGCAAAATTAATCACGTAAGTAAACACAAATGTTTACCTAACACTTTAAATTCGACGTTAAGCCATGGAACTACATTCCCTCCATCATTACCAACTTTACTGAGCGCGTGCCAATAAGCGCTTATGCATTAAAATATATGCAGGTATGGGCAGTGGCATTTTTCAAAGGTTGATTTCAAAACTGCTCAATTACCTAATCGTGAAGAGTATACAGTATCCTTTATGTGCAACATGTCCTTGATCGTAAACGCGGGAACACAACGGGCTATTCTGTAAACCAATCTTGTACTAAAGAATATCGCATTGCTTTATCTAATTTTTCCTGACTCTCGGTACACATTTTCGTTCTCGTACTCTGATTGGCCAATGAGTGTGATTTGAGCGAAGCGCAACAAGTAGAGAAAATGTTAGAATCAAGCTTTAGCAGCGCTGCTACAGTGCGTACTCCTACTGTACCTTCTTATATTTTTTATTTCCTACATCTCTTAAGGGACCCGCATACCTGCGTCATTTTTTCTTCTTTTTTTTTTGGCCAAGAAGCCCGGGAGCTATAAGGGTTACTCTGACACGCGCTACAAGACCGCCATCGCCGTTACGCACACGGCTCTGAATTGGCATGCAGTATTCTCGTAGAGCTGGTTGTACCTATGGGACTTTCAGCGGCGACCGTATCATTTTATTGATGAAAAGTCTGTAGCAAAGTTCAATACACGTTCCTATCGTAGTTTAGCTCACGTCCAGCTAGTATGAGATTTAAAACATAGCAGTCCGGAAAGGTAATTTTTAACTATATTGGAGGGCTCCAAAATAGTATTACATACGTTGCAACTTTAAAGTAACATTTCCAGTCTTGTCTAGGGCATAATATCTCTTCGTAGGTAAATATACTTGAGGCAGTTTTACAAAAAAAAAAAAACACGATTTCAAACACACTGCGACGCAGTTCAAGCGGTAGGCAAGTGGAACCCTTAACGTCCAACATGTAATTCTTGTTTAAACAGGGAATGGTTCTTTGTACTGATCTGGATTAACCTTGGCTATGGAGGCATGTATGTCTGTGAAAATATTACGTTGCTTCATACATTCTATAATTTCGTTCATTTTTGATTGGGTTACTATTCGCATGTAGCAGCTGTGTGAATGTCAGTCGCGGTCATTATTATTGTTTGGTTTTTACTAATCCGACTAGAGAGGCGAATGGCTACTCATTACCACAGCAGCCACCCTACCTTCAGATAACGTTGAAAGAAAACACATTGACCACCATTCTCTACGAATCCTAATGAAGAAGGGCGTTCACCTTCGGTGAAGTTGAGGGATGAGGAGGGGGCGAGAAAGCCAAAATTACAAATCCAGTAGCAGCTCTGGTAAATCCTTTTGTTCCATGCTAGACGTCTACAACTAAGAGGGGGCTGAATTTCCCTGTGCTAGCGGCACCTGGTATTTGCGACAATGTTCCACGACTAGCTTTATTCAAATAAACTTTTTAGATTACGAGAATATTCGTGATTGTTATTTGATTATTCTAATTGTTAAGCATACCTACCCGATAATCACGGTTTGTTTAGTATCGGAGTAACTCAGTTCTAACTGGTTCAGTCAGCTAAGAAAATATTTTTTCACCAAGACGCGTCCAGTAACCAAAGGATAACACGTTAGCCATTGAAGTCCAGCTTACACGTAAACCTTTTCGTGAGAAAACCATAATTATAAGTAATGTTTACACAATAATTTTATTTTTTGAGATGCCTCACAATTTGCGTTTTATTCGGCAGCAGGCATTACTTCATAGTTCTGCACACACTCTTCATTTGTTCATTGTTTATCTGATAATCTGATACGACTTGTAGTTCCTCAGTGGAGGTGAAGCCATCACGAAAAGTTCCAGAGTCATCTGGAGCGTTCCTACACGTGCTTGAAAATAAAACTTGTAACCAAATAATAGCACCAAAATGGGTAATTAATTGGGTCTCTTATATTAGGCCTATACACATATAAAAAGGATAGTTTTCATTTGCTACGACAAAAAGAGGAGGCGCCATGACGTTACTAAGTTACTAGAATTGCACTTCACCCGACCTAATGAGCTCTCCCTGAATCCATCCGGTCCATTTCAGAGGCTTGCATGGTCGGCGGCCATTTTCCCTGCTTTCTTCCCCCATCTCGACGTTCGCGTGCGATGCCGGGAGGTCAGAGTTCACGGCTAGGACAGGGGAGGAGGGGGTATGATATTTCATAGGAGGGAGATGACAGCTAAAAACACCTCTGCCCCCTCCGCGCCTATTAAAAGCGGGCGAGCGCGTGGCCCTCTGATCGAAGGGGAGAAAAAAAAGATAAGGCAGGGTGTAGGGAACAGGATTCGTGTGCTGTGCGTGTGCGGCCGCTCCCGAGGGTGTCCTTGGTAGGGGGGGGGGGGGGATACATTTTCTATAAAAACTGCAGCCCCTTATTTTGCGTCGGGGGTAAAAGATCACCTCCCATCCAGCCCCCTCGACAAAACACACCCCTCCTCGCGCCGAGAGGAAAGTGAAGAAGGTGGGGTAGACCGACCACAATGGCTACCGACTCCTGTTTGAGGACGGGATTACAAAACTTTTTCAGTATTCAGTAGCGTGGAGGAAAAGAGAGGGAGAAAAAATAGGTAAGAGGTGGGAAGGAGAAAGAAAAAGGGCGAAGTGGGAAGGCAAAAAAAAGGTCGTACAGGCGCTGATGAAAAAAAAAAGGGGGGGGGGGTATTTTATTTTGCGGCTAAGGCAGAAGACGGAGAATCGGCGGAGTTGGCCGCTGAAGTGTGGCCACAGAGGGATAGAGAAAAAAATAGCTCGGAGAAGTGTCGGCCACTCCACATTCGCACGTCTTTTCGCTGCACCGCGTGACTGCGCAGTTCCGCGCCCGTCCGCTCAACGACGAAGGCGTTGCCCTCCGCCGCGCCGTCCGTGATAAATGACCTGCCGCGGCGGCGCGTATTACCTTATGATGCTGTGTGTCTGACAGGCAGCTTCGCACAAAGAGAGTTTGTCATTGTTGCTCGCAGTCTCCTACGCAGATATTCACAGATTACAGCGACTATTTCCTGCCCTACTGCTGTGCCTTGTCACTATGCTCTGTCTGATAGGGCTCCTGGAGGAGTTTTTGATTGCGTTTTGCTGGTCTCTGCCATAAATAGACCGTAAAGATAAATTTGGTAGTGGGTTCTTGCTAGCTGGGCAGAACCAAATCTCCATGTCCCAATATTGAACTGCTTTTCTGCCAACACGACAATCATAAACGATATGAATAGGAGTTGATATTAGAATACTGTTTAGTAAATAACTGCTCTGAGATGTTTGAATACTACCTATAATCAATTGGGGCCTCCCATACCAAAATTCGCTAACTCCACTTTGAGGGAAATTTTCAGGAAATACAAAAAATGTTTTCAGAGTACTATGACATTTACCAGCAGCGCAAATGGCTCGGACCTGTTAAGATGGCATTGCATGTGAGTATGTACTAATCTTATATAAATACATCTAAGGAATTCTGTGAAAAATGGAAAATAGTTATGGAGAAGACGAGTTTTGGAATGACTGAATGGAGAAAGTAATTTATGGAATGTCAGTATGTGGAGAAGGGTAGTTTAGGAATGGCCACTCCAGTAAAGTGAATCGTCATTGCTCCCCAATTGCTAACTAATTGTAAAACATATACTACAAGAATGATCAGTACGAAAAGGAAACAATTATGAAAATTACAAAATGTATTTAATGAGTAATACAGTATTTAATATACAGAAAAACACATGAAACGATATTATAGAATGTTCACGCCAATTGGTCTGCAACATCAAAACACTTATTGGTACTTCAACACCTGAAAAGAAGAAAATGCATGGAATATTGAAAAACAAACACCTTAAATTCGTAAGTCCTGATCTCGAGTAACATCAATGTGTTCACAATAGAAAGTATCTTCGCTGTCACAAACGTCACTTCGTGTTGAATCTTCAATGTGATTGAAAAGGTTTTTGAAAAAAAAACTGATAACGTCCATCTTCAGCCCATTTCTCGCCAAAATGACTGGCTAGTAAGGTCTTGATGTCCGTAACTTTCACTGGATTCAGTATCACACCTCTTGGCACAAGTTCAGGAGCGCAATCACCAACCTGTTTCCCTCTCTTGATCACAGACTTACCCTCTACTATATTCGCGTAATAGTTGGGTTCTCCAGTAACAATAACCATGCCGAGTGATGTCTTTTCAATAATGAGTCTCTTGGCTGATGCAACCTTGAAATGCCAACTTGCAGGTAACTTCAAAACTTGGCGTGCATATTCCTTCCAGTTTTCCACATCACGATCTTCGCCTAACCGTACGACCTGCCCAATTTTCTGAAAATTATTCAAATACTGTGTAGGATCGTAAATTACTGCTATCTTTCTTAGGACTTTCTCTATGTTACCAAACCCCTCTCTGAAGGTAAAAAAGAGTGCCTGCGAACAGGGAAAATCAGTTCAATATATTTCACATTTCCTGGAGCTACTTGAGATAAGAAATAGCAGGCCATGGTAATTATAGGAGAAGTACGGTTCTGCCCCCCCCCCCCTCTTTGCCAACCCATTAGCACATAGCCTATGGTAGAACAATGTGCCAAATCGGATTCAGTTAAACAATGTCAAACAGCAGACGATATCTTATTCGAACATTTCTTATATTCATGTTCCATCCACGTAAACAGTGTGACTCTATCCTCTGTCAACCTTGATCTAGAAGATCCCTTAACAATGTTGTAGTTGTTGGTGTACCACTGTCTGCTGTAATAAGCTATTTGATGTGGGACTTTTGGGGTCGCCAGATTCTCCTGGCAATCGAGCGAGAACTAAATTACTCATGGTGGTTCTTCTTTCAGAATGCTATAAAAATGCCTTTACCCTTAACTTATGGACTCGGCTCGATCAACGACTCTTCTGTCTTGTTAATGTCTGTCTCACGTTTCACTGTCTCCTGGGGTGAGATGCACGTTGAACATGCATCCGTAACTGGGGTGCGAATACCCGGATTGTACCCCTCTAGTAACAATGTTTCTGAAGAAGGCTATCTTTACCTGTTGAGAGCTAGAGGTTACCTTAGCATTATAAATTCTGTGTATTTTACTGATTGACATATCACCGGGTAAATAATGCCTAGCGAGAGACTTTCCTCCGCAGTAATGGGTTACTGTAGATTTAAGAGATTCTACTAAACTTCGTGTGCTTTTCCTTTGCTCCACATGCCTGCGTTGAATTCATGCTCCTCCACGTTTCTCGCATGGCATTTGTCCAGTATACAAATGGTTGCGTGAAATTCTCCGAACCCTATCTTTGGATACATGCAGGTTATTAAGAAATGTTGATTGGCACACCTGAACTCGAAATTTGTCTGCTTTCTGTAACTTCACAAACTACTTAATAATAAAGCCTTTATTATTACCTTTGCCAGAACCACGATGCCTCTTTGGTGCATGAACTGTAATGGTCTATTTTATTCCGTGAATAGTAAAGGTTTCTCTAAAAAAACTTGGACATCCTTCATCTTCAGTGGTCTGCATTTCAATGTTTTACCATTATATTCGCATACTGGGTAGGCTTGTGGTTCCATTAGAGAGTACCTGCAAACAATGCAGCGAAACATTTTCTTACACTATACAGTGTTCAAACATTAACAATATGAGGAAAACGGAGGCTCGCACTCTGGTGTGTTTATAGTGGAGCGGCGAGCAGAGAGGAGACCAGCGCGGTGAGCAAAGAGGTGAAGCGTGATGGAATCAAACTTATGTAAAGTAATGGGTATGTTTATTGTGGAGTGGCGAGGAGAGCGGCGAGGAAAGAGGTGTATAATAGCGGCGCGGAAGGAAACAAATTTGTTTGTTTCACATAGAGGTGGCCAGAGCGTTCGGGTAGGTTCGGTAGCCCTCGGCTGTTAACGAAGGATACTTAGTTCTCTGCTACACAGCAGTACCTTGAGAAGAACCCGTCTGTTCTTCATCTTTTTACAAGATTTCATTTTTCATTTGTTTGTATACATGGTAGGCGTCTGTGAGATGTCTGTCCGGCGCCCACAGAATCACTAGCAATCATGATGTATTTGGTGGACAAGATGTAGATTATTGGTAACGTGTATAGTTTCAGTGCCGGGGATGTCCTCATTTACACACGGTTGTGTGGGTAAAAGACCATTCAAGCTTTGAAACACAAGAAGGAATTCAAATGATCGACCGTGTGTATGTGAAATACCATTTGAAGAGTCCGATCTGTGTGAGCTCGTAATGAAATGTCAAATACTTCGACATACACCCACATGTAAGATGAATAATGAATATTTAGCATGCCGGTTCAACTTCCTGCGAAAATAGTGCCCTGAAGCTCGCCTGATCGCAAGCGATACTGATGACGGACGAGTCCGTGAATGTATAAATATTCTACCTATATAAATATAAATAAATAGTTGAGACTAAAAAGTGAAAAAATAAATTTAATTTAAAAAACATTTTAAACCAAAGCTTTTAGTTACAAATTAACTAAAAAGTTAAAAATAATTATAGGAGTGGTTACAGAATTTGCATAACTTGTAAGACGTGGTCGAACAGCCGTAATAAACTTTACTACAAATTAATATTTTTGTAACATTTTATATTTAGTATATAAAAGCTTGGCGCAATATATGACGTATACCTCATATGCGTAAGCGTAGTAAGCACATATCTTGGTCAAGGTTCTTCCTATTCGCGTCAAGCTTTCATAAACTAAATATAAATCGATACAAAAAATATTAATTTGTAGTGAAGTTTATTACGGCTGTTCGAACACATCTTACAAGTTATACAAATTCTGTAAGTACTCTTATAATTATTTTTATCTTTTTAGTTCATTTATTAATAAAAGCTCTGTTTTTAAAATTTTTTCACAGTAAATTTTTTTACCTTAGCTTAAATGTCTGTTTCACCGGAATCATAAATAAGTGCGGTTTTTAACAGACCGATTCACTGCACGTCAGTATTATGGTAATCTGAACTCAACGAGCAACGATCCATATGTTCTAGAACCTAAAAATGTGGATGTTGAAGTTAACGCAACTGGATCGCCTGATGGGAATCACCTATTGTAGCATTTCCCAAAAAAAAAAAAAATTCCCGTGACCCGGTAATTTTTTAATTCTTTTATTCGTGACCCACTAGAGATTTATTGCCTATTTTGAGATGTGTAGGTAAAATAGAACATTATTTGGATGTCTATATAATTTTCATGAATTTCAATAATTAGTTATGATATGTCTTATACGATATTATTAAAAATATAATTGTAAAAATGAAATTAAAATAAGCTGAAATTATTAATGAAAAGTGTAAAGCTGTTTCTTGACACCCGGGAATTTTTTTCGTGGCCCGGTATAGGGTCGTGACCCACCATTTGGGAAACGCTGATCTATTGTCTTCTCCATCTCCATCAGCTGTAAGTAATCAAACCAGCAACGGAACATCTGTCAAGAAGATAGGTGTACGTAAGAAAAAGAAGTAGGACTGAAACTTGTTCAGTTTGAAGAGGAAAAAAATTAAATGAGAGATGACATCCACAAGCAGCAAGACAAGAAAATTTATTTCTTTGGTAGTCCCTTGCACATATTAAAAAACTACCAGACGACAAGTAAATGTTACATCAAGTGTAAATCCAGCAAGTTGTATACATATATGTGTCTATGGCCAAATACCGAATACCAACTATTATCCACTGCATTTCGTCCAGCCCACAAGCAATAATTGTATTCCTGTATTTCCACCACCTGCAGTACCGTTCCAAATATAACGATTCTCTCCAACAGTTCCCCTGCATACAACTACACTATGTATGGACACACGAACAGCAATATGGTGACCTCTAATCCTGAGACATGCTCGCAGGGACTGGTGAAATGCAGGCTTTCCATGCAAGTGGCACGAGTGTCCCTAATTATGTGCTTTCAGTAAGTGTCTTTCATAATTTACTTACTATAGTTCGTTTACGGTTACTTCCAACTTTTCTAAAGTGCTGTTAATGTTAAACTTTCAGGATATTCATCCGCCTCATGCAAACAAAGCTTAACCGAACCAGGAAAGTTACACCAAAGGGACAATACACCACATTCATGCGCACTCAGTGTACTAATATTTTGCATACGAAATATTTCTTACTTGGCGTTACCAACAATCCTATTTTCTTTCTTTTTTATTCGTATTAATTATAAATTAAATTTTATAATTTATAGATGAAATATAAGAAGTTCAAATTAACCAGAAATAATTTTTTTAATATTAAAAACAAGTACAAATAGCCTGTGATACACGGCATATTTAGGAAATAAACAGGACATATATGAAATTATTTTTCGAAGGTTCCATTCAACGAGTGTGAAGAGACTGCGAATACGCTATAATAACATGTGTGTAACAATATTGTCATAAAACAAACTTTCAACATTTTAGTTTTAGGTTTTCTCCCAAAATGTTTATATTAAAATATATTTATCACATATAAAAATATAATAGTTATGAGTACAGAAAAGTAAACTTATCTTATTGTAATAAATATTCGTAGCTTCACCTCTGCTGGATTGTGTACAAATCTGGCCATTTAATGTTTATTCTTGGCTCTACGATTTCCAGGATTTAATCAAATGTTGCAACTGATATCCTACAATACAGAAAGAATTTGTCTGAATATGAACGTAATTTCACATATAGTCGGCTGAATTTCCCATTTTCTGCTCTGTCAGTATTCATGGGATGGAGATTTCAACTGCGGTAGCAGCTGTACTTCTTACTTCGGCAGTTGTCTGTGTATGTCGGAATACCTAGCTTCTCCGAACGCACTGCTCTCCGCGTTGCTCTCCTCTCCACTATAAATGCAGACTAAGGTGCGTTTATAGTGGAGCGGTGAGCAGAGAGGAGAGCGGAGCGGTGAGCAAAGAGGTGAAGCGTGACGAAATCAAACCAATGTAAAGTAATGGATGCGCGTATAATGAAGCGACGAGGAAAGCAGCGAGGAAGAAGGTTTATAATTGGTTTGATTCCATCACGCTTCACCTCTTTGATCAACGCTCTGCTCTCATCTCTGCTCGCCGCTCCACTATAGGCGCATATCATGCAGTAATAATGCATAATAGACTGAAAATAAACTCCTGGTAGCAACACTCATACATATTTTCATTTCCTGAATTGTTTTATCTCATTTACTCGCAACACTCGTTCTCTTTTGTAAACACCAAACTAGCGAGTTCTGAAATGATAACTGAATTTCGAACCACTATTTCAATAGCTATTGACAACTTATGAAACAGTATTTTTACTTTATTAGTTAGCCTTGTTGAAGATGTACCAAATACAGTACGTAACTTAATTTCACAAAAAAAAAATGGAGTTAGCGAGTTTTGGAATGGGAGGCCTCAATCTGTAATGTAGTTTGATTAAATTAAAACTGGTAAAAGTAGTTTAGTCATATAAAAGTGCTTGCCTTTTGAAAATTAAAATACAAACAAACACGTTCGTCACAGTTGACCAAGTGACTTTGACAGTTGTGTTGGTTCGGTGAAGGTCAATGTTGTGTATAGGCACAAACGACAAAGAATCGGTGTACTTCATCTTTAGTCTATGGAACAGATCCCCTAAAATTTCTCCAAGTTGTTTGGTAGTGCGGCTTAGATTTTACTGTTCTTTATGTACTCCAGTCTGTCACTTGTTCATTAATGATAAGTAGAGCCACCGGTTTTTGTTAAAAGATTTACATATAATCTAAGACCCTGAAATCTGAATTGCACTCCAGCAACTTTTCTTTGGCTGCATGTATTTGTGAGAAGATGTTTTATTACTTGACTAAGTTAACCAGAATTGAGTTTCTATGAACCTGGACGTCCGGATAGGCACGTAAGACGCGTTGCAGTTTAAATAATCCAGTGACGTTGGAGCACAACTATTCATTGAATCCTTTCGCGAAAAGCAGGTGCCCTAATTATTACCAAGACAAATTGATACTAGACATACCAACTTCTAACGGATGTAGCCTAAGTTAATATCACCATATCTTTAGTCAAGACAAGAACGCACACGACTTGTACACGACCCGCACATTGCAGCCATAAATAAATCCCCTTGAAAACATTGAGTCATATTCTAAACACACGATCTACTTATGCTGTTCAGTTAACAGTAAATCCATATTAAAAGAGAAATTCTGCCAAAGGAAGTTATTGCACTTCGATAGACGTGCACACATGGTGAACACGTGCCGCACAAAGAACTTTTATAACCGTAATAGTAAATAGTTGGTCATTGCCGTGCGATACGTTTGTTCATGATCAGGCGGTTGGAATTGATTTCGTGATATGTTACTTTATGAAAGGCTTAACTTGTCGTCTATTGCGGGGACATGATAGACTGCAAACACATGTAGCCCTATACTTTGAATTCCTTTTCCAATTGGAGCGCAGTTTGTAAGCCACGCGAACGAAGTTATGCCATTAACTAACCTGCAAGTAAAAGGAGACCGAATGCTGAGGAATACCAGGTATATAGTAAAACTGGAGCATTAGGCAGTGAACAACTAACTGCAGCTCGAGCACAGAAAGGTGTTGTGGAACTTAGCTTGTTGTTGAATGATTCCGCGAAATCTCCGTATTTCTATACATACATGCACATACTGAGAGAAAGGTCTGTTCCTGTCAACTAAATACGTATTTTTGTATGGCCAAATAAATATGTCGTTGCTCCAACGAAATTTTTTGTTGAGTAAACAAAACTTGGTAAGCAACAAAAATTATTTTGTTCATCAAACAAATAATATTCATTAGAACTGACAAAACCTCCGTATTACACCAACAAAATTATACTTTCAACAATAATTTATTAAAATCAATTGAAGTTGTGTATTTGGCTAAATAAAAACAAGTATATTGTCAACCCAAACAAACTATCTCCATGCAGAGAATTAACAGTGACTGCAAACAGAGAATCATTTCTTTTATAGCCTATTCATGGTAAAGAGTGCACTTTTGAAAGCTCTCTCATTTGGAATAACAGTTAATAAACATATTTTATTTTAGCCTTAGATGTTAACTTCCGAGTGTGGTGTAGTATATACACTGTGTTTATTACTTGCATGGAATTATTTATTTTAAAACATGGTTAGAGGACAAACATGGCTGAAAGGAAAAAGTAACTGGGCCCTCCAAAGTGCTCACTTTACTGTGAACAGCCTAAATTAAGTCGCTTGTAAAACAATGCCAGCCACCAATGTATGCAAGATCACAGGGGAAGAACTATTTACTAGTAGAAACCCGGAAATTTTGCATTCCCCGGCCGGGTCACTCCGGATTTTCGCATGTGGGAATCGTGCCTGAACCAGTTTAGGACAGTGGTTGTGTCATCACAGGACACAGATGTTCTCCTGCTTTTGGTTTCCCACTTCAAGCGTGCACAGTGCGACCATCTTCGGATGATGTCAGGCACATCAAAGAGACGGCATTGCATACCAATCAACGCCGTCTTTGAGAATATACCAAATGATCTGTTCGCAACATTGTTACCATATCATGCTTCAACTGAGTGTGACACCACCTCCTACTTTTCCCATCACACCAAACGCTCATCTTGGAAGGTTTTCAAAGAGCACCATGAACTGCTGAAGAACCTGGACATTGGTACACTCGCTGAGGAGACTCTCAAAACTGCAGAAGCTTGATTTTAAAAAAAGCGTGTAGATACCGCGAACAGACTATACTTTGTGGTAATTATGAGACCTAATTTCCCACAACGGTTCGACTCCCAGCGATATCAAACCCGAATTTCCCGCCTGTCTTTTGTGACATCGCCCCCGGTGACCTCAACTGTTGAGTGTTATAGTAGCGCCACTGTATCTTAGGACATGGAAGCTCTGCCAATGTCGGGCAACTTCTTCCGGCAGGAGAGAGTGAGTACCTGCAGATTCGTCTGCACGCCTGCCAGCTGAAGTGCTGTTCACGATAAAGAGAGCACTTTTGAAATCTACCTTAGAAAAAAATTCACTGACCCTGCCTGCGTGTACTTTTATGGGCGCGCTGAGTGACATGCGCCCGCTAAAGTTT
The DNA here is from genome assembly GCA_029891345.1 of Dryococelus australis. NCBI lineage: Eukaryota > Metazoa > Arthropoda > Insecta > Phasmatodea > Phasmatidae > Dryococelus > Dryococelus australis. The sequence continues at coordinate 166,368,738 of CM056993.1, forward strand.
GTAACGATGGAGGGAAAGTAGTTCCGTATCTTAACGTCAAATAACAAGTGTTAGGTAACCATTTGAGAATAATTTAAATGATTTATTTCGCTGTATGGGTATTTTTTTTAAATGCATCGAAGTGTAAAAATTAGCAGAATTGTGAAATATTTACTTTTCTAATAACTCTAATAGAGTTTCACTTGATCGACGCATGAATAAAGTGATGAGGTGGAAGAATACGCAACGTGCATACAAGTAGATCATAAGCAGGGCTTTCAAAAGTGCCCATTTTACCGTGGACAGTGTATACCTGTGGTCGGTGCTTTGCGAGTTGTTCTGTCTGTCTCTCTCTCTCTTTCACTTTGGTAGACGGAGCCAAGTCCGTTCCTAGGTCAGTCAGCGCGAGTATTGTAGCCCAGATTTTTTTTTTCATCCGTTGTTTGTGCAGATACGCGTATCTCAGTAAACAAATATGCGATTTTTAGCCAGATAGATCAAGTTGTGGTGGAAACGTAGCACCGTGCGGCAGCAGTAATATGAATTTCTATCCAAAGCGTAGCAATAACGGTGGTTCACATTTAAATTGTGTCTCCTGTTAACTGCCGCAGAACACTTATACTCAACTCCTCTTAATTTCAGAAAATAGTGAACACTTGGAATAGTGTGACTGCTGTTAGAGGTACCTATATAACGAGTTTCATGTCCTGTTAATTGGCAGCAAAAAGCTAATTATTTATATAAATTGAATCCTGTTAACAGCTGTAAAGGGAAGAATATATTTTAAACAATCGTTTGTGTTCGTTGTCAAAGTGTAGTAGAAATACTATTATATTGATCTTCCAGTCCAAATTTAAGAATTGGGTTTTTGAACAATATGTTGATGGACGTAAGGAAAATACACCAACTAATTTGCTTTCGAAATAGTTTAATAGTATGGTTTTGCTTTTCTCATATAAGAGGTATTAAAAGTAATAAAAAGTGGAAATGGTGAAAAAAAATTTGCTGTTTTAGAGCTTGGCTACTCAGTTTCTTAAAAAAATCTAGGATAAAAGTACAATCATACGGACGTAGTTTAATCTGTGGGCTTTCATTGCGCGTAATATAGTCCCTCTGTTACAGATATAATTTGTATAGTACAGCATAACGACAGTAACAGGGCACGCCTTGCGTGTAAGAGCGACGAGGCGCTAGGCGTGCGTGGTAGTGTCGACCGTATCACTCCCTTGCTTATGAATCGAAAAAGCTCCCATAACCTTCCCAACCCCCTCTCCAAATATATCACGCTATCTCACTTCAATCACGTACTTAATTGGCTGCGATATTTGACCAGCAACTTCAGCTATGAAATACGAAGTGAAGAGGAGGTATAGGCTGTTCACGATAAACTAAGCAAAGACTTGCTTATGATCCATTTCTTCCGCCATGGCCTCGTCACTTTATTCACGCGTTGGTCAAGTGAAACTGTTAAATTCTCAGTAAAATAAATGCTTTAATAATTGCTTATTTTTACATTTTGGATGCATTAAAAAAACAGGACTCCAAAGTTATAATTTAAGTTTTCACAAATGGTTACCTAATACTTTTTAATCGACGGTAATATGTGGAATTACTTTCTCATCGTCGTTACCAACTTGAATGGGCGCATGTCACTCAGTGCGCCCGTTAAAATATATGCAGATAGGAGCAACGACATTTTTCCACGATTGATTTCTAAAGTGCTCACTTTATTGTGAACAGCAATACCCGACAGTAGCAATCAGTCACTGGCCTGACCGTTACGTTGCCGATGCGAACTGCCGACGGAGGCCAGTTTCAGACTCAGCGACTGTATCACGTTTCCTCGGAACTGTTTCCATTATGGACGGGAGGAGAGCAATTTTTTTACCCTGCCTCCTCCGCGAAACCGTTTGACCATTCGCAAGGGGCGGCTTGTGGGGTTGTGTTCGGTTAGGGGGCAGATGGGTGAAACACGCGCAGAAGGTAGCAAGGGGGGGGGGGCCGCTAGGGCCAGTCCAGAAGGCGCGAACGACGTATACGCAGTCGAGGGTGGTTTCACGGGGTGGAAATGTTACAGCCGACGTATCGCGGGAATTCGCCGTTCTTGCAGCTTATGGCCCATCCACCCACCCACCGTGCATTCGGACTGTCGCTAAGCCCTGGTGTACGTCAATAGGACCGGCAGAGACGTAGACGAAGGAGAAGGGGAAGGTGGGATCCGGGTCGAGCCTCACTCTCCCCCACCCACCCGAAAAATGAAGGACACATTAAAAACAGGAAAATTTATAGTACGTTAACAGCAAAATGAGAAATTATGAAAATAAACCCGTTTAACAGAACAGTAAAAACAAGAAACAAAAAAAATACGGATGTCTATTTCTACTACTTTACTTTGGCTCCAAAAAAAATTATTGGTGCTGTTTTAACAGCAAATGACAACTTCTCCCCCCCCCCCCTTCTCACCCTCCCAACAAGCAAAAAAAGTATATTCGTACGCCACTGAGGCCCGGCAAACCACAGTAATTGCTTCACGGTGAAATGAACACTTTTGTACGTCGTGCGTGTGATTATTTATCTCTTTTTCTTTGTGGATTATTCCGCCTTCCGCCACATGTGAAAGTTAAACGCAAAAAGATTACCGAGGCAACATTTCTTGCTATAACTAGAGACATGAAAAATTCGTGAGTTCAATGACCTGAGGGCTAGACTCTAGTCTACTCTCTTATGTACAAATATGCTGATATCAATTGCGCATTGGTTGTCTGTTGTCGCAGTAGAAGGCGATAACTGGGCCAGTGTTCCACAGGAGGCGTCAAACATCGCGTGGACCAGTGGCAACAGTTATATATACACATGTGTTTTGAATTCTAGCTTGTCCCAAAATGAATCAGCAAAATGTTCAGACCTCTAGCTATAACGCGTATAACACGGAAAGAAACAAACTTAGATGGCCAACATTTGAAAACACTAGCGTAGGTTACCAACCATTAAAAAATACTATTTATTTGGTAAGGCGTTAAGATGTAGAAAGCCTTTCGATAATTTATTGTCGACTCAGGTCAAAAGCATTGCACGTTTAGTATTTAACTTTTCTGTGGCTGTGTCTCGATTAATCTATGCGTTTACTTAGGCACGCTCAAACCTGTAAGAACAAGTGTCTTTACGATAGTATGAAAAGGGACACTGTGAGAGCAGGTGCTACGTTTCTTGACCGACAAGGAGCCGGAAATGAGATATTCACACAAAAGGGTGCATGAAAAATGGAGATTATTCTACGATTTTGTTTTCCCAACCTGTGCGATTATTATATTTTAAAATTTTCGATATGAAATTCTCTGCTGGATACTTTGAAAAACATCAACTTTGAACGTCATGAAAGCACGCAGAAGAAACTGAGCACACAAACGTCCCTCTCGTCGCTAGCAGCAGCTTATTCAGCAGAACCTGCGCTGACGACAGAGTTACAGATGCCTGCCTGCACACACGCCGAACCACGTTGTTTGTGTTTCCAATAATTATACTTTTAAAAAAAATATTTTGAGGTTTTTGTGAATATTGCAAGCTTTTTCTCCGATACGCAGCCAATACAACACTGTAACAAAATTGAGGTAAAATTCCCTTACATGAAAGGGAAGCTAATTACCTCTACATGTAGGGTAAAATTACCTCTTAAGTGCAGAGTAAATCTACTAAGCAAGTAAAGTACTATTCCCTAATCGTACGGGAAAAGTACCTGACAAAAATAGGGGAAAATCCCATACAAGTAAGGGAGAATTATCTTAATTATACAATGAAATTATATTTAAATATATCCCGGAGTATTACAACTGTTAATTAATTAATTATCTACATCCTCTGACGAATAGAAACCGAAAGCTCAACGCTAAATTCTTCGACACTTGCTAGGGTGGGCGCGAACCATGGTCCTCTATCACGATACGCCGATGTGCTATCCATTACATCAAGACAGCGTGACAATAACAGTTAATATAAGCGTGTTAATGATTGTTTCTTCCCCCCCCCTTCCCCTTACCTGTTGAGAATGATGAAGAGATGCACGCGTCGTAAGGTGGTTTTCCCATCCATGTATGGGATTTTCCACTGCCGTGTACGTGAATTTTACTCCAGAGTGCGGTAATTTTACCTTATGCCTGTACGGAAAACTATGTTTCCCACATAAGTTTGCGAATATTGCCTTACACTTGTCAGGTAATTTTTCCCATTATTTTTTACAGTGTACAAACCACTCTTAGTAATGCACTTATACGCAGAGTGACGCAGCGTATGCGTGATAGTAAATATGACACAATGGCCACGATTAAGTCCTTCAAAAGTTCACTTGCTTGGTTGGAAACGGAATTGTGACAGCTAGGAATTGTGTATCTTGAACTTAAAGTTACTTTCAAACGCAGCCATTGAGACTCTCGGGAGCGAATATTCTTCTGTAGTCCGAGATGCTTGCTGGATGTCAGTGGAGTACGCTAAGAGTGTGGAGCAGTATAATAAATTGTTAGTAAAATACCACACGTGATGAGGTAATTCACAAGTGTTCGCTCTTTTTAGTGGCTTAGTTTTCATTTTCAAGGACTAATGTTCTTACATTTTAAGATATTTCGTTACTTTAATTCTGTTAGATGACTTAAGATAAAAAAAAACACTTCCATTTCTTGCATATATATATATCGCCTACACAATATTGGTCTGTTTCTATGAATTTCATGCAAGCGTTTTAAGTGCAAACGATTATTTAGTGACAACTGCATATGTATTGATGAATTAATTTCTCTCGTTCGTTGATTCAGATTTTCAAGCTCACGTTATGTTCCCACAATAAAACTGAAAGAGTCAAAATGGCTGCAAACAAGTGAAATAGGAGAGCGCCTACTTATATATATTTTTTTCAATTCAGAATTCATGATTTAATGGTAATGTTCGCTCAATTATTTCGAATCCCATTAGGTCCAAGACGTACTTTTCCTGGCAGTTGAACTTATTAGTATGTCAGTCGTTAGATTATTGCCAAGCGACAGTCAGTGATTTGTGTCTCATTCGTGTTTAGTGTCCAGGGCTTTGACTTCTGAGCCAAAACTTATTCAATAACATTGCAGATTATAGACAATATTTTGAAAGTAATGAGACCGGCGGACTCATTTGATGTGTGGATTTATCTGGAAATTTATTACAATGTTTTCGGGGTAGAGGCTGCGTCTTCGACATAGCTCTACGCTCTAAATCTGAATAAGCGTAGGTTAAAGAACTTCGGTAAAAATCAAGCCATTAATACAATAACAAAGAAAATCGTCGTTCCAATTTTTTTTTCTCAGTAAAGAACAACGGCTAAAAACGACAAACCTTCCAGATTGCAGTGGACTCTAAACCACTATATGTTACCGATTCAGTGCGTAGAAGTTTTCGAGTCGTGTTTGGATCAGGCTGAAATCACACAGCGAATTGGACTGCTGTGTCGATTATTAACATTTAACTGATTTGTCAGTGGAAAGATAAAAAATAACTATACTTACGATGACCCTACGATTACTTATTCAAAACTCTGTTTCAGGTTTATAGTACAGTATAACCCCCGAAAAGTCTTTAAATAAATTATAATAAATAAAATTTAAAAAAAATTGTTATAACTTTCTGTAATATTGCCCTTCGTCCTCCTTCTTTCATGTAAGGTAAAAATTCTTAATTATCGCTATATTGTAGTGTGACATGCTTTGTCCTGTTTGTGATCCTGTGAGCTAACACTAGCGTAGCTAAATATCTGTCACGGAATGGGTATAGACAATTCACGGTAAAATGAGCACTTTTGAAAGTCCAGCTCAAGATTTACTTGTATGTACGTTGTGTATTCTTCCGCCTTATGTAAGATTAACATTGTCATGGGCCTCATCACTTTATTCATGTGTCGATCAAGTGAAACTGTGAAATTATTAGAAAAGTAAATATTTTACAAATCTCCTCATTTTTGCACTTCAATGCATTGAAAAAATCGAAAAAAAAAAAAATTATTATTATTATTATTATTATCAGAAATTGTTACCTAATCCTTTTTATTTGACGTTTAAATACGGAACTACTCCCCATCCATCGTTACCAACTTTACTGGGCGCATATCACTCAGGGCGCCCGGTAAAATAGGCTATATACAGGTAGGACAAGTGCTTTTTTTCTGAGGTTGATTTCAGAAGTGTTCGCTTTACCGTGAAGAGCCTTTAATGGCAAATGGGGAAGTATTAACTTGGAAAATGCGTTAAGTGCAGTTGTGTGGCAGTCATTAACTATAGTATAAAAGTTTTGTTGCAACGTTATAATAAATATTATTATTTATATCCAGTTTATGCAGCTGTTTCTATGTTATAAACAAATTTGTATAAATCACTTCATATCGAAGTCGTGGCCCTTATAGACACACTATGTTACCCAGATTACGCCAAGTAACAGTTTGGCCTTGAGTAGCGTATGAGCTAAGAACTAAGATAAAAAGTAAGTAAATGCACAGTTGTGTGTTTTGTGAGCTTTGAGGCGGCCGTGCGCGTTTCGAGCATAGAGGAAGCAGAAGGCAAGGTCGACCGACACTGTAAGCGTCTTAAAAGTGGTACCGTATAGCTTTATTGGTGGAGATTTGGCAGCGAAGACTGTGATTTTTTTTAACATCCGGTTAGTATATTTAAAAATAATAGTAATCTGGACTCAACGAGTGCTTGTAACAACCATACTATTCCTACCTAGTCTGTTTTTTTTTCTTCATAGATCAATACTTTGGGGACACTTTTATTAGTTTCGCAGAAAAATACAGCTGTTCAAACATTTAAGGCCCAGTGTCAACCACTATTTTAGATTCATCCATCCCTGCTGATTTGAATGTATGCGATGAAAAAATTTAAAAAATCATACTTGAGAAGTTAAGCTATTTGCCTTATTCTGCAGTACACATGAAAACTGAACAACCGACTTAAATTTTGTCGTAAATATGATAAAATATAAGTTTTAAATATCACTGCCTCCCTGCGGTTTACAACTACCAAATATAACATAGTATAACGAAGTACGAAAATATTTAAAAACTCTTAAAATGTAAATTTTCTAGTCAGAAAATTTGAATAATGACCCCGTGACAGCAATGATGACACGAAAACAAAGAACTTCTGCGGGAATCTGCAGCAACATATTCCGGGAATAACTGCCGACGTACATGGCACGTTCGTACTGCCGTAATTTTTTTGTGTTGCAGTGTTTTTTCCTCCCTGTGCGAGGGTGTAGGGCGGGTCGCCATGGTAACGGACTCTCTTGGGCACCTGTCCGCCCCCTCCACGGCGTGGCGACGGAGGGCGAGGAAGGGGGAGAGGGGAGCACGAGACGGGGAATGACCGCACCGACAAAACCAAGTGACCAAATGACAAGACGGGGGATTTCTTTTATTAAAACAGCCGGCGATATATCAGCGGCCGTCAGGGGTATTGAGCGCTGCCGAAGTACTAGGCGGGGAGGGAAGTCCGAGGAAGCAAAAAGAGAGCTCCTTGCAAGAAAGCTGCGTGATTTCTGAAAGAAGAGAAGCAGGCTGGCTGTGCTTTAGCCGTCCGTTCGTTGGGGATTTTTCTCGCCGTTCGTTGGAAATTCCTCCGACCGCGCGTATCCGTTTGAAACCGCGCTGCGGCTGCCTCACGAAACGTGTGTGTGGTTTCCGCCAGGTGTTGGACGTCCACAACACAACGAATCCGAGTATGTGGAAATGAAACTCGCTCAACTGAATTCGAGCTTTTGAAAACAGAAAGCAGACTGATTACATCGGCGTCAGAGCTTCGCCCGTTCAAAGGCTATTCACGATAAAGTGAGCACTTTTGAAATCAACCTTAGAAAAAAGTCACTGTCACTATCTGCATATATTTTAACGGGCGCACTGAGTGGCATGCGCCCAGTAAAGTTGGTAACGATGGAGGGAAAGTAGTTCCATATCTTAACGTCGAATAAAAAGTGTTAGGTAATCGGCTGTGAAAACTTATATTATTAATTTCGCTTTAAGTTTTTTTTAGTTTATCGAAGTGTAAAAATTAGCAAATTTGAAAAATGTTTAGTTTATAATAATTTCGCAGTTTCACTTGATCAACGCACAAATAAAGTGATGAGGCCCATGACAATGTTAATCTTACATAAGGCGGAAGAATACGCAGCGTGCATACAAGTATGTGGGTAGAGCCGTTAAAGGTTGTTCACGATAAAAATTAACACTTTTGAAAGCCCTGCTTAGTCTACTTGTATGCGCCTTGTGTATTCTTTCGCCTAATGTAAAATTAACATTGTCATGGGCCTCATCACTTTATCCGCGTGTCAGTAAAGTGAAACTGTAAAAATATTAGAAAAGTAAATATTTCACAAATCTGCTCTTTTTTAGACTTCGATACATAAAAGAATATACAAAGCGAAAGAAATTATTTATGTTATCACAAATGATTACCTAACACTTTTAATTCGACGTTAAGGTATGGAACTATTTTCATCCACCGTTACCAACCTTACTGGACGTATGTCATTCAGTGCGCCCATTATAACGTATGCAAACAAGGGCAGAGACTTTTTTCTAAGGCTGATTTCAAAAGTGCTCACTTTACCGTGAACAGCCTTTACCATCGAGACTTGAAAGCCTTGCAACCTCTTCTAGCCATGCTAGTGACGTCATGGCTAGAAGGAACACACAAGTAGCCAATATGGCTGCAGCGTGGTTAGCTTAGACATGTTGTGGTGGGTCGTATTTCAATGAAAACTGTGGTATCTATGCAATAATACGCCACGGTGTTCATGTCGTGTGTTCCTCAGTGTCTTGGATATTTCTCAGATTGACTTAACTATACGCCATTAAGTTAATTGACAATGCTGAAAGAGTAAATGCCTGGCTAAACGCTATTTCGCAGGAGAATTTCGTGTCCACAAAGTTTACAGATGCAAGTAGATATTTATTTATCGACTTTGTATACTCTCAGTAGAAAAAGCAATATTATATTAATATTGATATTATTGTAGTGCGTATAATTATATACTAGCATGAGCAACAGTAAAGTATACGAGGGGTTAATTGTTTCATTCACAACATACAGTGGGAATTTTTGCAACGATTTGTGTTTATCAAAACCAATTTCAGTGATATTAAACAACGTTATTAGAAGTATTTCAATTTCTTCATTTACTATTTTCAACAATTATTTCTAACAAAGTAGATGTACGAAATACAGTATGATTCACAAGGAGTTGCCAACACTCTCAAGGCCTATTTCTTACATCATTTGGACGTGGGCCCTACTCCCAATGTTTACAGAGTAATTCGACAAATTGTAAACGCCTAGATTATTGCGTATGGGGATGTATGAAGGACATTGTTTACTAAAGGACTGCACAAACACGTGAGGAACTTCTTGCTCGTATCATTAATGTCGTTACAGAAATCGAAGACAGCCGTGTGCAGCTACGTAGAGCAACATGTGCGGTTCATGAGCGTGCGGCCAAGTGTATGGAAGTAGACGGAAACATTTGTGAACATCTTTTGTGAGCTTGTTAGACGCAATTGGGATGCTCAACTGTAAGGAATACGGTCTGATATTACATCACTGTATTTTCGCCCGAAAGGATTATTATTATATTCGTCATTTTTCAAATGTTTCAAATAATTCTGTAAGTATTGGGAATATGACTCGCTTGTATATGACATAGTTTGCTTCAAATTATGTAAGTAATAAGCCCTGCGTGTTAACTCCTCGTGAATCATTCTGTATAATCCACAGCGAGTTTCACTCCTCGTTAGTTAAATATTATTAAATAACATCATTGTTAAACAAAGAAATAGATTATAATTTTATATATTTTACGAACGTATCATTGAGTAATATTTCTGAACTTTAACTTTTAGCTATATCATCGTTGTTTCTGGATATCAGTTTTCTTGCTCGCAAATAGCAACATAGTAGATATATATAGCAACATAGTTCATATATATTTAGGGAATGTTTTGATTACGTAATTTTTCAGAGTATCTTTCTTATCTTGTTTAAAAACGACAACATATTGAAAGCAACGAAAATTTTGCGTTATTCAGTAGTGCCCATTTTAGTTTACCACATTGTTTCATACTCCGAAGCAATGCAGCGTATCGCCTAACGTCAGTGACGTCACATACAGGTTGTAATGCTTTGTAGTCGCGGTAGTATAGGCTGTTCACGGTAAAATGAGCACTTTTTGAAACTCTGCTTAAGATCTACTTGTATGCACGCTGCGTATTCTTTCGCCTTATGTAAGATTAACATTGTCATGGGCCTCATCACTTTATTCGTGCGTCGGTCAAGTGAAACACTAAAATTGTTAGAAAAGTGAATATTTTACAAATATGCTCAATTTTACACTTCGATGCATTAAAAAAAAAAAAAAAAAAAAAAAAAAGCGAAAGAAAATTTAAGCTGTCGCAAATAGTTACCTAATAGTTATTATTCGACTTTAAGTTATGGAACTACTTCCCATCCATCGTTACCAACTTTACAGGACGCATGTCCCTCAGTGCGCTCGTTAGAATATATGCAGATATAGGCTGTGTCTCTTTTCTAAGGTTGATTTCAAAAGTGCTCACTTTATCGTGAACAGCTTTTAGTCGTAGAGTTTAACGTCTTGTTGACAGCGGGGGCATTAGAGACGGAGCAAGTCGCTCACAGAAGCAGGGATGGGGATGAAGTCGGCCATAGCCTGTAGCCAGCATTCGCTTGGAGTGATCTCGAGAAGCCATAGAGAACCGAGATGAGGATGGCGGAGAACAGAAATCAAATCCATTTCTTGCCGAATGCGAAACCAGAATGTTTGCAATTTGCGGAAGCGGATTCAGAGCATTTGATTGGATGAGGAACTGTGTTGAGCCTTATATTTTTTTTTGGTATCAGCGAACAGTTTGTACACTCGCTACTACGCTCTTATAAATGTGTTTATAAAACACGAAATTAAGTAGCCTACTATCTAGCTATATAATGCGATCGTCACGTGGTTTGCAAGAATTCGAACAAGTTATCGTTTATTTTCCTTTCGAGTTGGAAGAATTGCAAGCAACCATTTTGGAAGGTAAACTCTTCGAAGGAGAAATTTTCCCCTTTTCCCCTCCCTTGGTTGCCGCCACTGACCAACGCGCCGCCACATTCAATGGCGAATTTGTGGAGTGCACTGGGAACTAGCGGGTGGTTGTTAAGTTCGCTGCAATTCCGGACAAACCCAACCGCTGAAATTGTCGGTAGGATACTATAGCAACTCCAGTGACCTGAAGGGGAGCCACGGTGCCTGAGCGGCACCAAGGCGATCCGGGTTCAATCCCCGGCCGGGTCATTCCGGATTCTCTCGCGTGGGAGTCGTGCCGGACGATGCCGTTGGTCGGCGGGTCTTCTCGGAGAACTCCCGTTTCCTCTGCCCTTTCATTCCGGCGCTGCTCCATACTCACCTCAATCACGCTCATTGGCTCTCAAACCTCGATGTTAAGAGCCGTCCAAATCTCTTCACCCACTCACTCAATTCAATAAACTGAAGCATATTTCACTTATAAGTACTGATATTTTCAATGTTTCGAGTACTTCATCTGTACAGCCAAATAAACGCCATATCGGTTCGGATACTCGTTGAACGTGCATGTTGTAGTGTGTTGGAATACTGTTTTTTCTTTCGCCGAAACTATTAAACATATCCCGAGTATGTTAACCTACGAAAGGACATCATACCCCAGACGAGGAAGGAATTGTACTTTAAATTTATCCGGCATGCTGTAAATATTATTTTGAAGCCCTCCAATATAGTTAAAAACGACTTTTTCAGACTGTAGTATCTTAAAATATACTATAGGTAGAGACCTGCAAAATTCGCGTTATTTTCTGACTGCACGATCAACTTCACCTTCCTATGTATACTCGAGTCAGGGTCACCTGTTTATTGGCTTCCGCAGATGTCAGGTGCCATTTCCCCTTCCGACTTGTTTCGACGCGACTGGCCCATGATGTCGTTAGTTGTTTCTTATTGGTTCAAATACGTCCGGGAGGTGCCAGGAAAGCTGCAACCCAGTAATTAAACTAATAGAAATGTATACACTTTTGAAGTATATTCTGTCGTCAAATAATAACGCGAATTTTGCAGGTCTCTAATTATAGGCTGTTCAAGGTAAAGTGAGCACTTTGAGTCCCTAGTTACTTTTTCCTATCAGTCAGTTTTTAACCTTTTTAAAATAAATATTGTCATGTAAGAAATAATCACTGTTTATATATTTCACCTGACTCGAAAGTTGCCGTCAAAAGCTACAATAAAAAATATTTATTAACTGTCATTTGAAATGAGAAGGCTTCAAGAAGTGCTCACTTTACTGTGAATAACCTAGCCGGACACAAGTCGAACTACGGTAGAAGACTGTATTGAACCTCGCTACAAAGTTTTCATCAATAAAATGATATGGTCGCCGCTGAAAGTCCCATAGCTACAAGCAACACTACGAGAACAATGCACGCCAGTTCAGAGCCGTGCATGTAGAGGCGATGGCGCTCTTGTAGCGCATGCCAGTGTAGCCCTTATAGCTCCCACGTTTCTCGGCTAAAACAGGAAAAGAAACGATGCAGACGGGCGAACCCCGTAAGTTCAGCTCCACTTTCGTGATTGGATGGTTTAAAGATTACGTGTCTTAGCTGTCTTCCCGCGAGCAATACTCGTCTAGTATCGGAATAACTTCATTCCGATTCACCAAGTCAAGTAAGGAAATGCCTTCACACAAAGACATATGACTAATTAATAACCAAAGAAACGCTGAATGTGTACGGGGAGGATATTAAAGTCTAGCTTGCCCTAGAATCTTTTAGCGAAAATCAAGTGGCTTTACTGATTACTAAACACAGCCTACAAAATATGAGGTTATATGATCCCGGCGTTTTAGAGGTACTGTCCTACTTCGGCGCCACTAGGACAACTGAACTAACAAAATGCTCTGGTTTAGCGCTGAAACGGTGTTCCGCTTAACGCTCTTTAGGCATGGTGATCTACGTATCAGATGTTGCCCAGGATGGATTTAATGATGTACTATTTACACAGCAGAAAACAGCATCCGATTAGGAAGGTCCCTCAAATAGTGTGAGACATCCTTCCTTGTTTTGCGTCCGGTGGACACGTAAACAGCTGTTGCCAACAAAACCTAACACAAACACGTTTTTTATTGGTCCCGACACAAAGCAGGGCGTTATTCTGATGCTCGTACAGTCCCAAACAAATATTGTTCGCTGGCGCCGACCTCCCGTGGCGCAGTCGGTTGGTGCTCCACCGATCTGGGCTGCGGGAGGCTCTGGGTTCGAATCCCGGGCAAGGCATGGGTGATAATTTAAGTTATTTTATAAGTACAGATGATGGTTTATCGCGGTAAAAGTGGACTGTTCACATGTCCGACAGCTTTCGTTCCTTATTGGCTGGCATGCATGTACGAAACCACTACCCCATTTCACTGGGCCAATGAGGATTCTGTTACTTTAAGGCAGAACGTTCGTGACTGGTCTGCAAACAACTTACCAGAGTCAAAACCTTGTCCACCCAATCATGAAAGAATAAACTAGTTAGAGTCGCCTGCTAAGATTTCAAGAATAAAACCGGGGGACGTTAAAAAGCCATTTACGGTACAATTGTTCGTTGTAAAAACTAAAATTACGTTTTTATTTACTCCTGAAAGACTTGACGTTCATCCCGGATGGTTTTCACGGCGGCAATACGAGATTCAAATCCCGACAATTTTACCAATAGACGCCAAAATTCAAGAAGGCGGAATCCTTATTTTTAGCATGTAGTGTTGTTACACGTTGTCGCTCTTCGTCGCTTACCTTTCCCGTCTTGCGCGCGAGAGCGAAGGAACTCCAGGCGAGCATGATGTGAGAAGCGGGCGGCGATTCACAAAGGCAAGCTGCTCCGTGCCGCCGCGATAAGCCTACCGCAACTCGCACGTGGGGCCACGGTTGCTGTGCGGTTAGCCTGCTCGCCTCCCACCAAGGAGATCCGAGTTCATCCCCCGGCCGGGTCACTCCGGATTTTCGCATGTGGGAATCGTGCAGGACAATGCCGTTGGTCGGCGAGTTTTCTCAGGGATCTCCCGTTCCACTCACCCTTTCATTCCGGTGCTGCTCCATACTCACCTCAATCACCCTCATTGGCTCTCAAGACCTCCATGTTAAGAGCCACCCAAATCTCGTCACTCACAAATTGCACGCTCCTAACCGTCTGCAATAATGTTTGAAAATAATATTCTGATTCATATCTCTTAGCGAAACGCGGGGTGCGGGAAATCTTCCAGATCTGTCAGCGAGAGTATTTAAACCACGACGGGCACCGGGTGGACAGTTGTTGAGAGCTCGAGAGTTTGGAGGATTGCGTGACATTAAGCGACATGTGTGTGAAGATAACTATCGGCTTTTCACGGTAAAATGAGCACTTTTGAAAGCCCTGCTTAAGAGCTACTTGCATACACATTGTGTGTTCTTCCGCCTTATGCAAAATTAACATTGCTGTGGGCCTCATTACTTTATTCATGCGTCGGTCAAGTGAAATTGTGAAATTACCAGAAAAATGATTATTGTACGAATCTGCTCATTTGTACACTTCGATGCATTAAAAAAATACAGAAAGTGAGAGAAATAATTTAATTTATCTCAAATGGTTACCTAACAATTTTTGTTCGACGTTAATATATGGAAATACTTTCCCTTCCATCGTTACCAACTTTACTGAACACATGTCACTCATTGCGCCCATTACAATATTTGCAGATAGGAGTAGTGACTTTTTTCTAAGGTTGGTTTGAAAAGTGCTCACTAGCCAGCAGAGCGGGAGTGCAGTCTGCAGACTGCTAGCATCAGTAGAGTGAAGGGTGAGACTGGTGGAGGGTACTATTGAACTGAATACAGACAGCCTTAACATGGGTAAATAATGAGTGTGAAGTGATTATAGTAAATAAATAAACATTGAGAAGGGCTTTAACTAGCGTTGAGATAGATGTTATATATTGCGCTTACTGAGAATAACAGAAATAATGGTAGAGATAGTTTAATGTAATTACTTTGCGAATAAATTAAAATCAAATTTAGTTATTTGATAAGTATATATAGAGACCGCCATCCCCCACGGCCCCCTGGCGTCATGTACCAGAATATCGTGGGCAGCAAGCCCTGAAACTTAGCACTCTGCACATTGTTACTGACATCCAGGACAAACTATAGAGTGAGTGATCTGTATCAAAAATGACGGGTACTACAAGAGTGCTGATTTCTGAACTTTCACTTCCGCCACCCTGTTTTTGTTCTTTTACAAGGAAAACACCTGGAAAGTCAGTTGCCGAGAAAATCCTTTGTATATCTACAAACAGTTTTCTTGTAAACTCTGCAAAATATATATTTGCAATATTTTAAATGGTAGACTTGTATTACAAATTACAGCGGACATAAAACAATTTTTTCTTCTAGAAAACAAATGTGATGAATTAATCACGGAGACCAGGGAAAGAATTATTTCAAAATAAATTTACGAAAAAACCTCTGTCAGCATGGGACCATAAACCAAGTCCCTTGCGCTACTACCCGACGCCCTTAACCACAGGACAACTTGATTTTAGAACTTCGCACTTATTCTCATACCTAATATAGCAATAGATGCATGAAAAATATACACCTCACAAAAAATTTGGAATATTTTGAGATGAAACAGTTTGGGTGGTAGGAGTTATGTAGTTCGTTTGTGATGAACAGAGAGCGGACTAACGCAATGAACATGGCTGGGATAAGCTGAAAACAGAAGTTCATAATCGATCACAACCTCCAGAAACACTTCCAGAACTGATAAGAGCTGCCCAGATGGAATGGGTCCTTCGTCCGGAAGATGACATCAACACATTGATTACAAGCATGCCACTAAGTGTTAAGGACCTTTACTATCCAGAATACGTCCATACACGGTACTAAACTGCTGTGGAAAGAAAGGACCCTCACTCCTCCTAGTCAGAGACACCATTGCGTTCATTTGTTGGTCATTCTTGTTTATTTGTCTGTGATATTGGGAAAATGTATTTTTTGTTAGAAACGCTAGACTTTCACGTTGTGTATAGGTAACGTTGGTAACTTCTAATTTGCTATGATTTCTTTTCTGTATATTCCATACTGGTTTGCATTCTATTTGTATATTCCATACTGGTTTGCATTCTATTTGTATATTCCAAACTTTTTATGAGGTGTTTATCAGAGAAGTTATTCGGTTAAGAAGAACGCATTTTTTTCATTTTAAGAATTCGGTGTAGATGTGGAATATAAACATTGGCGGTCAATGAGTGATAGCGTCACATGTTTTTAAAATTCTAGCCAGTGTATTATGATTATTTGAGTTGTTTTAGTGTTTTGCAAAAGACATTTCAAACTACACTTTACACTATCCCTATTTTTTGTAAAAACATCTATATAGGCTACGGTTTTACGTTGCTGAGCGTCCGCCATATTCCTTGAGCTCGTGGATACGGGTCAGTATAGTATAAAATATTTCTTGAGGCCTATTACAAACACGGCTCTTGTAGTTTTTCAAAGGAGTAATCTTACACGACAAATTTTTGCACTTTTACAAATATGTGTATAATTGAAAACAATTTCTCAGTAAAAATTACAAAACTTTTTACAGTGTAGCACAGAGAAGTTAAATACACAGACACGAAATGGTGGCGGTTTCTTTGGTGTGGGCGTAGCCACTCTCTGATTGGCTACTGCGTGTTGAGCGGAATGGAGAACAGAGTCCCACCATACTGCTGGTCAGTGATGCTGGTGTGTGCGGCTTGAGTTCGCGATACGTTCCTTCTCTGTATAGTTATCTACTCTGTGATCTTACTACAGTTGAGCTGTTCGCAACAGTCAACATATGTCTACTGACACACTTTGTCTCGCAGCATACAGTATATAAATCGAAATCGAAACCGTTAAAGGAAAATAATACTTGGTGTAGTATATTCGCCGTTTATTCATACTTTTTTAATCAAACCTTGGAGAATCTCCCCATGTTTGAAGTGTTTGGGTTCATTTCTATGTATACCATGTATCATGAACGTTTTGCCTGTGTTGACATACAAATGCCGTATTTTTGGTTAGATTGAAATTTTATTTATATGTGTATAAATTATATAATATTTATAATAAATAATAATAGCGGCAAGGTGTGTTGGCAATGACTAGAAATAAATAGTTCTCATGCAAAACATTATTACACTGAGAGCGCACTAATGTGGTGGGTTGTCCCTTTGCTGTAATTTTCTAGAGACGGTTAAGCTTTGTTTGCATGAGGCGGAGGAATATCCTGTAAGTAGAACTTTAGCAGGGCTTCAGAAAAGTTGCAAGTAACCGTGACTAAACTTCATTTGAAGTCACGTACTCTATGGAGATACTGGCCAAAAATGGATTATTTCAGCTTCTACCATGAATACAGACCCTGAAATTTCGCGTGTTCATTCGGCAACAAGATAGATTCCATAATTATTTTAGTACTCGAACCTCAGTTAGTTGTTCATTGGCTGTTGCTCCTGTTTAACACTGACCAGGTCGCACTGCATTCGGTCCTTGGTTTCCGCACAGGTTCGTTATTGGCAGAAAGTGGTCCAGGGCGTGTCTCACAAACTTTGGTCCCATAGAAGCGAAACGTCATGGTACGTGCGGATAAGGTTTAACTTGTCCTTAAACGAACTCACGAAAATTTCCGGGTCTCTCACCACGAGTGAGAACTGAACGCGATAGCCAGTTTCCTGCAGGAAAATTCGCAAGTACCATAAAACAAGCCTTGCACTGAGTTAGACAACTGCACGACCTTCATCGCTGGGTGGCCGGGTGTAATTGTCAGCCACGCCTTGAGCACGCCGAGTCAGACGGACCACACTGCAATAAGTTTTCTGGTAAACTTCCTAAACTGTAATGTATGTTTTTAACCTATACACTGTATGGTAATAATGCCGCACATCAAGCTGCAGATATAGGAATGTTTAGCAGCACTACTATGCAAAGTTGCGAACTTCCCTAAGCATTTGACTGTTTCCTGAGCAGCTGTAGGAACGCCACAATGAATGTGTAGAGTAAAACATTACCATTCCTGCTTTCTCACCAAGCGTACACATTGGTATGGTAAATTTCCGGATGTTTTCTTAGAGTGAAGATATGGCAGCACTTTTTCTGAACGCACACTTAGTACACATCGCAAACAGAAACCTCAAAAAAATAGGTGGAAGAAAAATAAGGGTGCGTGGAAGGTGGGAGTACTGTGGTGAAGGCCCTGGTTGGATGAGGCCGGGGGGGGGGGGGTGTATATTATAAGGACATTTCAAGGGAGTTTTCCTCGAGCTCATAAATTGAGGGAGGCTGTGGGGACAACAGATGGACCTATCCATCAATCAGACGAACGTGACAGCCCTGGCGTTTCATATTTTATACACTTTTAAACGCGGCGCTTGGGTAGCCAGCTGGCACACAAAAAAAAAAGGCTAGTAAGAAAGTGCCAAAATTGGTGTCGGAGGTGCACAAAAGGTTTTCGAGGGAAGAAGACGGGTAGCCAACATCTGACAGGCACGCCTCCTTGAAGGGCGGGTGTTGGATGTGGGTGCTGCAAGGGGAACAGTCGCTCATTGCGTACAAATAACACACCACGGCAGGATTCACAAAAAAAATATATATTGCAGAAACTCGTACCAAACCTCACCGGAGCTTCGCTGACGGATCTTGCGCGTGTTCCCACTTCGCTTTCAACTTCCACTGTAAAGTGAACGCTTTCGAAATTCACGCTTAATTTCTAATTTCTGGTCACTATGTAACCTTCTACGACATGGAAAAAAAAAAAAAAAAAAAAAAAAAAAAAGCAGCCTCGTCATCGTCCTAATGCGCCGAAGTGAGTGTGAAATTTTTAGAAATATTATGTTACAACTCTTAATGCTAGTCCTTAGCTAAAGAGTTAAAAAAAAAAATCTCAGCAGATTTCAGCAGTCATTGATTTGATCGTTATGCTTTTTATAAGACTCTTAGATACTGACCCGTATCTTATAATCCGTTGACAACGTTATCACATAATATATACTGTTCACGGTAAAATGAGCACTTATGAAGGCCCTGCTTAAGATCTAAGCTTACCTATATGCACGTTGTGCATTCCTTCGCCTTATGTAAATTTAACATTGCCATGGGCTTCATCATTTTATTCGTGCGTCGGTCAAGTGAAACTATAAAATTATTAGGAAAGAAAATACTTTACAAATCTGCAAATTTTTGCACTTCTATGCATTAAAACAAAATAGAAAGCGAAAGAAATAATTTTTAGATATCACAAATGGGTACCTAAAACTTTTTATTCAATGTTATGATATATAGAATTACTTTCCATCCATCGTTACCAACTTTACTGGGCGAATGTCACTCAGCGCGCCCATTAAAATATATGCACGCAGGGTCAGTGACATTTTTCTAAGGTTCATTTCAAAAGTGCTCACTTTATCATGAACAGCCTTTACCTGAGAATATAGAAGGGAAACAGCTGCTTATACCGCGAACTCCAGCCGTACACTCTATGTCACTGGCCAGCAACATGGCGCTACGCCGTTCGTTACTCAACGTCTAGACAGCCAGCAGACCAGACAATAAGGAACCTTCTATGGCTTGCAGTAGCCAATCAGACTCTAAGCTCGTTCCCAGAGTCTCGGGCATCCAATTAGAGATCACATCAAAGGAACCGCCACAATATTTCACTCCGGCATAGGCCTACTTAACTAATGTGTAACTTTATTGTATATACAGCTAAAAAAAAACTGTTCACGTTAAAACAAACACAGTTAAGGGCAGATCTTTTAACATCTCTAAATTTGATATCAAAATTTCTCAGTTAACAGTAAATAGCCTATGACTAATTTTGATTAATTTGCTGTACTTTAAAATAACATCGTCAATACGTAATATGTGTTGATAGATATTTTCTCGATCAATTTGAAATGTGGATTGTAAAAAAACTAAGAATACTGTGAGTATGTGGTTCATGTATAACACAAATTAGTTTATGGGCTTCCAGGCAGCTGCCTTGGGAGTACATATTAAAGATTCCATTCAAAGCTAAACAATAATAAGTAATTTTTTGTCACAGTTTTCTCTTCAGTGCTATCACATATAGGACTCTGAACTTTTCTCGTATTCTAGGGACAGAAATTCTTTTCTTACTTTTTGATTTTAGTTACTCGAATTAACTTTAAAAATGTTGGTAGCTCCGAAATCTGTGTATTATTTTCAGTAAGTAGAAAAAAAATGAAAGTGAGACACTAGTAAGCAAGCAATAAGTTTTTAAACAAAATTATATAGCCTAAAAAGACCACGGTCACAAACATCGTATTATAGTACTTTATATGAAAACAGGCATGTTCGCATTGTGTTTCGCAGCCACTTTGTGAAGCTATTATCTGTCCACGCATTCGAATCCAGTCTACCATATTTCTGAATAATTTTCTAGTATCTAAAGGGTTTTAAATATTCACGGATTCATCACGGAACAAGCTTGAGCTGAAACATTTCTGCGTGTATGTTGCTTTCCGAGTTGTTCGTAAACTTCTTTGCTGGCAAATAATTTTGCAACGTAGTGCAAGCCCAATATCACCCTCCTTCCTCATTTTATATCAAAATCAACAACGAACATTATCTATATAGTTGGATGTACAAACGACTGTAAATCTAACGTAAAGTCCGGTGAACTTGCGAAATTTCTATTTGTATCGGAACTAATTTAGCGGCGCTGCCAGCAGCCAAGTTCTCAACAATGTAACAATGTGTGTATGTATGTATGTGTGTATATATATATATATATATATATATATATATATATATATATATATATATATATATAGTGTATCTAAATTTGACCGACATACTTCGGCTACAGGTTAATCACGGAAAAAATGTTTGAAAACTTATTTTTAGTGATTAACCTGCGGCCGAGGTTTGTCTATCGAATTTAGATACATTATATATATATATATATATATATAATATATATATATATATATATATATATATAATGCACACAGTACATTCAAGTACTTAATTTAACTGTTGAGCAATTTGAAAAACACATGTTAAAGGCTGTTCACGATAAAGTGAGCGCTTTTGAAAACTACCTTAGAAAAAAGCTACTGCCTGCATATATTTTAACGGGCGCACTGAGTGGCATGTGCCCAGCGAAGTTGGTAATGATGGGTGGAAAATAGTTCCATAACTTACCGTCGAATATAAAGTGTTAGGTAACCATTTGTCATAGCTTAAATTATTTATTTCGCTTTGTTTTTTTTTTTTTTTTTTAATGCATCGAAGTGTGAAAATTGCCAGATTTGTAAGACATTTTATTTTATTGTAATTCCATAGTTTCACCTAACCGACGGGCGAATAAAGTGATGAGGCCCAAGGAAATGTTAATTTTACATAAGGCGGAGGAATACACAGCGTACATACACGTAGATCTTAAGCAGGGATTTCAAAAGTGTTCATTTTACTGTGAACAGCCTATAATCGGTGTGATCACACAGAAATATTGAGCTTGAACTCGGTGAGCCGTAGAATAACCTCTACATTAGACTTCGCTGTAGTTTGTATGCACAAGATGGTAAACTATCTGCTTCTTGGTTGTGTTTGGTGCCAAAGTGATAGGGCCTTTATTTTGTTGCGAAATTAGTAGGGGTGTTGAAATTAAGCTTGTAACAATCGAAAATGAAAACACAGTATAGACTGTTCACGATAAAGTGAGCACTTTAGAAATTAACCTTAGAATAATATCACTGCTTTTGCATGCATATATTTTAATGGGCGAACTGAATGGCATTCGCCCAGTAAAGTTAGTAAAGATGGATGGAAAGTAGTTCTATAACTTAAACGTTGCATAAAAAGTGTTAGGTAACCATTTGTGATAGCTTAAAATTATTTCTTTCGCTTTCTGTTTTTTTTTTTTAATGCACAGAAGTGTAAAAATTAGCAGATTTGTAAGTATTACCTTTTCTAATAATTTTACCGTTTCACTTTACCGACGTACAAATAAAGTTATGAGGCCCATGGTAATGTTAATTTTACATAAGGCGGAGAATACACAATGTGCATACAAGTAAATATTAAGCAGGACCTTCAAAAGAGCTCATTTTACCGTGAACAGCCCATAGGCTACGAGTTTTATTATTATAGCACGTATAATAATGATTGAGTGAAATTTCATATCTGTGAACACTAGCTATCAGCTTGTCTCTCGCCCCTTTCGCTCTAGCCAACATCGTGATTCTCCAGCACCAGGGCCAGCGGTGATGTAGTGGCTAGACTACTGGTCTCTCACATAGGCATACCGGGTTCGATTCCTGGCGGGGACACTCCTGGATTTTCGCACATGGGAATCGCGCCGGACGATGCCGCTTGAAGGGGGATTTTTCTCATAGATTTCCTGTTTCCCCGCCCCTTGAATTCCTGCGCTACTTCGTACTCACCTCACTTCTCCCTCATCGGCTCTCAAGACCTCGATGTTAAGAGCCACCCAAATCTCTCCACTCCCACCACACTCCAGCACTAGAGGTAAGACCCACTGGAGGTAAGTTCCATCAACTGTCAAAGTCACGTGGTCAACTGTGATGAACGTGTTTGTGTATATCTTATTTATCTAAGAAAAGAACTTTTATGCGAGTAAAAAAATACGTTTGCCAATTTGAAATTAATCAAACTGCATTGCAGATCGGTTAGAGAAAGTATACAAACGTCTCAAACCACTTGTTTACGCGACAGTGTTCTAACCTCAAATCCAATCCACGCCGTTTTTACAAGTCGTATTAGTAGAAAAGCAGTTCGGTGTAAGGACACTAAGGTCGGTTGTGCGCAGCCAGCGAGAACGGTCTACCCAGAGACGAGATGGGGTGGCAGTTCCTTTTGATGCGGGCGTACCCATTCGCTGATAGGCTGCGCGAAGCTCTAGAAACTGGCCTTGTCTCTGATTGGTCACTGTGTATTGCGAAATATTCCCTTGTTGGCTACACCGCGCTGCCAGCTGGCTCTGATTGACGAACGGTACTCCAACATGTTGCTGGCTACTGGCAGCATACTGCTGGATCGCACAACTGGAGTTGGCGATGTAAGCTGCTGTTTCACCTCCGCGTTACTAAATATGATGTAGCGTCACGGGAGTTTGAAAACCAGGGTCCCTGTGACGGGAGAGCAAGCAGTGCGGATCAACACGGCCAGGAGAGGGCAGCCGAGCAACAAGGACGAGCGCCGTGAATGAGAAGAGGTACTGAAATTTCAAGAAATTATTTCAAGACAAGTTATATTTCAAAACACTATAGGGTCGTTTACCCATCGTGATTGGCTGTCTTATTTTTTGACACGTGTTAACTGTCTTCACACGAATCACTTAGGAGCCGTGCCGATGTTGCCAAACTCT
Source organism: Dryococelus australis (assembly GCA_029891345.1). Lineage (NCBI taxonomy): Eukaryota > Metazoa > Arthropoda > Insecta > Phasmatodea > Phasmatidae > Dryococelus > Dryococelus australis. The sequence goes on from CM056993.1 coordinate 166,392,189, forward strand.
GAGTGACCCTGTCAAATATGAAAACGCCTTCTCAAGTAGACAGCAACCAATGGAAATGGACAATTATCTTTTGGGTGCTTACACTATTGAAGTCTACCGTGTACTCGTATTTTTCGTGAAAGATCACAAGCTCTATGAATGAGGATCGGGGTCAGGCTGTGTCGGCGAGCACCTTAGTCCCGCCTTCCCTCTCTACCAATCCCCAACGGAGCACAACAGGACTGGAGAGCAAGACGTAAGACTGATTCGACAAGCCGAGGTGGAGTGCTGGCAGCATGCAGTGCTAACGCCAAATGACGAACGCTGTGGGGCTAGACGCACATTGGAATTAACCTGTTTTTTTTTTTTTTTTTTTTAACTCCATCGCAACATCAAGCCGCGCATGCCCGAAAAAATATCTTCGCTGCTCAGCAATATGGCGGACCTTCGTGACTAACCTGACAGACAGCAAACTGTCCAATAAGAAAATCTCCCGCGTCACGCAATGCCCAATCATACACAAGGCAAGTTTCCGGAGCCTCGCGTGGCCTGTCAGTGAGCGGATACACCCACATGAACGGCTGCGCCATTTCGTATATATATATATATATATATATTAATATATATATATATATATACATATATATATATATATATATATATATATATATATATATATATATATATTCATTTCAACTGTTCAAGCTGAATGACTTCTTGGTGAGGCAATTACTTATTAAAACCTGATACAGGCTGTTCAAGGTAAACTGAGCAGTTTTAAAAACCATGCTTATGACCTACTTGTACGTTGTGTATTCCTCCGTCTTATGTAAAATTAACATTGACATGGGCATCATCACTTTATTCAAGCGTCGGTAAAGTGAAACAGTGAAATTATTAAGAACGTAAATATTTTACAAATATTCTTACTTTTACGCTTCGATACATTAGAAAAAACAGAAAGATAAAGAAATAATGTTAAGTTATCCCAAATGGTTAATTAAAACCTATTATTCGAAGTTAAAATATTAAACAACTTTCCAGCCCTCCTTACCAACTTAAATGGGCGAACGTCACTCAGTGCGCTCGTTAAAATATATGCATGCAGGGGTAGCGATTTTTTCCTAAGGTGCATTTCTAAAGTGCTCAGTTCTGTTGGTCTCTGTACTCCTATTCACAATCTTCCTATTGGTTCATGCAACACTATACACGCTTACTGTACTGTACGACGTTCGTTGCTTGCCGGCTCTTTACCAATATAATGCTGACTTGTAACTACCCACATCAAATGCTCTCTACTAAATGCTGTTCACGATAAAGTGAGCACTTTTGAAATCAACCTTAGAAAAACGTCACTACCCCTACCTGCATATATAACATGCGCATATATGCACCCAGTAAAGTTGGTAACGATTTATGGGAAGTAGTTCCATGTCGAATAAAAAGTGTCAGGTAACCACTTGTGATAACTTAAATTATTTCTTTCACATTTTTTTTTTTTTTTTTTTTTGTTTACGTATCGAAGTGTAATAATGAGCAGATTTGCCAAACATTTTCTTTCGTAATAATTTCACAGTTGCACTTGACCGACGCATGAATGAAATAACGAGGCCCATGGCAATGTTAATTTTGTATAAGGCGGAAGAATACACTATGTGCACACAGGTAGATCTTAAGCAGGGCTTTCTAAAGTGCTCATTTTACCGTGAACAGCCTATACCTAGAATAATGTACAATACATCCTATTCATCTGAGAAATTTACACTTTCGGGTGTTGCTGACGTAACATTATGTAGCAGAGAACCCTATGAAAACTGCTTCGCTGTAGATCATTAATTAATTAATTTCATACTGGAGACTCACGTAATTGTGATCGTTTAGCACTTGTCGACACCAGGTTATTCACGTAGTTAAAATTCTCTCTCGTGTTATTTATTCATACGTAGAACTCGTTTGAAATATATTTCGTTTAAACACTCCGAAATTTCTCTCGTGTGTTAACTATACGTAACTTTTCTCTTTCTGTTTAATTGCTATTACCCAAAAGTCTCCTATCTCCCACCACCGTCTACGTCTACGAGCAATATCACTACTAACCCAAAAAATTAACACTCATGACACTCTTGCACAAAACTCATATTTGTACCGTGTTGGGGACAGGGGTGTGTGTGTGTGTGTGTGTGTGTGTATATATATATATATATACACACACACACACACACACACACCAGCAGTGAGGATCGCTACACTTCGCATTTTTCAGCACCTCGAGATCCCCCTCCCCGTCTTGATCATTGGGCCACCTCCAGCAGATGCGCTTCGCCATCTCGTACTGAGCTGCCCAGGTTCCCGATGTCTACAACTAAGGCGCTCTCGCACAGGCCAGTTGGTTAGTGGGCATGTATTGGAGTATTTCCAGCCACCCCAGAGTTTGGGCATGCCCTATCCACCACCTGGGGACGCGACAAGTTGCGGAATGGTCGCCGCACCCAAGCTGCCATGGTCCCATCCCTCACCTCGCTTTCGCTGGTCCTCAAGTCGCGACTGCAAAACACACCAGCTGCGATCTCATTTCATCTCAACCCGCATCAAACCAACAGAAGTCTTTCTTCCCGAACTAACAAATGCCCTACTTTATCCAGCCCTAATCAAGTTAAAAGGAATTATTTTATCCTCCGCGACTGTTGCATAGATTTTCCACGGCCCTCTCCGCTTTGCCTGGTTTGCTATGCTCTTCCATCTAGACCCTTCTTCTTTCGGGATGTGCACATGGCTACAATTGCGGCCATGGCACTATAGCCCTGCTTAGCCGCGATGCATACGCCCATTATAAAGAGTAAAGGGCTTGCCCTGAGACGCATCCCATTCTCCAACCAACTTAGCTACAAACATGCTTGCCGGAGGGAGCACAGAACTGTGAAGGTGCTCACGCTGGCGTAGCGGGATTTGGGGGCTCGCCAGAAATAATGAAAAAAAAAATTGCCACACCTCAATCGAGTGCCAGAGCTTCAAGGGTGAGAACTTACCACAACTGTTCCTCCCCCCCCCCCCCAACCCAAAAAGAAAGAAAGAGAAAGTGCAACAATACACTTATCACACAACTATTTTTGATTTATTAATTTAATTAAATCATTTGGATAATGGATCAAAGTTACATACTATTTTATCCGATGAAAATACAAAAAAAATCGATCGTATTAAGGATTAATCCAAAAATCATCGAATTAAAATAGGATTAAAATCGGATTAAGGATTAGCCCTTTCAATTCATTTGATATCAAAGGGTTAATCAGATTAATTAAAAGTGAAGTGAAACGTGACAATATTGCGGCAAACTCCTTACAAATCAGTTAAATCCAGGCGACGTAGGGGGCCCGGTGGCTCAGCAGTTAGCCTGCTCGCCTCCCACCAAGGCGAACCGGGTTGAATCTCCGGCAGGGTCACTCCCGGATTTTCGCATGTGGGAATCGTGCCGGACGATGTCGTTTGTCGGCAGGTTTTCTCGGGGGTCTCCCGTTTCCCGCAGCCCCTTCATTCCGGCGCTGCTCCACACTCACCTCGGTCACCCTAATCGGCTCCCAAGACCTTGCCGTTAAGAGCCGCGCAAATATCTTTTCTCTTCACTCACTAAGCGACGTAATATTAAGTTGGTAGCGCCCAAAGTGTTGAGCAGTCTGCAGCCAATCAGAGCGTGGATACGTCCATATCAAAGGAACCGCCACGTGCCGTTTCGTGTCTATGAATTTATCCGCCCTGGGGCTGTAGCTACTTTATTAATAGTCGATTTACCAAAAAATAAATTTTTTGTTCAGATTCTTTTGAGACGTGACGTATTAAATGAATTACGACAACTAAAGTTTCTTGAATTACAATTGTCTGATGTTCTGCGTGGCAAAAAATCCGTTGATGACGACTGTATGAATTTCATATTGCAGCTGCCTCCAATAGGAAAACATCATTATTTTTTTAATATACTGTAACTTGATTACACTTTTTAAAATATAATTTGTTACTGAAGTAGTTTGTCAGACTTCATGTATTCGATTTATTATTGCTGATCTGCAATTCTGAAATTTTTTGTTGAGTCCGGTAGGATTTTGTTAGTGGCAACATACATATTCTAACTGCTTACACTGATTAACTAACTCTGGCGATTTAATGTCTATTACCCATTTATGGCAACCTCTAGTGGATCTTGATAGGTTATTAACTTAGGTGTTCATGAAGTCACGATTCATTAAATCGTGCGAAGACAGTTATTTTAAGTTGATTTTTACTTTCTGGAAATGCTGTTTAGAAACTGCTGACTTGAGTGCAAAATTTAATATCTTATGATGTTGATTTTAAAAAAACGTAATTATATAGGGTTTTTTTTTATAGGCCCACATGAGTGATTTCAGTAATTCTTTCAGCATTATTAGATATTTATTAACACTTCCCACATAATACTAGGAACACTGCAAAGGCATCAAAAAGCCAGCCTTCGACTACGTTTATCTAATGGACAATCATTTGCGGCAAAAACATATATTTCTTCTCCTGGTTTCTAACCTGAATCAGGTCTCAAGACTTCGACGTCAAGAGCCGTCCAAATCTCTTCACTCACTCACATTCTAACCTGTAAATGCTTTTCGCGACAAAGTAAGCACTTTAGAAATGAACCTTGGAAGAAAGGCACTGCCCCTGCATGCTTATATTTTAACGGGCGCACCAAGAGACATTCGCCCAGTAAAGTTGGTAACGATCGATGGAAAGTAGTTCCATATTTTAACGTCGAATATAAAGTTTTGGTAACTATTTGTGATATCTTAAAATTATTTCTTTCACTTTTTTTTTGAATGCATCGAAGTGTAAAAATAAGCACATTTATAAAGTATATACTTCCTTAATCATTTCACAGTTCCATTTGACCGACGTAAAAATAAAGTAATGAGGGCCATGGCAATGTTAATTTTACATAAGGTAGAAGAATACACAACATGTATACAAGTAGATCTTAAGCAGGGCTTTCAAAAGTACTCATTTTACCGCGAACAGCCTATAGAATCGATTAATCTTTGTTTCCATTGAGGCGGAGGAATATTCTGGAAGTAGAACTTACGCAGGGCTTCAAAAAAAGTTGGAAGTAACCGTGAATGAACTATACATAGACAAAACTCATTGGTTAAACTTGAAATAGCGAAAATGGAGCCAAATAATTGGAAAGCAGCGTAAATAGCTCCAGAGATAACCGGTGTCAGATAACTGATTTTTATGATGCACGGCTGAACGCATTAATTTATGCGTTATTCCCACTGAATGTAGAGAATGCCACAACCACAATCCAACTGGTTCCAATATCGTCTGACTGATTCGCCCGCCGGTAGCAGCTTATCAACGAGTGTAACTAAGCTCGCAATAAATAAACAAATAAATAACGCACCGGAAGTCAGATTCGTAAAAAAAAATCTCTTGGTAAATAACTCAGAAATGTTGAATGCCGCGTGATTTTTACTCGTAGGGCCGGCCGGGTGCAGCAGGGTAAACAGACGTGGACAATGACCGCTGAGTGAATACGGCGAATGGCGATGTGAAAGAGGCGAAGGGGGGGGGGGGAGGGAGGGAAGTAAATGTGTGAAAGAGAGGTAAAAACCGGGGGTGGACCAAAGAAATGCTCGTAGAAAAGGAACTTGCAGCAAGCTGGTCGCGACGCAGATCACGCGGGCAGGCGGGTGAACAGGACCTCTGCAGTTTACTCCGCGCGAGCAAAAACGACGTTCATCCGCCTGATGAACTCGCAGTGTCACAGCCACTTTGGCCAGGTTTTCTTTCGCGAAGAGATTCCCCCACTCGTTCTACTACAAAACACTTTAGTTCAGATCCACTTCGGCGATTGGATGAACTTAACTGTCACGGACGTTCAGAATCGGAGTTACTTTATTATAATTATCCCGTTCAGGTAAAAAAGAAAACCTTTTAGCAAAGCCACGTGGCCAACAACCAAAGGATTTCTATGTAAAGGCTGTTCACTATGAAGAGAGCACTTTTGAAGTCAACCTTAGAAACAAGTCACTGCTGAAACCTGCATATATTTCAACGGACGCGCTGAGTTCAATGCGTCCAGTAAAGTTGGTAACGATGGATGGGAAGTAGTTCCATATCATTTGTGATAAATTTAATTATTTTATTCGCTTTCTGATTTTCTTAATGCATCGAGATGTAAAATTGACCATACTTGAAACATATTTACTTTTATAATAATTCCACAGTTTCACCTGACCGACGTATGAACAAAGTGATGATGCCCATGACAATGTTAATTTTAAACAAGCTGGAAGAATACAGAACGTGTATACATGCAGATCTTAAGCAGGGCTTTCAGAAGAGCTCATTTTACCATGATAAACTTATATAGGTCTGCACATGAGATATTGAAATCTAGCCTGCTCGTAAAGCTTGTCATGAAAATCAGGTGGCGCTAGTCGTAATGTGTGTGCAAACATTAAAAAGTACCATTTGGAATAATACCTATTTCGGAATCAATTGGACTTTATTCACTGCCGTGTGTTAACCACAGAATATAACGAAAAAAAAAAAAAAAAAAAAACCATAACAAGACAAAATACTTTTAACCAATTTTTCAATGTAGAACCGATCAAAACGTACTTCATAAAATCTAAAATAAACTTACATACAGTTACCAAAGAGTGATCATCTGGTTATAATAATCCCAGTCATCGAAACAAATTGCGCGGAAAGTTTTCTGTTGTATAACGCAGAATTCATAGAACGTGGGGGCCTCGGTGGCTCAGCGGTTAACCTGCTCGCCTCCCACCAAGGCTAATCGGCTGGGTCATTCCCGGATTTTTTGCATGTGGGAATCGTGCAGGACGATACCACTGGTCGGCGGTTTTTCTCGGGGATCTCCCGTTTCTCCGCCCTTTCATTCCGGCGCTACTTTTACTCACCTCAATTTCCCTCATCAGCTCTCAAGACGTCGATGTTAAGAGCCGCCAAAATCTCTTCACTTAATCACTCACTCATGGAACGTAACCTAAAGGTGAAAACCTATGACTCTTGAAATTCTAGGTTTGGAATGTTAAGTTAATTCTACGTTATATGAGGTTATAGGTTGTTCACGGTAAAGTGTGCACTTTTGAGGCCCTTCTTACTTTTTACTTTCAGCATTTTTGTATCCTTTAACCACCTCCTTTTAGAATAAAAATTGCCATGTAAGTAATAAACACAGTATGCATATTCTACCGCACTCGAAAGTTAACGTCTAAGTTTACAATAAAATGTAGTTATAGACTATTATTCCAAATGAAAGTGTTTTCAAAAGTGCTAATTTTACCGTGAATAGCTTATAAGTGCACTGAATGTTGTAATGCGGCTGTGAGCACAGATTAGATAAATACACAGAGGCGAAATGGTGGGACGGTTCCAGGCGTGGCTATGCAAGGCACTTGTCACTGATTGGATACTGCGTGCTGCAGAAGGTCTCCTACTGGCTGGAATGCCGATTGACATGTCGTTTACTAGTATCTGCCAGGCGCTGATCGGCGAGCGGCTCCCCGCTATGTTGCTGGCAAGTGACGCCATCTTGCTGGCGCGTGCAGAATATGCGCCTGTTCCGCCTCTGTACTCGTGGCTACTCTGCGGCGCTAGTCTGGCTCTGCCCACATCACAGCGGCGAGCTGACCGTTCACAAGTAGACTGCACACTGAAATGGTGCGTTACGCGAAAGCATGCTTTTCTCATCAAGGGTAGTGTTGACATTTGAACAACAGGCATTTATTTAGTAAAACATTGAGGCGTGTTTCCTTTGCCTGTGATACAATACAGTCGCCGAAAGGAATGAAAAATAACTTTCGGATTTCGTGAGTGTTAACCCTGAACTTCCTCCCCCTTTTTTTTTGTCTGTACCACTATGTCGCTGGGTACTTCATAAGGAATTCTGGCAGCGTTATCATACACCTTGGGGTTATCGCAGATAAATTTATGTATGATAATTTGTACATATATTGTGGATAATTCGGGTACGGCATGGTTCTTAATTTGTGACGGTTTCATATGAATAATTGTCTATTGAATCTTCAGAGTGCTAATAACGCTGCGATACGGAATCTAATTCATATGATTTTGTTGATACACGTATTCCGCACGCATATCGTAATTTGTTTCTAGCAGAGACCATGAAGGTAGGAAAGTCAAGTCAAGCAGATGATCATTTAACTATCAATTCAAACTCTCAGGCCTACTCTGATTTATGCTTTTAGGTGTTGTAAATAAGAGGATGTTCGATACACGCTGCATTTGAGCTGGCACGCCGCTTGTTTAGCCGTCACAATTAACGAGCTGTAGGCTTTGTGTTGAACAAGTCAAGAAGCAGTCGAACAGTTTACGAATCAGTCGCCCACAAGGGAGATGGTGCTACCAGCAGAAATAACATTCCTATGCGTTATGTGTTGTGTGCTCTGCGTGTCTGCATGGGTTCAGCACAGAGAGTATTCGCTCTATCACTACTCTTTTTTCCAATCAAACCTTTGAAAAATCACTCTTTGTACGACGTTTTTGGTAGTTCCCTCAATATGTCACGTGTCACAAGCGTTTGATACTTACTCCTGTTAACATAAAAGTGCCTTATTTTTAGTTGATTTGCATTTTTTACTTTTTTTATTTATAAATAATAACATTTCATTTATGATTTATATAAATAAAAACAGGAAGAAAATAGGTGTGTTGGTAATGCCTAGTAAGAAATAGTTCTTATGCAGAATAGCGTTACATTAAGTGCGCACGAATCCGGTGTACTTTCCTTTTGGTGTAATTTTCTATAGTTGGTTTAACTTTGTTTGCATGAGCCGGATCAATATCCTGGAAGTAGAACTTCAGCAGGACTTCAGAAATTTGTTTAGTAACGGTCAACAGCCCATATTGTAGTCTACAGATCGAAAAAAAATGATGTTTGTGGAAAATTTACTTTGCAGTGGTTTATATTTATACAGCCTGTTCACGATAAAGTAAGTACTTTTGAACTCAACCTTAGAAAAACGTCACTACTCCTACCTGCATACATTTTAACGGGCACAACGAGTCACATATGCCCAGTAATGTCGGTAACGATGAAGGGGAAAGTAGTTCCATATCTTAACGTCAGATGAAGTGTTAGGTGACCATTTGTCATAACTTAAGTTATTAATTTAATTGGCTTACAGGTGTTTTTTATGCATCTAAGTGTAAAAATGGGCAGGTTTGTAAAATATTTACTTTTCTAATAATCTCACCGTTTCACTTGACCGAAGCATAAATCAAGTGATGAGGCCCGTGCCAATGTTAATTTTACATAAGGCGGAAGGATACGCAATATGAATACAAGTAGATCCTAAGCAGGGCTTTCAAAAGTGCTATATTTACCGTGAACAGCATATACAAATTTTTCTCTGCGGCAACAAATTATGAGTTGCAGTGAGGTTAATTCTGCTCAGGATGGGAAAATCAATGTTAAAAGTCTGGCAACCAAACGTTTTCGCCACTAGGCAAGCGCTAATGTCGCTTGTGTACCAGACTTTGTCTACATGCCACGTTAAAAAAACACGATACTTGCAATAATAAAATCAATATAAAACAACTACGTGACTAAGAAATATCGTATTATTCCTAACATGAGGTGAATGAACCTTAGTTGCAGCTAGAGACCCGAGAAATTTGCGAGTGCAATGACCTATAGGTCAGACTTCATAGTCATATAAACCCTCTTACAGATATCAACTGTTTATTGGTTGATTGTTGTGATAGTAAAAGGCGGTGGTTGAGCGCTCCATTTATTGCATTTTTGTTATTGGCTCATTTATCTCCAGGAGGTATCAGACAACACGCCGAACAATTACAAATGTAACATGAACGTACAAATGTGTGAATTACTAACTTGTATAGAAATGGAACCGCGAAACTCTTGGGGTCTCTAGTTGCAGCGAAGGGTGCCGCAGTGTGGGCACTGGCGCCATTGTTGCACGCGCCACGCCGGAAAGCGAGAGTGTAAAGAACGGGCGGGAAGAAGTGACAATAACACAAAAAAAAGCTTGGCAGTGAAAGTGAGTGAGTGAGTGAGCGAGTGACTGGTGGTAGTGGGAGGAGGGCGCCCCCGCGAGGTGAATGACTACGGGACAAGGCACCTCGAGAGCCGTGCCTAATCGCGAGGCTGCGGCAGTTTAGCGCGTAGCCCCCTCACCCTCTCTTCAACAGCCCCCCCCCCCCTTTTTTTAAACCCTCCTTCATATCTACCCCTGGCACCTTGAGAAATAGTGAATATCAATGGCGGACCTGCGTTCCACCGTGGCGGACACCTCGTCACAGCGAGGCTTACACTCTACATCTGAATCAGTGAGTGGAGCGAAGAGATTTGTACGGCTCTTAAGAGGAGCGTGAACCTGCGCGTCCAAGGTCAAGAAGCGCGGGAGCGATACGGGCGACACGAACACGCACGCCTAGTGCCTCATCGCTCCTACGCGCAAGGCGTGCAGTGTTTCCGTCGTGGTCCTGTACTGTGCTAATCTATCAGATCTCGAACAGTGGGGTTTTATTACACGCAATGAAAGCCCACAGATTAAACTACCTCCGTGTGTTTGTACTTTTCTCTTGCCGCTTAAGGAAACTGCATAGGCGAGCTTCAAAAATGCGATTTTTGACCATTTTTACGAATTTCTTTTCTCCGTGAATGTACCTAATATGTTAAAAGTAAAAACATAGTCATAGATAATAGTTTTTTTTAAACAGAGAGGTCTTGAGAGCCGATGAGGGCGACTGGAGTGAATATGGAGCGGCGCCGGAGCGAAGAAATGGGGGGAACGGGAGATCCCGAGAAAACCCGCCAGCCAACGGTATCGTCCGGCACGATTCCCACTTGCGAAAGTCAGGTGACCCGGCTGGGGATTGAGCCCGGTTCGTCTTGGTGGAAGGCGAGCGTGCTAATCGCTCAGCCACCGTAGCCCCCTGAATCAGTGAGGAATTCACTGTTGTACCTTACTAACAGTCACTTCAGTGGATTTAACTGATGAATTTGTGAAAAAATGCCAGTTTTCCTTCATTTATTGATCCAGTGACTTTTCCTTCGATTCATTAACCATTTTATTCGCTGTTTTATGCGGTTTGTTTTTTGACTGATGGATAACTTAAACCACGTATATCAAATTGCAGTTAACCAACGTGTATCAATTGAATAACAGCCCATAAACTAATAAAACCAACAAAATGTAGGTACTGTCTATAATGTGCGTTTCGTCTTTCATTATAACACTTTACGAGGTAACATGAGCACTTACTATTTCATTCCATTGTTACGTCTTTCATTTCGTTTTAACGCAATCATCATAGAGCTCGGTTTGAAAGTTTAAACTGCATTTAATGTGGTGAAGTACATGCACTAACATAGGATACTATTTGTTTTAATAATCCCCACGTTACCAATTGAAAAAAAAATGGTATAAGTTTAATTCAAACTATATACTTTAGATACAAACTTAAATACAAATATTTTCTCCTTCCTGGTTAATGTTGGCTTGGGAGCTCGGTAAGGTAGCATTGTTAATGCGGGATGGCGTCAGTGAAAATTCAATCCTGACCATCCGCAGATATTTTCTTGCGCTGAGAGAAAATCGAAACACTATTTTTTGTATAGGGCCAAATATATATTTAGTTGCCCTAACAAAACATATTGTTGAGCAAAGAAAATTTGAAAGCAACAAAATTACTTTTGTTCGTCTAGTAAAATATATGTATGATTAAACAATATCTCTGTGTTGGGCAAAAAAAATTAGACTGTCAACAAAATATTTTGTTGAATCAAGTATATATATATTTATTTGGCCACTCATTTGACTGTCTTCGTGCGAAAATACAGCTCGAGAGTTTGTTTGTATTTTTTGTTACATTTAGTTTAGTAACAGTGTTTGTTAGTTCATTTATTGATGCTTAAAAATCGTATAAACACATTAATAAAACAATGCAACAAAAAACTGACAAGTAAAGCTGTAAAACTTGAAATATTTGTTTGCACAAATTGACCAATATTTGCAATATTTCTATTTAAAAGCTTTCAAGCATCATCAGTTGTGGTGTTAGCTGAAATTACTAAGGCGTAGCGGTCGGGCGCAAGTGATCTAGGTTCAAAACTCGGTCGCTCACGTATATTTTCTTTTTATATCGGCCCAAATTCTTTAATGTACATGTAGCCAAACAAATCTTTAGTTGCACCAACCAGATATTACAGTTTGGGGCAACTAAAAGAGAACAACAAAATAATTTGGTTCCAGCAACCGAATATTTCATTGCGCCTATGTATACAAACAAATAATTTGGTTACGCCAAACAAATCTTGTTTGATTCAACAAAACCTTTTTGTCGATGCACTTTCTTAAACTATGCAATATAAATTGTTACTATCGGAAATGTGTTTATTTATCGTAATTATTAATCTAAATTCAATAAAAGTAATATTTAATTCGCCCCACTTATTCAATCGTTTAAATTGTTTCACTGAAACAACCAGTGGTTTTCCATTGATTCTAAGTAGAGCCATTTTCACTAATTCAAGGAGTTGAATTTCATTGCGAATCAGTAGTTTTCCACTGATTCGAATTAAGAGTGTAATCCATTCCGGCATTCATGATCGTTTTCGTAAGTGTTTCAAAATACACATGAAACTAAATTAATTATTTTGTGTAAACTCAAGTTATCTCCTAGCTCGTAACACGCACTTTTTAACATTCTTGACCTCGTAGTATAAAGTCATAATTGATATTGTGTTTACAAAATGATTAACATAATATTTATATTTATAATTAATATTTATATTTGCCATAGTAAATACGACTTCCCCAGAATGATTAGTTTCAGTATTTACATTTATTTTTTATATAAAATCTGTTTTAAAATTTCCTAATTAATTATATATAAAATGACCACTAGACTGATTTTAAAGTTTCCTGCAAAAATTTTAGGAATGCATCTAAAACCATTTTTTTTTTTTCGTTTATTACTCTTAGCTGGAATATAATATACATATTGAAGTAACCAAGGAAGAATGTGCTTACGCGATTGTTACAGTAAGATCGTGGGAGGATATGACGTCGCATCGTGATATCCCGAAGAATTAAAGACTTGAGGAGTTCTTCTTCTAGGGCTAGACATCTAACATGGCCAGACGTTTCAGTTAAGTGCCCCGCCCGTCGGCGACTTGATGACAGCGTACGTGACGACATCGGAGGGTTGAGGATGGCCAGCGCCTTGTAACCAGGTAGAGGAAGGACGGAGATGTTCCGTTCTAATGGAATCTTCAGTAATGCCTGACGTATTCGGCTTTGAAAATGCTGACGCCATCGCTTTCCGAAGCCGTCAAGTAAGACCTATCTATGGCACTAGTCAAAAGTATATTCGCAACTTATCAATCTTAGTGAAGTCTTTAGATAATATTGCGTAACTGTCAGATTTGTCCGAGGAACTGTTTTAATGAGGATGTCAAGTTTAGTTTGTTGCTGCAGTATGAAAATCGCTTTTGTGATAAATGTTTAAATGGACTTTCTTTGGTGAACATTCCCTGTGGCCATTTCAATTTCGTGTTCCACCCCGAGAATAGTAATTTTAAATTATATAAAAAGAGAGTGACTATCTGAACTTTGTCTGCAAAATGGCATGCAGTAGTATCAAAGCAGATTTCATTTAGTTGCGTTCTCCATGTTGAATTTTCAGGTTTTCAAAGCAGTATTTCTCAATCTGATTTCTTTGGCAAAATTCCTTATAGGTATCTGACGGCATGAATTTTGAGTGTTATTCTATTTCTTTGAATTGAATTTGTCTCGAAGGGTAAGTAAACTTAAATATGTTCCTTTAATTAAAAAATGATATCTAAGGGTATTCTGTTCTTTTCAATGTGTATGTTAGTTGTAAGATGTTTTTTTATCAAGGTGTCTTGATTTACTTATGTGTGTCTTAATAGTGAATTTATATAATTCAAGTTGATCATTAATGAATGCTGACCTAGGCATTCCACAAGAAATCAAACATTTCTCTTTGGCATGTGTGAGCCAGTCTTCCTAAAGTATCTCAAATTGAATATTCTTCATTGTATTAAAAGTCCATATTTTTTATGGAATGTAATATTATGAAGAAAAGTTGGCTACTTGATTTGGTGTAGGTCAGTTATATTCCGGGCAAAAAGTAAGAACCACGCAGGTACACAGGTTTCCAACTTAATCTAAATTCACAACACCCACACAACTATTATATTTATGAACATTCCCTTCCAATCTCATAATTTTACATTATAACCTATATATAAATATCAATTAAAAATTACTCACCTTAACAACACAGCTGGTTTTTCTTCTGTTCCAATGGGCCTCGTAGCATTGCATCCTACGCCATCTTTTTCGTTCTTTATGATGTCGCGCACTTTTTTAAACTGTTCGCTATTGAACCGGAAATAGTTAGTAAACTGTTCGTCACTGAATTCCCTTGTTAATGCGAATACACCATGCGTCTTTCGTTTTTTCATAGTGCTGGTAAAAATTTATTCAGAGGTGTCCGTAAACTCTCCGTAAAATTACGGACACATTGATTTAAAAAAACGGAGTTTCCGTAAAATTCACCGAACCTCTCCGTTAATTCCCTAGTGAGTTTTTTGTACTTCTAGTTTAAATTATTTTTAATATATATTTTATTTTAAATTTCATTATGTGGGTGTTCTACTGGGTATAAAAATATATTTAAAAAAGTTAAAATTTTTTATACGTAAGCAAGATTCGAACCCGAGTAAAAAAAATTGCACGTTCACGATCCTAATCACTTAATGCTTACGTGATGAACATGGTATAACTTGTGAATTTCTATAGTCACGTAAGCAACTTTTTTACTTTTTGTTAAAGTTAGTGTATTTTAAGTGTTGCTAGGTGTTACATACGCCTGTTGCTACTTTTTAATGTTTGAAAGAACAGGTCTTAGTGACATGGATAACCTTAACAGCCGCAGAAACTATAATTTTATGATTACAGTGGCGAAGAAAGATTCGTATAGAATCAACATTGTTCGTGTCCGAAACCAGAAGTTATAGGAAATAGGGAGATATTTCGTATTTTGTATTTACTCACTTAACTCCGTTTTTCGTCATGATGGATTGCGTTTCCGTATATTTACTGTGCATTTTCGTAATAATTACCGTAAATATACGGAAAATCAGTTTAGCAATAGCCATGTTATAGGCTGTTCACGGTAAAATGAGCACTTTTGAAAACCCTGCTTAAGACGTACTTGTATACACGTTGTGTGTTCTTTCGCATTGTGTAAAATTAACATTGCCATGGGCCTCATCACGTATGCACCAGTGAAGTGAAACTGTGAAATTATTAGAAAAATACATATTGTAAAAATCTGCTAATTTTTACAATTAGATGTATTAAATAAAAAACAGAAAGCGATAGAAATAATTTATTTTGTCACAAATGGTTACCTAACAATTTTTTTCTATGTTAACATATGGAACTACTTTCCCCTCCATCGTTACCAACTTTACTGGGCGCATGTCACTCAGTGTGCCAGTTAAAATATATGCAGGTAGGGGCAGTGACATTTTCGTAAGGTTGATTTCAAAAGTGCTCACTTGATCGTGAACAGCTTTTACTTAAAGTACTAACACGTCACCTTTGCACACTGCATCTTCCAACTCCGATCCAACTTGTGTTCACTCCTGCTAGCAATTTCCTTCCGCGCTGCTTCACCATGGGTCACCCTGGGTCTCCATTCTGCACCTGGCCTTAGACGTATGCCTCACGCAGGAGGACACAGTCGGACGTACACAAATATACACCCGTGCCTTACCCGGGACTCGAACCCGCAACCCCCGCGCCGTAAGCCGGCACGCAACCAACTGCTTCAAGGAGGTCGGCTCTAAGGTTACTGTTGACATTTCTAAAATGTTTTAAGCATATATAGTTAAATACTAGGCAATGTGAGCAAATATATATTTCAAGTTGTATAGCTTTATTTTTCAGTTTCATGTTGATATTCATACCATTATTAAGAGTCACAAACTAATTCTAGAGCTGTATTTTAGAGCGGTGGCAAACAAATGAGATGCAAAACAAATAAATAAAGTTGTTTAAAATATTTTTTTTGTAGTCAAATTTGATGTCGCCCAACACACAGGTTTTGTTTTGTCAAGTGCGTATTTTACTAGATGAACAAAACTAATTTTGTTTCTACTCCAGTTTTGTTCACTTATCGAAATTTTTTTTGGGGCAACTAAATTTAATCTTTGCTCCTATACAAACAAATGTTTTACTAGCTAAAAACAAACTTGTCTCTCAGCGTGGGATGCTATTTGATCTAACACCACTTTTAAAACTTTTTAAAAAGTACCTGTGAAAATCTTTCGCACACATATTAACATGCCCACCTTAACACTACTTATGAGATTAAATTGAAAAATCCCAATCAATAAGGTGGACATATCGGAATTTGCACGAAAACTTCTTATGTTGGTACGTATGTCTGCATTTATTCTGTATATGAGTATGATGCATGTATGGTACACGTACTGTACACTTATGCATTTATGTACTTATGTATTAATACACTTATGCATTTACGTATGAATAATATACGTGTATGTCTATGTGCACATACAAAATATATATGTGTGTGTGGATATGTATGAATATGTAGACCCTATAAATAACGAGAGAAAGAAAGAGAGAACTACAGCTATCAGTGTGTTCATACTTTTTTTTCAAATTTAGGCTAGCACTGTCCTGGAGCACGTTTGAACTCGATCTTGGAAAACTGTCACTTCTTCTAGCTGTATATATTTTATTGGGCACACTAACTGACGTGTGCCCGATAACAGTAGTGACGAAAACGGAGAGAAAGTAATTTCATGTCTTAACGCTGAATTAAAGGTATTAGGTAAGTAAATGTGAAAATTCTAAATATCTATTCTGCTTCGTGGGTTTTAATGTATGTAAGTGTAAGAATAATCAAATTTGTGAAATATTTAATTTTCTAATAATTTCGCAGTTTATCTTCACCGACGCATGAATAACGTGCGCAGGCCCACGGCAGTGTTAATGTACATACATACGGTGGAAGAATACACAATGTGGATACAAGGAGATCTTAAAGGAGAGCTTTCAAAAGTTCTCAATTCACCGTGAACAGCCTATAGTCATTATAAACTATGCTGGTGAAGAGTGGCAGTAGCTTGGCGGCTCAGTGTCCAGAGGAAAGCTTAGTTAATTTGTCACTAGGAGCGCTGGGCTAGCGTTCTCCCTCGCTCTAGCAAGGGCCTGCGGTGTGGAGAGGGAAGGGAGAGGTGCTGGAGGGAGAGATGAGCCTATTTTGTCCATTCGTCATTTACACTCGCGGACACATGCGGGGGGTGCGGCCGAGTTTCCCACCTCACACACCGTGATATAGGCTGTTCACGATAAAGCGTGAGCACTTTTGAGGCCCAAGTTACTTATTCCTTTCAGCCATATTTTATCATTTAACCACTTTTTAAAATAGATATTTTCATGTAGGTAATAAACACAGTGTGTATATTCCACAGCACTCGGAATTTAACGCCTTAATTTAAAAAATAAATTTATTGACTATTATTCCAAATGAGATGGCTTTCAAAAGTGCTCACTTTACCGTGAATAGCGTATAGTAGATGTACCTACATAAGCCTCCCTAAGGCCATCATGTGTAAGTAGACACAAATGAAAAATGAACTGATGTGAGCGTTGCTACTCTCTGATTGGCTATGCAAGGCTCTGGGAAATGTCTGATTGGCTAATACGTGCTGTGATACGTGCTGGAATAGCAGGTAGGTTACAAGAAGCTTCTCACCTCCCACCAAGGCGAACCGAGTTCAATCCACGGCCGGGTCACCGGATTTTCGCAAGTGGGAATCGTACCGGACGGTGCCGTTGGTCGGCGGGTTTTCTCGGGGATCTTCCGTTTCCTCCGGGGATCTACCGTTTCTCCCGTCCCTTCATTCCGGCGCCGCTCCATATTCACTTCACGCACCCTCATCGGCTCTTAAGACCTCGCTGTTAAGAGCCGCCCAAATCTCTTCACTTCACTACAAGGCGCTGATAGGCGGCGTCTGGAAATTTTGCTGGACGGTGACGCCATCTTGCTGTCGTGTACGGCCGTAGCTCGCGGACTGAGCGACTGACTCACCTCTGTGTTCTTAAGGCTCCGCTACACCTACTACGCAGAAATTCATTGTTTTCATGGGTAGATATAAAAGGCTGATTCTGGCTCACCACCACTAAAACCGATAATTTTCCTTGAAAACATAAGGAAAAACTATTATAACTATGTCCGGCTATTTGTAATGAAAGTGTAAGAAAAAAAATAAAAACCCAAAATCTGAAATTTGATGGAAAAACGATTAAAATCAAGCAAATTAAAGCCAAAATCAAGGTATTTGAAGGCTAACTTTAAGCTTTAAAAGCTTTTAAAAAGGAGCTCTCAAAAACAAGGCATTTTAAGTCAAAAGCAAGCAACTTTAAGCAAAAAACAAGCAAATTTGAGCAGTTTTTCAAGAAAGTGCGTATTGGATTTGACACAAGGTAAAAACAAGCAAAATTATTCAAAAAAAAAAAAAAAAAAAAAAAAAAAAAAAAAAAAAAAGGAACTTTCTTGTTTTTCAAGCAATTTTCACGTTTTCGAGAAACATAAAACAAATTTTTTCTTTATAAAATTTATATCTTATAAATAGTCGTATTAAAGAAAATTCAAAAGGAACAGATTGCCAATTGCAGATAGCGATTCTGATTACGAGAGATTTTCAGATTTTGATGTAGATTACTATTCTGATCATGATTACGAAGCTGAATACGAAGCTTTTTTCAACGTGGACGATTCAAGTGTTTCAGATCATTTAGAAAATCCAGATGTTCTAGACAATTTAGAAAATTCGGATTCAGTTGGTTTTGGAAATTTTGGAAAATTTTTAGAACTCAGAAGTGATTTTTTAGTCGATTCGGAATACTCACATGATGAATCTGATTTAGAAAGTTCTAATGATGCAGAATCTGGTTACAATGCAGATAATGAGTCTGATTGAGAAACGAAATAAATTCAATGAAATCATCATTATCGAAGTTCTACTAATTATTTTAAAAACTTGTTCTATTTGCTCTAGATTTTCGCCAATTACTCGAAGGTTATATTTATCGTCAATCTTTTCTAAAATGGGTAATTGTAAGTTTTTAAATTTGAATGAAATTTGTAAACTATATTTTTCAGATCTTCAGATGCATTATCTAATCTATAGGACGGAATTTTAGACCCACTATCACCTTTTAAAATGTTTGTCAAACTGCAAGACAACACAGGCATTTTTATTTACAAAGAAAAAATTAATTAGAAGTATGAAAACAGTTTTTTATGTTCTCAAATAACTCGTCTATATTTCTAAAAATTCTTAAAACTTTTAAATGCGACCACTTAACTATGAGTCTGAAATATTGTATTAAAATATCGAAACATTTTTCTGATTCCTCCATTTAATAAAGTAAAAAAATTATAAATCTTCAGTAATTCTTTCTTTCAAATAATCGTAAGTATGATTCCTCCGACTAATTAAATAACATTACAAATGGTACCTGCTTCTTCAAATTTTTTTATTAAAATCAATACAAAGTTTTATATTTGTTTTTTCTTAAACTGCGGTTGTTTTTCTGTATGAACAATCAATAACATATAAAGGCCTTCGTCCCCAAAATGAATAGTAATTAATATCACCATCAACGTTTACAGTTGGTTTAGAATACAGTTAATTATTTCTATAGCCTGTATCTAGTTTGGTTTTTTATTTTCTAAAGTCATTATAAGCAAGAAATTGTTTAAGATAAACACAGTTTTCAATGTCTAGATTCCAGTTTTCTTTAGGAAAAATTTCATTTCTACAGTTTTTAAGATAAATATTTCTCACATTACAATGATCAAACATAGTAGCATGTTAATGCTGTTCCGCACGATTTTTTCTATTAAATTGAAAGCCTATAATTACAAAATCGGGCATGTCAAATGGTAAATTATTAAACTGATCTTTTATATCAAAGCTTAAAACATTTGTTCCTTTAGGAACTTCTTTTTGTAAAAATTGTCAATAATCAAAACTATTAGGTTTTTTAAGGTTCTTTATATATATTCTTTAATTGCAATGGCCATGTTCGATTCATATTCAACAATAGGCCACATAAGTTATATTTTGTCAATAACAATTTTACCAGGATCAGGACGATGTTTCGTTACTTTATCATCTTTATCAAAAGTTTCATAAAGCAATAAACAGTTGTTATCACATGAATTACGAAAAAATAATTTTATAGCCACCTTTCTAATAAACTTAATTGTTATGACAAATAAAACCAAACAGATATCTAAGAGGATACATTATTTCATTAATTTTATTACTAAAAGCAGTTTTAACCTCTTTTGTTATATTACAAAAACAGATATATCTCGATAATGATGATCAACACCAGTAAATTCTAAATAATTTTGTTCACTTTGTGATCTTAATAAAGCATTCATCATTGTTGATGTCATACCTGGAGTATCGACAGATTCAATAATATTTCCATGTTTTGAGATTTATATTCTAGAAAATTGGAAAGGACAAAAGTTTGAACAAACATCAATATTATCTGATTCATCATAGTTTGCCTCAGATCTAACTTTATCTCTCTTTGGTGAACTAAATTGCTCATAAACATAAGCATCATTTGGAAAATAAAAGCTACCTCCTACAGGAATATCAAATTCGATTCTATCATTGTGAACGTTTAAATTCCCTTTAGTTTGATCAGTTGGAGGAAAAGTCTGCCTCTCAAAACTCTCATTATTTTTATAACTCATTATAAGTAAAAAAATTTATATATAAATGGCAGAATCGAAGGGAGTTTTTCGAGTTAAATTACTTATTGACAGATATAAAAAATATAAAAAGTGCCATGAAAAAGAATATGAACAAAATAAGAATAATTAACAACCATTAGTCGACTAATTACGAAATAATGGTTAAAAAGTAGTAGAAAAAGTAAGTGAAGAACATAAAAATTTAATAACAACACTAGTTCCTGTAGAAGCAAAAAAATTTAGGCTAAGCACCAACACCAGAAGAAGTATAGTTTGAAAGAGAATTATTTGCAGAACAAGAATCTCCTAGTTTGGAAGAGCAAAATGGTATTATTCCATTATAAGACTTTCCACTTATAGCAGGTGTTTCTACTATAAATCTCGGAATAGAAATTGAAAAAAGAATAAATGTTATTAATGAAAAATTTGGTTTACGTGGAGTTGGGGAAAATTTTTACTTTGGTGATACAAAAGTAACAATAAATAATGATACACTATTTGTTAAGGATAAAGAATATATATTAACATTGGGACTTTGTAATGGTTTAATATAAAATTCACACAAAGCCCTTGAGAGTAAATTTGATGATGAGGAGTATGAAAATTATGCAGAAATCGTTAAAACAACCAATGCTGCAATCCAACAATATAATCATAATAAAAAGTTAGCTTCGAGTGGAGGTTGGAAATACGAAAATATTATTGGACCAATTTATAATAACTATATAAAAGAATAACATTCAAAATCACCATCAAACACACCAGAAAAAAGATTTCTCCAAGAACTACTAAATCTGGAGAAGGTATAAAAAATATAATAGTTCACCAAAAGAAAATATTTGGATGGACAGTGTTAGAAAATAAATCAATAGATTGTTAATTATTCACGGCGAAGAAAATGCTGGATATAACAATTATTACAATGAAAAAGTAAGTATAATGAATATGTTAAACAATAAGTTTTCTGAATTTGTTATTCATAATCCTAAAAGAATTCCTTTATCTTATAAGAGTTTTAAATGTAATTCCACACTCATTTTGGAATTAAGAACATCATAGCAAAGGTATTATAAATTCGGCATTAAAAAATTTAAATTTACCCGAAATGCATTTGTCTGGTTATAATTATTGTGGACCATTTACAAAATTAAATGAAAGATTAAAAAGAGGCGATATAGGAATAAATAAACAGATGAAGCATGCAAATATCACGATATTGCTTACAGAGATCATAAACATTTAGAATCTAGACATGATGCTAGTAAAATCTTACAAAAAGAAGCTAAAGAAATCACATTAGATGAAAATACTCAATTTGGAGAAAAATTGCTTGTGTTGCTATTGCTTCAACTATGTTTACAAAATGAAATTTAGGATGGGGAATTAAAATGTTTTAATAATTATATATATATTTTTAATTATAAATGAAGATAAATATAACATTTGATATTGCCTTCGAGGAATTAAAAGATTTGGGTATAGATACATTTTTAACAAATGCTCAAATTGAGAAAAAAAAATTGAATGAAGACAAAAGTTTCAAATTAACTTTATCATTGCCAACAGTAAAAAAGATGGCCAAAGAAAAAACTGGCAGTGGTTTACATCGTGGAGAAATTATACCTATTATATTGGCTGTTTTAGTTGCACTTGGTGGTTTAGCTGGAGAAGCTAGCGCAATTTATAATTCTGTCGAACAAACTAGAAAAAATAAAAAATAATTAGAAAAACAACAGAGAGACAATTTAGCAATGGAAAACAAATCTAAAAGTGGGTTAAAAAGAGGATGGCCAAAAAAAATTTGAATATACACCAACTATCTAATATTGATATTGAAAAATATGTAAAAAAATTAAATATTAAAAATTCCATAAATGTTTATATGATTGACGAACTACCCAAAAATATGCACAAAAATGAATGTGCTGTGGTAAATTTCGACATTTAATCAAATCCGGGCACTCATTGGGTTAGCTATTTTAAAGAAAACAACAATGTTTACTATTTTGATTCATTCTGGGGTAATATTCCGAGTAATTTAATCCATTATTTCCAAATTAGCAATGTTTATTATAATGATGATCGAGTTCAGAATTTTTATTCAGTTATCTGTGGACATCTATGTTTAATTGTATTACATATTTTTTCGTAAAGGTTTTAAGTTTATGTATATAATTTCTATGTTATTAAATGACAAATATATTTGGGGAACTATTAATCAAATCTTTAAATAACATTTTTGACACTGATGCTTATGTTAAAAACATATGTAGATTCGCAGTGCAATCCGAGTGTTTCTACTTCACAAAGTAAACTAACCACTTGTTTTGATTTTACAAAATCTTATGTTTCATTTTAAGATCATAGAGTTTTTAATATAGCTGATCCCATTAATTAAAAAAAGATGCTATCAATAATAGATTTTTTGATAAATATATAGCAGATTATGCTTTACAAAAGGACATAGATTCAAAATACAATACGGTTCTTTCTGATTTAAAAACATATGTAGAATCAAAATATTATATAATTGTTTCTGCTTTACGAGACCAAATAAGCAAAGTTTTTGTTTATACAACAGTGTATGTTTCTCTTCAAAATTGTAGAATCAATAATATGGCTTATTCTGTAGGTGGAAAAGATATTTCGATAAAAAAATAACTGATTGATTGCAAAATTTGAACCAATCAGTTTTGAATTACTGTGGTACATTTGTTAATTCAAAAGTTGGAAAAAGCAAGAAGCTGTTGATGAAGAATTAGATGTTAAATTACAAAATTTAAACCAATCAGATTCAACATATTGTGCTAAATTTGTCGACTTGAAAGTTGAAAAAAGCAAAGGATATCCTGATAAAGAATCAGATATTGAATTATAAAATTTAAATCAACCACACATATTTTATTTATGTGTAAAGTGGAATAAAATTAATAATATTTTTCACTTAGATAATAATCAAATTTTCTTTATTTTTGATAGATTGTATTCTTTATAAAATAGTTATTAAGTTTATTTCACATAGTGATCTAGTCGTTATTAAGGGAGCTAGAAAAATCGATCATAGTGAGTCTTCTGATGCTAGCAAATGTTATACTTTAATGTTAAAAATAATATAAAAAAATTATCTCAATATAATGATGATTTTAAGACCACAATACGACTATTCGTAAAATATAAAGATCAAAATTTTTTTCTACTATTAAATGGAGAACACTTGGTGCTTGAAGTCTAAGGTCACCAAAAATAATAATATAAAAACTAAAAATATTAAAAATGGGCGACTAGTTCAGAAAAGTATATGTTCAATATGTAATTATAAAAAATCAACATTTCTAAAAAACAAAAAACAAAAAAAAAGCTCAATGTAAGAGACGGAATAATCAATGAATTATATAAACCTGCACGGAAAATTTTCCAAGAAGAAAACTAATTTCGTAAAGTATTGATGATTTATGGCAAATTGATCTTGTTGGAATGGATACTGGCAATTTTAAAGGCATATCGCATATAAATGATGGATACAAGTATATTATTACAATCATCGATTTTTTTTCAAAATTTGCATTTGCTATACCAATTAAAGACAAAACCACAAAAAAAGTAGTAAATACTTTAGAATCTATATTGATGAAAAGGAAATTACGCAATATACAGAGCAGCAGCAATGGGTCCGTATTTTATAATAAAACATTTAAAGAACTTTTGCAAAAATATAATATCAATCATTATTCCTATTTTAGCGAACTGAAAGCAAGTGTTGTAGAAAGATCTAATCAAACTTTGAAAAATATGTGGAAGAGATTCGACTTGAATGTAAACTATAAATGGACAAATATACTAGATGATTTGGTGAAAGAATACAACACAAAACACAGAAATATCGGCATGAAACCCATTGATGTTAATAATGCCAGTGAAAAAATTTAATGCAAACAAATTTTATAGACATGATTACTAAACCTAAATACAAAGTTGGAGATGTCATCCACGTGAGCAAACTAAAACATTTTTTTTGAGAAGGGCTATACTGCTAATTGGTCAACAGAGTTGTTTACTATTTGTAAAGTTTTAAATTATGATGTGCTTACTTGCAAATTAAAAGATACTAAAGGAGTAGAAATAGAAAGAAGTTTTTATGACTTTGAAATTATGAAAACCGACTATCCCCATGAATATTTGGTCGGAAAAGTCTTAAAAACTAAAGATGATTTGGATTAATAAAACAGCTGTTTTGTAAAATTATTTTTTAAAAATAATTATCTAATTCAAAACACAAAAATGTAATGCACATTGTTTTAACTGTCATTTTAATGTTTGTTTTAAACATTCATTTTTACGTTTGTTTTAATGTTCATTTCGAAAAAAAAATTTTACATTATTATAGTCTTGATCTTATTTCTCTACTTTCCATTTTTCTTTTTTTGACTCAAATCTAAAGTGATAAATCCATAGTCTTCCTCCCAACACTTGGCACAAATATCTTTAAATTTCTCATAAGGCATGATGTCTCCCCCAGCAAAATCATTATAAATGTGTTTTAATTTAGTATAATCTTGTCTAAATATGCACAGGGAATAAGTGTTATCTTGTACTAACTGTTTTGAAATTTTCCAATATGTTTGAGCTAAATAAAATACATCAGTGTTTTTATGCCTACCCATAGTAAAATACTCATGAACTATGTCTTGAATGTCTGAAATAACATCATCAAATACAATTAGATATTCGTCTTCACATTGATCTGAAGGGACCATTTCCTTAGTATTATTAAAAAGGTATGCCATTTTTTCTTTAACTTTTACTTTTTTAAATAACTCATTAAAATCCTTTTCTTTAGAATATATTTGGCTTGGTTCAAACTTTTTGAGCAAGCATACAGTTTATTATATTTAACCATCCTAACTCATAAATAAAATTGGTCATAAAATTGGTTTTCCCACAATTGCTAGGGCCTACAATTACTCCTCTAATATCATCAGGCATAGGTTACTTTGGCTGCTGCTTTTTCATTTAACAACAATAATTTTTAGAATTAAATGGATAATAAAGTATTCAAGTTAACAAATAATACTTCTGTACTGAAGAAGAAGCTTAATTATGATATGGTCCATAGTGAAAAATCAATTGCATTAGCTGTCATACAAAATTTTAGACTCCAAATATAGACAATATCACTATAACAACAATCGAAAAATTGAGTGCTGTTATTGATATAAATGAAGTTATCACTATTCCTAAAGGACAATGCGATATCGAATCTTTAAAGGGAACTATAAATTCGATTGACCCATATTCAACAAATAACATTGAATTGACATCAGACAACGTGAAAAATAGGATACCTGTTAAATCAAAGTTTGATATTAAACTTGATGATCGATTATCCGATATTCTTGGCTTTGAGAGAAATATGCTTATTGAAAAAGACAAAATTGTTGTAGGTACCAAGTTAATATAATATTAATCCACTTAAAACAATAAATATTCATTGTAATTTAGCATTTGGAATGTCCATAAAGTATGTCGGATCTAATCATTTAGAAACAGATATAATTGCTAGTTTTCCACCAAAAACTATGTTTGGCTTTAGAGATTATATTAGTTACAAGACCACATATCCAATTTTTATAGAAACAATAATAAATGCTTTTAGAAATATTGTTTTGAAATTAGGGATGAAAATGGTTAACTGATTAATTTTGATGGTTCTGATATTGACATTGTTTTGGAGATTAAAGAAGTTTAGAATATTATACTATTTTATAAGAAATGTGAATTAAAATGATATGTTTGGGTATCCATATGGCACTGTATCGATTTTATTTTCTAGCACAATTCTTTAGTTTTCACAAGGGCTTAATACAATTTTACTAACTTCTACTGCGTATATTTCATGCTTTTTGCTTCTTATTAAATTCATTGTTCTATATTGTATTTTCTCTTTAAGCAAACAATTCTTAAAATCATCAAAAGTAATTCGCTTGTTAACAATACATTTCTTTACTCCTTTAATTTTTTTGTTTTCTTTATCGTCAACTCTGAATGCATACATTTTTGCTCTTAAACCAAATTTGGTTTTGCCACTAATTTTTTCGCATTTTTCTGCATCTGATATTAGTTTTATATCTACTCTGTTTCTAATGCTTTCCATTGTCTTGTCAAACACAAAATTATTCATCAGATTATAAAAATCCTATTCAAAGCCATTTTTAGCATTAGTTCTCACCTCTGTATTCAAATCTATATACTTCTTCAACCAATCAGACTGATTAAGCATCAATATTCTATGTATTTTAGTAAGTTTTAAACCAGTATTTAGACACTGTTTTTAATTACGGTAGTGAATTACATAATTTCTCTTTTTTATTTAAAGTTGTAAACATTTGAGATTGATTTGTTCCTGGAACTATCTTATTTTCTGGGCAAAATGGTATATCTTTATGTAAATTATGCAGTTCATGCCAGTATTGTAAATCAACTTCTAATATATAACCATACTCAGATTCATCCTCCAAATCTAATATTTTTTCACTCCAGTAATCTAAATAATTTAATGTATAATAAACCCAGTCAAACCACCATATGGTAAATATTGTGACATTACCCAACCATATAAATTATTAGCAACGAGATATGCTAAATAGTTGGACTCTTGATTTGAATTAAAATCTTTTTAATATTTCTTATTGGCTTTAACATCTTGTTTACAACATTGTGATATTCCACCTAAAATTCCTTTTTCTACCGTTAAAATCATATCATAGTTATGTCATAAATATAATTGTTGTTCAGTCATTTTTAACATTGTGTCCCATGATAATACTGGTGCAGTAAAATACCAGGCGTAATCTAAGTCATATGCATTTATACATATATTTCTAAAATTTTCAAAAACATCTGCTAATAATAACGCATCACTTTTAAATATAAATAATGATCTTCACCAAGGTTTTTAATATTAAATTGATTCCATACAAGTTTTGCAACTTCATAATCAATGTCGGTTATAACAGATTCATTTAATTTGTTGTAAAATTCGCTCTTTGGTGGAAATTCGGTTTCTTCCAATTTCGTCCAGTTGTCCATATAATCGTATCGATAAACACTTTTTTTAATAACTTAATCTATCTTATCTTTAGGAAAAAATTTTGAGCATGTTTCATTTGTTCTTTAGTTAAATTATATGATAGTTTATCTAAACTACTTGCCATAAATTTTAATATCTATTAACCTCATTTTTAAATTTTCTTTTACTTTCCCAAAAGTAATAAAGTTGTCTTCATTATTTGCAAATAAATATATTTTTTTTATTTTCATATCCTAGCTCTTTAATAAATAAATGAGCATCATACCTGGTTAAATTATGAAAATAAATTGGGACAAAATTAGTTCATTTTAACTGTAAATTACAATTATTACATACTGGATTAATGAATGTTCCCCTTATATGATCGTAATAATATACTTTTTTACTGTCCTCCGTATGTTCACATTCACATACAGTACATTCGTTTGATTTCCTATACAATATTTCTTCTTTGTTTGTTAATGGTGCATTGGTTCAATTTGTGAATATATTTCACCAATTTCTTCTAATTCTCTTTTTATTTATTTTATAAACATCTTATGTGCATTTGGACCTCGATATACTACTGGAGGCTTAAAATCACCATAATTAGATACAATATAATAAAAAAAAAACAGATTCTTCATGAAGTTGGTATTTCATTGTATATTATTCGTCGTTTAGCTTTAAATCAATGTTATTTATTTGTTCATTAGTAAGATTATATCTTTCTTAAAGTATCTCCTTATAAAGGCCATTATCGATATCATCTTCTGCTAAAACATAGTATTTTTGGAATAATTAAAATTTATACTTTTCTCTTGGATTTGGCTTAGTTGTTGATATTTTCTTTATAATTGACTCAAAATCGGCATATATTGCAAAAGGAACCTTCAATGTATGTTTATAAATTTTGAAAAATATTTGCTCTCCTTTCGAAGATAACTGAATTTTTACTGGTTCATTTTTAGAGCAGTCTTCTGTGTGTTTGTTTAATTTCTTTTGAGAGGTAAAGAATTGAAGACACATTTCGCATATATAAATTTTATGTTCCTTATTATTAGTTTGTGCTGAAACTAACCTTGATAAACCTTTAATCCAACAGTAATATGAATTTGTATCATCTTTGAAATAATGTAGATTTATATGGTTATCCTTTTTAAGTTTTTTAAGCTTAATTCGGTATGCTGTGAATTTCTCGCCTTCACCTTCAATAGAGTATACATTTATAGATACATCAATTTCATTATCTGTTTTTGGTATATCATCAATTTTAATTCGATATTCAAATTTATCTATTAATTTATCAATATTAAGCCCCACATATTTATACTTGGTTACTCTGGCCGAATTTTTGTCTGTTGGAATCATGCAGATTTTACAGCAAGAGGCATTTTTGATCATTATTTTTTAACACTTATGCATGCTTTCTTATTCTTAATATATTCTTGTACTTCTATATATGATGAGCTATTTAATGGATTTTACTTATTTATAAAAATTATGTTATAATTATTCTATCTAATGTCCATCCTGACTTCTTCTTTGAAATTCAAATAATTGTGTAATTATATCTTGTATTATGAATTTATAAATCCTTTTAATATCTCCTTCATTCAATATTGTGATTGAAATGTAAATAATTCTACTCGATTATTATCTTGCTTACGAAAGTAGGCATATAATTTAGTAATTGGTAATTAGTAAAATAATTTTCACCCCTCTAAATCTTATAAAATTATTGTGTATTATCCCACATACCTTATTTTCTACTGAAGTCAAAAAATAAATACGCTGTACTAAATTAAAGATATTTTCAAAGTTATATGTTGATATCCTAATTTTAAAGGCTTTATTAACGGAATAATTTTTTTTTGGTTCTTCTTTTTCTTCGGTTAACAAGTAAATTATTATAGATTGGAAATATTTCTTCTAATTATTTTTTATCTTTGTTGTCCGTTGTGATATCCTCTTATTTTTATTTCTTGGACTTTAAAATGTTTGATAAGAAAAGGGAAATATTTCTTTTATTTCCTTTTTCTCTTGTTTACATATATTTTTGACTTTTGTAAATTGTAAATTTACAAGGATACTTTTTCACAGCTCGTCTAATTTTGCAATGTTTCTTTTTCTCAGCATTCTTTTCATCCGCACGTCTATAAGCCATTGCATAATAAATGGTATAAGAATTCTAATAAGATCGTTTTTCCTTAGTCTGTTTATATATATAATTTTAAAATATCTAGCAATATATCTCAACTCCCTCACTCCCGCATTGTTCAACTCAGCTGTTTTATACGCCTCCATTTTCATAGTTGTATTTATAAGAGGAAAATATATATATATAAAGAAAGCATAAAATAAAGCTAATTGGAAACCTCGAAAAGTGTTTAAATTATTGGGAAACTGTGTTAACTTCTTGTTAAGACAATATTTCTTAAGATAGCTAAAACATTTTTTATATGTATTTGCATGTTTATCCTTAGTAGTTTTAATAGGAGGATCTAATTTAGACATTTATTATCATTACACACTTTTTTGGGTAATTATTGTGGTGAATTTCGTTTAAATTATCTAGTGCTGTATTACGTGATTTACTATTTTTATGCTTTTTGAGAAATATATTATAAACATATTGTCTGTATTCACATATTACTTTCTCTTTTTCTAACTCATTGCGACTACTAGCATATTCACTATAACATTTTTTTACAGATGTTAAAATGTTTATCTTTTGTGCGTTTTTGTGGTGCAAAACTTCCTATGTTTAATACTTCACCACATTTTTTACATTACTTAGATATGGTATTATTTTCCATTTTGAGCATCGTTTCTTGTTATTTATTAAGAAAATTAATTTATGGAGAGAATGAAAAAATATTTTTCTTTCATAATTTGTTTCTTTGTAAATAACACAAAAATAGAATCACTTCTCAAGAAGTTAAACAATTAGTTTGAATACATTAAACTACAGGGTCTAGATATTGGTAAATTTAATGAAGCCACAGATATTCCAATTCATGAATCTAAGTTTGGTAAAAAAAAAAAAATTACTTGCATTTTAGATTGTAAGAATTAAAATACATTACCTGATCGATATGTACAGCTTTTTAATAAAAATGCTTTAAAATTTATAAATGATGAACCAGTTTTTATAATGTATAAAGGTTTAAAAGAAATGAAAAATGGAAAACCTGTACATGATATTGAATTCAATATTTAAATTCTATCAATTATCTTTTTAATATTTTTCTTTTGATTTTGCTTGTTTTAGTCTTAATTTTACTTGAATTAGAGTACTCGCTTGCAAATTGGCATTTCTAGAAAACGTGAAAATTGCTTGAAATGTTTTTTTTCTTCTCATAATTTTGCTTGTTTTTACCTTGTTTTAAATCCTAAAAGCTCATTTTTGAAGGGGGAAAAAACTGCAAAAATTAGCTTGTTTTTTTTTTTTTGCTTAAAATTGCTTGTTTTTTAGAGCTCCTTTTTAAAAGCTTTTAGAGCTTAAATTTAGCCCTCAAATACCTTGATATTGGCTTTAATTTACTTGATTTCCATCGTTTTTTCCAACGAATTTCAGATTTTGAGTTTTTAATTTTTTCTTACTCTTTCATTACAAATGGCTGGAAATAGTTATGTTTATTTTTTTCCTATATTTTTTATAAAAATTATCGGTTTTAGTGATGGTGAGCCAGAATCGGCCTTTTACATCTACTTTCGTGTCACAATTTCAGTTTCACAGATATTATTGGAAATGTTCGACTATAGAAGATTTACAAACAACTAGTTGTTAAAGGAGCCACGGTGGCTGAGCGATTAGCACGCTCGTCTCCCATCAAGGGCTAACCGGGTCACCGGATTTTCGCAAGAGTGAGGATCGTGCCGGGCGATTTCGTTGGTCAGCGGGTTTTCCCGGGTATCTCCCATTTCTCCCGCCCCTTCATTCCGGCGCCGCTCTATATTCTATTCAATACCCCCATCGGCTCTCAAGACCTCGCTGTTAAGAGTCGCCCAAATCTCTTCATCTCTTCACTTACTATTTGTTTATTACATTTGTATCTAATTTTCTCTGTGTGTTAAGGACGGAACTTATTTATAAATTATAAATATGTTCGTGACTTTTACAAGCAGATAACACACAATTGAAATTACGCACAAAAATATTACACATCACGTAAACTGTAAATTTTCTACAATCGTATAATGTGAGTAATTAATATGAATTCGTACTTATGACGCGAAAACTAAGAATGTCTGAATGTCTGCAAAAGGGATAAAGCATAGCATCAATTACTCTGTGGCAGCACATTGAAGATGATAACGTACATACGAAGCATTTCGACCAGTCCGTTTAAAACTGAGCACTTCCGGATGAAGACTGTCAAACATTCCCTGCCCGCAATAGCGCATATATATATATATATATATATATATAAAGCAAACTGCAAATATATGTAAAGAAATAAACAAATATTTGCTGGCGTAACAGACATTATTACATACGTTGAAACAAAATGAAAAAAAAAAAAAAAAAAAATAGGACAGTTTGAAAAATTTAACTGAACTGCGGACGTAAATTTAAAAAATAATAATAAAACTTAATCTACATTTTATTACTGAAAAAATGATTTAAAACTGGAATAATTGTTTTCGTCGATCTACAAACCAACATTTGAGAATAACGTTGAACATATTGGTTTTGACGTTTATCTTTGTATATAACGACTGTGTGATCAATACAAATTTGAATATTCTTGGAAAATAATTCGAATATCTATTTATGATGAATTTAAATGAAAAACGCACACAAAGTCGATTTTGGTTAAGAACTTGTCAATTTAAATATTAACTTTTAAACGCTATAGAAAGGTTTCGCTATACTTGAATTTCCAAACTATAAAATAAAGAACAAAATTTGAACTACGTAACATATTTCTATGGTGTTTGTTTTATTAACTGCAGGTATATTTGAATTTAAAAATCGTCACATTCAGTGGTAGTTCATACAATGTATGGCTTTCGAATAAAAATTACACAACAGTTTTTATAATGTCTAGAAATTACGAAATTGTTTTAAATTTTATAAATTTTCGTTACGTATAACTTTATTATAAAAAATAAAAGCAGCATCCCTTACTTAATCTTAACGGTATTTCACCTTCTTAAAAACTGCTGTTTTTTTTTTAATATTCTATATTATTTTTTATGTGTAAATTTTAGTATCGTTGAGTTGTAGATAATATTACTTTGTTCATTTCAAGACAGTTATATTGACATATTTGTTGCCTTTGTGGTTTATATCTCTAATTTTTCGCAAAAATTAAGGCAATTTTTAAATATAATTGTATAGGCTGTATCAAATATTATCTGTAAATGATAGCTACCAGCACTCAAAATCCTTGTCAATAAATCAAACCGCAACAAAATATATTAAGTAGTTCAAAGCCTGTTCTTGATTTTCTCAATTCGCTCACTGAAAGTCCTTTCCAAATTCCTTAATATTGAAAAATAATCATAATTGTCTTCTCCGTCCATTTGCAGCACATTTGTTTAAATGTTTTAGACAATTTAATATAATTTACTGTGAAAAAAAAATTAAAACTTTTCACGTCAAATGCAGCCAGCAAGCTTTCAGTGAACATTGTGTTCCATTTGGCTCTCTTCGTTAACGCAATCTTGCCCAACATGAAAGCCACGCACCGGCCCGAAAAGATAGCAACACGCTGTTTTATAAACAATTTTCCAAAACAGTGTGACACACCGACGTTTCTGATGATGCTGTTCGCTGGGTCGCCTCGTACAGCCCTGTGTGCGGGACGACATCTGGTGACCTTGCTAGGAGACGATATTCGACGGACATGAACTGACTGTGATTGTTTTTTGTTTTTAAAATTATTCTTAGTGTGTAACAAAAGTTGAAATATATGTGATCACTTTTATGAGATGATCTGTTGAATTTTATTTCTTAATGCCGAAGCAGTTATGAAGAATAAGTTTGTATATTTTAATACAATGTCAAGAATTATGGTTAAAAGCTGCTATGTATATTAAACACAGGAAGCAGTCTCAGAAAACCTATAAGGGATCTAAATTTGTTTTGGTTTCTAGTTTCGGTAAAGTGTATTTCGCAATTCAATAGTCTAAAAAATGCTTAAGTACAAAATCACTTCCAATATTGGTTCGAAAATCTATCATTCCTACTCTGGCATTATTATTCACGAACCTTAAGCTAGTCGTGCATCAAATTACCAATTCATCAAGTACACTTATAAATTAAAACATTATTCAATACAGGTCTCAATTTCGGGGTTTTTGTGAGGTTGTGCCGTCACAACAGAGTCGAAATGGCGAAAGTCTAAACGAGCTGGACAACCCGCCGAGGTAGGACTAAAATGTGAGTCCAGCTGAATAGTCATGGTAGCGAAAGCGTAACAGCAACCTAAATTCAACTCCATCTACCAAGCATGCCACAACCAATCAGAACTAAGGGGCGAAGCACTAGAAGGAGTGGGGCGTGAAGGGAGGACAGGGCTCCAAACTACGGGAAGTCGCAGTCTGCGGGAGACCAGCTGTCTAGGACACCATCCTCCTTCCCTGGGCGGCGAGCTAGGTGGACGCATGTTCCAGTCTGGCTAAGTCCCTTTTCCTTATTATACTTCCTCGGACTTTCTCCTAGACTTACTAAAACTCTGTAGATCGAAGCCACTAATTTGATAATAAATCAATCTTTATTTTAGAACCTCATTAACTTATGTCAATTATATTTAACTGGTTCCTTTTTCTCTTTCCCTAGTTCATATCGCAATGCCCTCTTACTTAGACTGCCGACATTATAAAGGCGAAACATAACACTTGGAATGCGTGTTAATTCTAATACACGAGGGGCCACGGTGGCTGAGCGATTAGCACGCTCGTCTGCCACCAAGGCGAACCGGGTTGAATCCCCGGCCGGGTCACCGGATTTTCGCTAGTGGGAATCGTGCCGGACGATGCCGTTGGTCACCGACGCTCCATATTCACTTCAATCACCCTCATCGGCTCTCAAGACCTCGCTGTTAAGAGCCGCCCAAATCTCTTCACTTCGCTTCTAATAGACGACAATTCGCGCAATACCATTATGAGTTTCTCGAGCTTTGTGACAACACGAGTGACCTGCCATTTCTTACACACGTACTACTGTTATAAGCGAACAACTAGGGCCTGCTGTCGATCCACAAAAGGTAGTTTTGTGACTCAACAAAGAAGTCCACGCACTCTTACAAGAACGCACCAGCAACACTTATCTAACTTTTTTTCTGTGTGAGTTTTTCCGATGGCGTCAGAAAAAATTTCAGAACTAAGACATCTCTGTCTGGTCAAGAATAGCGAGGCCAGAAAGACTGAAGTGGGGAATAAAAGTTTAGAAAGTATTAATCAAGAAAGAGAAAATGGATAGGCCATAGTTCAGAACTTGTTTTGTACTGGGTACGTTTTGAGGAACAATCTTCAACCAACGAAAAACACTAAGTGCGAGAAAATATCTGAGACATAGAATTTCGATTCGATAACAGTAATAAAAAACAAACAACGAATATTAATAAAATTGTAGACAAAATTAATAATGTACAAACCTGTAAAATAAAAAAAGTTAAGTAAAATAACGAGATAACTTAGTTTTGCATCAAGCACCTTTACCCTTTCCTACAATTTTATAAATAATTAGTTATTAACTCTTACATGTAAACACATCAGATGAGTAACATGATAGTATAGTTTTGGGCACAAAAGAATTGTGTTGAAATTATTCTTTTTAAAAAACATTCCTTCAAAACATTTTCTTCAAAGGTGCAAAAATGTACAGTTTCACATAGTAAAAAAATCTTAAAAGAATTTCTTCACGCTTACTGAATTATTTTCATTACGCTTACTACATTATTTTTACGACGATTGTGAGAATATTTCGAGGGTTATCTTAGACTTAGTTCTCACATTTTGGCTTCCAAAATCTTGTATTATGAAATAAACTTATATAGCTTGCATTAATTTATTAAACTCTTAACACAAGTTGTCCCAATTCTTTGGCCATCACGCGCAATCCCTGGGTAGTTTCTGTGTACAAAGAATTTAACATCAACGCTGCTAATATTTGGGAAACACTTTTCCTCCGTAGACCATACACTGTTAAAAATTCTCATACATTCACGGAAATTATAATGGGAATATATAGTAATTATGTATACAGAAACACACTACGTAATGAAATCAAAAGGAACTGAACTCCACGCATACAAAATACGATTTATGTAAACCTTTTACACGTTATTAGTAGCATTTACCTTCCCCGTTTCTAATATGTAATCTATATTTTGTTTTTCATATAAACATTTCTTTGTACTTTGTAATTGCTTTAATAATATTTTATTTGGATCTTCATAACTCTCCCACTATTTTACACAGAAATGTCCTTCAGATTTTCCTGTGATGATAGACATAGCAGTGTCGCCTTAATATTGGCTTGTTTTCGTAGTACACTAGTATTTTATGTCATATTCTCGGCCCCTCTGTACAAATGTAAGGTGAAGTGTCCGAATCTGCTCGAAATTAAAAACAGGCTTATGTGTAAGGAAAATGAAACCATTTGGTCCATGTCCTTGCAGTTGTGTGTAGAGTCCACTGACCAGCTCCTTGTCCCTGTTCGGCTTATATTATCATGCCGTGCAAGGACAAAGAGCTGATGCGTATACTGTACTGCAGACATAAGCTATTAAAGACTGTTCACGTTAAAGAGAGCACTTTTGAAATCAACCTTAGAAAAAAGTCACTGCCCTGTATCCATATATTTTAATGGGCGCACTGAATGGCGTTCGCCGAGTATAGTTGGTGACGATGGATAGAAAGTAGTTCCATATCTCAACGCCGAATAAAAAGTGCCAGATTACCATTTGTGATAACTTAAAAGTATTTCTTTAGTTTGCAATTGTTTCCTTATGCTTCGAAGTGTAAAAACGAGCAGATTTGTAAAGTATTTACATTCTTGATAATTCCACAGTTTCATTTGATCGACACACGGATAAAGTGACGAGGCCCATGGGAATGTTAATTTTACATAAGGCGGAGGAATACACAGCGGATTAACAAGAAATTCTTAAGTAGGGCTTTCAAAAGTGCTCATTTGATCGTGAACAGCCTATATTTTTGTTTAGCAGTGCAGTTTTCTTCCTTTTCAAGTAGTTGTGGCAAGTGCGCCGGCGTACAGCTCGCTAAAGTGACCGTTGGTTACGAGGTGCCATTTGCTCAAGCTATAAAGTACAGATTTGAGCAGAGAATTATGCATTAAGTGTCGGAGTTGCACTGACAGATCCTACTCTAAACTAAATTAACTTAGGAACTTCATTTGAACTAGCGTAAACGAGACGGCTAGATTATTTGTTTCATTGTCCATGTTGCTACGAGCGGAAATATATGGATGGATATTTGTCACGTTTTTTAACATTCGTCATCAGGAGAATGGGTGTGTATAGGTCGTTCACGGTTAATTCGCCATTTTTAAAATCAACCTTTGAAAAATGCCACAGCCGCTACCTGCATGTATTTTAACGGTCACACAGACCGCCGTGCGCGCAGTCAAGTTGGCAACGGCGGAGGGAAAGTAGTTCCAGGTCCTGACGTTTTATTAAAGGTGTTAGGAAGACATTTGTGGATACAGAAATTATTTCTTTTACTTTCTGTTTTTTAATGCATTTAAGTGCCAGAATTAGCAAATTTGTAACATATTTAACTTTCCTAGTATTTTCGAAGTTTCACTTGACTGACGCATGAAAGAGTGCTGAGGCCCAAGGCAAAATTAATTTTACACATGGCGGAAGAATACTCAATGTGTAAACAATTTGATCTTAAGCAGGGATTTCAAGAGTGCTGAATTTACCGTCAACAGCCTTTATCAACGAATGCATCTGCAGTGTGTATAAGGCTGTGATATAGGCAAACCGCACGATAGATTTCGGGTTGCGTACCATGCAGGCGCTAACCTCAGTAAACCTCTATAATCCTACGTCATTAATTCTTGTTGTATTCTTTAATTTCTGCTAGCCTGTCACAAAAATAATGTAGAGAGAGTAATTCTACAAAAAAAACATTAAGTGCACTTTTGTCAAACAATCTGTTTCAATTTACTATATATATATATATATATATATATATATATATATATATATATATATATATATATATATATATAAAATTGCTACCTTATCCTGCAGTGTGCACGTACCAGTTGAGAATGTAACCGTTAATAAGTGCTATTTGTTAGAGTCTGCGATCAATTCTTTGAACTACTTCAAAGTGGTGGCTTACATTATTTATTGCGCGCTTTCTTCCGAATCAGCTCGATCTAACCACTGCTGCAACGGCTCTACAAAGCTCTCAGCCTGGTGGCAAATCTGTCCCTGACTTGACCTAGTCGAAAGTTTGCTGGCAGGCAAACACAGCCAACAAGGGTGCATGCAGCTTCAATAGAAAACGTTACTAAAACGTGGTCAAAAGTTTCGACTGATGCGTGGTTGCGAATTGCGTTTTGAGGCAGCTAAAGGGCAAAACAAATTACCATATTTTGAGAATATTTTATGATTTCGTAATATTAATTACATACATCTATTTTTTTTTTTCGCTTACACATAGGAGTATTAATTGAAAAATTTGAGAAACACAACTTTTAAGAAATTTATTTTAACACAAAATTGATTTTAAGCTGAAGTGTTTCGTTGGAGAGACATTTGGCAATATTCTATTATGTCAAAAACG
The DNA here is from genome assembly GCA_029891345.1 of Dryococelus australis. Classification (NCBI taxonomy): domain Eukaryota; kingdom Metazoa; phylum Arthropoda; class Insecta; order Phasmatodea; family Phasmatidae; genus Dryococelus; species Dryococelus australis. The sequence goes on from CM056993.1 coordinate 166,430,902, forward strand.
TAGAAAATAATTTTTCACGCCTGAATCTCATTCAAAAACGTAACACGTATGAATGCAAGTGCCAGAGTCTCTATTTATCTATAAATGTTAATTTTCTTTAGGTTTGAAGATGGTTAAAACTGGAGTTTTATTTTCGTTGAACTTCCGACGTTTTTAAATTTCAAATACTGTATTTTCCCCTCCATTCCTTATTACAAGCTGAATAGGGTAGTAGGTAAAGACCCATTAATACTCTTAGGACGAATATACGTAACTGCTATTATGAAATATTTACGCTTGAAAAGTATGTATTGAATATTAATATACAGCATAACTAAACACACTTTACTTTTCATATTGGACCAAGCCAAGATATTTTCAGAAAAAAAAAGTTATGTTTTAATGTAATGCATTATTCAAAATTATTGTTAAGGTGTCTCGACACATTCAAAATTTGACTAACATGAAAAAAATTTCGAAAATAATTTCTTGTGGCTCGATACTCAATAATTACTAAAAAAAAAAAATTAGTAAAATGTTGTTTTGAAAATTCATAAACCTTTTGATTTATACTGTCATAATTATACTTAAATAAAGGCATCATATACACTCGCGAGCAACCAAATCGACTCACCCATAACGATCGCGTACTAACATGTTTGCCACACAAAGGAAATAACAGATTCATGACAAACATATGTAGTTTTAAAGCCTGACATGTTAGCTTTACGCTGACACTTTTCACATATAACTCACTTCAGTATTTTTTGCAATAAAGCCATTTACGTCAAAGTGTAGGACAATTGGGGATTCAGGTAAATGATGTATGAGTAGGTATTGTTCAAATGAAACAAACAATTGCACAATAAAAAATACATTTGTTGAATCAATGCTGATGGCAGCTTGTAATCGATTTTTCATTGATCTAATCAACTTTCTTACGTGGCCTTGAGGAATTCCGCCCCACTTCTCTAACAACGCCGTTTTGAGCTCGTCGATAGTTGAAGGTACTGGATTCCTGGCCCGGGCTCTTCGTTTAAGTTCGTCCCATACATTTCCGATCGGATTCATGTCTAGACTGATTCCTGGCCAGTCTATCATCCATACACTGACTTCGCCCAGGAACTGCCTAGTGATACGTGAATTATGACACCGGGCATTATCGTGCATCAACACGAAGCTATCGCCGACAAATCCTGCGTACGGAACATGTTCCAGGAGAATATCGGTAATGTACCGATCAGATGTCAGTCCTCCTCGGCCTCACCTGGGCACGAAAACGAGGTCGGTTTTTCGCTCTAAGGAGATCCCAGCCCACATCATGCAGGAGCGGCCGCCGTATGCAACTGTTTCTGTGCAACAACACTGCACAAATCGCTTGTCCTGACGCCTGATGACCCAGCCTCTCCTGTCACTGCCATGCAGACACATTCTGCACTCATCGGTGAACAAGACCTATCGCCATTGCTCGATGCTCCAATTCAGGTGCTCTCGAGCAAATTGAAGACGCGCTTGCCGGTGGTGTGCCGTCAATTTTGGGCCTGTGGCAGGTCATTTTGGTGTGAGGTCGGCTTCCTTCAAGCGTCTTCTGACTGTACACTTGCTGACAGCCACTCCACGAACAAGTCTCAGCCCCTGCTGCACATCAACACAGATCACGAGACGATTTCGCAGTGAGGTCGAAACCACAGAGCGATCGTCTCTCTCAGAAGTGCACCGATGACGGCCGGCTCTCGGTCTCCGATCAAAGGCACCAGTCTCTAGGATCTTCTGTACACTCGTGATAGAGCAGACTGACTTAAATGCAGCTGAGCAGTGACTGTTCGCTGACTGAGTCTCTGTTGCAAAAAAGCGACAACTTCAGCATCTTCTTCTGGCGTAGTATCGATGGTTTCGTCGAAACAATTCACGGAGATGTGTACAGGTCAACGTCAGACATGCGACTGATAAGGTAGAGCTGCGTGCGGCGATTTAATAGGGTCGGTTGTATGCGCAATGCATAGGTACCGTACACGGTACATTTGCCAATAGGTCCATATAAAGTGCATAATTACAAATGTATACGATCAATGTTAATGATAATGGTGTTACCTTCAAGTAGTAGAGGCAGGCTGGTTATACTTCACTTTTGATTAATTGAAAGGGTTAAATTGATATCAAAGGTCAAATTGATTGAAAGGAGAAATCAAAAAGGATGAAATGCAATGAAAGGGTTAAATTTAATTGAAAGAGTCAAATTTATTTAACGGGTTAAATGGATTGAAAGGGTTAATTTTTTAATGCATCAATTTTTTCCCTTTCTTTCTTTTGGGTGGGGGAGGGGAGTAGCAGGAGCTCCGTAAAATGTTGACGGTGTGATGTCCTGTCGGCGAATGAACAGAGTAGTGGGTTGCAATGTTTTATATAGGTGTAGAGTGGGCTAAGGCTAATTTTTTCAATTTTTTCTGATTTTAAGGTGTTTGGAGGGATGTTGGTGGTAGATAGGTGTTTTTTACAAACACATTTAACAAACAAGAGAAATTCAGAATGTTCCTCATATGAATAAATTACACGCATAGAATAGCAAATTTTTAAACGACAATGTGAATAATAATAAGGGCAATTATGTCAGTCTTAAATGTAGCATGAGTCTCGAGATTAGAAGTATAATTAACACAAGAGAGAATTTTAACTATGTGAATAATATCTTATGTCGAGAAGTGCAACCTCACTAAACGAAATCCAGCTAGTCAGTATGAATATATAAAGATTTCCAAAATAGCATTTAGATTTTAAACAGACACAATAGTGTAACAGAAATATGCATACATTACTTAACGCCTCATGCACATACCTTGAGTATTTTTTAAATCACGTCTGTTTGATGTGGAGTCCAGCATAGCAATTATGTCGTCTTATAAGCTGTGTGTGTGGAGAGCCTGATTATATACATGTAGTGAAGCCGATAGACAAATGAGTTGAAATTTAAGATAAAAACTGCATTCGTCCTGCATCAGACAACGAAATGGTAATTTTTAACTAAAGTTTCACTATTTTCAGAATAATTCACTTTCAACACAAATTATTTCTGCCGAACTGTACGGACACTCGGATGATGTGAAGAAGTACTTAAGCCCGCAAAGCGTAATCGTGCAACACTTTATAGAGACGTACTAAAAATTTCCATAATATCTGTGAAATTTACGTCACTTGATAACAAAAAACGCGAGTTGAAAAAAATAAGTTAACACGCAAAAATTAATTTTTTCTCTATAAAATACTACATAAACCACGGCTATCACTAGAGATGAAGGTAGGTGCGATGCTTGCCAGTGTGGTAACCCCCTATTGTAAGCTCGTCGGCCACCAAATGTGTAGAGGTGTGGTGTTTATGAAAGAGCTGACAAGTAGCACGACTTGCTCTTCCAAGAGTACATGAGCGACTGAAGATGGTGCCAAGTGGGATAGCTGAGGTCACTTTGCTCTCTCCACCCCCTCAACACCCATCGCCTGAGCATGCTGCCCAGAGCTGGCTGCGATGGTCAAATGTTTTCGGCACTAAGGCAAGATGGCGACAACTGATTAGTTGCATTCCGATCGCAGGAGACCTGCCTGCCACCCCCTCACACCCCAAGCACCCTCCCTTTCCCAGCACTTCTCAGAGCCAGCCCGAGTCCACAATGCCAGCCACCCTCTACCAACCCTCCTCAACGAGTTCTCAATTGTCGCAACTGATTCATGATGGCGTCATTTGCCTACCTGTGCTCCGATCGGGTCCCACTCACTTGTAAACACCCCCTATCACCCTACCTTGCACCCCTCAGAACCGACCAGAGTCCAGAGGTACATGACCATGTGCAAACAGCCCAGCACCTCCCACCCTCGTCTTCAAAGTTGCTCCGACTCCACAATGATAACCACCCCTCCACTCCAAGCCATGTCCATAGGGACATGTCCCCTACCCCCCACACTCTCGAAGGCGACTTTTTCTGAAGACCTCCACAATCGATCGAGCCTGGAGGTCGCTAAAACCAGTTTATGCACCCCAGACTCAGCCCTGGGAATGCTTTCTCGTATTTTTTCGTGAGTTGGCATCCCTGCAGTACCTCTTTCAAGACAAAGCTCCCTCCTCGCTACAGTTTTCAGTTCATGTTTTTCTAGTGGTTGGTCCCCTGCTTCACGTCGCCGATCCTCTGAATGCATGACCCCAGAGATTTCGTCCGACTTGCTGTCCCTTCAAACTTATGCAACAGGTTCAGTATATAAACAGTAAAGAAATATTACAAGTCCCTGAAATCAAGTTTCCAATATAAGTCATAGCTTTAACATTCCAGCAACAACAAATGCATATTTGAATCAAGCAAACTATGATTTGTAAAATCACACATAAACACAAGACTTATTTTACAGGTATTTAAACCAGATATGTTTTATTTACTCGTTAAAACAGAACCATTTTTTACAAGTATTAAAACAAGACATATTTTATTCACTCTTTAAGAAATGTTTTCTACCAGTTCTCACTCGTTAAGAAATGTTTTACTATCAATTCAATGTATAGGAGAGAAAAAGAAAATATTCGGAGAGATTTAGATGGCTCTTAATATCGATGTCTTGAGAGCAGATGAGAGAAGTGCTGTATCGTGTGCGAGTGCATGATACTAGGGGAAATGAGAGAGAGAGAGAGATCTCCTATGAAAACCCTTTTATCAACAGCAATGTCTAACATGATAGCCAAACATAGTGAAATCATTTGTTTTTATGCTGTGATCTTCCCGGGGAGGCGAGCATGCTAACCAATATGTTCCCTTTCTTTACGTCTAATAAAAAATGTTCCAAAAGCAAAAATGTATTCCATGTAACAAAAAATGTATATATTTGAATTTATTTAATATTTTAACAGATTCCGAAGTAATTTTAACAAAAAACACTGAATACAGGTGGAAATCATGTTTTTTTTGGAGTTGGAAAATAGTGATTTCAACGTTATTCAGAATATTTTTTACTTACCTGATAATATGTTGGTATGTAATAGCAATGGATTAGCAATGTAATAGAGATAAACATACTTAATAAAACAATATATAATTTATAGAAAAAAGAAAGTAATATTATCCACAAAAAAACCCTGTTATAATCCCTTTTAAACCTATTTAAGATTGCGTTAATCTTTTAAAGGATTTCTTCCTTATTCACAATATATCTTATTTAAATCAAGAGATGTGATATTCAATTTTAGTAAATATGTCCCCGTTTGACTTAATTCGTATATTGGGAATCATATTTACGGTAAACATATATATGGATATTTTTCTGCTAATGAGTCCGAACATGTTTCCAATTTGGTTAAAATTATATTTTATAAGATACGTTTAAAACTTTGTGTAAAGCTCAGTGTGTATAGGGAAGGGAAAACTTGATTTCTTTGATATTTGTTCATTTTATATAAATCTTGTGTTTTTCTATTTCTCATATTTTCCTGCATAATAGAGTTTGCAAAGTGAACATTAATTTTTTTATTAAGTAGAGGATAAAATATTTTTACTAGAGAGAGTTCAAACAGCTGGGAAGACATTTTGACCTTGTTAGTCTCGACAGTTGAAAATTTTTGACATGAATTGTCCTCCCCTCTAAGGACAGGGATGTCCTTGGTTGCTTCCTTCATGAAAAGCTAGGTGCTGGGGTTGTCTCCACAGTATAATAAAACCAGAATGAATTCTGCAGGGGTTTGTTGGACTCAGGCTGGCAACCTCTGAAATCTCAGTTTCTGTAGTTGGTAGTACTGGAGAAAAAGTTGAAATTTAATCTTGAAGGTTTATGACTCTGGACAGGGAGCGGTCACACTGCAAGGACCTCAGATCTCTAAACATAATGTTTTTTTTTCACATCTTGAATTATTGGCAAACTCTATACTTCTAAAATTTCGAAGCGAATATAAATTACTAAGTTAATAACATTTAATCAGAATAATTCCATGAGATTCATTTAAATTTAAATACCTGTACAATTGAGCATATCTACCTTTTTCACATTAACAAACAAATTTATATTAGTTTAATTAACACTGTTATGTTCAATAAACCATTTTCCAATTTTAACAATCTGACTTAACCTAACCAAGATTCGAAGCCATCATATATTAACCATGTCTTACCCAATATCGATTATTATTTATTTATTTATAGAAAAGTGGTTAAAGTACTCACTTCCAGAACTTTTCCTCTCTCTCTCTCTCTCTCTCTCTCTCTCTCTCTCTCTATCTCTCTCTCTCTCTCTCTATCTGTCGAGAAAATATTTTTCTTCCCAAAACCAGTTCACTTTTAATAAGAAATAGGTGAAATAAATGTATGAAAAGGATTCATTTTACATCATATTTATTTACAAAATATATACAAACAGAAACTGTTTAAAAACATAATTTTAACACACAGAATCAAACAAGTATAGGATCACACAAAACATTTTAACACTACCAAGTAGAACTTGCTCCAAACATTTCCATGCTAAACAAACAGAAGTGAATTCACAATATATTTACAACATTTTCGAGAAACAAATTATAAACCCATAATCAACTATGGAATAACACAATTATTTCTTTCTGAAACAAACTCTAAATGGTTTACTCCAACATGCTAATAACTTGCTTATATTCAATTCACATTTGGATTTCTGTATACACGAGCATGTGATTTCATTGTCTTGTTGATTCATCTTTAAAAAATATTGGATTACATACAATCAAATACTTTTTATATTAAATTTCACTCATTCTCAATAATGTAATATGACTCGAATGATATCCACAGGTGAATCAGGAGGAGAATCATCATAGCCTGTTTCACCCCAGTCAGACATCACTGCCCAAGTTAGCATTAATTTTGAATTCTCCTCTGCAGAGAAGAATGTCGAATTAGAACCATATGTTTTACACAATTGTTTGAACAAGGGGCAATTGTATTCTTCTTGAATATCTATTACTTTCCCGTTATACACACTTTCGAAAATGTGTTTTTGCTTATCTCCACCTACATATATTTCACAATTATTTAGGTAACCTTTCAAAAGATCTTCAATCTTCTCATACTCCATACACCCACTCTCCCATTTTAATCATGATGGTGGTTCGTAACCCATCTATTAGTTTTCTTGCATTTAGTAGATAGATATTTCCAGTCAAATGGTGATTTGAAGCTGAATATAGTTGTATGTTCCTCCATATCAGTAATAGCTAATTATTTAATGATAAATATTTTTCTGCAGACTGAAATACTTGCACATTGCAAAACATCTCATTGTAGATGTGGTTCGTTGTCTACTGACTCGATTAATTATTTTCTCCAGTTTATATCTTACATTGTAACTCGCTAATTTATCGTGAATTATAAGAGCAATGCTTGCGTATTTGCTGGAAATGTCGTATTTGCAATAGTTTCAATTCGTGAATCTATCACACTATTTGTAATTGTGTCATCCTGTTTGCTTACATCAAGCACAAATAATGCTCCTATACTTTTAAATGTTTCGGGTTCTAGGATCAGTGAACTGTTTTTTTTTTTATATTATGCTTCATGAAACTTTGTATATATATCATAGGAAATAAGGAATTCCCCATTGGCAAAGTTCATATTAAAATCCACATAGGGGTAAGCTTGACTGTTGAGATACAGTTTAATATTTTTCATATCACAATTATCGAAGATTTATCTATCAGCTTTTAAATTGTTTTCTCGATTTTTTAAATCAAATGACAACATATCTCGGTTTTTCCGATGAAAAATTTGATTTCACACTCCACACTATTTTTTGAGCTAATGGTACAGTTGAAAATGTCTCCAAACCCCACAATATATATGCAATGTCTAGATTCTTACCACCTTCCTCATTATTAGCTTAATTACATACAGTATTCAAATGTGTATTGCCGAATAGAATAACTAATTCTTGTTTAGCATTTAATATGACAAGTTTTTAGTCTTCAACAATACTCAAACCCATACTTAATGGTATAACAACTTTTTTCCACATATATTTATTTGTAGTGAGTAATAACAAGCATTGCTTCACCCAGCCATAAGCCCTATATAAATATTATTTAGTTCCCAAGATTCCCATTATTGTGGAAGTAATTCAATCATCTTGTGTTTTGATCAATTTACACAGAATATAGCAGATATGCAATTCTGTCGATTAAATGTAGTATACCATTTCATAATGTTTTTGTAGTTGCTGGATTACTTGTATCGGCTGTCTTTTTAATTGTTCCTCTAAATCTTAAACTTGATTTCGACAGAAATATGCAAATATCATAATTTTGTATTGAAATCCTTATTTTCGATGGAAATGTGTACGGACCTGCTCGGAATGGTTCATACACATGTATTTCCGATTTGGTGATTACATTTTCATAGCTGATCGGTTCTTCGGCATTAAGTATGTCTTCCATTTCTATTAACAGTATATCATAATTCCTTTAAATACAATTTGTTGTCTCGTGTTAACCTCACAGGTAACTTATTTAAAGTGAGCGTTTCATGTTGGCGTTTACATCTTTTTATACTTCATTTCTTCGAAATTTGTTCCTTAGTGACATACTCTTTAAAATAACCGCCTAAATTTCATCCAAATTTAATACTGTACACAATACCCTTTATGATTGTAATGTGCAATGGAATGCAGGTATTTATAGGCCTTTTTAAAAATGTAAACGAACGTAATTTCTTTGTTTCTAAAATTAAAAAGCTTACTGCCTTGATCGACAATTGTAACAACTATTTCATCAACACGATTTACCATTACTGGAAGATATATAAATTTATTGAGTTTTTCAATTATTTTGTATTCTGGAGCTACAGCATATGTGAATTCATGTATTGTATTTGTCAGTTTTCCATTCAAATATGGACCACGTACAATATTAGCATTTATTCGACATACATTTACCGATAATATAATGACCTGTTTTGATGATTCGTTCAATTGGTTAGCTGGATATAGTGTCTGTTAATAACCCAACATATTTGCAATTGAATAATCTCCCGAGAAATCGATATCGATGTAATTATACAGTGCACTAGTTAACATATTTTGATTTCAACATAATCGGAAAATTCACATCTTCAGGTAATGCTGCTTTAATGAATGATTCAAGGTCAACCAAATCATATCAATCTTGTAAGTTGTTTCACCAATATTAGCCATAAATAATTGGTTATGCATATCAATGTTTGGTGTGCTGTTGTAAGTAATGAATTCTATTATACATAATTTGCCATTCTCCATCTAACTCCAACACAGGGAAATATAATACATGTAATTGAACGAATTTCCCCTTAAAATCAACATGCTTGACATATTACTAATATGTTTTACTATTACAATTACTTATAGACCTTATTTATAGCCAAAAAACATAGACATCAATGACCGCAATTGATCGTAATTGGTAAATGCTCTGTTTTGTAATTATACTTCATTTGCATGTTTTTTTAAATAATTACATATTTCAATGGAGGATATAAATCGCCGAAACTGTAGTAATACAATTATTGATTTACATTTTTTATTAATGCAACCCAATGCATTCCTTCATTTTGTTTCGAATCTAAATTAACAATCATACATTCACAAAGATTTGGTTTCTTTGGTAATTCATTTCTCATATACACCTCAGAAATAGGGAATATTCAGTTTGTTTAGAAATACATTAATATCTTTGTTTGTTAATGCATGTTTTGGAAGACCATTTATGAGTTTCTGAATTTTTTTTCATGTTTGGAGTTTTTTCATCATTGTCCAACTTTATAGGGTTTCAAATACATTCCATTACTTTTGATTTAACTTTTCTACTAAATGCCGAAAATCCTCCAAGGATTGATCCAAGAGCTGTTAATGCTGGAAATAGGAATAGAATGATTCCTCCTTTCTTTGCTATTTGTTTGGTTTTGCGTTTTAAGCCCATTCCTATCTTCACCTTTGAACGCATAACTTTATGAACAACCCAAGCACCTAGGTTTTCACCTGTAGATGTAGATGGATTCTTACTTATATTTGCAACTTTAGAGGCTAGAATTGTGTCTATATGTCTTTCTTTCAAATAGTTTCTTCGATCGTAAACTATATTGAGTTCTTTACAAGTGTTATCCAAAGTGTTTATTCCTTGATCGTTCCAGGCCAAATGTTTTGCAAGTTTAGTTTCTGGTCCACAGTAATTATATTTCGGTAAATGCAATTCAAATGGTAATTTATTAACCAATGTATTCAATACATTGCATACTTTTTGATACGTTTAGTATGAGCCATTGTTTTCAACTGAACGCTAGCCTATATCTAGACCTACATTTATAGTTTTATGTTTATTTTTTTATGTACTACTATGTAATCGTGTAGAAATGAAGGTTATAAAACAAGATGTACATCTGCCGGTAATTGTAAATATGAAAGAAAACGTAATTGAACAGAAACATGGTATTCTTTTACCATAAAATATACGTATAATAAGCAGTCCTTTTTCATATGGGAAAACTTGTGTTATTATGTCATTGTTGGAACATACGAATGGACTTAAATTTGAAAACCTAAATGTGTTTTTTAAAACAAAACAAGAGAAATACCTATGGTTAGCGAGCATTTTATCGTTAATTAAAGGAATGCAATTTTTTCCCTTTTACAAATAAAGGGGATATCGTGCCTCTTAATGAAGCATTCCCCAATTATTTACTTTTGACGATGTTTGGTGTGAGCTGCAGGGATAAATACAGCAATACTTTAGTTTTGGCCAACATTCAAATATTGATTGTTTTTATCTATCGCAAAGTTATGCACATATCCAGAAACAAAATTTACATGATAATGCAAATATGATAATTTTTTTAAATGGATAATATGAATCTGCAACATATTTTAAATGATCATTTTTTAGGCGATATGACGATATATAAAGACAGATATAGGTCTTGTTTTGACAGTTTTTTACTTCCAGGCGATGAAGAATGGGTATTTCAAAGTTTGGACAAGCAGTGTAATACACAATCATTACAATAGCTGTTTAACCAGAAATCGCGATGGGAATTGCGATTTGAATGGACATATATTACGTAATATGGTCATGGCTGAGAAAGATAGCAATGCAGTAAATAAACGTTACATGGAAGATTTTGATGCTATTATGCTAAAATACTTAAATCGCAATCAAACGATATTCAAGAGAAAATAATAAAGTTAGTTTATTTGAATGATGATGTTTATAAAAACACAAGTGTAATTGCAAACATTTTAAGCATTATTAAGTGCAGAGTAATGAGTTTAGAATACAATAATGTTAAAATGGATTTAGTAACAATTTTTACAATACAACAAACATAGTTTTTACAACACAACTTACGGAAATAAAAGAAAATTTAAGATTTCTTACTAATGAAGTGGTAAATGCACCTATTGCAAAACAACTTGAAACACGAATGGAAAGAATTACGCTATATATTTAAGAGATTAACGGATTAATAAAGTATTTGGTTTAGTTATGCAATAGATTTGAGAAAAAAATAATGATTTCGAATAATGAATCAATTATTTTATTAATAATTTGAAAGCTCAGACCTTAACGAAATTAGATGCTGTTTGAAGTAAAATCGATCAGATTGAAAAAGGGCAAAGTAATCGATCTACTACAGCATATAGAAAAGGAACGACTTAATTCATATATAAATAGATTGAATAAATACTTAGCTTTAAAACTATCTACATATATGCGCGATACGATCTTTGGTGTTTATCGACATGAAAACAATTGATTCCTGGGAGATTCGGTTGTTAAATTTTTGCCTGAGGATAAAATCAAAATAGGTGATTACAATACTGATGTTAGTGAACAATTATTTTAATTATTGTTTGAAAATGTTCCAAATGGATACCCTGACACCGATTTGCAGAAATATAAAGAACTTATTCATCGAACGAATGTTAATATTCGTTCAGGAGATGAAAACCATTCGAAAATATATTAATAGAAGATATAATTGAAAGTGGAAAATATAAAGATGAAATTAACAACCGTTTTTCACCTGTATATTGGAACAATCTTAAATAATTGTTCGATAAATTAAAACTTCTCATCACTTCGAGAGAATCTGGGAATAATTCATATACAAACGAAATTATTTCTGTTATTGAAGTGTTGAAAGAAGATGTTTATATTACAAATGAAATTAAGTAATATTTCTGAAGAACTTCACGCTCCTGCAGGGATAAGATATCCTAGAAGAAGAGTTATAACTCATGGTTTAAATTATCTTTTTCAAATCGATTTGTGTGAAACGACATTGCTTTCAAAATACAATCAGGGGTACAAGTATATTTTAACTATAATAGACGTTTATTCGAAATATAGCTGGGGTATACCTATGAAAAACAAACCTGGCAAACAGATTACCAATGCAATAAAGATCGTTTTGAAAAAGAGAAAGCCCAATTCGCTCCAAACTGACAGAACTGAATCATTTTTTCACCTTTCCAGAAACTAATGACTGAATATGGTATTTATCACTATGCAACATATTCGGAGCTCAAAGATAGTGTTGTGGAATGTTACAACAAATCGATTAAGCAGTAAACAGAAAAACATTTCACATCGAGGGGACTTACAAATGGGTTTATGATTTGCCTAATATAGTTAAATTGTATAATTCCAGATATCATAGATCTATCAAGATGGCTTCCAAAATAGTTAAGGATAATAGTTCAATGAAAATTATTTGTAATAATGTTATAGTCATCGATGAAAGAAAACCAAAGTTCAAAGTTGGGGAATTTATATGTATCTCGTATATTTGACAAAAAATTACGGTGAATTTGTTTTTTGAAATATTAAAAATTTTTACAATTAGACAAATACATCCCCGAATGTATTACATAAAAACATATAATGGGGAACCAATAAAAGGTGAATTCTACGAACATGAACTGCAAAATGTTAGTTCTCCAAATGAATAATTGGATTGATAAAATCATTAAAAGGGAGATAGATATGTCCTTGGTTCGATGGAGAGGATTCTCGAAATCACACTACTCCTGTGTTGAGAATCTATGTCTTAAAAGATTGTAATACAATATATGTAAATGGTTTTTATACTAAATAAACGATGTTTAAATATATTTATGTACTATTTGATTTAATAAAGCTCTGGATGGGGATTGGCTGTATAATTTACTGTGTAATCAATCATCAATCGCTTTTTATTGGATAATTGTTTCATTGGATTAGCATTTGAGCGATAATCCCTTGTGATTAAATCCATTTAATTGTGATGTTATTCACATTTAGGTGATAAGTAAGTGTGTTTGGTATGCATCGTAATTCAGTGTGTTTGGGCGGTTATCTGTTGCAATAGATTCCTTTTAAATGCGACATATTTGATTGATTTTATGTTACATTTCTTGGAATTGGGATAAAATCTCGTGGAATTTTAGAGCATAAAGACATTTAAGACATATTTTTTTAATTCGTTGTTCTAATTTCCTGGAATTCAAATATTTTTTCTGCAGAATTTTTGAAATTAAAATCATTTGGGACGTGACTCCATTTTAATGTTATTTAGAATGTATTTGTAGCATGATATATTTCTTAGAATTTGGTTAATGTTTCCTGGAATTATATTTCTATAGTATTTCGTTTTTATTTAATTGTGATGTAATCATAGTTAGTTTATCAGAATACTTTTCTAGGTGTCACAATTGTTTATGCTACATTATATTTCTTTGCCTGTATAGATACAGTTCTTGGAAATTGGTTAGTTTTAAGAGAGCGAAATAAGATTCCCCATGCTAAAAAGCATTTTGACGGTGTAAAACTACTTAAAACTTTTTGGTGGTGTGTGCTAGGATGTAACTTTTTGATGGTGTAGAAATATGATGGTGTAGAAATACATAAATTTTCTCAATGGCATTTATAGGCTGTTCACGGTAAAGTGAGCACTTTCTAAGGCCTGGCTAAATATTTCCTGTTAGTCAATTTATATCTTTCTCCCTCTTTTTAATATAAACATTGCTATATGACTAATAAACAGAGTGTATACATATAACCTCACTCAAAAACTAATGCCTGAGGCTGCAATAGAATACATTTATTAAGGGTTAATGCCTGTTGGAAGGGCCTTAAAAAGTGCTCACTTTATCGTGAACAGCCTATAATTCACATTATTTTAAAATTTAAATTTTTTTCTCACAAAAATAATGTTTAAAGTGTACTTAAAGAGAAATGTAATATTGTCTGTGTAAAACAATTCGTTTTTGTTAGTCACAGTTAGCACATTCCAAATGTGTAGCTGGGAAACAAAGACTAGGCGAGACAAGTCGCAAAGCACTGTGTTTAGTGGAGACAGGCTGCAGACAGGGCAACGTGCATCGTGAAGTGAAATTTGATGGTGCAGTGGGTGGCAGAGGGATGGGGGAAGTTCTCCCTCCTAGTTCTATTGTATAGGTGGCAGCAGCGAGCATCAGACTCTGTGTGAAGGGGAAGTTGTCGAGCGTTGGAAGTAGGCGGGTATCGATAGTGGCACGTGACATGGACTGCGACATCTTTCTGAACCATTTCCTCGCCCGACAAACCACGTGCATATCTCCCGCCCACACGCAACACAGTTTGGGCCTGCTTTTCTCACCTTGTTTCCCCCTCATCAGCACTCGAGACCAAAGTTTCGCCCACTCTTGCACACACTCGATTCTCGGCTAACCATTAGCTGGTACTATACATGAGGTTTTAAAATGACTCGTACCTTTTGTAAAAACATGTCGTTGAAGTCGACTTCCTTTCCCAAAGAAATTTGGAACTGATTTTTACTCAATATAGAATAATAAACTTTAGCGAGATTGCATTTTCCTATATAATAGTATAGTCCAATTTTTAGTCTTGCAGAGAAGTCTACACGTGAAATACATATTTTTGTCTGCTAGAAGAATAAATATACGCCAGATTGAAACTAATACAACTTTTCCAATATGATTGTTTAATATATGTTTTCAATGGTTGAAATAAAGTTTAACTTTAGTATTTACTTATAACGTAATAGTGAAAACTTGAATAAAAATATGTGTTTAAAAACCGGTGTTCTTTCAATGTTTAACATCTTAGCGGGTTAAAATTATGTCTTATAGCTGTGTTGAAATGAAAATTAATCCTTGATTAGTTAAAAGTTGTTGGAAAACTGTATAAAGTTTGCTGGATATGTTATAAAGTTTAAAATGTGTAAGTTTAAAGGCTTAAACTTAAATTTTTACTTAAAAGAGTTTATATTTTAAATATAATTTATTGTATTAAAAACATTTGGATCATTAGTGATGAGGACAGATAAAGTTTTATTGGTGGTATTTGTGAAATTTTATTTTGCTGGGAATGCACCAGGTTCTTGCCTTCCGAAATATAGGAGCAAGTATCAGTGTCCGAGCGAAAATAACACTTGGCAGAGGGGAGGGGAAATAGCCCAGGTCAGTTCAAAATCCACTCCTACCTCCCTAGGGAAATCATCACCTTAGCCTTGAAGCAAGCTCCATTCATAACCGAGGAAGAACTCTGGGGGTGAAGGGCTGGCAAGTCGAAGCAGGGAAGCCAACACTAGAAAATAAACTTTCTAAATAGTGTAGTGGGGGAGGGGTGCTTAGCCTTGTTCTTGGCGAAGAACTCACTTTTTGCACAAAAGCAACTTCAGAGTAGGGGCAGGAGGGATGTTCTGGGTACATGGCCTTGGGTTAAGTTCCTCTGGATAAGGGGTGCAGGGTAGGGTGGGAGGGGGTGTCTATGAGTGAGTGGGACCCAATCGGAGCCCAAGTATGCAGATGACACAATCTTGAATCAGTTGTGACAATTGAGAATCGAGGACAGACAGGTGACTGATCCCCAGGACCTCATTGAGGAGGGGTGGTGGAGGGTGGCTGGCATTATGGACTCGGGCCGGCTCTGAGGGGTGCAGGGTAGGGGAGGGTGCTTGGGGTGTGAGCAGTGGCAGGCAGGTCTCCTTCGATTGGAATGCAACTAATCAGCTGTCGCCAGCTTGCCTTAGTGCCGAAAACATTTGACAATCGCGGTCAACTCGGGGCAGCACGCTCTGGCAAGGGGCATTGAGGGGGTGCAGGGAGCAAAGTGACCTCAGCTATCCCACTCAGCACCATCTCCAGTCGCTCATGTACGCTTGAAGGAGCCAGACATGCTACTTGTCAGCTCTTGTCAGCATCGCACCTCTACTCATTTGGCAGCCAACGAGCTTACAATAGGGTGTTACCGCACTGGCGAGCATTGCACCTATCTTCATATCTAGTGATAGCCGTGGTTTACATAGTATTTTATCGGAAAAATATTCTTTTTCCTGTATTAACTTATTTTTCTTCGGATCGATATACTGTGTTTGTAATGAGTAATTGATTTATGTGTTCCGGTAGATGAAAATACAGTTTGTGTTAACAACTCACGTTTTTTGTTACCAAGTGATGCGAACCTCAAAATTTTTAGTACGTCTATAAAGTGTAGCACAATTACGCTTTGCATGCTTAAGTACTTCTTCATGTCATCCTATTGTCGCTAAGCTTCGATGGAAATAATTTGTGTTAAAAAAGAATTATTCTGAAAATAGTGAAACTTTAGTTAAAAAATTATCCTTTCATTGTCTCTTGTAAGACAAATGCAGAGTTTTTCTCTTAAATTTCAACTCGTTTGTCTATTGGCTTCGCTACACGTATATAATCAGGCTCTCCAAACACACAGCTTATAAGACGACGTAACTGCTATACTGGACTCCACATCAAACGGACGTGTTTTAATAATTACTCAAGGTATGTGTGAGAGGTGTAGTGTAAGTGTATTTATATTATGCTATTGCGTCTGATTAAAATTTAAATGCGAGTTTGGAAATCTTTATTTATTCATACTGACTAGCTGGATTTCGATTAGTGAGTTTGCACTTTCGAAAAATTTAAGCTTTTTTTGATATCCCCTTTCAATCAAATTGGCCTTTTATATCAATTTAACCCTTTCAATTAATCAAAAGCGAAGTACAACCGGCCCGCCCCACTACTCCTTCAACCTGACGTTTCAGGCTTTTAAACGATGTATGTTTATTACGGTTTGGTCAAGCCTTTATTGGATAAATAGTATCTGTATGCATGCTTAGTTGGTGAGTCGATTTGTTTTCTCGCGAGTGTAGAAACCGTTAGACATAAGAATATTTTACATATTTTTCTTCTTCACAAATTTATATTACATTACGAATTTTAACTTCTGGAGTTGAAAAAATTCCTTTAAAATAGTTCCCCGTTTTACATGTGCTAAATACGATAATACCTGTTTTAATAAGGTATGTAACGCCTCTTTGTATGCACATTGAGATTTGGTTGGCTTGAAAAATTTGATCGTCCATGTGCGAAGGGAAGGATTCAAACCGAATCTGATATGGCAGTAAAGCAAATGTATAGGTGTGGCCTTTGTTGTCGGTCCTGGGGCGGGTGTAAGCGCTGTGTTTTGGGCACAGCTTGTGGTCGTCATCCCGCTGATTACAACGGCTGTGGAAACCATCCCCTTTTCCGTGCTCAATGTGTGCCCCCCCCCCCCCCATCATCATCATCGTAGCTCGGGAGGCTGAAAGAATCGGACAGTGGTCAGTTGTGACTCACTCGCACGCACGCATGCACCTCGCCACCACTAACCCCCATACGCCATGGAACCCCCCATTGTATTTATTCCGAGAGTCCGCCCTCGCATTCGCACGACCATCCAGCCACCCTCCTCCCCCTACTCCTCTGGCCGCCATTTCTCCACCACCATGCGAGCCTCGGCTCCCACCATTTGTCCAGCGCGCGAGACACGGCATTCAACTGAGCATCCAAAGTTAAAGAGTCCTATGTACTGAAACGTTTTCTGTGAAATCTTTGTTTGCTCAAAAACGCGCGTCTCGGTAAATACATGTTCTGGAAATATGAAGCTTTACCAAAAAGAAAAAAAACTATTGTCTATGTCGCTATCCTTGTACTTTTATCATATTAAGTGTTTAATAGAGAAAAAAAATCGTGAAAATGGTCAAATATCGCATATTTAAACATTGGCTATGGAGTTTCTTTAAGCGGTAAGAGAACAGTACGATTATACGCAGGCAGTTTGATCTGGGTACTTTCATCGCATGTAATAAAACCCCACAGTTACAGATCTAGTTTACAGAGTAAAGCGTTACGGCGGAAACACTGCACGCCCGGCGCGTAGGAGCGATGAGGCGCTAGGCGTGCGTGTTAGTATCACCCGTATCACTCCCTCTCTTCTTGACCTTGGACGCGCAGCTACACAATTCTCTTAAATCAAATTTCTCCACCCCTCCCCTCCCCCCCCCCCCTTATTTTTCCTGTTGCCGAGCAGAATCTACTTTTAAGGTATGAGTCACTGAACATGGAAGGTTTATTTACTCATTCTCGGATTGCATCACGGTTTGGCGACACAGAAACCTAGTACTTGAACCAAGAGTTTAGAGTTGTGGGATTTTGGTCGTTGTTTTAACAGCGAGGTGTTAGGCGTCGGTGAAGGAGAAATGAGGTGGATATAGAGCAGTGGCGGAATCCAAGAGCGGGGAAAACGGGAATGCCGCGAGGAAACCCGCCAGCCAACGAATACGTCATCCGCTTTTTCCGCAGGCGAAAATCCGGGTGTCCAGCTGGTAATGTAACCGAGTTCGCCTTGGAAGGAGTAGTCGCATTAGTTACTCCATCGCCTCCGCCCAAGACATTATCGACTAGTAATTACATGTTTTCAATTATTCAAGTGTACCTACTAATTTTGTTTTAAGTTTCAAATATTCACCCCCTATCATAAAAGCCATAGTCTAGCATTATCAACAAATCTTGTGAGCTCTACACGGACAAAAGTACACCAACAAATAAGCTACATAATACGCTTTTCAGGAGTTTCACTATGAATTTGGACAAATCTAGTACGCCCTTAGTAACGTCACATCACAGGTGAGGGAAAAATGAAACTCTGAGTTCTTGAAGTGAGTTTGAGTATGGCTTCTAAATAGGAATACCGGCCGACTGTTTTAAATCCGTTTGCTAAGCAAGACCACATTATGTCACAACTGAATATTATGAGAAAAACAAACTAATTTTATACATTTTGCGGACTCGTTTGCTGTTGTGTGAGTCTGGCAACATGTGTATATCTTCATCATGTGGCTGAAACCTTTTAAGACTTCTCCTGTTATGTTTCGTATTTTAATGTATGCCATAAAGAAATACGTTTATATAAGACCCTAATAAAGTGCTGATGGAACGTAATGAAGCTACCTCGGCGTTTGCAATGATGTACTGTTCACAGTTGCTACGTGACAGTACCATGGAAAACTTAAAGTGTCTCACTGCGCATCTATTTGCGACGTCATGCTGATGCCTAGTAAAAAACAATTTTATTCTTCCGCTCAAAAATTGCGGTGAGGGGGCTAAGGCGTAGGGTGAAGCTGATCTAGGATCTTGTAGCTCACTTTATTCACTTTCTAAATGTCATTCTCCTCAATTATCATGCATTTTATTCATATTATTTTATATCACAGCGAAAAATGATGTAATAAGATTAAAATGTACAAGATAATGGCAGACCATCATCATTGAAAGATGCTGATAGTGGATGGCCTCGAGCATACTTTGCGGTCGCTGATAATTCAACAGTTTTCCCGACGCACCTCCTAAAAACAGCGTTTTCAGAATTTCTGCTCAAGACAAATTTTTTTTCCGCCGTGTGTGAAGAATGTTTACCCAAGAATTTGGCCGCACGTATTAGTTACAAGTACGTCACGTTGGAAAGGTGCGCAGAAGTCGACGAATTTGAGCGCCGAAATGTCACGCCTGTGCCACCACGACGGACACGCTCGGTAATAACTGATCTGCCTTTCTCTCTCTCTCTCTCTCTCTCTCTCTCTCTTCTCTCTTTTTCTCCATTTCTCTCTTCACGTGTGTGTGTGTGTGTACCTCTCGCATTCGTTGCTCGACAAAGCGACATGCGGCGCACACAAAATGCACGAAGAACTGCGGGGGGTGGCTTAAACCCCACACGCGGTCCGCGAGGGCGACAGAGTATTTCACAGCAGATTGTCACACCCTTCTACACTTGACCACTTCCTACCCCCTTCTTTGTCTCTCACCACCTCCTCCTCCCTCCCACACAGCTGTTACATATCCACCCCCCCCCCCCGCTGCAAGGGATTTAATGGCCCCGCTCCTCCCCACGCCACGATAATGTAAACTTTTCAGAAAATTGGAAACCCTCCTTTGTGGCGCGCAGCTTGACCACTGCCCCTGTTTTCCCTTGACCTCCCACCCCTTGCCGACCCCCGTCTTGTTCCATTTTCCTGACCCCTGCCCCTCTTTTAAACCAATTCAGGGACGAGATTGCTACATTCATTTCCTCTGGTATAAATCTTGTGGGCATGCGTCATGGTCAGAGCTGCAACAAAACACTGTGAGAATCTTTCCCCAGGACCACTCGTCCATTGTGGAGCATTCGGACAGCTTCCTTCTGGTAATGAACGCCCTATATTCCAGACTGGGTTTCCGCTCACCTCTGTCTCCCTTGGCGCATGCGCATAAATTCACGGTGGGAGAAAAAATTGTAAAAACAGACGACACGACTTTTTCTTTAAATGTAACAATATTGTTTTTAGTGAACACACATTTCTTGTCTAACAGAATACAGAAGAAAGTAACAATGTTGTAATCTGTTCTAAAGTTCCGCAAACTTATTTAAATAATTGCCAGCTTTGCGTCCACGGCTTTATTCTCGTATACTACACGAAATATATACTCATTTTATCATCGAAAGACCTCTTGTACACCACACTAGTCGTTCACCCTTCAGCTGCGACGATTACCTATTTAATTTTTTTTATAATGTGTTTATCCAGGATCGTCCGCCTAACGTGGACACCCCCAAAAATTTCTGGAACAGTTGCACATCACGAAATGCGGTTTTCGCTAAATTAAATTACGTACGGGGGCAAGTAATTTTCCTTAAAGTGACTATTCGTAACACGCGTATAGACAGAAATAATCACACCACGTATGATTTTTCCGCCGGAAACATTCATTTATTTCTACGGCATCTGAAAGTACGTGCAAAGAGGAATTCAGAGATGAAGCATATGTAATGGAGAGTGACACAGAAACGCCAAGAAATAGTGTGCAATTATGATTAAGTTAAGTGGGCCGGTAGCATGGGGCAGTGGACCTGTACTCACAGCTGTAAGTAAGCAATACGCGCCGTGACATCCTGGCGGGACCACTTCCTAAGAACAGCGCAGCACCAGTCCCCGTGATGTGTTATGGTAAATGGTATTGCAGTGTGTGGCTGTACGTAAGCAATGAAGTTTTCGAATGAAGAAAAACTGGACGCTCTTCATATTTACGGTGAATGTGGCAGAATTCCAAGCAAGCCGTCTAAATGTATGGTTAAAGGTATCCTAATCGGACGCCCATCTAACGGCAGACAATACGAAGGGTTTGCACACGTCTCTTGTCACGAGGTGATAGGAATTCCACAACACGAGAACGATGAAAGACTGCTACGGGAGAGACACATCAACACGATCTGTTGCCACGTGTCGTGAGAACTTTCCAGGCTCGTAGGAATAAGTAAAACCAGTGTGTTACGGATAGTTTGTGAACGGAAATTCCAACCATATCATGTGGCTCTTCATCAGGCATCACATGAAGGTGATTTCCAGAAGCGTGTTCAGTTTTGTAGGTTTGATCTGACGTCTGTAAGGGATGACAGCAATTTTCTGAAAAACCTACTATTTACCGATGAAGCGACCTCCACAATCCATGGACGCGTAAATTTACGAAATATGCACTACTGGGAGACGGAGAATCCACGTTGGGTCCGGCACGTGGGGCACCAGCGACAATGGAACTGAATGTGTGGTGTGGAATCGTTGGAGATTACATCATAGGACCATACGTCATTCAAGGGAAAATGACCGACTGTACGTACGCAATTTCCTCAGAGTGATCTTTCCGGCACTTCTGGAAGACATACCACTCGACATACGTCGTGATATGTGGTTTCAGCATAATGGTTGTCTTGCGCATTTTGCTTTGGTAGCGAGGCAAGTGTTAATGAAACGCTGCTAAACAGGTAGTTAAGGCGTACTGGTGTTATAGGATGGTCAGCTCGCTCCCCCGACCTCACACCTCTCGATTATTTCCTGTGGTGAAAACTGAAAGATAGGGCGTACAACACTGTTCCTACGACGCCAGAAGACATGCAGGAACGCATTATGGCAGCTTTCAGAGGCATTACGCCAGAAACACTTCAGTTTACATATGTGTATTGCTGTCGATGGTAAACTCATCGAGCAATGCTTTGAAAAGACCTAATGTAAAGCGTTTCAAACATAACTGTGCTCTTTTGTACTATGCATGCTAATGCGATTGCATTTCACCTTGGGTTGATTTGTTGTATTTTTGTTGTGCATCTGTACGCACTCGATACTCAGTATAGTTGATCACTAGGAAACAAATCTCCTGAATTGCTTTGCTATCTGAATAAAATGTAATGTATTGATATAAGACTTGCACTCACATTGCCCGTCTTCCCTCCACTGTTGTGCTCGCCTTTGTCCAATACCGGATTCCGTGCCCCTTTGTCACGTTAAGGTAAGCGCTACTTTGCTATAAGGAAGCGGTCCCGGCAGAATAAGTCACAGCGCGTGTTGCTTGTTTACAGCTGTGATTACAAGTCCACTGCCCCATGATACCGACCTACATAACGGAATCATATTTGCACATTATTTCTTGGCGTTTCCGTGTTACTTTCTACTGTCTATGCCATTATCACTGAATCCTTCTTTGCACGTACTTTCAGACGTCGTTGAAATAAATTTATTTTTCCGGCGGAAAAATCATATGTGGTTTGATCATTTCTGTCCATACACTTGTTACGAATTGTCACTTTGCGGCAAATTACTTGCCCCATACGTAATTTAATTTAACAAAAACCCGCATTCCGTGATCTTCAACCGTTTCGGAAATTTTGGTGGTGTCCACGTTAGGCGGACCTACCTGTATAAGCAATTGTAATGTTGTATTAAAATGAGTAAACACATTTTCCCCTTTTCATTCCGTTCTTAGTAGATGTCTATTCCCAAAAGATACATAATACCAAAAAAAAATTTTAGTTTCTAGGTCCAACGTTTTAGGTTGCGTGGTTCATGAATCAGTGAGGAGTTTTCTACACACACACACACACACACACACACACACACACACACACACACACACACACACACACACACAGACATATATATATACACACACACACATACACACAGGGTGATTCGCAATTAGACCGACAAACTTCGGTAGGTGATTCTTCATGAAAAAGTAAAAGGAAAACATATGTAACACTTAATACCTAAACCGAACATTAAGGGAGGTATGAGCCCTTAAAAAAACGACGTTTTAAACCGTATTTGTGCAAAAATATTGGTAACGAGGTAAAATACAATGACAACTCTCGGAACATCATTATTGTTTGTTTCGGGACCTTCAACATAAGAGCCGATAGTTTGCACAAATACGGCTTAAAATCTTGTTTCATACCGACGAACGTTTCCCACGCATAGAAATTTGGAGTGTTCCCACCAAGAATGAGGAAGGTCGTTTCAAGTCATCAAGATGTCAACTCGTTTAGTTATGGTTTTGTTTCTTCCAGTTTATTTTATTAAGGAAGTCGTCTCCTTGATAGCACAACCGCTTGAAGCGGTGAATAAGAATACGTAACTAAGAACGACTAAGTTGATACTACTACTACTACTACTACTACTACTACTACTAAAGGCTGTTCACGGTAAAGTGAGCACTTTTGAAACCAACCGTTGAAAAAAGTCACTGCCAGTGACTCGGGCTCCGGCTCCCGTGGCGGACGGTTGTGTGCGCCGGGAACCTGGGCGGCTCAGTTGAAGATGGCAGTAGCACATCGGCGGAAGGCAGCCCAACGATCAAAGCGGGTGGGGGGGGGGGGGGTCCAGAAGTGCTGAAACATGCGAAGTTGGTGAACCTCCTTTCTGCTGGATTCTGCGGGCTGTCGACTGCGAATGTGTGGGGAATGGAATTGAAGAGCATTGGACCTCGTTCGCGCCCCGATGTCAGCCACGCCTGGGCCAGCTGAAGTCCCCAAGCTGGTTAACTCCTGCAAGTCCAAGCAGGATAATTTTGAAGGATGGAGGGATGGTTACCAGAAGCAAGTCTCCTCGACTTCCTCTAGCTGCAGCTTGCGCCTGGGCCAGCGGGTTCGCCATCCAAGCAGATTAATCCCTGCAAGTCCCCCCAGGCAGGAGTTGGGGACGATTGACTCGTCTTCAACCCATGGCGGAGTTCCTGGCGTCGCTGCGGACGAGAGAAGATGGCATCGGTGCCATGACTGAGCTGCTAGGATTTTTGACGCGCTCGGCTGGAAGCTGCCTTCGGTCACTGCGGTCGATATTGCAGTGCCAGGTAATCTGCGCAGGAATATGGATGGCAGTCTCAACTCAAGGGCACATGTGCCTCTAATATGCTGGCCCACAAGCCTCGTCACATCTCTACTAGTTCTTCGTTACCTACTAAATCAGCGTGGATTCCATACCTGCTATCTCCTGTAGTATAATGCTTCATAAGTTTTGAACTCTTTCCTGTCGAGAGGTGTTTTATCGTGCCTATGCGGGTTTTACCCCCCCCCCCCCCTTCTTAACTATAGTACAGCTACAGGTACACTTAGGGAGGTAGTCATGGCCTTAAACTGCGGGCCATGGCTACCCAATCCCTCACTGCTACGATGCCCTCCTCCTTAGCATGCAATTCTCTCTCCTTTAGGTGTAAGGAGTTCGCCCTGAGACGCAATTAGAAACCGACCCTACCTTCGATCGTACATTTAATACTTAGTAATAGGTGGATTAGAAAAAAAAACTATCACTGCCACTTCCTGCACATGTTTGAACGGGTGCAATGCCAGGCGTGCGCAGTAAGGTTGGTAACGATGGAAGGAAAGTAGTTAGTCCCTTACTTTAAGGTTGAATTAAAAGGGTTAGACAATCATTACTGAATACCGAAATAATTTTTAACTTTGCTTGTTTGTTTTTTTAATTTCTATAACTGTATAAATTAGCAAATTTTAAAATATTTATTTTACCAATAATTCCATTGTTTCACTTGACAAACGCATGAATAAAGTGATCAGATCCACGGCAATACTAATTTTACATATGGTGGGAAAAAATACAGTGTGCATTCGAAAGTGCTCAGTTTAGCGTGAACAGTGTTTGCCACTTGTGATACCACAGTCAATAAGTTCGTGGACTCACTGGTGCCTAGAGTGTATAGTTAGCCACGCATCACTGCTGCCACCAACTTACTGACTGTCCTTCGTAAATAATGGCTCGGCTATAGTCACTGAGTGTGAAACGTTTATAATGCAAAAATACAATTTAAAAAATTTATTTCCTAGACAGTGGTCGAAGTTTGTGTTTTATGTGCTAACACTAGCGTTTCAAAATTGATCTTTCGACAGAGGGTAGTTCTTGATTGTTCCTTTGGAATTCGTGGTAGCAGCCGTATACGACTTGTAGCAGTGTAGATTTACAAATATTAGTTAATTTCGCTATCGCATAATAATATTTGTGAGCTGAAAAGAAATCACACGTTTTTTTTTTCCTGAAATGTCCGGAGTGCAAGATACAACTATTTTAATTCGTGTTTTTCTACCTTACAGAAAAAAATCTAACGTTGTGATAACAGTATTATTGTTACTACTACAGACCACTAGTGGCCCCTACTTGCATATCAGAGACAGTTTGTTGGGTCAGGTGTGGATAACACATGAAACACGACTTGTTCCAACATGACATGATATCATTTAAAACAGCAACTTCATGCATCAAAAACAAATGTGTTGCTGTGTGCCAAACGTCGAGATTCACTGTGGGAACCTTATGAATTAATTTCTCTAAAACGGCGGCATTATTTCTCGAAAACGGCGGCATTAAGCTTAATAACACAAGAACGATTTTTTTTTCCGCCGATGTATGGACGGTAACTTACAATTCCACAGCAAACAGCAAACAAAGCGATTCAGTTACATTTTTATTTGCACAAATGTGCTGCTAACGCCTCACTTTTCATGGATGGGGGTTGATATTGGAGCCCATATCTTTGTGCTTTGTACTTCGTCGTTTAATAATGCAGTGCCCAGAAGCTCAGATATTTATCGTTCATTCTGGCTATGCTACTAGTAAAAAAAAAAACATCTTCGGCTACACTTTCAGGGGCGGTTTTTCACCCATTTGGATTAGACTTAGGTTATATGTCGTGTATATATTTTAGATCTATTTTTGATGAGAAATCACTTGCCGAAGTTTGTCGTTACAGTTTAGTTACATCCGGTATATAAGTGGACTGAAGTGGAGAGATTTGGGTGGCTGTTAACACCGTGGTCTTGAGAGCCGATTAGGGTGAAGCAAGGTAGATATGGAGCAGTGACGGAATGCAGGGGCGGGAGAAACGGGAGATGACCGAGTTAAACCCACCCACCAGTGGCATCATCCGGCACGATTCCGAAATGCGAAAATCAGGGAGCGACCCCGCCGGGAATCGAGTCCGGTTCGTCTTGATGGGAGGCGAGAAGAAGAAAGACAAGATCTAAAACGGATGAAAGAAGAACGGAAGGAACTGCGGAGAAGAAAATCTAAATGAGGGAAAGATGTAATTTGTGATAATATGTTGGTCGATGTTTTTGTATGTGTCTGTGTAAAAAAAAGGATGCCCGTCGGAGCGGAGCTCCATTCCCTTGTCCACCGGGAAACGAAGGCCTGGGTGTCCAGAGGGGGTACTTCGATGTCCTGGACGTTGCTTAGGTTGGAGCAGAACGGTGGGTGAGGGGGAAAATAAAAATAACGAAATATAATAGTACAGATAGGGAGGGGGGTGGGGGCCATCGGGTTTGTGGGAGGGGCCATTCGACCGTTGGGTGCCATAGCGAACCGGCCGAACGACTAGTTAGCTGTGTGTGGACCCGACGGCGTCTGGTCGCGCGGGCATTTTAGTATACTCGTCGGGGAGCTGTCTCGGTCGGGGCAGTTCACCACCTTCCTAGGAAGTGTGAATGATGTTTTTGAATAGAAATATAATTTGTAGCTTAAATTACGGGCGCCCAGACGAACAGCCGCCCTCCCACAAAAAAAAAAAAAGAATTTATATAACTAATATACTGTTTGTTAAATTGTAGTAGTCATGGTAGAATTGAACACCCTGGATGACTGTACTGCTAAGTAGGGTTAATGAAATAAATTTTTAAAAAATCTAGCTATTACACCACCGTGGCCCCAAGATATAGGGGAAGGTTGCCGATTTCGTAACTCTTCCTAATTCGTACCACCTTTGTTTTTCACGAAAAGTGATGTAACACGTATATTTTTAATAGTATGGTAATTATGAGTGATTTATGAAATTAAGTTTGGACTTAACGAGATTTTAACATGTTTGATCTATTTTCCATACATTCATCTTAATAAGCATTAATTATTTATTTATTTTGCCAGTTGTGTTGTATGTAAATTAAGTTTGTTACTGGTATTGCTATCAAGGTGTTGTTTACATACCAGAGAGGCATGTTCTACTGTGTTTAGTATGAGAAATAATTTGATTTACTCTTAGAAAATGAAGGCTGTTAACTTTTTTTATGTAATATCAGGCGACTCTAGCTAGCCAATAAAGATTTAAATTTAAAGTAATAATATTGCAAATTTTAATTTATTCTAGAAAGTTCTGTTTGTAGCTTAACAAATGGAAAAGTAGAAGTTGTTGAATTTCCACTAGGACTGAGTCAAGTCATAGACGACTGCTTCGTTAGTATTATATTAATATGTTAGTTTAAACACGAGTTCGCAACGAATATACAACGCTGTAATGAAGCAAGAAGACGGGTACGGTAATATCAAGAGCAGAAGAGGCATTGGTCGAACTACTCCGTGATTAATGACGCTATTTGGAACTCGCCGCCCGCATATGTGGAATGTTAACGTGTGCAAGGACTATAGAGGGAAGTGCGGAAACATAAGAGTACTTGCTACAGCTGCGGATATTTATCCGAGTTCGACTTCGAGGAGCAGTCTTCACTACCGCCGACTTTTGACTGATACCAGATAAATCTAAGGAGATTTCTAACAGCGTGCAGCTCTTGTCATCAACGAATCACTATGCAAGTAAAATGAGAGAATTAATGTTCAATGTCTAGCTGGTGTCGGTCTACACATTTACTTTAAAATAATAATTTCATCTGTCACTTGTTTGTTCAATATTTTTTGAGTTATGGTTGTTACTGTTCTGAACCTTCAAAACTTAACAGAATTCGTGATATCATATTCAACTTATTCTTCATTAAACTTATGCTTAAACTGAATTAACGCTGTTGTGCTTTTGTACATTGAGAGTAGTTAGGAGTTTCAATGTCTAGTGTAGTGTCATATGTGGTTTTCCAGATTTACATTAATTGGTGTTAATCACCTCTATTAGTGAGTAGAGAATATTGAATGTGTTAGGTATATTACGAGGTAGACGATTCAACTCATAATCCTGTAGGAGCTAGCCGAGGCAGACGAAAATTTAATTTCACACATTTTATAGTTGTGTGGTACTATATACGTGTGTGCTAAAGTGAATACTACTGCAATATTGAGGCTATAAATTGAACCTCTTGTGGTTCTCGGCCATTGCAAATAATAACGTGATTGTGGAACCACGCCTCGCATTGTTATTGGAGAGTTTTTTATTTGTACCTCTAGATGTAGTTTCAGAACTGGAGTTGTAAGCCTGTATGAAACAGGTAAGTAAGTTATTGTTGTGTAAGAGTACTTATTATTGAAAAGAAAATACTTTTTCGTAATCTGTACTCGTTAAAAGTTGGCAATATACACTTTTATGTTATGTTTCATTGGTTTGTTTTGTTTGTTAACAAGTTGCCTAAGTCATACCAACTCGTAGTTTCGCAAATCGTACCGGTACGATTTAGGATACTACTTCAAGGCAAGTTGCAATGGAACCAGTATATTGCTGATTATATGCGTGGACGCTTTAAACAATAGAAATAAAATGATGCATATTTTAATGTAGTGGTCTCAATTTATTAAAAACTGTCCTATATGTCCGTATTAAATTTATGTGCTGTTTACGTAATATTTTATTAATGGGCGTACGTCAACAGCCTATTGAATTGGGTTTCTGGTGAACATGTCTTACATATGCCAAGTTCCATACTTACCATAAGCTTATTTATAAGTAATCACTAAATAAAATTTACTGAGTAACATGTTCGTTGTGCGTTACAGAATGACGAAAAGAAAATACGAAGTTTGAACAGAAAGGAAGATAGCAATGGCTCTTGCGGCTATAGGAATGGGGACATGGGATTTAATTAATTTTGTAGGCATTACAATATTTAAAACTAACATTAAAAAGGCACTTAGACAGCAAATAGTAGCTAACGATTAAGTAAATGCCATAGGCCATAAAACTACCCTCCCAACTGTAGGCGAACAGCTCATTGATCATATTCTAAGATTAGAAGAGCTGTTGTTTGGAATAACGTATCAAGACGATTAGCGAAGCAGATGATAAATCCACGGAAGTTCTGCGTTTACAAAGAAACATTTAAAAAGAACGACAGTACCAGACGTCAATGCAACTTCTACCCGCGTAGGCATGAAATCAAGCCCCGTACGCATTTTGTGTGCCATGTAAATGAAATATAGGCCTACATGTTTTTTTTTTATTTCGAGAGTAATACATACTGGGTAATATATACATGAAACATCGTTATAGTTTTAAACATGGATACAACTTAGTATTAGAGTATTTTTGTTGTAGCGGTACGATTTACGACACTGGTGGTACAATTTCGGATACTGGTTTCCTAAATCATACTGATTACACCCACAAAAAAAATTATGTCTCATTATTTCCGCTAACTAGGCATATTTATGTAAATAGGTATACACAAATGTATGATGTTTTGTACTAAATAAATATTCGAGTAGTACATTGAAGACCCAATTAAATGCAATACTAAAATTACTGGTACGATTGAGGAAACCTTCCCCATCATGTGTAATATAATGTTATATATATATATAACATTATATATACACACAGACATATACATACACAAATATCCCAGTAAAGGGTTTTTGAAGTGGAGCTGACATATCTTTGCATGAAGACAAATTTTTGTAATTTTACCAAATTTTCTTGTAAGCCTGTTGTATTTGTACACTTACAAGGGCAACAGCTGTATAAAGTGCTGGCAAAAATACTGATATTCAGTAAACTGCTGATACCATCAGTAGTAGAAAAAATGGGCAGTTGGGCACAAGGGCGTGGAGCGTACGATTGTAGGATTGGGGAGCCGCCATATTGTTACGTCAGCCGCCAGCCATCTTGGATGTCATTGACCTATCACCCCTGACCCGTGTGACCTTTGAGCTTGACCTTGATCCCGAGGACCTTTGATCCGAAAACCACTAGAAAAACATTTAAAAATTCCAAAAAATTCTAAAAAAAATTCTAAAAATATTCCAAAAAATTTATTATTAAACATTATTAAACAATTATTTTAAAGATTATTGAAAGTATTATCAGAAATGATCCATTTTTTTTTTTTCAGAAATGCTGACAGGGATCAGTGACCCAGGGGTGAGAAGAGCAGTACCTATGACATTTGAACTTTAACCTTGAAAATTAAAAAATAAAAAAAAATAAAAAGTATTACAAAAAATTACAAAATCGATTAAAAATTATATTTAAAAAATTCTTATTGAAAAATTTCATTAAAATCGTTTGAAAATTAAAAAATCCTTTAAAAATTAATTCTTATAGCATGGTATTTTAAAAATTAAATAAATTGGGAATAATTTTGTATTTATACATTGATACATAATTATGTATAGTCCTATTATATATATATAATATATAATAGGACCTGCGTGTTTTCTTCCAGGGAGAATGAGTATTTGGGTTTCTTCAGAGTACTCCCATACCACGAAGATGAATTTTGAATATGAAGGGTGAAGGGCTGCCTTTTGACGTCGACGAGCATGGAGCCGCGACCTGCATCATCGCTACCTGGTTGCCGTCAGTGCCGAGACTGCGATCGAGTTTTCGCCTATGGTCAAAATGCTCGCCGGCATGAGAGAACGACCTGTACGAAGAGTCCTTTTTCACGCGCTGAAGCATTACGACATTAGTCTCATGCGGTTTGTGCAAGGTGATACAATGAAGGAACATACTGAGATCTGCAAGGGTTTGTCTACTGCGGGCCAGATGGTGACTTCGTCAATACCTCCTTCTACATCGATAGGTACTGTTTCCGCAGACGACTATGACAAGACAGTTAATGCTAAAGACGGAATGCGTGCAGCACAATCGGTTTGTGCAGAACGAACACTTGCAAGATGTTCGCGTCAAGTCGACAAACTTCAAAATAAACGAGCATCAGCTCTAAATACTGATGAAAATACAACTGCTGCTACAAAGAAAAGTAAACTTGATATTGGGGATGAAGCAAGTGAAGACGATCATGAGCACAGCATTGATGATGACTATGACGATAGTGATAGTGTTGAAGACGGTGATGATTCTCTTGACGTTCCCACATATTTCACCAACGAGTTTCCTTCTACAAGTGGTGTGAAGAAGGTAAAGGATGTCGAGAACACCGGCTACATGTTTACCGAAGATCCGAATGAACTTGTTGATAGACTCAAGATGACAGTAGCGGAGAGGCACTCGGAATCTTACACAGCAAATTCGCAATGCCCAATGGAACAAAGCAGGTGCGTTTATAGCTTATATAAGATTTTGGATTGGAACTATTATCCTTGTATACCTCCGCGGACAATCTGTACTGACTGGCTCCTACAGACTGCCTCCTCCTCCTCCTCCTCCTCATCCTCCTACTACTCCTCCTCAGTACCTAGAGACTAACTCATGCACGTGATGTCTCAGTGCTAGTACGTGATTGGCCAGCTACAATCACGTGACAACTCGGGGGTTGACTGGTTGGTGATTTCCTAGTTGGTGATTGGCTGGTTGGTTTTCGCAATATGATTGGTTCAACGCCAATATGACGTCATGGACTTGCTTACTCGTATATAAGCAGTAGAGAGATAAGCTGAGAGTCTTAGTTTGACAACGGCTGTCGTGAAAGGTGGATCGTCTCGGCTAGCCTATACGCCAGGTCATCCATGGCTAGTTACGTTAAAGTTGAGTGGATATTGCCCACCAATGGTTTCTCACCACCGACTTCTTCAACTGCAATGACTACGTCCCTAGCAGCATCTACTTCCACCAGTGTAGTATCATCGACGTCTTCAGGCATGACGTCGACAGTGCCATCGACTTCTATGAGCGGGCTACCTACGGCAGCTCCATTGGCATCGGCAGCTGTCCCATCGGCCTCTGTTCCAGCAGCATCTGTATGGTCAACCACATCTGCTGGACCATTCCCACATTACAAATGTCGCTTCTTTGAAAATACCTTCAGCAGCAGCAGTAATGCTCGGCGACATGACCGCTCTAATTGTACTAAAAATCACTGTTGCATGTCATATTTGTGTGACAGGTGCGGTAAGCAGATCAGTCGTAGAGACAGTTTTTTTTTTTTTGGGTGTTAGCGACAGTAATAATTTAATTGAATAAAGAAATGCATGTGAAAAAAGGGGGTTTATTTAATGTTTTCCTACTTTGTCGGAATGTAGTTAAAATTTAAAAAATGTAGAGAAATAAAATAAATTTTATTTAAAATTATTGAACTGTATGCACAATTATATAATTAATTTTAAAAAGTTTTTTAAAATTAAATCGCTTTAAATTTTAGTTCAAAATATATATTTAATAAATTATGCATGTAATGAAAGTCTCGCATTATGCATGTAGGTATACTGCTAATTGGAAACATCTGTTTTAAATAGGGTGGAAATTTTCAAGTATTTCAATACCTATAAATATAAAGGCCGACAGTTTGTTTGGCATCCAGAATGCTTACTTTTACGAATTTACTCTCGAGACTTTATTTTCCAGGTCATTAAAGGTCACGGAGTCAAGGTCATGGCAAGATGGATGATGCCTACCAAGATGGTAGTCGCCTACCAAGATGGAGGTCTCCAGTAATGTATAAACAAATGACGAACGAAAAAACAAACGTGGTGGCCTCCAGTAACATATACACAAAGATGGCGGCTTCCAGTAACATATAAACCCAAATGGCTGCCTCCAGTAGCATGTAAACAAATGGCGAACGAAAAAAATATGATGGTGGAATGAGTATAGGTGAGGGGAGTAGAGGCGAGGGAGTCATTCGTCTGCTGAATTCGAACAGGGGTGAGTAATTGGTGATGAGGAGGGGGGGGGGAGACTTCAGGAAATGTAAGTTTTTAATTAAATTTTTAATTAAATATTTTTTAAGGGGCAAAGGGAAATTCCGAGGGAAAATTTTTTTTAATGGCCGCCGGGGTTAAAGACTTTTTAATGAAGGAACATTTCAAATCGAACTTTATAAGTATAAATTTTTTATCGTTTTTAAAGGATTTTTATTTAAATCTGTTTATTTAAATTTTTAGTAACAAATTTTTTAATGATTTTCAATCGATTTTTTAATTTTTTGTGATTCATTTTTTTATTTTTTGGATTTGGCCGAAGTAGGGCGAGGGGTAGAGCACGTCGAGGGGGTATGCGTGAGGGGCGAAGTACTGTGGCAGAGGGAAGCTCGGGAAGGTAGCGGCACCGCCCCCGGGCTGGCAGCCGCCACCGACGACGGCCTTGCCGCCCCCGGTCTTAGGTTTCCTGCGCGGCCGGTACTTGTAGTCGGGATGTTCCTTCATGTGCATTGCCCTCAGCCGCTTGGCCTCGTCGATGAAGGACCGCTTCTCCGACTCGGACAAGCGCTTCCACTCGGCGTCCAGCCTCTTGGTGATCTCCGAGTTGTGCATCTTGGGGTTGTCGAGCGCTATCTTGCGACGCTGGATACGCGACCACATCATGAAGGCGTACATCGGCCGCTTGATGTGCTGCTTTATCATCTGTTGTTGTTGTTGTTGTTGTTGTTGTTGTTGTTGTTGTTGTTGCTGGTGTTGCAGGGCGTGTGAGCTGATGCCGAGGCTCTCTGCACTGCCGAAGTGTACAGTCGGCTCAACTCCGAAGCTGAAGGCGCTTTTTAAGGTTTTTTTTAGTCGTTTTGGGGTCAAAGGTCCTCTGGGGCCAAGGTCAAGGTCAAAGGTCACACGGGTCAGGAGTGAAAGGACAATGACATCCAAGATGGCGGTTGGGTGACGTAACAAGATGACGGCTCCCCAATCCTATAATCCTATGCCCCACGCCCTTGTGCCCAACTGCCAATTTCCCTACTACTGCCATCTCGGAAGTTCAAGTTAAGGTAAAACCATACGTGGTTACCCTGTCGTCACATTGTTAGCCTAGTACATCGCACATCTGCCTTCTTCTTCTGTTATGTTCATGTTTTAATATTATAATTATTACCTGCCACTACCGTGTCCTCAATATTCACATCCGCAGTACCCACATTCATATCAGTAAAATGTATGTGAAGCGATGCTTCCTTACTCGACACGGTATATATATATACATACATATATAAGAAAGGCCATTAAATTTAATAATATTTTGATGTAAATAAAAATTTTGGCGTGACATCGAAGTGTTAATTAGCATAGCTATTTATGAGTGATTCGTTTCATAAATAAGATTGAAGTTCTAGCATATAAATGGCAAATTATAACTGTATACATATGTACATAATATTGGAAACGAAATAAATGTTACATTAACTGTATAACTGAATTCCTCTTCTAAAGGGAACTGTGCGCATGCTCGTTGGGTGTATCAGTCAGCGAGGATGGTTGGGCCCATCACAACCTACGCACTTCTATATGCTGTTCACAGTTAAGTGAGCACTTTTAAAGCCCTAGTTCCTTTTTCACTTTCAGCCATATTATTATTTTCCTTTAACCACCTTTTTAAATATATATTGTCATGTAAGTAACAAGTAAAGTGCGCATATTCCACCGCACTCGACAGGTAAAGTCTATGGCTAAATAAAGTATATTTATTGACTATTATTCCAAATGAGAGGTGTTTCAAAAGTACTCACTTTACCGTTAATATAATATATTGAAGGTGACTGGCGACGCACAGAGAGTGCGTGGGTACGACGTCACCTCCTGCGTCATCGGCCTGTCTTTATCACACAACTTCCTCCGCCAGTGTTGGAGACTGAGAGTCGTATTTTTGAACCCTGTTGTCCTGGGATTCCTCACGGCGTTTCGGGAGGACTGTTTTGATATCTCAGTTCCTTGGCTCTGTCTACTTAAGATTGAGAGAAATTTTGTTTCCACGTATGCACTGTCTTGGTGCATACCACATCAGCTTGTTCTGGGTTCTGAGTGTTAGCTGCAACCTGAATTTGATGGTTTCGTCTCAATCGATATCTAAATAGTGAGCCCTATTTTAAGTGTTAAGGCATAGTACATCATATACTCTATTGTACGGATTCGTACTAATTCCATGTTTCATATATCTAATCTCATTGAATGGGCTAAGTGTCGTAGGTAACGAGATGTCATAAGGAGGAATGTGAATTACAGTAATGTTTAATTATGTAATTTTAGAGATAAAATTTCTATGATACATAATATATCCGGGTTGGTGGAGGAGGAGGAGGAGGTTGAGGAAGGGGGGTATATTTAGTACGAAAATATGGATACTTAAAAGGGGAGAAATTATAATGTATTCTAATGTTGTGCATCGTCTCTTAGCATATGAAGGTTTGCATATGCAGATAGTGAAATGTTATTTAAAATTATAATTTAGAGCAAAGTGGAGTAGCAGCACTAATGTTTCAGAAAGTTTTATTCTTCCAGCTACCACCAAGACGATGAGAAAGACATGTCACATAATACGTTTATATAACATAAACTTTAAATATATATGTAATTTTAAATATAATACAAATTATTGGCTGAGAAATATTAAAGTTAAAATGAGCATAATTGATATATGCGGGAGGAGCTGATTAATTCGATCTAGACGTCCAAAGACCTAGCATTATAAATAACAAAGTTAAGAATTAAGTGAAGAAACCAATATAAAAACAGTATTAAAAATGAAATATATAGTTTTTTGTATGCTGTATAGTTGAATATTCCTCTCGTAAATATTAATTTAATATAACGCTTCATATGAATATGAATAACTCATTCCAATATGGTCCTTATGTTGTGATGCATAAGGATGACTTCATATTTTTACTTATATCTCAAAAACTAACCTTCTTATGTCAAAATGTTTGAAAATTGTACCCCTCCCCCAATAATTTTCTCTCCATATAACTCCTCCATACAAAAAAAAATCCTATATAATAAGTAGACGATCTCTGTCTGTCTGTCCGTCTTTAATACCTCTAAGTTCCTTGAAACTCAACAGAAGTTCTTCAAAGTTTTGTATTAATGCATAGAGAATATTGCATAGAGATATGGAGGTAATTAAATATTTTTGTTTACTTTAAATGTTTCGCTTCAATGTTGAGTAAATTAAGTGGGGCCACAGTGGCTCAGTGGATAGAGCGATTCCAAATGGGGCCTTAGTGGCTTAGTAGATAGAGAGATTCCAAGTGGGGCCACAGCGGTTTAGTGGATAGAACTATATCAAGTGGGGCCTTAGTGGCTCAGTGGATAGAACTTTGTTAAGTAGAGCCGCAGTGGCCAAGTGGATAGAGAAATATTAAATAGGACCGCAGTCGTTTCAATGTTGAGTTAATTTCACATCATTTCGTTATTACCTACATATATCTATGCAATATTTTTTTTCAGTCTTTGTATGATAACCAAATTTTTTTACATGGTAACTATTCTAGCCCCGTGACAATGGGTCCCCTAATATTCTCTGTGTTTCAATACTAAAAAATATTTTTCATTGGATTTTGACCTTTATGTCAGAAGTACAATAAGGTCGAGTTTCTTCTTTTACTAGTATTTTGTAAACCATACATATCATGTCAAAATGTGTGTAAAAAGTTTTAGACTTAAATTTTGGCTTATATGTTGGTTGGTGTAGCATCATTGGTCGAGATGAGGACCGCTACGTTCTCTCGTGGTCGCTCGTCGTCATGTTGGTCTTGAAGTTACAAGCGAGTTTGCATTGCCGTGGTTTCTCCCACGTGGCATATCTCAGCCTTAAAAAATTCTTACGCCATATTCCCCTACAGTTAGTACTAGTGAGAGTAGTATGTTCACCTATGAGAACTGAGAATACTATGTATGATCTTTAAGGTTAAGCAAATACATTACACAGCATATCTTTGCCTATCAAATATAACATGGGGTCATACAAAGGTGAATAGTCAACAAATCTAATATATTTTAATGAGCCTTCAAAATACACGACAGATGATTGTGTTACACAATAATTATACTTGCATCTACAAGTATCTAAAATGTTAAATTATATGTATATATAACATGTGTTTACATCGTACTGATATTTTGTAATGGATGACCCCCTTAACCATAACTATGACATATCTCCAAAATGACATGTGCACTCTAGAGGCAAAGTCTGGAAACAATATCCAATTGAACCTATGAAAAAATTAATAATATAATTCCAGAATACAACGAAATCAAAGATGATGGACGGTAAGAAGAAATGATAGAGCATAAGGCGGAACAAAAGTGACTAAGAAAAAATAAATCCAATATGGTGGATTATAAATAGGAATAACAGGGAATGAGGTTGAACGAATGTGATTAAGAAAATCTAAATCGAAGGTGACTGCCAGAAGCAAGATGACGATCGGCACCCAAGCTTGCAGCCCCTGGGATCCAAGATGACTGGTGTTTTACTAGAAAATGCTGGTAGATGTTGCTCAATGCAGCTGGCGCTTGCTCAATTTCAGCAGCATCCAGCCGCAATGAGTAAATGTCACTCTTGGCAATATTGGGGCGTGAAAAAAATTTTTGCAGGAAATTATGCAGATTTAGAGGTAAATTCGTAAAGACGGCGGCCGTGACGTCATCCAAGATAGCGGTCGTCCGCAGCTCACATCCCGTGTTCCCGGATACACATTTTGTAACTACTGCTAGCGCAGTGATTTTTGTGCGAAACAAAAGATCTCGTCTAGATATGTCGATTTAAAGCCAAGTACCCGTTTTGTTACTTCCATTTCATTCTCATATCCAAAAGATAATTTTACCCGCAAACTCATACGTGTTCTCGTAAAATTCACGGCCGTCACCTCAACATAACCACCACACCCCGATTATATTTCTTGTATTTCTGGAGAGTTTACTGCCACAATAGCGTAGTTTAAGGAAATAAAAAAGAACTAGCGTGGATTTCAAACAAGTAACTGTGGGAACACGCTACCAACGGAAAGCTGCCGTGCGGATGCCCGAAGAAGGACCGAGTCGCTTATGTCTATTTGTAAGAGAAAGGGAAAAAAGCGAGGGGTGAAGGGGGCAGAATGCACAGTCCTCGACACGCATCAAAAAAGTCAAAGGAGGACGCGCAGCGCTCGGGCGTTCGGGAGAAGGGACGGGGGGAAATAATCGCGGGTCAGAGCGTTAATCACGGAGCGGACAGTGGCGACCTGTCAGGTCAGGCCAGGGAGGGTCAGAGATTAAGTGGGGGTCAATGGGCTGGCTGCGGTCTCCTCCGCGCGCCCGACAAAACATTTTATTGGCCGCGGCGTGTGAAAAGTCAGCGGAGGGCGACCCCTGGCCACGTGAGACAGTACCGGGGGCAGCTGCCCTATGGCCTCCGCGGGCCACCGCCTCCGGGGGCGGCCCGCGAGTGATTTATGCCGCCCGCTGGGCCAGCTGCGGCGTCCCCACCCGACGCAGAGTTCTCGACGATACAGAATAGAACACATTAAAATGGCGCCGGTACCCAGCTGAAGGTCATATCTGATCTTAGTTACTTGAATTAAAAATATATTTGGAAAATAGTCGAAACGTAAATTTTGTCGCGTTATAATTATATAAAAAAAAAAAAAATTAAATTTTAAAATTCCAGAGGTTTAAAATTACATTTTGTTATAATTAAAGAGAAAAGTTACGTTACAATTGAAACATTTCAAAAGTTAAAATTCCTCTGCCTCCACACTTGAACCCTCACACCGCCATCCTCTCCGGAGACAGAGGTTGTTGTCGTTTTCGTGAGGTGTCCGTCGTGTGTTTGATGTTTGTGTCTGTGTTGTTATGGCGTCCGTGTAATGTTGTTTGTGTAGGGTGCTGTACAGTGTACGTGTTGTTACTTTAGTTTATTTGTTTTGGTTTGTATCTGTAATATTAATTTCTTCGTGAGTCGGACGACATCAATAGATGAGATTATGTTATGCTATATATTAAGTAGACGATCTGTGTCTGTCTGTCCGTCTGTCCGTCCGTCTTTAATATCTCTAAGTCCCTTGAAACTCAACAGAAGTTCTTCAAATTTTGCAGAGCGAACCCTCGGGGTAAAATACAGGTCAAGTTTGAATTTCAGCAATATCAGGTTACGCAATCATTACCTTTTACCCTAAAAACTCATTTCTTAATTACTTTTTCCTTATGAAAAGTTTTGTATTAATGCGTGGAGTATATTGCATAGAGATATGAAGGTATTGGGATATCATTTTTGTTTACTTTAAATGTCTCGCTTCAATATTGAGTTAATTAAGTAGGGCCACAGTGGCTCAGTGGATAGAGCAATTCCAAGTGGGGCCGCAGTGGCTCTGTGGATAGAGTGATTTCAAGTGGGGCCTTAGTGGCTCAGTGTATATATATATATATATATATATATATATATATATATATATATATATATATATATAATGGGGCCGCAGTGGCTTAGTGGATAGAACTATATCAAGTGGGGCCGCAGTGGCTAAGTAGTGTAACAGTCAGTGCTACTACTCTGAACTGTTAAAATAAATATGGCACAATCTCCTACAAATCAAATGTGCACAACATAAAACTTTCTAGCATAACAGAATAATATGAAGGAATGTACCAATTATATATATAATTATTACTATTTATTATTTACTTGCCACGGCTATGAGACACTTCCATATAAAGTGCATAAGTCAATATTACATGAAATTATGAAATTAAAATTAAAATCTTCATATTATTTAAATATATGAAAGAATACAACAAGAAAATTATTCTACCACGTAAACATACATAGATAAGAAAAGAACTCCAATTAATTGTCAGGAACACCCTTCGAAAACGCACTACTATTTACCCTTCCCAAAAGATTCATGAATAATATGGTGTATGATGGACTTATCTGTTGAGAAAAAAGTAGTCCACAGCTAGATCTACGGTTCTCCTCCTGGGTTCTAATCTGGTACCTCACAACTCCCTGTCGACTGCGATTCCATGACGAAATAGGTACTCCGACATCCTTCCTTCATTCACGATCCTGGAGTCGACCCCCGACTCAACCACTGAAGCGGTGACCGTGTTCCCGAAGGTGGAGCTATTCCTCGTGATGTACCTCCTTCAGAAAATAGACGATAATGTCTGATAAGATGTTATTCGGAAAACCAAATGACGAAATTCTCAATCCCTTTGAAAGTTCGTCGTCGACACCTCTGTTACTGACGACTCAATATTTTGCAGTTTCTTTCTTCTTTTGCATACTTCTGTTTCTTAAACGTGACAACATTTAATCATAAAAAGAACACTTCTTAAAATTAAATACCAATATTGTATTTACTTCAGTAAAAACTCATTAAATCGGAACCTCTTTTACTTATTTTAATTCCATAAACCAATACTTTTTAGAACAACCTTCAAACGTTCCAAAAATTACATAAAAAAACAGTTTGCAAAACAAACCATTATCATAGTTTAATACAGGGTTAAATATCACAAATTTACAACTAAGGGATCTCTTTAACATTTATACAACTATTTTTTTCCCCTTTTGAACGAAATAAAGCTTCACATAATTGTACCACTTGTGATATTCAAATTATTTTCTAACACCATTAATCAAATTAGGAGGAAAAACCAGGTGTTACAGTGTGTATGTATATATAT
Organism: Dryococelus australis; assembly: GCA_029891345.1. Classification (NCBI taxonomy): domain Eukaryota; kingdom Metazoa; phylum Arthropoda; class Insecta; order Phasmatodea; family Phasmatidae; genus Dryococelus; species Dryococelus australis. The sequence continues at coordinate 166,472,007 of CM056993.1, forward strand.
ATATATATATATATATATATATATATATATATATATATATATATATATATATATATATATATATATATATATATATATATATCCAGTGGGGCCTTAGTGGCTGAGTGGATAGAGCGATTTCAAGTGCGGCCTTAGTGGCTCAGTGGATATAATGGTTCCAAGTGAGGCCACAGTGGCTCAGTGGATATAACGGTTCCAAGTGAGGCCGCAGTGGCTCAGTGGATAGAACAATGTTAAGTGGGGCCGCATTGGCCAAGTGGATAGATATCTATCAAATGAGGCTTTAGTAGCTCATTGGATAGTGAGATTCCAAGTGGGACCTTAGTGGCTCAGTGGATAGAACCATGTTAAGTGGGGCCGCAGTGGCCAAGTGGATAGAGAAATATTAAATGCGATCACAGTCGCTCCAATGTTGAGTTAATTTCACATCATTTCATTATTACCTACAGATATGTATGCAATATATTTTTCAGTCTTTGTATGGTAACCAAATTTTTTAATATGGTAACTGTTCTAGCCCCGTGATAATACAAAGGAAAAAAAAAGGCCACAGGCTGGGTGTTCTAGTTGTTTATAATGATACGTGATGTATTGTTAGTGAGGGCTCAAGAGGAACATTTATTAATTTAGTTTCGAAAATTATACTAATAACAGTTATTATTCAGGCTCCATCTACTATCTAGATTGGTAGGTATTACTTTAATTAGTAATTACATTTCAATAAGGAAAGTAATCCTAGAAACCACTCCCAACTGAACATTACTAGAGGAATAGATAGGTTAACAATTTTGAAGGAGTACTACGATGGGCTTGAAAATTTTGGAAATCCCTAATCCAGTAACCCAGATCCGGGAAGGCGGTGATTTACCTGGGCGATTGTGTAATTATTAAAATGTTTATTTGGTTATTTGAATTTTGGGCCAAAACGCTTAAGTTTTTATACTAGTTCTATTAAGGCTAAATAAAGCATCTCCATTTCTCTCATAAAGAGAAAGGTGAGACACATCACTTCCCCAGGGTCCTGCCATGACTTTGTGGTAGATATCCGGATCCCGGCCGTCTCACCACTCCATCATGGCAGTTGCCAGGAGCCAGGGACAGGTTATTCCCGCCACCGCCCCCGCCCCCGCCCCCCTCACCCAACCCTCCAACATACCTATACATATGTGAAACGGCCACTTGTTCCGCGAACTCCAGCCCCGCACACGCTAGCGAAATGGCGTCGCTTTGCGAGCAACACGCCGCTCGCCAGTCAAGAACCCTCGTAACTTACTTGTCAGCCGGCCTGCCGGCCAATAGGGGACCTTCTGCAGCACGCAGTGGGCAATCAGACACGACCCTGTCCCAGAGCCTCGCACAGCCATATCAAAGGAACCGCCATGCCATTACATCTGTGTGATTTCTGTCCGCAGTGCACTTGTGGACGATCTGCCGCATGATCGAAGTCTCCCTGAACTGATACCCGACAAGTAGTTTCAATCTTCAGTTCACTTGTGAACGTAGCTGCCGCGTGACTGGAACAAGCCAGAACAAAAGCCCACCCGACTGATTTAATTATTTTCTATAGTGTTTTCCTTTTCCTCAGGAGCTGCTCTTAAATATCACTGTTTTCGAAAATTCCCCCTAGCTAAAAAATCAACTGGAAACGAATTTTTGTCGAGAGACTAAAATTGAAATGGCCTAGCCTTTATTCAGAAAGATGAATTGCCTCCACCCATTGAATTTCACACAACAGTTTCACGTATATACTTTAAGGTAGCGCGAGAAGGACATTCAAATGAGAAAAGCTGGACTGAAGTGGCCAACGATTTGTGAATCTTGTAGCGGAGTATTGCGCATTTGTCTCTGTAATTAGCTCACAATGAAAACCCCAGAAAATTGGAAAGTGTTCCATAACCATGTTTGGTCACATGTTTTCTTAAAATCTGTATACCTAAAATTTGGATTAATAGAGTAAATGCCATTTATATCAAATTGACATTTGCTGTTACCCTTCTACTACAAGGTATAATATGTGCATTCAGACAATCTAAGTGCATAAGCTAATTTAGTAATGTTTTCTTGTGTTCGGGTGTTATGAAAATATGTGGAACAAAACTGCTAAGTGAATTATTGCTATAGCTCTTATGCTGTAAGTTTTAGGGAAAGAATGAATATAAATTTTTTTACAAAGTGTTTCGGGATTAGTTTTTGTAATAGGTTTTCTCTCAAATGCAAGATAAGTGTTCCAATCATAAATACTAATTATAGGATTTTTCTTTAAGGTGGCAGTTAAATTCATAGTTTAAGAGAGGTACAAAATATGTCTTAGAAGGTACTTTTAAGAAAACGTAATTCTTTGCAGCTTTTCCTATTATCTTTTTTTCCTTTATGACAGCAAAGTGTGGACTGAATAAATGTAGGAAAGGTCTTAACTAAATTCACAAAAACGTACGCTTCGAAATTCATCTATTTTTGATTATTGTTTCTCCTGTTTCAAATTTATATCTCATTAATAAACAATTCTATATTTTTTTTTTATATATATATTTATGTGTAACATGAGCCACACCTCTCCTTTACAATCAACAAATAAATATCTTTTAAATCGAAAGCTATTTTCTTTCAGTAAGGAGTCTGAGAAACAATAACAGTTACTGTATGAGTTTCGGATCGTAGGCACATGCAAAAATTATGCTGCTGCTTATCAGAAAAGGTGGGAGAGCAAATTTTTCGCGGGAACAGCTATTACTCAGGGAAATTCAATAACAAATGACGCATGCCAAAAAAAATGGTAAGTCTAACTGAACATTTCACAGTAAAGTGCAATGGAGTAGGTGGAAAAGCCAATTAGCCAGAAAATTGAAAAATATATCCCTATAGAAATCACATATAAATTTCATGTACGCCAAAATTCTTAAAATCGAACTACAATTGTGGTGAGACCTGAAATATTAGAGTCGCATAATAAAGATTTTCCAGTATGAGATAGATGAGATAGAAAATCGTGACTGTATATTTATTAATAGGAGTAGCTATCAGTATTCAGGCTCTATATATATATATATATATATATATATATATATATATATATATATATATATATATACATATATATATACATTATATACATTATATACATATACATATTTACGTTATATACATATATATACAACATATTTTTCTCGGGCCTTCCTTTAATTGAATCAGTCCCCGCCATTTTGGATTTTCACTATCAGTAGAAGTGGCGTGATGATTCTATATCAAAGGGGATGCCGCTTTTATTAATCGGATCAACCCTTTGATATCAAATTGATCTGATTAAGGATTGATCCCATCAACAAAAATTAATCCGATTTTAAGTTAATCAAAAAAATCGTTAATCCTTAATCCGATATTTTTTTGGGGTTTTGTGTGAATTGATAAGTGTAAAGTTTTGTGCAAAGGTATGCTAAAGCAATTAATTTATTTTTTCTTAAATATACAACTTACGCCTAGTTACAAGCTGAACGAGGTTTTGAGAGCAAACAGAACCTGCATGTATGTTGGCCTATATTTAATTATAGACTGTGCTGTAAAACTCGGAATTGAACGAAAAGAGATGTGAATACAATTTGCGTGACAAATGGATAAAAATTATGTTTACTATGTATTTACTAATATATAAATTATACTAGTTGAATTAAAAACACTTAATGAAATCGCACAAGCACCTCTCCCAGAACACATCTGGTTTTCTGCGAGCTCAATGAAGCAACGGCTACAGTGTATGACGTGCAGAGACTTATAAGTGCATCCGACATCTGTCTGGCTGGGAGGTCAGTCAATGAATGAGACATGGAGGTTATGACCGAGTTGAAATTATGGCAAAAACTCCGAATTTTCAAACGAACTAATATTTCTGTAGAAAACTCATTTTCTGCCAATTCTGATAACTTAAAGATGGAAGCCAACAACTTGAATACACTTTGTCCTACACACTACTCATATGAATTCTGAATTATATCTACATAAGAAAAGGTCTCCCTACCAAGCTACTATTGATGATGAACAGTTTATTCACACCTGCCTTAACATTTGACATGAAATTAAAAAACTTACCCAGATTTTTAATGCAAGTTTCACTTCCCTGGTAAAATTAAATTTCACTATTATAAGAAGAAGAATTCATATTTGTGAAAGAGTTGAATGTTATTTTTAAATTCCTTAATTTGTTGATCTGAGTATGTGTAAAGTATGATTGTGTTTTTACCGCCAGACATCATCGTGTTGAATATTCAGCATCAACACCAATACTTGTAATCTGTTTTTGTGTAACAAAATATTTTTACTAAAAGTTTGCTGAACTCTCGCAACAGTAGATTTGAAGGGCAGCAGGAAAACATTTTTGGAGCTGTTGTGTATAACTAAGAGGTCTTTCTACCTGCCTCTGAAAAGGTATTTGTGTCAGTTCACTCTCAGTTTCTTATGTGCCCCAGGAACCTTCAACATGACCAGCGGGCCGACTGAGGTTTTCTGAAGATACTACAAATTAATTTTCCTTTTGTTTCAAATTCATTCAGATGTTGGATTCTTTTCTGCATCACTTTTGTAATTCCCCCCTTTGGTTATTCAGAGTTGTTTGATTAAATTTTAATTGAAATGTTATATTTAAAAGAATGTTGATATTTTTTCCCCTCGCGAAGAAGAAAGCCAGAAATTTGTATTTTTTTTTTCTCGTGAAATTGAGCAAACAGGTATCCTGCTACCTGATTTTTAATACAAACCAACAGCTTACGATCACAGCTACTCACCCACTCGTCTCAAGTATACCAAACATTTTCCTTTAAACATTTAACAGATTAATATCCAATCATATACTAGTTCTTTGTCTTCAGACACATTCCATCTCCAATCATTCACCAAACAAGACATTTAAAAAAAAAAGTAGTGACATGAGGAATTACAACTAATAAAGAACATTTCAAACTACTCCTTTTTGAACATAGAAAATTTTTTATTTATAATTTTATTTTAAAAAGTCACCCTTAAAAGCTAACTATTTACAATTACTTTACAACAATCGTTTACACACTAAAAGACATTTTACAACAATCACTTTATTTTAAATCAAATAAAATAAATATGTACAACAAGCATTTTTCATTACCTTAAAACAAACATTTCAAGAGAATCAAATTTACAACAAAGATCTTAAGCACTTAACTACCAAAAATTGTTTTTCCAATCACATTATGAGCAAAACAAATATAATTTTTATAGAAAATTGACCTACTACTACTATATTTTCAACAGAACCAAACAATTTAAACCAAGTTTATATTTTAAAAAATAACTATTACTATTTTTTACAATTTCAAAGTCATTTACATCTTAACACTATTACTGTTTACAACAACAATTTTCAAATCTTCTTACACAGATTAAACATATAAAAAATTATATATATACAAAAAGTGATAATAAATTTTTCAAATATACTACATAGATCTGAAGATATTTTTTTTACCTGAAAAAATATATATACATTATTTATTAACTCTTGAAGAGGCTACAAAGACGCACAGAGGGGCGTTCATTTGTTGTGTCATGTCCAGGTTATTTTCCAGACACTTACACACGCCAATGACAGGGTGTAACACACTCACATGCACGCAGTTTCCAGAAGATGTTTTGTCACACTGTGAATTTCTTCTTCTTATTTGACAAGGGAAAATATATCGAAGACAGTTGTATCAGGAGTAGTGACACTGTAGTTATGCCATGCCTTACATATAGGCAAAAAGTTAATATCAGCATTGATGTTGTTGCAAACAGTTGTAGAGATTGTAGATAGATATGATGTTGGTTGTGGAACAGGAGATGTGTGTGGTGGTGGTAGATGGACGTCATTGGCGGTGTGTTGCTGGCAGTTGTGGTGTTGTGGGCTGTATTTATTGTGGTGTTATAACTATTGCTAGGAAGTAATAAAAATATTATGTAGGTATTCTGTAGTGCCCCCAAAGGTAAGGTTGAAACTTCATATGCCTCAATGTAAAGCTTATCATCCATAACTACCACACTACCTTGGTTATGCATTCGGTGTAGACTTTGTGAGGATGCGAACGGAACTGATATTGGGCGCCCAAAACCCTTGTGGAATATTCGAGGCAATCTCGAAAATCCTCGTACCTGAGTGACTGTAACACGTTTAATTTTACACCCTTTGCTTTACATATACATTGCTCATTCGCAACAACATATGCATAGAGCTTAGGATATAAACCCACAAAGTGTGTGATGATGCGACCAGAACATTTATCTGTCATCACCCCGGTAAGACCGTTGTTCCTGTGAGGGAATCCTTGCAGGTTATCGAACCTATAGTTGGAAGTATTAAACTGCACCTTTAAATCTGGGGTAATTACTTTACAAATGTCATCACAAGAAACAGAATACACCAAGGAATCTGTATCACAATAAAGGAGAAGCAAGGCTGATGGAAAAATTTTGTACTCATGTTCTGGTAATTTAATTCATAGTGGGTTAATTTTGAAAGATCAAGAATGGCAACACCAGTGTACAAAGGTTTGTTGAACGCAACAAAACTCTTTGACATCTCGATAAGGACCCAATTTTCATCAATAATCTGTCTTGCCTGGAATGTTGGATGCCCTATCAGCTCTGCAGCCCCATAGATCGTGTCATACCTCGAAATGTATCTTATTTCCCTTTCCCAGCGAACATTCTGCAATGTTTTTCCACAAATGGAATCATTCATCACTTTGAAAAACTATTTTGCGAATTTGTTTGCGGCCTGAGCACGTTTAAAATTCTTAAACTCGATGTATGGAGCCATCCAAGCCTTCTGGTCAAAGAGCAAAATGCGATGAATAAAGTCAACTTTGGCCCCACACATCAAGTAATGCCTCACTGTTTCCCTGTGTATAACATAATTCTTCCGTGGTGCAAGTGTCAAAAGAGTTTCTCATCTGAGCCGTTCAGGGGTATGACATTTTCTGGGGCCAAAGGCAGATCAGATAATGGATCATGACATTTCTCCAGAAAACACAGATCCACTTCCACGAAAAAACAAGTGTCACCGTCATTCACCATGTTTGAAAAATTCCATTTTGAAAAGACGACAGCCCAAACCTACTCAAAATTGCCAATCGGAAGTTTGGGTCGCATCGTATGACTGTACAGCATATTGATGTCGAAATAGCATATAAATTTCGATGCCACACTGAAGTCATAGTCCTCACCCATGTAAATATTGTTGGCTTCCACACGTCTTCTTCAAACCTGGGTACTGCCACCTCTAACCCTGCATTCTACAAACAGTTACATGTCTGGGTGAGCCAACAGCTCTAGCCGTGCACATGTTATTGACAATAAAGCATTCCATGAAAGAGACAAAGCTGTGACATAGATGGTATGCCTTCACCTTTCATCACATTATGAAATGCGTCCTTTGGTGGAGGTGACTTGCACATCAGACTGTCTGGCAACTTAACAAAGTCATAAGGAAAATCTCCTTTCTGTTTTGCCAATTCGATATGGGTGTTGTCTGGAATCATCAAGTGGGTGATACTCAATTGCGCAGGTAGTAAATTGCCTGCCAAATTTTCCAGAGTGGCACTCGTGAATTGGAATGAATCAATAAATTGTTACTTAAAATATTGCACCTTTCCATTGAAATCAGTCCCATTTTGAATTTGTTTGGTAATACATTTATATTTTTCAAGTGCCATTCCAATCACTTGAATTTTACCAGGGTTTTCGATTTTCATGGTTCTGTCGGGTTGTGGTATGTGACGTTCAGCCAAAGGTTTTATGAGAAAGTGATAATCATAGTTATGCAGGTTATGAAAAACAGCGACAAATTGTCTTTTGGGTAGTCTGAAATTAAAGTTGCACTTATTATGTGCACGACCTCTGATTTCGCCCTTCAGATCGTCATGATTGACCACAAAATCATCTGTACCAAGCTTTTACTTACAAATGTGACAACTTTTCTGAGCCGTCAACCTAGCTTCATCAGCAGAGGTTTTTGGCTTCATGGAAAAATCATGCTGCAGAATCCTGCAACCCAATTTTGTAAGTTCAACTAGTTTATCAACTAACTGGTACATACAATAAGCGCCAACAAACTCATAATAGTTAGATAAAGTTGGATTGTATGAACAGACAAACAAAATGCTACAAGCATATGGAACATGATGTATAAACAGACCAACAAAATGCTACAACCATATGGAACATGTGACAATTTTATAATGCAGACAAAATGCAAATGAGCAACATTTCCACTTGCAGTAATCGCTATAATATTCACATATTGTCATGATGTACACGAGAAATATGCATGGGTACGACAACCCTACCATTATTGCAGGTTTTGTCAATTATATTGCTATCTTTGTCCACCACACAGTAGACATTGATAGAAATAGAATTGTTCTCCTCAAACTTACGAATATCCTGTATGACTACAGGTGTCGTCAGAACCTCAGTATTAAAAACCTCATGAGGATTTCGATATGAAGCAATTCTGCAAACATTTTGTGTGGCAGGAAACAAAGATGCTACGATGGCGTAGTGAAACACATTCCTTCCAGACAGCATACATCGACACAAGCCTTCCAATCATCAATAAACTTTGGTATTTTAGTGTGCGCAGCACAGACGGTGAATGCTCAGTATTGAGACACATGTACATCCATGTATGTCAAAACTTGCAAACTCCAGCCAGATCCAGGTGCACTAAACTCCTCAACCCTGTTTGTGAGATAAGGGACAATGTCATCACCATGGATTAAACCCACATCGGATGAATGCAGGACAGGTAGTGATTTGCTTTGAAAATAGAAGGTTTCTGTAGCAGTTTCTTCCACTGTGAGGAATTTCAAGTACTTACCCACTACGGTAATGGATACTCTTATAGGCTGGGGTAATGCCATTATTAAGTTTACTAAAGTGACCTTACACCTCGCAAAAAAGCAAGAAAAATCAGCATCATTGATAAGCCTAGCATTAACTATCCGCATGTCATATAGCCTACACACTAACACTATGGTCAATAGCTCATATGTCAGGTTTGACAAAGGCTCCACTGAGACTGGGAACTCTGAAAACGAATTATTTTCTTGCTCTCTTGGTGAAATATCTCTAATTGACTCGAAAGTCGGTTGCGAGATGAATTCAGCACTCTCCAATTCACAATAATTCTCCGAGTCAGATAGAAATAAGTCATCCATTAAAATATCAACCTTTTCTTGTTTGGTGGAAGCAAACACAATTCGACCTTTTGTTGTTGACGATTTATCCATAAGTAAATCCGTGCTCGAATAGCTTAAGTAGAGATTATCCTTTAAGAGAGAAACTTGTGTCCACTTAGGCAAAGGGACACTGTCTCGACAGCTTACTGTAGACTGACTTTTTCCATCTGCAATTCAGAATCTGAATTTCTTACATTAAGATCTTCAAGCAAACTGTCAACTCTCTGTAGCTTATGCTCATGCATTATAACTAACTAAAGTTTCTTTAGTTTCCCCAATATAATAGTTACAACACCAAAATTAATGAATATGAAGTGCATTGTTCTGAAAACCAAGAGCATAACCATACTTTATTCCCTCACCATGACATAGTTGAATTTAATCTCGAATTCCTAATATAAAGGAGAACATTCTTTATTGTAAATAAAAAAAATTCAGGGAGGAGGCGAATTTCTGTTTGTTTGGGAAAGGCAGAAGCAAGAACTGAGTGTTTTTACAAAATATAAAGAGGACGAGGCTTTTTAAAGCCTTGTGGACAAAGCCAAGTAGCAGTAGGTTGAGAATTGAGTGTGTGGGGGAGCAAGCAAAAGCCAGGTATCAGGATCTGAAGGAGGTGATGCATGCAAGACAGGAACAATGTAAGAAAATAGGCAATGGATGGGAGCTTGGGTCGCACATGTGGGCGAGAGTGGTGCAGGGCATGGACAAGATTAGAGAATAAAAGAAATGGTTCAGTATACTGTCACAAGCACCAGTATGCACCAATGTGCATGCATGCTGCCTTCCCACTCCCACTACCCTTCCCAGCCTGCTCCCCTTACCATGCCTGCTCCCCTTGCCCCACCCACTTCCATTAGTCCAACAGCCACCCCTTCTCCCACTAGCACTCAGCATGCAGGCCCTACTACCGCCAGCAGGAGAAGGTCACCATTTCCCCACCAGCCCCGCCTCACCAACAACTTCACTCTGTGATGTGAATTGCCATCATGCAGCTCGTCTCCACTTTATACAATGTTTTGCGCCCTCACTCAACTTGCCTATCCTTCAAAACTTTTGCATTTGGAACACACATACTTTGTTTAGAATATAAAATTGGAATTAAAACTCACACTGTTGCATTGAATTTGTAAGCCTAGATTTAAAAATTATGTTTTCAAAGAGGAAAACTTCACATTTTAAATTGTTAAAAAAAAAAAGAAATCTGAATTACTCAACACTGTCAAACTAGTGTACACCATAAAAATGTATGAACTTTACACCATCAAAAAAATAAACTAATGTACAGTATCAAATAAATGTTAACACCATCAAAAATATGTACTAGACTACAATGTAAAAATTCTTTACACCTTAAAAACCTTTTCATAAATTTAATAATCAATTTTGTCTAAATGTTTTAGCAAGGGAGTTACACTGTATTAATAATAATAATATCACTGACTAACTAAAGAAACACTCTTAAATAAGACATTTACCTTGTAAAATTTACTCAAACTTTATTAAAAAACTTCTCATCTCCTTCTCAACTCCATTAGATTCCTCTCAAATATATATCATTAACCCACCTAGAATCACTTAAAAAACCTTTCCCCACAGTAATACTTGCAGCCATGCACCTAATTTGAAAGTTTTTCTCAGAGTACTTGATGTTAAATGCTAGATGGTTTTAACATATTTTTGTGAATATTTAATAATGTAGCAAATTTGTGATATTGTCACACCTTAGGTCCATTCTAAGAATAACAGTAGTCATCCAGTATCTCCTTCTCAACTCCATTAAATTCCTCTCAAATATACATCAATAACCCACCTGAGCTGAGGTTATGCACCTTCCCTTCATTCTAGGCGCAAGCAGCATAGTGATCTCCTTTTTTAGCTATTCCATAATTGATACTCATCAAACGCACAAAAACCCACCATTAAAATTTCTTAAAATATGCAAAAATGCCTAAAAAGTAGGAAAATAAACAATTATTGTAAGTGTGAAGCATATTGCTGAAAAGTTGATGATTTCATTCAATTTTTAGAAATGTAATGAATTTATGTAAATTTCAATCACATTTTAAAGACTAGTTTAAAAATGTTTAAGGAATTTCATATAAAAAGTTAAAAGTTGGAAAATTTTTAAGTAAATTTCATTCAAGTAGTAAATGGTTTTAATAAAACATTAAACAATTTTTAAATATATAATTATAAAACTAAAACCGATTCAAAGTCAGTTACATTCAAATTCCAATAAAGTTAAAAATACTGTAATTCAAATTGCAAAGATTTTTTTACTACTACAGGAAAAAGGTTACACTACAATTAATAAAAAGCATGGTATACATTTTTTAATTAATATAAAAACACCCTAAAATTTGTGGTTATTGAAGGAGACCTGAACCCAGGTCAGACAAATCAACATCTGAGCAGTACCCAGCTCTGCCAGATGAGCACCGGGATATATGCTCCGGTAGGCAGCCAGCCATATTCTCTAGTGAGTGGTAAGCTGTCAGAGGGGGTGAAACGAGTGGTTCCTTGACCGCACAAGCCGGTAGCAGAAGACCTCGGCAGAGCTAGGCTAGCGGCGAGCATGTGGTCGATGTCCCCAAACAAATCAACTCCAAGCAGCATGGACCAGTTCAATTGATGTACGACACACTCATGCACTGGTGGGGAAGTGTTAACCCCATGAAGTCAGAGCAGCAAATGACAAGCTGCGGGTGGGATCCCCTATACATAGGCCAAATACCCTCCTTTGTCAGCAAATTTTAAAATTCGTAATTCGCCTCAAAGCTATATAAAACTAACAAATTTCATATTTGAAACATTCTCAACTAAATTTTAATGAAATTGAAAGCAATTTAAATGATTTAACACATTCTTCAGAATTTTAGCATGAATATGTTTGAATATGTGTATTTATTCAGTTTTAAGAGATTAGATTTGAATTATGTCATTAGTTAACAATTTTGTATATGAACATTTGTGATTCCAATACAAGCTTTTCCCAATACCAGGTGTTGGTAACTAGAATTCAATGCAATTTACTAAGATTCAACTCCATTTACACACTTTAATGTACACAAACAAAAAATTAACCAGCCATTGTATATATTTTAATTATGTGATTAGTTCATTATTCATTTTATGTATTATGGTAACTATATTACATTCATACAAGACATAGCCGAGACTCAAGCCTATAAACTACATTGTAAATGTACTTGACTTACCCGGGACTCGAACCCAGAAACTAAATTACATTCATATATCTCCTAACCTAGACTCGAACACAGAAACTAAATTACATTCATATATCTCCTAACCTAGACTCGAACACAGAAACTAACTGATATTGACCATACCTTATCCGGGATTCCAACCCAGAGCCTCCTAGCATAATCTGATTATGCTACAGAGGCTGGCAAAAGATTAAACTCTTTTTTTAATGTATTTATGGTGTGTTGTAAAAATAATACTACATTTTACCAGCAGACTTCTTTACCAGGAGACAGGGTCAAATATCTTTAGTTAAATACCAATAGGTTTGCTTGTCATCTGAATTTTTCTTTAGAACATTAATACATGTTAATGAACATAGTTTGATAGAAAACAAACACATTTTTAATCTCTCTCTCTCTATCTATCTATCTCTCTCTTTATCTCTCTCTCTCTTTATCTCTCTCTCTCTGTTTAGAGATCTTTTTTTCTTTTTCCTCTTTTTGTTGAGAGATTTTTTTCAATATTTTTTATATATCACCGAAACAAGTACACTTTTAAAAATTGTTAAGTTAAATAAAAAATGTAAACAATTCATTTAACACATATTTATTGACAAAAATACAAATAAACACAGGTTGTTTCACAAATATGTGTACAACATTTTAAAAGACAAATCTTTCTGTTTTACTACAGAGTATTCCAAAACACATACATATAAGTATATATATATAGGATGTCCCAAAACATAACAAACAATATCACACATAGTAAAAAACAAGTACAGGTTGCTCCAAAATCTATGTACAACATTTTTAAACAATAGCAAATACTAGATGATACAAAACATATAAGACAATTATTTCAAAAACATATACAAATACAGCATGATCCAAAATTTTAGTTACAATATTTTAACACAAATCAGTACATGTTGATTAAAAATATATACAACATTTTTCTTTAAAAACAATTATTTTTATAAACTGTTAGCAACTTACATAAACATGGTTTTCATGCATTTTCTTAATATTGGATCCAGATCCCAACCTTGAACTCTGTTTTCAAGGAGGGAGCATGTCTTACGCCCTGACTTTAACCTATCTGTTTGTACACATGAATCCTTACAATCCAGAGAATGTAAAATGATACTTTTAACCAAAACAGGATAAGTTTCAACATAATGTGAGTGCATATCTTCAGTACTAGATGGAAGATGTATTGTTTGAATCATGTAAAACCCAGGACAATTCGGGCTATCACTGCATTGTATTAATTCATGGCTTTTTTCGTTTCCTAGCAGAAAGTAAATTACTTTGAAAGGGAATACACTCTCACAAGTCTCCATAAATCCATGGAGAAGTCTGGTACACCTTAGTTTGTAAGTTACATTAGACTTTCCTTGTTTGACACTCACATAATGATTTGCAGGATGAAAATATGGCACATTACTTGTTTGCCATCCAATACTTGACTGAGAACAATTAGCAAGGAACAATGTATGTATTTTGATAAATTCATTCTCTAAATTTGCAAATTAAAATGTGTTTGAGGGCTAAATTATATTTTTGATATTTTTAATGCTTGATGTACATAATATTTTGATGAATCACACCCAGTATGAGCCCTGTAACCAAAACATTTTTTCGATAATTATATAAAGTATTAAGATTGTTATCACTTTGTTCGAACTACTGATAGGGCAAAACATTGTCTGTATTATAAATGAGATGTTTCAGACATTTTTCTTCCTCACAAAAAAATGGTACAATATGCTTGCCCTTAAGCTTATGCTTTCGATCTACTACATGTGGTCTGTATTGGTTTACAAGACATTCAGAACTATTGCAGTTAGTTAAACTGGGGTCAAAACTAGATGGTTTACTATTTGGTGTCAAAGATTGAGATAAATACGTACATTTGAAATTAATGTCTTACACATTTCCTTCACAACGGAATGTGAATATGCTATACTAAAAGTTACAGAATACAAACTTTTATTATTAATATATATTTGTAATTAGACAAGAGCATTATTCTGTATTAGCCACTTCACACTCATATAAGTTGCACATGGAAGGAAAAGCTAACCCTCCTTGTTCAAAAACAAAGTAGTGGATGTCCCTGCTGCAGATCTCCTTCCAGCGAACAGTGATTCCCTGGTGAGTTTGTAGGCGATTACTCTATGTCTATGATCCTCTTCTATCTCCTTGCTAAAACTGGCAATCATCAAATCATTTAATTTTGTTTGTAAGTCATTGTCGGGGCAAAGACATCTCACAGCACAATCGTTGCATGCTATTCCTTCACCAAAGTTAATGCCGAGACTGTTGTCGAAAGTGTACCACCAATGTTCTATATAATTGCAGATGTAAAAATGTAGAGTACCATAATACAGTTTAAAGAAAACTCTTCTGTATCATATTTGCAGGACTTCGTATATGTCTGTAGGGTTTAAGATGCTAGCAATGACTGCAGATGTAATACTAAACTGTCTCCTTTATATAGCTGTTGTGTCATCACTTTTTTCATTTTAACTGTTCTTGCTAAGCCAGACTTTACAATACCATATACCACAAGGACTAGTTAATTATTTGTCACCAATGTATGTAAAATGTTGCTTGTTGTTACATAGTTCTGTCCAAACTGTAGTAAGATAGCATCAACTACATTCCTTCTTGATGTATATTGATTTTTTGTATGATGTATGTTTTGTGATGTGGGCCCTTTCAGCTTCCAATTCTAGTTGACCTTAATTGCAAGGTAGTTTGCTGTCAGAACATAAATTTTACAAAGGACAAGAACTTCACCCATAACAAACATCGAAAACTTTTAACGTACAATCAGGACTAATTAATGAGAAACATCACTGTTCATCTCCATTGTACATATTTATCTGTAGTGTATTATCTTCATCTTCAATTCGAAGCCACACTCGCCTGTATCCTGGAGTAACACTGGCATAAGGAAGTAATGAGTCGAATCTCTCAATCATAACTGAAGCTTTGGTGTAAAGTTCTCTCTCTTTATATAATAATGTTTTCTTCCAATTCCAGATAATATTAGTTCTTCAATGTTAACTTGGATACATCAAATTTACAGACACAAACATTGCTGTTCTAAACCTCACAGTCCCACATTCCACAAGGCAACTTTTGAAGCTGCCTACTGCCTTGCATTTGCGTGATATGTTCCTTATTATTACATGTTTCAGTCCATAGGGAGGGACTGTCATAAACACTCTACTCAATTTATATTTTATTTGTCTAAATCTTGGTTCCTTGGTTATTTCTTCACTACTATTTTTAAAGCACAGGTCCCAAGAAGAACACAACAGTTCGCTGTCAGTCCACATATTAAAAACAGGACAGGCATCTACTTCATAACACAACACTCTTTCGGTATATGTATTTCCTTTGGAAATTTTTGCAAAATTCCTGTGCTTATCTCCATTGCACATCTGTGTTTGGAAGTATATATTGTTTAGAGACTGGAACCATACTTTCTTGTATCTTCGAGTAATACTGGATTACATCTTCTCTGGGTTGAATTTCTTAATTTTTTCGAAATCTTACAAACCATTTTTCTAAATAAATATATTTACATGTATGAATTATGCTCATACAAATATTATCTTAAAGCATCCCTTTTGCAATGGGAACAGAACATTTTTTTCTCACTGTGATTTTTATTATAGTGTTTGACTTTTGAATTCATATTCGAACAGTCGTGATATCTTCTTATATTTATCACTTCAGCATTTATTAAACTTTTTAAAATATCCTTCTGTGTTTTTTACAAGCACATATACTGAATATTCTTCGAGTAGCACATAGTTTGCATGTTAGAATCACTCTTCCTAAGCTATGACACCAGAATCCTATTTTAGGTCATGTATCATGTGAGGACAGTCTTCAGGTGGAAAATATGAGACAATACCCTCATCAGCTTGTAAATTTTCAGGGAGGAACGAATATATTAGCTTAAATTTGTGACCCATAAAAGCAAAAATAAACTCTTTTGGTAACACCCATGATTGAGGACAGTCTAAACTCAATAAAGTTTTCGCCTTCCCTATATGCTAGCATAGCATTGAATACTTCAACACATTCCTCATCGCAATCATCACAACAATGGCCATGATGCATTATACCTGGAGCGAACTGAGGCAGAGAAAGATGTATTCCCTTTTAAATTCTTCACTGTAAATCAAGATGATGCAATGGTCGGTTGGTGTTGTAGTGGATGTCTGATGTAGTTGACACCTGATGTTGATGTAGATGTTGTAGTGGATGCCTGATGTTGATGTAGACGATGTAGCGACTGCCTGATGTTGATGTAGATGCTTGATGTCGTTCTCAGATGTATTGCAGATGCCTAAGTCTCACTACTGCTAATGCAGTGCACACAGATGCACCCACACACACAAACTGACCTTGGCAGTTAATTACTTAACACAGAGAAAAATTAATTAATCCCTCCTTATATAGTAAACAGATTCATAATGGCCACCAATTTACTTTTTGATAGCAGTTATTTCAAGCTGGATTCTTGTTATTTCAGTAATATTTCATCGAAAAAGTAGTATTTGTAAATAAAATGAGTTCAAATATACACATTTTATGCTACATAGTATAGTCGAATTTCTGGGCTGGGAAAGTTACGGTGGAATCAGCATGTAAAAAAATACACACCAATATTTAAAACAGATTAAATATATATGTTTACTATTCCCTTAAATTTAAAGACATTTGGTTTTAACATAAGTTAATAATGGTTCAAAAGTTTAACTTGAGTAGTGCTTCAATCGAAAGATGCATGTTTGAATAAACAGTGTTCTTTCAATGTTTAAAATTTAGTGAGGGAGAATATGTATTGTATTTGTGTTGGTATGAATTTAAACATGGCTCAGTTTGAACTTAAAATTTATTGTAAGTTTGCCGGAAAACAGGATAAAATGTTTTCAAAGTTTACAGGATTAAACATGAATTTTATTGGTGTAAACTTAAATTTTATTGCATGAAAATATAAAATTTGTTGGAATGTTAAATCTGTGGATTATCTTGGGTGATTAATAAAAATTCATTTTAACTTGAGGGATATAAATTTCATCGGCAGGGCTTGCGAAATTTTATTTCCCTGGGAATATGCCAGGCTCTTGGTTGAAGAATCAGTTTTCTCGATGGATAATTATCCCAGCAAAAGTGAAAGTTTGTCAGGCAGAGGGGAGAGGGGATCTTGCCATGCCGGGTCAGTGCAAAATTCGCTGGTCGAGGAGGTGTTTGGCAGTTGGAGAGTCTCCGACGTGGTGGACAAAAGACACGCTTTCGGGGCTGGGAGCTGCCTGGTCGAGACAGGCAGCTCTCGAGATAGTCGAAAATGCATTCTGGACTGGTGGTGGAGGATGGTGTTGGAGGGGGAGAGTGGGTGTGCACGTCCTTGTAGAGGGTTTGCATAGCGCGATGTTGCATCGATAGTGGGCGCAAAGAACCTGTCGTTTCGGACAAATACGCATTCTGAGCTGGATGGGTGGAGGGAGTCTGGGAGGGGGTATGTAGGGCCCTCTGGGGACACGGCAATATTACAACTATCCGAAAATATGTTTTGGGCTGGACGGGGGGGTTGGGGATGCATCGCCGAGACAGACAGTCCTCGAGCAAACCGAAGGTGCGGTCTAGAGTAGACGTGGGGTTTGGAGAGGGGGAAGGGGGAGGGGGTGTAGCAGGAGCGATCTGTCCATCTCTCACTGACCAGCGCCATGTTAATTTGACGCCAAACCTCACCCTGAATAAACATATGCATAACTCTCTCCTCTAAAGCATCTGTTCACTGGTCGCAACATTGTTTGGTGGAGATTAGGCCTATGACCGAAGGGGCAGGCAGTTAGCGGGCTTCACCTCTCATTAAGCCGAAAAAGAGCTTAGGTTATTTTTGAATAATTTTATAAGTTTTTATTGTGCAAACCCCATTTCTGAGCTCGGTCGAAGAAAGTTATTAGGATTTTCAACTCGCTTTTGAGTTATCAAGTATAGTGAATTTCACAGACTTAACAGAAATTTGTATTACATATGTTATTTTTAATAATTTTCTTCAAGTTTCCATAAAGAGTTGCAAGATTTCACTTTGTGGGATTAAGTCTCCTTATGCTTCGATGGAAATTGTGTTAAAGGTGAATTCTTCTTCTTCCTACAATAGTGCAATTTAATTTTCCCAGGAAGTGAAACTTGCGTTAAAAAACTGGGTAAGTTTTTTTTGTATTTCATGTGAAACATTCAGGAAGACGTGATTAAATTGTTCGTCTTTAATAGAAGTTTGGAAGATTCAGAATGAGTAGTGTGTAGGACAAAGTGTATTCAAGTCGTTTGCTTCCTTCTCTAAGATATCAGAATAGGTAGTAAACGAATTTTTTACAGAAATATTAGTTAGTTTGAAAATTCTGAGTTTTGCTGTAATTTCAACTCGGCTGCAACCTCCAAGTCTCATTCATTGACTGAACTCCCAGCCGGACAGACGTCTGACATGCTTATAAGTCTCTGTACATCTTACACTGTAGTTATTTGTTCACTGAGCTCGCAGCCAACCAGATGTGTTTTGGGAGAGGTGCTTGTGCGATTTCATTATGTGTTTTTTAATTCAATTAGTGTAATTTATATATTAGTATGTGCATCGTAAACATAATTTTTATCCACTTGTCATGTAAATTGTATTCACATTTCTTTTCGATCAATTCTTAATTTTTCAGCTCAGTCCACAATAAACCGTAGGCTGCCGCACATGTAGTTACTATTTTCTCTCAACACCTCGTTCAGCTTGTAACTCGATGTAAGTGGTATATCCAAGTCAGTGCTGCAGCGACCTCCCGAGCGAAAGTGACGTATATTAAAATCACTGACTGTTAAATGTTTTCTTTTTCATGTGAATTAATAAATTAATTTATTTTTACATGTGCATTCAGTTTAAGAAGTTCCTCTACGGGATCTCCTTTATGCTAAGCATTTATTGCAATAGGTCGCCTGCCAAGCGGCACTCGAAACAGGTTATAGATGTCAGCAAATTCTACACTGACGTTATTCATTCACCAGTCTCACATGCAAACTACATGTTTTAAAATAAAGTAAAGTATGTGTACAACTCGGAGGCATCAAGTAGTGTCATTTTTTTTACATGTTTTAAATTGCCTTATTATTGTGTTTAGGGAGACTGCCGTTTAATTTATAGGGACATTTTTGCTTCGTTTTAGATCATAATTCATTTCATACAGGATACTCACACAGTTATGGTTGTTTAGCACTTGTTTCTTTATGAGACCAGGTTATTAAAAAAATTAAACAAATTTGCATTTATGCCACTCTTGCACAAAACTCAGCATATATATACACACACACCCTGTCCCCAACACACCACACCTCAGTCGAGTGCCAGTCATTGCCCTGAAACATCACTCCCTATATACACCCCTTCCCCAACACATCATACCTCAGTACCATACCAGAGCTCAGAGCATCAACATCTACCAGAGCTGCTCCCCACCCCATAAAAATAAGAAAAAATAAACAAAGTCTCGTAGCACACCTATGCGCAAAACTTTACACTTATACATTCACACAAAATAAAAAGAACGATACGATTAGGATACGATGAAGGATTAACGAAACATTTTGATCGGATAATTTCGCATTAATCCTTAATCCGATTTATTTGATATCAAAAGGTTTATCCGATTAATAAAAGCGGCATTCCCTTGGATCTAGAACCATCCCGCCCCTATTACTGCTATTTTTGCAATGAGTTCTGTTTATAATTATTTAATGAAATTATTCGCATGATATGGCATAAATAATAGCTTCTGAAGCTTTATCAAATAATCGCATCTCTACTGACTTTACTAATTTTTGACTAGTGACTGCAAGCCACAAATAAGAAAAAAAAATTACTGCAGGCCTTTATAGAAATCACACTAGCGAGAGAAGTCAAGCAACACATATTTTAGAACATGATGTAAACAATGCCCTATGCCTTATCGGCTTCCAAAATAAAATAAAAATCAGTAATTCAAGTTAGGGTGAAAATTCCATAAATCCAAGATGGCGGAGATTGGTTCCCATTGATCAAGTGCTTTACATGTATTTTACAAATAGGCCTACAATTTTTTTCATTTACTTTACAAGTACTGTATTTTTTCCCTCTTATTACATATATTTTTAGTTACAATCCGGTATTTTTGTTTTAACGATTATTTGCAAAATTTTCATAGGAACTCTTGGCTTTAAATTTGTTTTAAATCTTAAATATTTTTTATTTATTTTTAAATGATAAAGATCTTCCTTCTTATTATTGTTTTTGATTCAATATTTCTTTAACTATTTTATCCCACTTTATTGTTTTAATCATTTGTCTTTGATTTTTCGCGTGTGTGATTTTGTGAGTAGTGACGAAGGGAAGTACGGAAGTGATGAATTTCCGAAGTATATGCCTGGAAAGAGGCCCCGGGTGGGTGGTAGTGGGGTGTATTATAGTTCCTGCGTCGTATTATGTATGCGTGGTGGGCTCCTCTGAATAAATAAAAGTTAATAATTTTGATCAGAAGTAAAAATATATCACATAATTCTTATAATTTATTGACGTTTACTCCCAACATTCCTGAAGTTCTGCCATAGTTCTTCTTCCAGAATATTCCTCCACCCCATTCAAACAAAGCTTGGATAATTTCACCATAGGGACAGTACACCACATTCGTGTTCACTCAGCGTAATAAGATTATGCATAAGAACTATTTGTTAAAAGGCATTACCAACACATCTATTTTGTCTGTGTTTATTAATAATAGTTAATAATGAAATATTGTAACCTATATATAAAACATTACTAATGGTTCAAATTAACAAAAAAGTAAAAGGAATTTTATGTCAAAACAAGTATAGGCCTAAAACACTTTTGATAGATAATATTGGAGGAAGCAAGCAAAGACGTCATATGTATGGTGTTTTTTTTTTTCAAAGGTTTAATTTAAAAAGTATGAAGAAACCACGAAAAGGCTATAACATTTATTCCTGTAAAGAGCTGCATGGTAATACAACTTTATCCTGCTTTGAAAATTATGTTGAAATAAAAGCCAGACTTGGTCCATCAAAAAAAAAAGTATGGCAATGTGACAGATATACAAGTGCAGGTATTCAAGATTATTTTACTAATTTTATTTGATGGGAAAATTTGATGGTTGTTTTTATTGTTCAAGCTATTTGAAGGAGAAAATTTTATATGTGACAGGGACTTCATATTTATACACACATGAAGGTCTGTGTCCGTATCCAACTCCTTCTCCATCCCCTCGATGCGAACGTATGGAAGAATCTTTGCACAAGCCCTAGACTACATTTGTAATGTACACTGCAAAAACTAAGTATGTTTATAACTTTCTGTATAGCAAATAAGTACATTTACTTGAGCTTTGTTTTGCTTATACTAACCAATTCTTTCCTTAATTCAAAGGGAATTTTACAGTAAAGAAATATTGCTGTTGTTATGATTCACTAAAGGAGGACAAGCCTAGAGAAACTGCAGCCACGCGTCGATAACCAGTCCAGGCGAAGAATCCCAAACACTTTATAGTTTTTAAAATGTAGCACAGAAGCGCCAGTGTATCTCCCCCTGGCGGAACGGTATTTCGGATAATTACGCCTCTAGAAACTGTATAATATTTGGCAACACGTATGGGGTATGTCTGAATGTGTGAGGACCCACGCACGCCGAGATGAAGTCCTCAAGATGCAGCTTGGCGTGTCGTTCTTCACTTCCCTCGACACAACATCCAGCGTATGGCAACGATACCATTCACGTTAGTCATATAATATAAGTGATTAGAAATTCCCTCGACCATAGCTTAAATAAATTGTAATTTGAAATAATCAAGCTAACTCTGTCCAGTCTTCATACATTAATTCAGTTTAGTTCCCTTCTCTAGTCTAAGTATAAAAGCATAAATCATTTCTAGCTGCTAATATCAATTACTTAATATGAAAACATAACATTTTCGTCAAAGAAAACTGTTAAGTGATTTTAAGCATTTTCTTTTGTTCCTTATGATTTTTAGTACCTAACAAAACATTCTAAATTTTATGTTCCCAAATAAATTTCTTATATCATCGACATAATTCTTTAACCTTCTAAACGATATAACTAAATTTATTGCAAAGAATGCTGGTGAACTATTGTAACAACAATATAAGGTTATCATACCCATTGACATCTACAGACAAAACCAAAATTTTGTTTACAGCAAACCTAACTTGCAGTGATTCACATTTAATGATATTTTTATTCTTCAACAACCAAACGTGTTTATCAGAAAATAAAGTAATAATTTTACATGGTAGTCGTGGAGTGGCCAAAATGTCTTTACGGAGAAGGAAGAGATTAAAAAATCTCTCTAAAAAGAAATTTTAACACTGTAAACAACTCCACTGTGTTTATGTACTATATTCAATTACACACAAATTGGGATATGGTGTGGAATGTAGGTTTAAGGTAGTATACTTGGTTCTTGCTTTTCTTTATTGTTTCTTCTGCTCTATGGCAAGAGAGAATACAAGTGCCTGACCCTGGATACACTCATGCAGTTGTAGTCACTAGGTAAGCACACAATGTTCGGCATCGGATGCACCACAGGAATTGCATGCATAAGATTCATTTAGGATACTGTGCATATTGCTTTCAGAGCATCGGCATTTCCGACATGGTCCTCGCCTTCAAGACGTATCCTTCATTGTTTAACCAGCATACATCTATCTCGTGATGATGTGCAAGGGGAAAAAGAACAGAATGTTTTCGACTACCAGTTAAATCGCGCAAGAAACATGGTAGAGAATATTTTTTGAGATTTTGACACAAAAATTCAGGATTTTGTGAATATAGATTAAGTGTATTTCACGAATATGCAATTTTCCTGGTTATGGCTATGTGTTATCTCCACAACTATTTAAAAAATAGCACGCAACCCTGGACCAAACGTGATTTGCAAATTACTTTATCCGACATAAAGGGGCTGAGACGTCTGAATGGGATAGGTGGTAATTCACGCCATGATGCTTTACAAATAAGAGAACGTTTTAAACAATATGTCAATTCAGTTGTAGCATGAGTTCGGGTTGGAAAACACTGTAAAGTGATGGAGCCATTAAATTTTACATTGTTAATATATATGCTACATTGATAGTTAAAATACTTTTACTTACTGGGTTGCTTCATTATATTGCCGATTTCCTCCCACATGTTATCCCTCCGTTGTATGTTGGCGTACTGTGGGTTTCGTAGGTCATACAATTCTTTAAATTCTTGAACAATCACAATCAAGCAAGCAGGAGCCATGTTCCAACGAATAGTTCAAGTATCACTATGTAAATAGACAAATACCAGTTGCAGTGCGTGCACGCACAGAATTGTTAGAAATACCGGTGAAGTTATCCGCATTGTACGGATCCCTTACTCCTTCGGGAATTCCCGTCAGCATTGCCCACTGTCCAGTGCATCCGATACGTACCATGCGGATAGGTAAGCGCAGTCCTGTTAGAAACACTGCATATTATTCTTAAATATGATAGAATGATTTGGAGAAGAAGAACACAAAGGAAGAGGTAAGTAGGTGCCAGGCATCGGCCAGCCGCCATGTTGTGATGTAACCCGACCACCATTTTGGATCCAAGTAATCATTGACCTTGACACATGTCCTTGTCCTTGACCCTGCACTCGTGACCATGAATGACGTTGAAGCCAAAAAAACTTAATCCAAAAATACAAAAAAAAAATATTAAAAATTTATAAAAATTAATAAATAAGATAAATTAAATTGACTAAGCTCCCAACCAGCCCTCGCCAGGTCGGCCAGTGTCCACCTGGTTAACCATGTTAAATGTTTCCTATGCCCTTGCCCCCAACAACGTGGCAAGGTGGACAAATCAAAAGTCTACATATAAAAAACTCCCAAAGGAAACAGAAAACCCTCGTTGAAGCAGATAAAGATTTGAAACCTTAATTCAGAAAGGTACTTAAAATCAATGTTGACTTTACACAAGTAAAAATACATGAGTAGTTTTAAAAGTATTTATTAAGCTTTCTTTTTTTTTCTCTCATATTTTATTTCATAATTAGTTTACACTAACAACACAACAACTTGGGATGATTCAATTAAAACATCACTATATCTTAGTACCAAACAACTATTATTTAAAAAGGACATATAAAAGTATTATTTTTCAAAAATGCAAATGAGAATAATTTTCAAGAAAATTCTTAAGTACATTCAATTTTTACTTTGACCAAAAGTATATTTATATAAGGGCCTATAAGCCTCCACAAAGATTCACTGGAGAAAATTACAGTAAAACAGTGAAAGGACACCCCCCCCCCCCCTCAAATGATAATTCTCCATGTCTCCAAAAGTGTGCAATGGACTTGATATTTATTTTAGTAACATTTTAGTTTATACTGTTGAATAAGCATAAAGTTCCGCCAGAAATATATAGGCGAAAAGATGACACATTACTGTTATTATAAGAATATTTCTTTCTCTGGCAACATAATCAGAGATTACACAGAAAAATGTATATGTTTACAGACCGAATAATATTCGATAATGGCCAAAAGTTACAGTCTGGTATTATGTTTAATTCAAAACGAACAACAATATTAATTACTGCCTTTACTGAGATTCAAGCAACAGGTTGGACAACCATAAACCAATGAACAAATGTTTGCGGTTTTGTTTTCCCTGGATATGTCCATGTTAATTCAAATCATTTAACCTTTTTTTATGAGGAAATTCATGGCCTAACGAACTTTCAACCAAAGACAACAACATGATGCCTCCTTATATATTTAGTTTTTCAAACTAATTCGAGCAAGAAAACAACTGTCTCTTTAAAATTTTATGGCTGGATAAATCTTAAGCTGTCATGTAAAGACTCTGGGGAAACACAAACCTCCCATTTAGAAAAGCACTTTACTTGCTGCATGGCTAGCAATTTTAAAACATCATTTTAAATATATTCCTAGTTTTACTTAGGTGATCTGAAATATCCTCAACTATAAATTAATAAAACCTTTCCTGCCAACATGGAGCCTGTTGCCTAACTAAGGTCACCAAATGTGCCTGATGCCATTGTGCAGTAAGGGCAAAGTTGAGATTTTACTTGTAATACATTACTTAACTGGCTGGGTGATCTACCTCTGGGCAGTGGCAATCCGACACCGATACAGAGATCGCACCTACCTTATATACAAAAACACAAACCAATTCCCCTAGGAGGGATGCACAATACCACTGGCCAATGGGAAGAAAGATGGCCTTTTAAGGAAATATCTGTTGAAGGTAAGCATTGTCCCTTATAGGGGTGACTTTACTGCTGTCCAGTCATTTGGTTTGAAGCCAAAACATGTCCATGTATGGGGTGCACACATGATCACAAGTCACAATTCTCCCGACATTCAAGCAGATTGCAGGATGTGATGTCACGAGCATGCGAAAGTCAGGTGGCCCGCCTACTGGCTAACGGGCAGCTGACGACACAGGCATAGTTCCTCGAAGTGCCGATGTCACATGCTTGCAGCACCTAGCCGTGTCACGGTCTCCAGATGTGCTGGAAGTGAGCCAGTGCAAAGTTGATACTCCGAACTGCTGTGCTGAAATTCCACCCAGGTGACAGTGCGATCGAATGCAGCAGCCCACCCCGGGTTGCATAATTATCAGGTACAAACAGCAGGTATGTGGTAGAGACCACGTCTTCCTTACAATTTTAAAGCAGGTAAACTGCAATTTTTCATGATGAGCAGTAAAATTTCCAAGCAACTCAGTGCTCAAAGAAAAGACGTAATTCTACATGTGAGACATCAAATGTTGATGACCTTGACCTTAAACCTTGATCATGGATGACCTTGAAGCCAAAGAATTCTAAAAATCCCCCAAAAATATGAAACTTTAAAAAATGTATTAAAAAATCCAAAAATTTATATAAAATTATTAGAAATTATTTGCAAAAAACCTACATTTCTGGAGGTCCCACACATCCAACCATCATCAATTTTTTATTGGTTATTTAATTGGTCAATTACTCATTTATGCTCAACTCCTTCCACGCCATGTCATATCTACTGCCTATTTATTTTAGTATCACCCACTATAGCACACTGATAACTCATGTTTCAAACACCAGAGATAATTTACTATCGACGAGAGTGCTATTGACCTGTACCAAATGGTAATGGGTCATGTAAATCATTATATTAAATTTTTATTTATTTTTAAATGCAAGTTTTTTTATATTAAATGTTTTAATAAAGCATTTTTTTTATAAATAAAACACAACATATCTTTTACACAAAATTTATTCAGTAAAGTACAACATTACTAAACACATATAGAAAGGTATATTAATTGCAATCTTCTGTGTTCACCGCTCGATGTCCACATCATCGACCCAGGAATTGCAGCAGGCTTAGAACCCCCCCCCCCACTTATTATGTCGTTTCAGCATCTTCTCGACTCAATACACGTCTGAAAACTTTGTAGCCAGAATCTCCTCTGTGTAGAAACCACTCTGGGTGGGACCATTGTTCAGATCCTCTATAAATTAGGTCCTTGCACCATAATAGCGAATATGTGGCACACGAAAGAGTTTGGGTTCCAATTTGCTGTAAATCCTTTCTCGAAAATTCCTTTCTGTTTGGAGATGCATGCCAGATCTCCAAACTTGGCTTTAGGTTTGTGTGAGTCCCTCCTCTTCGGAATAGCATACACAGGGGTCGTTCTTGATATCTTTGGACTTCATGCAAATGGTAGAATGAATGGTAGAATTATACTCGCGAACGAGTTTTGGGAGTACATCCTGCTATTTGTAGTTGCCATTTGTAGCTACCATTCGCAGCGAAATGCCTCCACATTTTCCCTTTTTAGAGTCCTATTGAACCTCTCGACGATATAAGCTTAGAGATTGCTGTATGAGGAATAGTGATTTATGTTGTGTTTCTTGATTAGGGCCTTGAAATTAGCATTGTAGAATTCCTTGCTCTGGTAGGTTTGAGATTAGTTGGAATGTGCCCTTCACACAATACATTAATCATAGTCTCGCTTACATTTGTTATAAGCCTCGACAATTGTCAACATGTATTTGTAGCCCTGGTTGACCCGATCATACGGTCTCATCTCCATGAGGTCATGGAAACCACGAGGTCAGCGTGAATTAGGTCTTTCATCCCACATATCACTACCTTGCATCAATGGTAGTTACATCTCGCAGATGTGTCCAGTTCATTGGTGATTTCCAATCGACTCAATCTATGAAGCCTCCCTCCTTCATTCTTCAATTATTGAAATTATATCATTAGTGTGAGAGTAGTTTTCAACCCTTTGTGAAGCGAGCAGTAGTTGTAGTCTATCGACAATCTCATTCGGGTCATCCCAGAATCTGTATTTGGTGGTATTGTCGTCTATCTTCTTCAGACTTTCGCAGTTTTTCAGTGCCAGGCCGCTGAAGAGGTCTGTGAGAATGTCGATTTTTTGTGATCTGAGTCCTTATAAGTACCTGTCTCAGGATTGTTATCTTGGTAAAATGCATGTGTGATTTCAAGCAACATCTTAAAATCCAGCTGGTCGGATTCTGCAAACTCTGTGGGTTCTTTGCAAAATAGACATTCATAAAGACTGGGTCTTACACGTGTCTGGTAATTGCCTACTTGGATGATCCCCCAAGTAGAAACTGTATTTCATTAGCTCCGATGAACCATTTTATCATTATGCATGTATACACCTTATGTTGTATCACTATTGTGAGATGTGTACGATCGTAGGTAGTGACGAACCAGAGCATTGGGTTTGAAGACTCTCTTCCATACCTTTTTCTTGTTGGTAAATCCATATCCAATCCATTGTCCCGATCTGTTTGTACATCATCATGTTTCCACTTCTTCATAGGCTCAACAGTATCATTGATTTTGGTCTTCACGTCTATGGGTGCTCCATCGCTCTCCCTGTGCACTTTGAGACGAGTAACAGACTTAAAAATTTCTTCATTTATAAGAAAATTTAGCCCTCTTGGTAAGTAAATACTTCGAGCGAAGAGACTGGATCGTCCGATGTAAGTTGCTAGCAATATCCGACATCGCACTGAATAAAACAAGTAACTGTTGCTCTCTTTTATAGGTTTAGTCATGCATCTCTGCCAAAAGACATTCGATCTTGCCCAGGTGTTCGCTGCAGGCATGCAATATGTCCCTGCTGTGGTTCTGAATATCCGTTTTCGTGGCAAGATGGAAAATCGAGGTAGTGAATGTACATGTCATATATCCTTCCCGGTTTTTCAGATTTTTTTCATTTTTCACAGATTCCACATTCCATCTGTCGGCAATTTGCCTTGGAACACTCATTACACGGTCGTCCATGGCCACCATATCGTGGAAATCTGTCTTCACAAACTCCATCTTCGCCCTGATCTCGGACAGTATGTTGAGAACGAATGTATTTTGTTTGGTCAACATACTTCACAATTCCGAGATTATGCCATTACCTGTTTCGAGTGCGAAATGTATACTAACAGCATACACAGGTCGTTCGGGTTCACTAAAATTTCGAATTATTGTTCTACCAGCATCGCAGGTTCCATCGTTTCTTGGTACGAGACAACCTCTATCTTTGTATTTATAAAGATGCAGTTTGAGGCTACTTTGCCCAAATTTCGATATGCTGTAACTCATTCTTGATGGTCAACAATGAATTTATCGAATTCCTGTTGGTACGTCTCATTATATATGGGTCATTCCTTAATGATCGTCAAAAATCCATACTTGTCTTTCCTGCACAAGGCACACTGACTCTTGAAATTTGATAGTGTCATGTTTGTATTTACATAATCTATGTAAACATGGTGCAAATTTATGTCGTCCATGCAAAACAGCACCAACATGTTTGCATTGTCATGGAGCAGTTGTTTAAGTATGCACGAATAAGTCTGGCCGAGGTACATGCATTCCACCTTTGCATGCCGTCCCAAGCGAAAGCACTGCTCGATGAACTTTTGCTTCTCGCAGGTAATGTTATAAAAGGCAAATACCGAGTTTGGCAATGCTTCACATGGTACCTGGTCTGCATCATTATTGTTGCAAGGGTAATAATCCACACCATCCACAGCATGTAGTACTCATGCCAGTCGCTGATATTTCAGTTGCTTGAGCAACTTTGACTATAGGTACATGTTCTCGAACCGAAGGGATTGGTGTGGTTTTCTTCCAGCAGGCTCAGTAAAACACAAGTTTTCCCATATTTTGATGGTGCTGTGATGATGCATTACACTGTATTCGGAAACAGGCTTCCATGTCGTGTTTTGGGGAGATAGTGTCATCTTCAGCAGTAATGTGTATGGGTAGAGTAATGTCTTGCTTGATAATATATGTTACCACTACTATATTTTGGTGGATGTGGTGCTGATTGTGGTGCATGCGGCACTGATTATGGTGCATGTGGTGCTGATTGTGGTGCATGTGGTGCTGATTTTGGCACAAGTGTTGCTGATTGTGGTGAGTGGTGCTGATTGTGGTGAATGTGGTGTTGATTGTGGTGTGTGTGGTGCTGATTGTGGTGTGTGTGTGGTGCTGATTGTGATGCATGTGGTACTGATTTTGGTGCATGCTGTGCTGATTGTGATGCTTATTGTGGTGCATATGGTGCTGATTGTGGTGGATATGGTGCTGATTTTGGTGTGTGTAGTGCATGTGGTGTTGTTTATGGTGCTGATTGTGATGCATGTGGTGCTTATTGTGGTGCATATAGTGCTGATTGAGTTGCATTGGGTGCTGATTGTGGTGCATGGGGTGCTGATTGTGGTGCAGGTGGTGTTGATTTTGGTGCTGGTTGTGGTGCATGTGGTGCTGATTGTGGTGTGTGTGGTGCTGATTGTGGTTGCATATAATCAGTGCTGCAAATTTTAGAATCTCTCTTCAAAACATCCCTCTGGGTTAACTGCCTCTGGCAGAGTTTGCATTGAAATAACATACTTGAAGTTTTCATACTGCAGGTCATTATTTCTGTCGATGCACACTGCATAAAGCTGTAAGTGATTTACTACAGAAGTGACAAATCAAATGTATCATTAGTATTTTGCATCCATACTCTTCTGAGTTTAGAATGAAACTAAATCCAAAAGTATAAAAGAAGGGTATTTATACTTTTCTCGTTCAATTCACTGCGATTCCCCAAAGAAGTAAGACCAAATTCGGAAAAGGTGTCGTCTATATGCTGATCAACAATCTACAGTTCGAACTGCACATTCCCGGATACAAATTCTGCTGGCCGGGAACCAAGCTAGCAAAAAGTTTGTCATGTGGAGACACAGGCATCAGTGCACAGGATGAAGCATGCAAGAAGCTTAACATCGCTTACTCCCTTAACAAGGATCTGGAAACACGACAACAGGCAGACAAAATACTTACACAGAAGACCAACGAGATATCGAAATCGTCAGAACACCGGACTCGGAGGAATAACAGTGGTGTGGGGTGTATCCAATGTAATGAGGACCAAGGTGAAGGTGGGCATGGGCGATAAGTACAAGGGAAAGGCACAGGTTAAAACGGGAAAAGGTACAGAGAGCAAGAGAAAGGTACAAGTGAAATGAAAACCAGTGACAGAGTGAAGAAAAACATCTTCTGGCAGATTTTTCCATTGCCTTTGCCTTTTCACTCGGGGCTCTTGGAGGCCCAATCGGAGCCATGAGTGATATCATCCGAGCATCAATACAGCATCGAACGAACAGAAGAAGTTGTCTGAGGCCCAAATACATAATACAGATATGGAAGCTATTTATATGGGTTAAAAAGTGGCCAAGGCCTCTACCTAAGGCCATACACTGTAGGAGGTGGAAGTGTGCAAAAGCGACTCAGCAGGAAGAAGCAAAAATGAAATCTCTACCGAAATGACCACTCGCTAACATGTATTTGGAACTATATACGTACAAATTGAAAATACCGCATTTCAGGGGAGTGTTTAGGAGATATTCCTTGCCCCTAAAACACAAGAAAGAAGAATGTGCCATAATTAATCTGGACATGACAGCCGGTCCCGGTATGCAATGACTAACTTATGTGAAATGTGAAAAATATGTAGACTATTATGACAGTTTTAGGAATTTGTTTCCTCCACCCGAATTGCGACACTACCTGAAAGAAACGAAGCTGACATACAACTACAAAATGGAGCAGATGCCTAACACATGGAACTGTGGACATTTGTTTCTTCGTTTCTTGGTATGTTTGTACAAGTTACTGTATAAAATGGCTACACTTAGTGAGGAAACCATCAGTCATGTCGATAAAAATTACCTTGACGGGTCGTAGCACCGAGCTGCATGCTGTACACTTCCTGCCACTCGACCTGGAGGGGAAATAATGCATCGGCCTTGTCGATTTTCAAATCTACAATGCGATACCAAATGTCGATGAAAAAACTGTAAGATGTACCTCATAAAATTTGGCAATGATTCCAATGAGGTGTCGCTGCCTATAGGCTCTTATGAAATAGAGGCCTTTACAAGGTACACTGAATATTCGCAGTCCCCCGACACAGAATTCGAACTACATGAGAAACCCAGTACTCTGAAGAGTGTCATCAGATGCAGTGAAGGTATCATCTTTATGGAACCAGATACTATCGGACCGATGCTGGGGTTCGAGGAACACATCTACGAAGCTGGTCAATGTGATACGAATAAGTGCAATTTAGCGAGTGGCACATACCTTAATGGCAGGCCGAACGATACACTGCACGAATTTTCGTCTATGGTCCATCTAGGTTTTAAACTGGCTGTAGCACTGCAAAGCATCATTTACGTTCCTCTCGGAGAGAGCTCACGAAGTGGTGTTCACCAACTCTTTGCTCATACTGGCTACGAACATCTCAAGCGTAACACTTCTCGAATCTTTCCAATACATTCCAAAATAAATTAAGTATTTCCAAAAACTAAATAAACTTTCACGCCCATATTGAAAAGTTAATTATCAAAATTATAACAAAAATTTAAGACTAACGTCTCATAAGAAAAACTGCTTAAGGATAATTAAATCTGAACAAAAAATAGAATTCTTAATCATAACAAAAATTTATGGTTAGGCAATGTTTAGCTATATCACAATATTGACGTCATACAGTTACCTAGCGAGGTGGTGCAATTGTAAACCACTGGACTCGCATTCAGGAGACTCGGTTTCGTTTTCGGTCATCCTGATTTCAGGTATCCATGGTTTTTCGAAATCCCTCCACGCGAATGCTAACATGATTCCTTCATACAACATGTGGCCGATTCCTTCCCCAACTTTCTCTAATGATCTCGCTTTCTACAAGGCGTTAAGACCTACCTAACTATATTATACATAGTCACTTATAAAATATCAGAACGGCTCTGAGCGACTAGTTCGACTAAACTCGTCACATTACACAACTGTATAGATCCTACAAATATTCACAGTTCCCTCAAAATAAATAATTCGGAAAATGCAGTTTATATGCGTTACCCAATAATACCAGATGAATAATCTGAAATTTTAACAGCAAATATTTCTGAAATAGAATGTGCTATTGATGTGCTGGTTTCACAGTATTGAAGTTCAGACAAGTGCTCATAGTTGCAGCCCAGACATAGATTTTAATACCAATTAGATTGTGTATTTCTTGAACAAAGTTACATTTTTCAAATCGAACAATGCCTACTCAATTCAAGAAAATGAAACTGGAGGAAATTAGAATGTAAATGGCGTTCTTTGCAGGATTATAGCACAAGTAGATTACATGTTATCGTAATATGACAATGTTAAATACCTACAGTTGTCTGCTCCATTTAACTTGCTTAGTTAGGCTATGATCTTTGTTTGTTTACTTTCTTTTCAGTCGGTGTGAATTTTTCTTAATTTAGCAAGATAATGCATGTTATTTTTTGTAAATTTATGTGATTTTCCAGTACCATGTATCAGAACTCTCTTAAGACATACAAAAATGGATAAACAAATCCTGTGAATTCTGATAAAGACACAGCAAACCATCCTTCGCAGGCTGTGTTTAAAATGAAAACCACCAGATACAATAAAATCTTCCAGTCTGTGACGTAAAGATATTTGCACAATAGCATTTCAGTATAAATTTCAGAATAGTTATCTGCAATACAGTGTTTCATATATTCTAGTGTAGTCGGTATGTCCTTGAACCAATCGGTGAAGAAAAGCCGTAGTACGTATTGCACTATGCACTGGGCAATCATCATGCTGATACCACAGGATCCTCCTAGTCTGCAGTGGAAGGTCTTCTTACATCAGTCGAAGTTCGTATGTTAGGAGATCGACATAATTTTGAGAGACCAGCGTTTCTTCTATAAAGAAAAGGGCCCATGAAATTATGGTTCACTATTTCACACCACACATTTACATTGCATGGATGCTGATGTTCCACTAGACGAAGCCAATGGGGATTGTTTATTGACCAATAGTGCATGTTTCTGACGTTGACTTGCCCATTATTTGTAAATGTTGCTTCATCACTAAACAAGATACATGACAAATCTAGTGTATCATGCCTTAATGCCCATGTACAAATGTTAACACGATACTCAAAATCGTTCACATGTCGCTCTTGATGGGGAGAGACATGATACGGGTGAAACTTATGACGGTGCAGAATGCGCTTCTTTAAACTTCACTTCTGTGAAACCAGCCCATCAATACCATCTTTCATTTCCGAAATATTTTCAGTGCAAGTTTTATGCGATTCAGCCTTTATAACACAGGTATACAATTAATCCAATTTTATTATAATGTATACTAATTTAATACCAAAATATAACATAATTAATCTCATTTCTATATCTTCTTTATCACCCATTGTATCGATATCTGGGTTCAGTTCCTTGGACTCCATACTCCAATCTATACCATTGTTAGGGGGAGCAGGGCAAAATGATAACGCTAGGGGAAAATATACTAAAAATCAATAATAGACTGAGATATAATTACAATTGTTGTATATGCACACACATACGACATCGAAGCATAATATAAAACCATAATAAAATGTATATGAATGACAAAAAATAATACAATTGTGTAAAATGAACATTTTGGCCCATAGCATGGGGCATAATAATCACACAGTAAAAAAAATGTAACTGCATTCATATTACAGTAAGAAAAATAAAATTAATTGCAATAGAGCATTTCGGAACACAAAACAGGTAACATTAACTACCGGAGGAAGCCCCAGTGCACAGATACCTTAAGTAACTTCCAATTTTATGACAACAGACGATGTTTCCGCATCGTTGTGTTTTTTTCTTTAGATTATTGATTCCTTTAGGCCTTGCATAAAGAGTATGATGCTCCCAGTTTTGACCTTCCACGAATTCACTTTCTCACCAAAACTCTTTTCTTCCTTTCACGTTTCTCGAGGTTTTCGCTTATGTCTTTAGCAAGCAGCTCAATCGCAACTCAGACGGCCTCCCTAAACATATTCATTATGTCATGTTTAATCAGAAGCACTAATCCCTATGACCAGCCACGCAGACTATGTCTATAAAATTACGTCGAATGGTCAACGCACAGTATATGTGCGCACTCAGATTATAACATTTTGCATAAGAACTATTTCTTACTAGGACTATATATTATCATCGTGTGTAAACACTTCTGGCAATACAGTCAACAAGCGCGATAACTAGCAGGCGCTCAGGCTAGAAGCATGCTAAACATTCAGCAAGAAAAATCATCCGTGTTGACGCCCTTTTAGTCATAATTATTCTGTGATTTTTCCTCAATACGGCATCTTGCTCTAGATGCATAGCGCTAAACCAGAACGTCTGAAAGAAGCCTGACTTTGCTTCACAGACCGGAAAGCAGTTTGGTGTGTTTACATCTTAAATCGAATAAACACTATTCATGCACTATCACAAGTTAGTTCAGGTGGTCCCGTTAGAGTAGGAGACTACTCTGGAAAATTAAATAAAAAATACTTAATTTCATTGTATTCGTGGATAAAATGTTGCGAAACAACACGAAAGAATGATCGATTTTGAGGTTATCGATTACTAGCCAGCTACTCATCTTTCTGGCCCGATAACCAATACTTGAAGGAAACTCGAACAAGCCTGCTAAAAATATGGTCCCAGATAATGTTTGTTTGGAGTGTTGACTTTACATCCACCGAACACGGTAATTATGAAGTGAAATGTTTAAGTATAGTTATATTCATTGAAAACTAAGGGGTGATAAGGGCAGCTAACTTTGCACACTGCTACAAGAAGAAACTTACCAACGAGCACACGTAGTAATGACAAATACGGGTTATTGCCTATGCACTTGTATCTATAAGAATATTTAATTAGCTTGTGTTATTATGTTCTCAATATGTGGAATTACGTCTGATTAGTTTGAAAGAAATAATATCAGTATGGAAAAATTCTGATTTCAATGTGCTCAATCAGGTTTTTTTTCACAAGCGCCGCAGTCGATTGTTTTCAACACATTTTGCCTACTTCGCAAAACTTAGAATACTTCGTCAGGCAGTCTCATGAATCCCCGTGAAAAATTAGCTAAAGAATAAGGACTAGTTGCGTTATCATTTGATATAGGCTGTTTACGTTAAAGTGAGCACTTTTAAGACCCTAGTTACTTTTTATCTCAGCCATATTTTGTCCTTTAACTACCTTTTTAAATAAATGTTTCCATGTACAAAATAAACAGTTTGTAGATTCCACCGCACTCGAAAGTTAACGTCTAAGGCTAAAATAAAATATACTATATATATTGATTATTATTCGAAATGATAGGGCTTTCAAAAATGCTCACTATACCCTGAATAGCCTATATCAGGGAAGAAGACATTATATTTTGCTTTCGCGTGTGACACTGGACTTGAATCTGAACGAGTCATAAACATTGAACGCTCAGCTGTCGCTTTCAGTCACAAATGAAAACATTTTTTTTTTTTTTTAGGTGTCGCAACAAACAAATTTTTTGATTCTGAACAGCATTTCTATCGATATAACGCTCTGTCATATGTTAAGAACCATAATGTGTGTTTGTGCTTCTTGTTACTCGCAGCAGTTGGTTACGAGACTGCGGAATGCACGTCTCAACAGCGCATGATACGTCCCACACGTGAGAGTCTTCCTTTGTTGAACCCTGTTTTCTCCTGTGCAAACTATAGTCCATTCATGGCTACTTCTAAATTATCTGAAGCCCTGCTAAAGTTCTACTTCCATGATATTCCTCCACCTCATGCAAACAAACCTTGTTAGAGTCTAGAAAATTACACCAAAGGGACAACGCACCGCGTTCGTGCGCACTCATTTCAAAAATATTTTGTTTAAGAACTACTTCTTACTAAGCGTTACTAACACACTCACATCAATTATAAATGTAACATTTCAATATATAAAATAAATATAAGTAAATGTTCAACTCAACCGAAAATAAAATACTTTTATGTTACTATAAGTACAAAAACTGTGTAATCATGACATATTTAGGAAACGACAAAACACGTCATACATGGGGTAACCAATATTAAAAGTATACAAGCATTGACAGATTCCTACAGGCTGTTCATGGTAAAGTGAATAATTCTAATGCCCTAGTTACTTTTTCCTTTCAGCCATTTTTTACTCTTTAACCACCATATTTAAAATAAATATTGCCATGTACGTAATAAACACACTGCGTATATTCCACCGCACTCTGTAGATAAGTCCACGGATAAAAATTAAATTAAATTAATTTATAGACTGTTTATTTCAAAAGAGAGGGCTTCCAAAAGTGCTCACTTTACCGTGAATAGCCTATAACAAATTTATCAAACAAGAAATACTACGGTACGCTATGCATTGCCACTTTTGTCCGCCAATTGGTAAAATAATGCCACATGAAAAATTAAATTAAATTAAGTGTGTCATATTTCGAGAGGCAATAAACATATTCATTCCAAATTCGGCAACCACGAAATCCGACGTTTCTCTGTGTAAGCTGGTTTTTTTTAAGTTGGCCAGGCACCAATTGTTACAATGGCTGTCATATGAACATATTTGATTACTATAGTCTACGAAACTATGTAACCAGGTTGAACACAAAACTTTTTATGCTGTGAGTAACCTACGCCTACACTGCAATCATGAATTGTATCTATATAGAGACTATTTTTTTTTCCCCCACAATTTTGTAAGACAGCTCTTCTTTGTATTCCACATCTCGGGAAACAATAAACTGATTCCCACCAAATTTTGGCCAAAATATATTACTGCTATATTCCATGTAAACTGATGTGTTTTGAACGGGTGGGACACTTATTTTCATAATTACGGTAATATGAATATTAAATATTAATACGCATGTTCCTTTGACCTCAACCATTATATTTCGAGGAAAGAAGTTGTTCTGGTAACCTCTTGTTTTTTATTATTGGCTGTTTATGATTGTGAGAAAACATCTCGGTATTTTACAGGCAATCGGTAACTCTAGTACCGAACGTACGTGATTCACTGTAAAGACACATGTGACACATAGCAGTCGAGTAACCAAGTCGCCAAAGTGGGGCTGAGTTCATTCCATCCATTTGAGTCATTTTACACTTCGAGTGCTGCCGAAGAGAAATTACGTTACAGTGTATTTCCTTGAAGCTGTAGGCGACTCGATGTTACGTCGCCAATGTCCATAAAATTGGATTGGATTGTAAATGGCTTATTAAAGTCCCCCCGGTGTTAAGCCTTAATGTTTATCAGGGGACGGCGTACAAACTAACTTAACTGACACCCATGCATTACCTGGGATTAGAACCCGTAACCTCCCGCACCCCAGATCGGCGGCGCACCAACCGACTACGCCACAGGAGGTCGGCAGTGAGATGGGGGACGTCGAAATAGTATGACAAACTCCATAAGACTCTCTTGTAATCAGGCAGCGTCATATCAGGCATCGATAGTATTGAAAGTGTTGAAGTGTTTTAAAATACGAGAGAGACAGGGAACTTTCCTCGGGAGCTCGAGTGTCCGTGCTGACGACATCTGTCCGAGTGTGTAGACGACTGTGCAGCTGTTACAATACTAAGTAGCGTGAGACAGCTGAATCATTAGAAGTTAGAAAACTTTAATATTTCGACCGTTCTTACTCCAGTGTGTAATAAAGCAAACAGAAACGATTTTCTACGGCGACCAATTTGAACATTACATTGTTTATGTGTGTAGGGTAGCAAATGGAACCCACGTCGAACTAGCTTAAGCAGCAAGAAACTTGATAGGATGGCCTCTTATTTGGCTAGTCGTTGGGATGTTTAATGTTTACGGTAAATTTAATACAGACTTTCGAAACCTCGCCAAGAATTTACGGCTATGCTGTACTTTTCAAAATGTCCCGTTCCTATACAAAGTCTAGGTATTAACACTATAGGTATTAATACTATTTTATAAAGATATACTTGACTTGATGTATTATTTTATTTTATTCAGTGTAAAAACATGCGCCAGGGAAGATCATAACCGCTTTCTTCCTTTTATTATCCCCCCCCCCCCCATCCTAAGCCTTGTGTTTTCCTAACGTTTTCTTATCTGAATTGGCCAAACATGAGTTGAGTTACTTCTATACTGAACGTCCATGAACCGTTGTCAGACACCTAAAAAATGTGACAGTTAAAATTATCAATTCAAAAGAGTGTAAACAATATATTAAGTGTTTTAGTTAACAACTAGTGGCAGAATCTTCTCGCGAAGAACATGTGCCGCTTATAGTAACCTCCCACTTTTCTGAAGTACGCTGGAATTCTACTTCCAGGATATTCCTCCGCATCATGTAAACAAAACTTAGCAAAGTATAGAAAATTATGCCTACGGGACAACGTGCCGCATTCATGCGCACTATAAGCGTAAAGGCTCTTTACGGTAAAATTAGCACTTTTGAAAGCCCTGCTTACGATTTACTTGAATATACATTGTGTATTCTTACGCCTAATTTAAAATTAACATTGCCATGGGCATCATCACTTTATTCACGCGTCGGTAAAGTAGAACTGTGGAATTATTAGGAAAGTAAATATTTTACCAATCTGCTCATTTTTACACTTCAATGCATTTAAAAAAATGGAAAGGGTAAGAAATAGTTTAAGTTATCACTTTTTTCCAACGTTAAGATATGAAACTACTTTCCCTCCGGGGCCGCGGTGGCTGAGCGATTTAACACGCTCACCAAGGCGAACCAGGCTCAATCCCCGGCCGGGTCATCGGATTTTTTGCAAGTGGGAATCGTGCCGGACGATGCCGTTGGTCGGCGGGCCTTCTCGGGGATTTCCCGTTTCCCCCACCCCCTCATTCTGGTGCCGCTCCATATTCACTTCAATCACCCTCATCGGCTCTGAAGACCTCGATGTTAAAAGCTGCCCAAATCTCTTCACTCACTCACTTATTACCTTCCCTTCATCGTTACCAATTTTACTGGGCGAATGTCACGCAGTGCGCCCGTTAAAATTAGGCAGGTAGAGACAGTGACTTATTTTTCAAAAGTGTTCACTTTATCGCGAACAGCCTTTACATATAGGTATTCACTGTAAAATATTTTGTATGTCTTGCAGTGACAACAATATTTTTTCCCCCGGTGTAGCATCGAGGGATTGAGGGTCTGTTTGGTTTAGTGGAAAGGAGGAGGGGGTAGGGAACTGGCGCCCGCAGCCTGCCCCTTTGGAGAGCAAAATGCCCGTGTTTTTGGCAATCTTTTACGCCCCCTACCTCCCAGCCTCTGGCACGGCCAGGTTGCCCTCTGGTCACCGTGTCACAGCTGCCGCTAACGAATAGCACGTGTCGGACCGGAAGTCGTGAGCAGGCCTGCCAACATCGCATCTGTGCCATTCGCCCTGTCCTTCCCCCTCCCAACCAATTTCCTCTTTGGGACAGATCATCAGCAGAGACACGGAAGTTTCGCGCCTTCTCTCTACAACGAGGAGGATGGACTTGGCAGCTACTGGGGATGAACCACGCATAACCAAGTTATATGCTGTTCACGGTGAAATGAGCACTTTTGAAAGCCCTGCTCAAGATCTACTTGTATGCACGTTGTGAAATCTTCCACTTTGTGTCAAATTAACATTTGCATGAGCCTCGTCACTTTATTCATTCGTCGGACAAGAGAAAATGTAAAAGTATTATAAAAGTAAATATTTTACAGATGTACTTAATTTTACACTTCCGTGCATTAAAAGGAAAGAAATAAATAATTTAAGTTACCACAAATGTTTACCTAACACTTTTTAATTTGACGTTAAGATATGGAACTACTTTCCATACATCGCTACCAACTTTGCTGGGCGCATGTTACTCGGTGCGCCAGTTAAAATATACCTATGCACGTAGAGGGAGTGTGTTTTTCTGAGGTTGATTTCAAAAGTGCTCACTTTATCGTAAACAACCTTTACGCCAAGAATTTTTTGCACGCCCTGTAATATCTATGGCTACACCTTGCACGTTGCGCAAGAGTATTTCGTTTGTATACTTTGAGCGTGGCACCGACACAGATTTATAAGCAATTAAGACCAGCTGTAAGTGAGTGCCCAGTATTCACTGCTGCATGACCACGAGTTCTGTTGGATTCTGTATTCCTATTTCCCAAACATCCTATTAGTTCACACAACACCGGGTACGCTTACTAAAGGCTGTTCACTATAAAGTGCGAACTTTAGAAATGAACCTTGGACAAAATTCACTGTCCCTGCATGCATATATTTTAACTGTACGCACTGAGTGACACTCGCCCAGTAAATTTGGTAACGAAGGATGAGAAGTAGTTCCATATCTTAACGTGGAAATTAAAGTTGTTATAACTTAAAATTATTTATTTCGCTTTCGATTTTTTAATGGATCTAAATTTAAAAATTACCATATTTGTAAAATATTTACTTTTCTAATAATTTAACAGTTTCACTTCACCGACGCATGAATAAAGTGAGGAGGCCCATGGCAATGTTAATTTTACATAAGGCGGAAGAATACATAACGTGCAAACAAGTAGATCTTAAGCAGGGCTTTCGAAAATGCTCATTTTACTGTGAACAACATATACAATGCACAGCTTTCATTGCCGGCCGACTCCGCTTGTATAATGCCGATATTAAATTGCTCCAATCAAATATTCCTTCCCTTCCTAGAACAACATACAGTCCATCCCCCCTGTTCATTTGAGTGATTTACACTTCCAGTGTCGCTGACGTATTTACGTTGCAGAGAATCTTGTGAGAACTGCTGGAGAAGTGACATTTCTTCGCCCGTGTCTTCAGATACTGCAGATGTCGTAATGTTACGCAACTCCGTACAACTCAGCTGAATTCAGATGGACGTGATGTTACACCGGCACTCCAAATGTTAGGCCTGTCTAGGTTTTGAGGATATTTCACAGTTTCGTGACATGAATGTATCGCCGACTTTCCGTGGCGCAGTCGGTTGGTGTGCCTCTGCTCTCGGGTGCGGGAGGTTCTGGGTTCGAATCCTAGGTATGGCATGAGTGTTAGTTTAAGTTAGGTCATTAGTTTATAGAGCCGTCCCCTGATAAGCCTTAAGGCATAACACTGAGGGATGTTAATAAGCCCTTTCCAATCCAATGAATATCGGTGGTAACTTGATAAAACTACCGAATAATTTGAAAACAACGTTCATCAGGTTTAGTATCGTAAATGTGAGAATTTTAACTTAATTCAAGGTTTGTATAGATTTCAATAAGTAATTAACCAAAAAATTATGTTTGAGATTAAGTGTTTATCGAGTCACAGGAATGTCATGCAGCAATCTCTTTTGAAATCCGATATTTGGTTGCACTGCTTCAAAGGTTTCACTTTTAACTATTTTGACTTTAAATGTTATCTCGAAAGCTGCTGAATTTGAAATTACGTGCGAACCGCATACTAAGTTTACAAGAAATATTCCTCATGATATTCTAATAACATGAATATTTATTTTGAGTTTTAGTTTAACATTACTTTCGTACCATTTTGAGATTTTTATACGGACAGATAAAAATGTTTAATTCCTCTAACTTGTTTCATTCTTTTCGGAAAGTCGTTTTCTCCCATGTTACCTCGGCCGGGTCACTCCTGGATTGCCGTACGATGCCGCTGGTCGGCGGGTTTCCTCGGGGATCTATCGTTTCCCCCGCCCTTGCATTCCGGTGCTGTTCCTTTCTCGCCTCAACTCTTGGTGTTAAGAGCTGCCAAAATCTCTCAACTCAACTTTACTTCCATTGTCATACTTTTCTCAGTCTATTATTTCATGTCACAACGAGAAACTATATAACGTGCTAAAAATATAGTCAATAATTTTAACATCTTGAGCTTTGTTTAACACATAGTAATAGTTGGCCAACTTCTCAGAGCCTTTGCCCTTAATGTTTAATGTTATCCAATCAGAATTCATGAGGTCACTAACTAGTAAACGCAATTAGAATACACGGTTGCCGATTGTTGAACTTATCATCGTCGCCTGTTTTCATACAGTTCTGTCATAGTAGACAAAAAAAAACAAATAATACAAAAAAATCTTCTGAAAAACCATTTAGTTTACCCAACAAATGTACGCAGCAGGAACCAGGACCAACGCGGGACTGGTATAATCGAAACATACTGCGACCACTTACGAATAAACTGCGATGTACTGAGTTATATCTAAAATTTGCAGTTTCAGTAACGTTTAGATTATACTCCCTCGCCCATGTACAGTCAAGAATCAGCTCTTTGCTCATTGACTGCTGTCGCAGATAGTTAGCCAACTCGACAACAAAACAGATAGCAAATATTTCGGCGCTTTTATTTACTATGAAGGTTTCTTTATTCACTTGGAGTCATTGACAGCGAGTCTTATAAATAGAGATTGGAAAATTTTGAGGATTTACTTGCCAATAAGCTAGACTCCACAAAGCTTTTCTTACTCCAGTGTAAGATTGACGTCTAGGCGTTTGCAAAAATGTAGTATTTCTAATTGTGATATTATTCAGTCATGTGTTTGGGAAGCATGTCTGTTTAGGCCTATCTGGCGCAAAAGTGATGTAATTATTATTAGACGAATGCGTATTTAAAATCCTGCCATTGGCGTTTGTTTGCCTGCACCTCCAGCAATGAAAAATTCTCTTTCGACCTCCATTTATTTCTCGAAGTCATGTGTAAGCATAGGCTCATTTAGTTTTTTGTATGCTGCAGTCATATAGACGTGCGTGTTATTTTTACGTACGTTTGTGCTCGTGGCTTCCGTATGTGTAAGCCCTGTAATACTTAACTGGTGTTGTTTTAAATCCATGTTTAATTAATATTGATGTTGCTCCTCTAGGAGAAGCGCGGTTTGTTCTGTAAATAGTATAGCCACAAATACGAAATATGTGCTGTGGTTTAAGGATAGTTTACGTAATGAATGCTTCATCAATAACATACGTGGCAAGGCATTGCTCTGGCTCATGTGTTATTTATTCCGGTGGCATTGTAGAGGAGCATTATTTGAGGTGTTTTGGGTTGGTTCGTAGTCATTTTATCGCCCAGGTGACTTACGGTTTTAATTATGTTGGCATAATCACACACGTGGGGAATTTCAACCAGCTCCTGCGTACTACTAATATCGTCCAGCCGTTCTTGTTCTGAGTGTGTAGGTACTTGCGTTTTATGGACCTGGGGCTCTGGGCCAACCATAGTTTGAGCTGTGCGCACCACTTGATCTACGTATAGTGTTTTTTGGGGGACATTTTTTATGCCCGTAAGTGTACCTGGTTGTTAGTCGGTGTCCGTGAGAAAAAAAAAGGGGGGGGGGGCGTGGTTGAAGAAGAAACTACTCCGTGCATGCTTTGTTGGGCTGTGCGGTGACGTCACGCTGGTATGTTGGCTTCGTGTTTTGCGGCGGCTCTCTACAAGTTGGGAAA
This sequence comes from Dryococelus australis, assembly GCA_029891345.1. NCBI lineage: Eukaryota > Metazoa > Arthropoda > Insecta > Phasmatodea > Phasmatidae > Dryococelus > Dryococelus australis. Next base: position 166,516,388 of record CM056993.1, read on the forward strand.
GTATGGGCTCTGCTTCCGGCAGGCCGCCAGTGGGGTGTCACTACACAGCGCCTACCGAGATTTTATTCAGCATTAACAAATTGTGTGTACACCAACATTGGAATCACATACACACTTACTTTATTTATAAATGTTACTAATTTTCTGGTGATATATTTGTACTTATTATTATTATTATTATTTCAGTAAAACTGCCTTCACTTATGCGAGTTAGTTCTATAGAAGAAATGTTAAGGTAAGTAATTATCGGTTTGTGTAACATGGTGTCGTAGTTTGGTATGTTTTGGTGGCAGTCCTGTTCTTTAAACTTGCTCGACTGTTACCAGCAATTATTCCATTTCGTGCTTTTCCAAGTCATTACAGAATATTTGTTAACTGTATTTAAGTATATTTAGTAAAGATCGAATACATTTTTTATGTAATATGTATGCACATTTGTGTGCACGAAAATACGAGTATACATACTTAGATTTCGAGTGCTTCGTTACAAAAATTCTAACCTCAAACTGAGAGCAGAAAAATGTTACCGCTTCCAGCAAGTATCCTACAATATTTTGGCTGAACACTCGTAGTTGGAGCTGACACGAGTTTTGTAAGTTCATAAGTTTCTGTAAATGCGTCACTTGATCCTAATATGTTTTAATAGCCGTAAGGCTCAGTTAAACTTCTTTTTTTTTCGTACATGTCACCATCTGTGAACACGACGTGAATTCTGTCTTCTTAAACTTAGAAAGTCAAGAAATATCTGTAGCTCTGCTAAGATATACTAAAGTATCATATGGAAAATTATCGGCGTATCGCCGAAAACTTTTAATATCCGATAGGCGAGATGATTTAATTTTTTGAATTCCATCAAATCTATGCGGTGTATTCAAAGTTATAGTGGTTTTTTTTTTTTTTTTTTGTACAACCCCTTACTTTCTTCAGCTGTGGAATAACTACACAAACACGTTTTGCACGGTTTTGTGTAACTTACAGACTCAGCAAGAACTAAGTTTTCTCAGCACGTACTAAATGTTACTTGCGAACATAACAATTAACATAACAGCTTGACCACAAACGACTCCTGTTTTCGTTTGCAACTCAGCATGTTCTCTGGTCATCACCTTAGCTCCATCAGAAATCTGCGTTACTAACAGTCACACAAAGTTTTCTAAAATTTTGACACCTTTTTTATTTGGCCGTTTGATCACCACTTACGTCAATAATCCTCAAAAATCTTTCCTCACAATTTCTATCACTTGAGATGTGGGGCAATACTGTGATTTAACTCGTACGTCTGTTGTCTCAGCTGTAAATTATATATCAAAAGAGGTTTGTGATACTTTTTCTTAATTTTTCTCTTTATTAAATCAGGCCATGATATTATTATGTATTTCTGAGTATCACTGGACAATTCTGTGAAGATCGTAAGATACCCAAGGTGAAATTTTAGCTCTGTGTCATAATCGGCCAGTTCATTCAAGAACTATCAATAAATTCTATTTGTTGAGTGTAGTCGTAGCCAAATCTTGATTCGAAAAATAAAAACACGTTTTTTCTTTTTAAAAGACTCGCGATCTGCAGGTTTTTCATTACTTTCTTATTATGCTTCTTAATTTCGAGTAGATAGTAACTGCTTGATACAAATCCAATAGTTTTGTTTTTTCCCAAACAGTTCGAGAAAATTTAAACATAAAACATTAAAAAAAAAAAATACAGTTTTGGCAGTTCTTTAGGTTATTTAAAATAATCAAACCCTACCGCTTTCCCTGCAAATGTTTAGTTTTATAATATCATACGGCTAGCAAAAAGTTTCATAAGTTGCTTGCAGCCACATAATCAAGCAATATCTCCGTAAGGGGTTAAAAATGTGTTTCGGTTGTTAATTCGAGGTGAAGAATACGCCTACTACTAAATCCCATATAGACACATATAGACAAATTTTGTACGAAGAATAAAGATCTTATAGTGAGATCTAGGGTCGACAGGTCGAATACCGACTCGAGATGTGGATCACTTTTAACGAATTTTGTACATGATTTTCTGTCTGTTTACGAGCTTGTACACACTTGATATATAGAACTAAGCAATCTCCGAAGGTGAGATATGATGCAGAGATATGAGTTCGAGACACGGCACTACAAAAAAAAATATTCTCTCTCGGACTTTGAAAAATTCTGGTAATTTTTCCCAGTATTAGGTGAATGTTGACTGATCAAGTGCCTACACCATGGCATGGAGGCTTGCTGGAAGAGGAGAAAGGAATGCTATAGTAAACAGAAAATTTTGTAAATCTAAATTTATTTTTCATTAATTTGAACATCGGAAATTGGCATTTCTCAATTCTTCCATAGTATTTGTGTTCTCCATCCAATCATTTCATGCCATCGTGCAGTATATAGGCCATTCGCGGTTACTTCTAACTTTCTGAAGCCTTGATAAAGTTCTAATTTTGGTTACCGATTACTTATCCTTCCGCTACATGTAAACATAAACACTCCCATATGACTACGTTCTAACTGTAAAATGCTTGTTTAGTGTTTTCAGCTGTTCACAGAACTTAGTCCTATTTCAAAAACCATTTCGTAAGAAAGTCCACAATTCAGGCCTATAACCATATCTAGGTCAGCTTTATGACTTTTGAACAACATCTATGTTGACAAGTTCTTACGGTTATTATTTTACATTGTTAACATATTTGTTATTCACGACGTAGCACATTACACATAGTACAATTTAATATTTTGCCGCAACCGTGTTTAACCCTGTTGTAACTGCTGGGGGGAAAGAACTGTAGCATTTAACCTCTTGTTATTAATATGTGTTGGACTTTTTCGTTAAAAGGGCGGCCTTCGTTGGAATAAATTTTAAAACGAAGGAACAACCAGTTGAACGAAAATACACAGTAAATTCAAGTACGCAACTCATGTCGCTTATTTATTGTATTTAGCAACGATAAGCTTAGAATATATGTTGTGAACATGCACACAAATATGTTTACCGTAACTTTTATTCCGCTCTTATTTATATGCATTGGTAGCTACTGTTTTCTAGGTTAATTTCATTATTTATTTTAATTTATCCGGCTGGGCTTAGCATTTATGTCTGAGTTGTGGCAAATATTCAAATCACAGACATGTAAGCACGCTGCACAATTGTATTTCAAACACCTAGGGCAAGATTAGAACGGTGTGATAAACAGACATTACTTGCAAACAATTAATTTCATAATAAAAACAATTCACGGGTAAAACGTATAGGCCTAAATTTCTCACGTCCGATATTTGCAATCACACACACACACACAGCTGCCAAGACGCTCTTTACAGTATATTTATTCCTGCCGTAGAAAAAAAAATATTTATCACATAATCGTAACTTGCCTAGGCGGGTTTAAAAAACACACCGAGTATGAACTTGAGGCTTCGTTCAGAAACACGCCATGCCATGTCGTCGACGTCGCCAGTCGCCACTTCTGCCAACTTCGGATTTGAAACCGTCCTGCCATCACATCTAGCTATATTATAACAGGTATTCAAACGTCAAACAATAAAATCTCGTTTCAGTTGTAAATTAGAAATTCTGGAATCATTATTTTTGCAGTAATAAGGATGAAGTATGCTAACAAGCTCCTATACACCTATTGAATTTTCTTCCTCGGACGAAAAAAAAAAACCATGTCACTAGCGCCTAAAAACTGTAATTTGCGCTGATATTTTTAACTGTAACAATGAAATATTTTTCCTTCAGCGCTACCTAAAAATTCAAATATATCAATAGGCAACGTTTAATTTACAAATAGCATAACAACGAACTAGGTTTTTAAAACAATATTTATCTGTTAACTATTTCTTACTAGATGTTGCCAACACATCGCTGCTCTCGCTGTTTTTTAATTCGTATTTAATACGAAATGAATATTGCAAGTTATAGAAGACACTAAGTTAAAGTTTAATTTATTCTAATACAATGATTTAAATTCATCCACAGTGTTATTATATTTGTGGTATACAAGGTATTGAAAAAAACAATTGATATATTACGCCTAGGGGGATCTTTCAAAAGTTAATTTCAAAACATTTGAAGAAACCTTGGATGGACTATAGCCAAAATCTTGCAGCATATTGACACTGTGGGCGAGATGTTAATGAAGGTGTTGGCCCCGTCTCCATATTCCTGAGTCAGTTATAAGGCTTCTTTATGTGCATTATTCAGTATAAAGTTTCATATTTACACTGAAAAAAAAATTATGCTACAGAACCCTAGGGAAATGTATGTACACCATCTTCGCATATGGTTCGCTTGTCAACGGAACAACACAGAGGTAATTCATTTACAGTCTGTATACAGTATGTGCTGATGTGATAGTATTGTATTCATAATCAAGGACATAGAATCACAGCGACGTAGAGTAAGAAAAAACTCCGTAGTGATTTTGCAGAACAGTTTGTAATGGGTTTTTACGGTGAGGGGAACCAAGCAACCTTCAAGACCACTGTACATGGGTTGTAATTTATTACAGATCAATTTCTGATGAACAATGTACATTTTTCTGAATGTCCTCATGTTTTTGTTATTACTATCTTCTTTGTAGCAGGAAAAAAATGATTTCCTGTGGGAAGAATATTTTTGGTTGCGCGTGAAAAAAAAAAAAATTGTACCGATAGCATTTAGCTATCTTCTAGCATTTAGCTCAGCATTACTCATCTAGTTTAATTGCAGTTTTGCGAAACAACTGTAGTTAAGTGCGTTTAACTATATAATAAGCTATATCGCGCCAAAGCCTATATGACTGCTCTCTCCCTATATTATCATTCTCAGAGGGCTTCAGGCGAATCAGTTCTTCATATAGACACATTTATTTATCAGTTCACGAAGGTCGAGGGAAGGAGAAACACGACAAATCCCCCTCCAATCCATTTTTTTGAGAGTGGTAGGGTTGTGGGACTTTGAGGCAACGGAATCCGAGATAGGAGCTAGGAGCCAACCGCCGTCATATTGAATTTCCCTTTTTTTTCCAAAAAAAAAACTTTTTTTCCCTTAAAATCGACTAAATTTCCCTAATAAATATTCCTTTTTTCCTAAAATATTTTCCTTCTTCCTAAAAAAAAAAATCCTTTTTTCACTAAAAAAAAAGCGGAGCACGGAGCAGCATTAGCACCGGCGAGGTCTACTCTCAAATAATAACATGGTTTCCCGAGGTTTCCGTTCAATTATTTGACACATACCTACCTGTATTGGTTCACATTTGCATCTATCACGCCGGACAAAGCTTGCGCCTTGAAAAAAGCAGATATTTTACGTTACCATTTTGGCGCACCTAAGAAAGCTACAGGTTTACGACCAAGCTAGTTTATTCGTTATTTTAAACGAAAATTCTGATGTAGGCTAAATACTGGGTAATAAATTATATGTTACAGATATTTTACTTTATTTTTGGTTCTTGGAAATATTTATAAATATATTATTAAATTATTTTAAAGTGTATCACAAAGACGAGTGAGTTACTGAAGGAAATATCGCGCACAGTTCAGTGCATTGCCCATAAAGACGTTGAGGCATGCTATGCTCCTGCATCGCTCTTAGCGCTCCCACGCTTTTAAGCCTTGAGTAAGCAAAATACGTCTTGGTATAGGCTGTTCATGGTACAGTGAGCACTTTTAGACCCTAGTTAATTTTTCCTTTCGGCCAGTTTTTATCCTTTAACCACCTTCTAAATAAATATTGTCATGTACGTAATAAACACAGTATGTATATTCCACCGCACATGGATGTTAACGTCAAAGACTAAAATTAACTATATTTATTAACTATTTTTTCAAATGAGAAGGCTTTCAAAAGTACTCACTTTACCGTGAACAGTCTGTAGACGTAATGCTTCATGTTTGTTTTCAGGCTGTAAATGTTAGTAATAGCAAATTTCTACAGGATGAAACGTAAGTATTTTACGTATGTTAATATTTGCACTATGTTTTACATGCCTAATTTTTTTCCCCTGGGGTAGTTTGCGATTTGCTAGGGCACTTTTTGCACTGTTTCATTATCCTTATGACAGGCCTTTTGGTAACACATGTGTGGTTGGCTATTCTTTCAGTTTCTTAGCTGATCGGTATGTCTCAGCATTTGTTTTTAGCCTCGCGGCCTCAACACTGGACCACACGTTTTATTACTTCCCATTCGCATTCACCGCCATCGATTCTATACAAATTTCGCAGTTAATGAGATGGGTTGATGTTTTCAGGTCGGGTACTACAAAATAGGAGCTCCGCGCGCAGCTATTTCCCCTCTCTGCTGCACGCCCGGCAGACACGGTCAGATAAGTGCCACCACGTCTGGCACAGACAGTAGGTGCTCCATTTCCCGACTCCTGTGTGCCGGGTCCCTTAGTGCTTTTTACTCGCGAGAAACTGCAGATTTATAGATTACCTCTTTCAAAATAATGTGATCGTATTATTACTCACGAGTGTGAGTGAGGTATCTGTTCATTCGATTGAGCCTTACTTGCCAAAGTGCCCGACGAGGGGACGAGCTGCTTCTCTTAATGGAAAAGGGTTATCTGTCAAATTATTTCAACAAGTGGGCTTTGTAAAAAACTTTGTAAAATAAATTATCATCTATTTACACAGCACGCAGAACAAAGTTAATTTAGCCCCTTTCTTAATGACTGGATCAAAGAGTAGATAAATACACAGCAACGAAATGGCGCCGTGATGTCTTTGAAGTGATGTACCCTTCTCTGATTGACTGAGTGACTGCGTGCTGCAAAAGGGCTCCTATAGGCTGTTTGCGATAAAATGAGCACTTTTAAAGCCCTGCTTAAGATCTACATTTATGTACGTTGTGTATTCTTCCGACTTATCTAAAATTAACATTGTCATGGGCCTCATCACTTTATTCATGCGTCGGTCAAATGAAAATGGGAAGTTATTAGAAAAGTAAATATTTTTCAAATCTGCCAATTTTTACACTTCCATGCATAAAAAAACAGAAAGCGAAGGAAATAATTTAAGTTATCACAAATGGTTACCTAACACTTTTCATTCTACGTTAAGATCATGGAACTACTTCCCATCCATCGTCACCAACTTTACTGAGCGAACGTCACTCTTAAAGTATATGCAGGCAGGGGTAGTGGCATTTTTCTAAGCTTGATTTCAAAAGTGCTCACTTTACCGTGAACAGCCTATACCACACTAGACAAAAGATGATTAACGGAGAAAGGGATGAGGTGTATCCTAGGAAGGGGACCAGGGGGTACAGGCCTCTCCCAAAGACAAAAAATTCTTGGACAGACCGGCGCAAACAATTATTTTATAATTTAATTTTATTGAATGTGTTCATTTTCACACAGGAAACACTATTTGAGATTGGTCCCGTGTAGGATAAGTATATTAGAAAAATTTATTTATTTAACGTAATTTCAGTAGTTTCGCTATTTCTTCTCTGCAGCAGAGGGCCAAGTGTCCAACCCTCATCCCCCTCCCCTTATTCTCTTGTTCCACAGTGGCATCGCTCATGCTGGCCTTCCCGCCAAAAATAAATTCCTGTATACGTACATGTTTGGAGCTCAAGATCCATCTTTTCCCTAGACGTGAGAAAATTCTGAGAATTGTGATGGATCTCAAGCCGAGGGAGGCTGATGGTTTTCCAGCTGGCGAAAGCGGAGGTGTGCCCATACGGCACGTGCTGGCATGTCCATCGGGCGCAAGCACCGCGCGACAGGTTGTCTCCACTAGCCGTTCTCTTATTCACCTCGTCACTCTACTACGGCGGCAGTAGTCCTCATACTGCCATCTTTCCCTGTCCCTCTTCACAAGTATGGCATGCTCACGGTAAAGTGAGCTTTTTTTGAAATCAAACTTTGGATAAAATAATAAACGCACGTAAACCCTTCTATATTAATAAAAATTTTAGATGTTGCTATGAACAAGTTTTTTTTGTATAAAAACTATTCTAGTGCCAGTATAACATTCTGTAATTTGTCGGATCATATAAAATTGGGTGTGTTAAACATTATTATTGACACAGCAGAGCTGTTTATGTAATAACGGATGATGCATCCCGCCATGTGAGCGACTTCCCTTAATTGACGATGTTTTCTGCTGTCTCCAGTGTGCATCATTTAATACACTTCTTGTGCAACGTCGTATTGTCTTACATCAGCGCCGTCTGGAGGCTTGCTACTTGCTACAGCGTCGAGCACTACTGCACATCCATTGTTTTGGATTACATCAGCGCCACATGGAGGCTCGCTACTCGCTACAGTGACGAGCTCTTCTGCAAGTCCACTAGATTGGATTATATCAGCGCTAGCTGGGGGCTCGCTACTTGCTACAGTGGTGAGCACTGATGTACGTTCACAGTATTGGATTACATCAGCGCTGTCTGGGAGCTCACTACTCGCTAGTGACGAACTTTGCTGCAAGTCCACTGTCTTGGATTACATCACCGATATTTGGGGATCGCTACACGCTAGTGACGAGTACTGCTGTGTGGGCCCTGTCTTGAATTACATCAGCGCCATCTGGGGGCTCGTTACACGTTACAGTGACGAATACTAGTGCACATCCACTGTCTTGGACTACCCCAGCACCATCTGGGGGCTCGCTATTCGCTACAGTGACGAGCTTTGCCACACATCCACTGTCTTGGATTACATCAGCGCTATCTGGGGGCTTGCTACTTGCTACAGTGGTGAGCACTGATGTACGTTCACAGTATTGGATTACATCAGCGCTGTCTGGGAGCTCACTACTCGCTAGTGACGAACTTTGCTGCACGTCCACTGTCTTAGATTACAGCAGCGCTATCTAGGGGCTCGCTACTCGCTACAGTGTACGCTGTACTTTTTTCGGGAGAGGTTACTTGATATACTTTTTACCTTGTTGCCTATTTAGTTGTATTGTGTTAGCCTTGAGAGTAACGCCGAAGGGGTTTCCGCACGCTCACAAATATATTGAGGTAAATTCTGGCTATGGTTTGTTATTTCATACACAGGAAATTTTTTCCATATATGTCTAAAACTATGGATTTATGCAATAACAATCTCTTACTTGTACATGTCAAGGATATTTTGTCTTTTAGTTTGCATATCCGTTGTAATGGCTGGTGTAATTAATAACAACATATGGAATGAATGTGTATGTGTGTATATATATATAACATATATATATGTACACACACAAATAAATATATCAATGTCTCAAAGAGTTAACCGCATATGTGATGCCTAAGGCCATCCGATATTTTGGAGAAATTAATTCCACTTCCACATAAGATAACTTTCAATATCCTACTTGCACTCCTGCAGTTTTCTTTCATGATTGGCCGCGTGCCTTCGTCGAAGATGGTGTGGTACTAGACTAGGCCAATAAGAATGAAGAGACACACCTGGACGTCTGTGATTCGCGGGCCGACATCTGAGGTGTGTAGCAGTTCAAACTCTGCAATAGCGAAAATGGATCTGAGTTTAAGTGTACTGAAATACAACTCGACAAGAATTCTCTTAACGAAAATCTGGCAGGGCCACCTGCTGGCATGCAAGCTTCCATTTAAGTTAGCAGAAGATTAAGTAACATAAGTAATTCTACGTCTTTGAAGTTGCATTGCGAGTATAATGTTGAAATTCGTGGCAAATAAAATTGGGTTTAATTTCTTTTATACACATTACGTGGCGAATTGGCACTTTAGTCACTTATCTGGGTTCGTAACAATTTCAGGTTTCAACTTGTCTGACTCATGAAAAAATTTACTAGGCCTATAGCAATATACAGTTTACATCTGGCAGAAGGATACAAAATGAGCAGAAAAGTAGCTTTAGTCAATTCATGGTTTCCTCACACTTTATGAACCAAACTTTTGAAAAACCACCCCTAGTATAACTGTGTTTTATGGTTTCCGAACATTTTAATGTATTACAAAGGTGTTTTTTTCTGTTAACATGAAGGTATCTCATTTTTGGTTAAATTGATCTTTTACTTGTATTTTAGTTACAAATTACAATATTACATTTAAAATTCATATGAATAAAACATGGAGAAATTGGGTGTATTTGTAATGCCTTGTAATAACTAGTTCTTAAGCAAAATAATATTATACTAAGCGCATGAATACGGTGCACTGTCTCTTACGTGTAATTTTCTAGACTAGATTAAGCTTTGCTTGCACGAGCTGGAGGAGTATCCTGGAAGTAGAACTTTATCAGGGTTCCAGAAAAGTTGGAAGTAACCGCGAATGAACTTTATCAAGTAGAACTTTGTAAAGTGCTCAGTTAACGTGTGAACACCGCCATAGTTAAGCTGCTTGGTGCGGCTTAAACTGCTACTGAAATGCTACGTTGCTTGTTGTTTTATTCTGGTGAAAACCTCTGCCCCGTTGTGCTATGAAAAGAGCAAGTGCCATACTGACTGCTACCACAAGCGGTTTGTTGAGCCCAATTCGCCTTTACGTCGAATACTCCGAACAGAGCAGATGCAAATTATTAATATTCACATGTAAGCAGAAGTTTCCAAACTACCTACATTTCATAAAATTTTTAAGTAAATTTGGCAACAGGATTCCTGTATTTCATTACAAATACACACATTTCACTGTCCTAGACTGTTACATAGATATATGTTGGTAATCGATTAAACTTTTCATATAAAACATGCCTAACAGTGGATCTCCGGACAACATCAGTGAAGTCTGCTCTTTCCACAAGCAGAAATTACGGCGTGAGTTTTGAAATTTCGACCTGACTCGCTTGAAAAACGACAAGGAAATTTTATTGGCTGTTCCAGCTTTCCGCTCCGTCTATTCGACGTAATAGGCGTAACTGTGAACCAGGCATTGCGAGGGATTATCTGCAACCATTTCACTAGTTCATGAATACATGTCTGAAAGAAAACCAGTGAAAGCTACCGCAAACCTGAAGAATTTGATGAAAGACAAAAATGTTTCACTGGGAACACTAAGAGTATAGTGGTTAATTTGGCGGATAGAATTCCTGCATACGCAGTGATTTACAGTGATACACAGATGATCCAACTGTTGTAGGTACTAATTCATCACCTGGTAGCCAAAAAAAAAACACATACATCATATACTCAACCCTTATCGTTAGAGCATTTTACTTCAGAGAACATGTTGCTTAGGAAACGAAGAAAATGTTTAACAAAGTCAAATTCCTGTCATGTGGAGACGTTACGAGTATAATTAGTTGTTGGTTATGGTGTGGGAACGTTTCATACCAACGCTAGTACAGTTAAAAAGACGACCGCTTACTGCAACAACTGAAAAGGCAAATAATTTATCTGTGACTGAAAAGATTAACCAACTGATCAAGGTGCCATTTTGGTCTCAGAAAAGCACTCAGCCAGTCCTGTGCAGACTATAATAAATAGCCTGCACAGTACAATGTGTGGTGTAAATAAAAGTGTACAGTTTCTCAAAACTTAAGAAATTTAAAGCATATTATATGCCAGCAAACATTTTCTCTAAATATATTTACCACAACAAGATAAATAAAATATAAGTTTCAATTATAGTATTAATGTATTGTGAATGGAATTTCTTATTTAATTGACTTTAAAATCGACGACACCAACATAAACTGGAAGAACGTTATACCGTACACATCTGTCTCGGCAAGCGCTACTGCCGCACGGACGCACTTGTAGACGAATTCCATCTTCCGGCGTTTGTTTAAACTAGATGTGGGCATTATGTAAGAGCAGCAGAGTAAACGTGCACGTAATTGCATAAGTGGTAAATTTCCGACACTGCGTTTATAAATATGCGGTTTATTTTCGTAGAAGTGTGAGATACGGGGACTATATGACGTCTCGTCTTATGCCTATACGGGATATCTCTTTCAGCCCCAGAATACGGGAAATCTCATTCAGTACGGGGCAGTTGGCAGCCCTGTCGTCAAAAGTTCCTGCGTCTTGAACATTTTTCTTCTCCATTCCGGAACTACTATCATGAACTCGGTTATTGCGTTTATCAACAGCATTTGAGTAGATGGGAAATCAAATGAAGAATCTCATGGAAATTTCAACGTTGCTCGTAATGATGAGAAGTATTTTAGTATAAATTATACCAAATCTTGAGCAGCGGCTCAGGGTTCAAGACCATGAAGCAGTTCCTCGCGAGGAAGCAGATGCTTCAAATTCGCGAGTTTTGCGCCGTTGTTTACTTTTATTTATACCACTCAATTACACATCTTACTTGGCCTTCAAGATTAAAATAATTCCAAATATCATTACAAATATTTTATTTGTATATACAAAAACATTCGACAAGAACGAAATTGAATGTACACTATTTTCGGTTACTAAGTAAGGTGAACTGGTAACTCCTAGTTCCGAACTTACCGTAACTTTTGATTGTAATGCTCAGAGAGAGAACAGAACTAAAACAAATTATATAACATTTAATTTGGTCCACACTTCGATATGCGAAATCCTTAATGTACATATATTCTAGGATTTATATGATAAGAAAAAACATTTACCAAACACATCCTGTAAATCATAACGTAAATAACAGTTTAATAACTCACCACACAAAATATTTTTTGTACGAAAAGTTTTCACAAAAAAAATAATTGTAACTACGTCTTTAAGCAAACACTAGCACAAATTAATAGAAAAACAAATGTTATATTTGGCACAACATATCATTCAAAGAATAAGAGCAAATTTAAATCAAGGATTAAGAAAGATACTAAGTAGCCTAAATCAGTGTAAAAAAGTACCGAGTTATGTAATAAAAGCTGTTATAAATACAAATACAGTGGATACTGGGTCGCCTACCGTTAAGTATAAACACTGCATTAAAATTAATGTATTACAATTTTTTATTAATTTCGATTTATTCGTGATGTTTCCTGAATATGTTTCGTCAAACGGTAATCGTGCACCTGGATGACAACAAAGGATGAATCTGTTTATAGGCCATTCACGGTAAAGTGAGCACTTTTTAAGGCCCTCCCAACATGAATTAACCACAAATAAATATGTTTTATTGCAAGCTCAGACATTAAATTTCGAGAGTGGTGAAATGTATATACTGTGTGTGTTAGTCAGATTGCATTGTTTATATTTAAAAGTGGCAAAAAGACAAAAATGGCTCGATGGAAAAATTTAGCAGGGCCTTAGAAAGTGTTCACTTTATCGTGAATAGCCTATACAACATATATGTTCTTATGTTGCTATATTCCGTTTTCTGGGACCCACAGCAAAGACCCGCAATAACGTATGTTCGAGATAACGTTTTATGCAATAGTACTCTCCTGATCTGATGACATTGTAGCTTTAATATAACAATTATTTTAATTCCAGCTTGCACATCTACAAATCTCATCGCCTAGTGAATTACTGCAACACACTTTGACACCAGTGTTTTAAGATAGGGAAATTCTTGTGCATTTTGTGGAAATATTACTCACTTCTAGAACTTTCAATAATTTTAAGTAATGGATTAAGTTAATAGAAAACGCACGAGGGCGACATAAAATAAAGGGCTCTGCCACCTGACCACTGGACAATTTTCGTGCAAAATAGAAATATGGTAACAATACTGTCCAATTAGAACTTTTAACTCTAAATATTTTGCTTTAAGCATCTGTTGATTCTAATCGACTCGTTCCTAGAGTCCACGATCGTGTACGGGCAGTACTGAAAATGCACTAAGTTAATATTCCACGCTGCAAGTAATCGGTGCCCATTGCTGTTGGTTTCTTTATTTCACCGATTTGTGAACGTTGCTGGACTTATGGTATATGAATATCAGACTCCAATAAAACATGGCACCTAGCAAGTATTTCGCACAGGTACAAGAAAAGGCAGCCGTAGAGTTAATGCGATTAATATTCAGAGAAAAAAATTTCTGGCATTTGGAATTATAATAAGTAAACGTGGAATCCAAATAAAGCGAAAGGAAACTAAGTGCGATGTTCTGTTTCACACTGTCTTCGCGTAGATGACGTTCCTGAAACACGTTGGCAAACTTCCTGTGAAAGTTATTCACCCCACCCTTTCTTATTCACAGATTTATCTATTGGGTTAAGGTACCAGAGTGAGCAAATTTGTTTTAAACGTTATCTGTAACTGTGTAATGCGTGAACCATATTCTTACATTTGCATTAATCTCGATTTATTTATTTATTTTTGATTAAGGAAATAACAAAAATAATTGAAGAGAACATAACTAAAAAATATTTGAAAAAACTTACTCAGTTTTTAAATTTGCTCTACTAATAACACAACTAACTACACATCTTCACTTCTACATGCTATAAAGTTGCCACACATATTTATAAAAATACAGTCTTCAGTATTATCAGTCTAGGTTGATTGCACTCTCCTTTAAAAAAAAATTATAATCTCAATATTTTATACATACAAATACATTATTTAACTTGATGCTCATCAAGTTCGAAAAAATATTTAATTGACTAGAAAAATAAAATATGTTTAGCAGTGCAAAGCACTGCAGTACCTTTATATTACAATTATTAACAGAAAACATAACACAAAATATTTTTGTCACATATACAAATATAAAAATATGATTGGTATTTTGCTGTCCGGAAGAGAACGTCACTTTTAGGAATGTGATGACCGAGCTATATGCAGGAAAAAGGCCACTTTGTCAGGCGTCTGCTGACCACACATGTTACACTTATACGGGTCCTGGTAACCGTGATAGCCCATGTGCACCGTATACATCACAATGTCTTTGAATGTTATATCACAATAGATACAATCGTACGTCTCCACACCTTCTTTCCAGTCGTCGTTCCTTTGAACATCAGTCTTTCTGGATTTGACATGTTCCTCTTGCGGGCTCGAGGTAGTGTCCGCATGCACATCTTCACTCTGCGGCAGTTTCTGCAGAACTGTGTCGTCGTCGCCATCTTCGTCGTCCGACTGCTTCTGGTGCTGCAGCTTCATGGCGATGCGCTCTAGTTTGAAGGCTTTCCCCTTGCGCCGGTTCTTTAGAGAACTGGTGTTGTGGGTAGCGCTGGCAGAAGTTTCAGATAAGTTTTCTGCACTGGTAGTCTCTGCCTTACTCAAGTCCAGCGGTGTTCCTAGCAGATTATCTGAGTCGTCGGCTTCAGGCTCTTGCTGCTGCGTAGCCGCTTGCACCACTTGGTGTCGTTCCACTTCATCAGCATTGTTGTTGTTGTTGTTGAAGTGTGTCAACAGCATCTTGTCCAGACAAGGAAGTGGGACATCTGACAGTGGACTCGCACATTCTTCCTTGTGGTTTGGCAAGCCATTCATTATTGGAAACCCAAGCAACGAACCGCTGCCGTTGGGTTGGAAAGCACCATTTAAGAATGGACCATAAGGGAATGGGAGAGGCAGACCTTGAGACTGCTGGGGTGATGGAATGGCACCGTAGTGTGGTTGAAACATTGGCATGCATGGAGTCTGTATGTGAGATGCTTGAATCATCCCGAAGATATTATCACCGGGTTTGTCAAAATTTCTATTGCGCTGCTTTGGTCCTCTCCTCGTGCCGTAAATGTCTATGATAGGCTCTGGGTTGGGCGTGCCATCGGGGTTGAGCACCATGGCCGGCTTGTGCGAGTACTTCCTCAGGTGTAACTTCAGGCTGTGACAGTACTTGGTTGCATAGGTGCAGTCAGCACAGCGATACTGGTACACGTCCGAGTGAGACTTGAGGTGGGAATTGAGCATGGACTTGTTGACGCAGGAGTACGGACACTGGTTGCACTTAAAGGGTTTGGACTTGAAATGGTTCCTGAGGTGGTACTCGAGGTGGTGCTTGTACTCCGTGACGAAAGGACACTTGGGGCAGGTCAGTAGCTTGTCCGCCTTGATGTGAGATCGGCTGTGCTCCCAGAATTCCACCTTGGTGACGGAGACAAACGTGCATTGCTTGCAGCGGAAGGTTTTCACCTTGCCTTGGGAATTGACGCGAGGGATTCTCACACCTGGTTCGTCATCTTCTCCATCCATGCTGATGTCGCCATCCCCGCACCCTTCAGGAGACAGCATGTACTGTTCGTGTTCCTCCTTCAAGTGAGTTCGTAGTTTCTCCAGGTCCTTGTCCGAGAAGTCGCACAAAGTACACTTGTGGCTGTAGTGGATTGCCACATGGCTCTCGAACTGAGACCTGAAATCAACCAAGCATTAAAATTATCTTTAATAATGCATTGAAAAGAAAAGTGAGAGTATTTTCAGCCTTGTCACTCTCACAATAAGACTTAATAACATAGAAATTACACTTGAAAATGAGTTAACACATTTTTTGTCTATGTGAGTAAGCCATGAGTTAGCTAATAAATGTAGTTTGTAAAATATTTTATTACTAAATTGTACAATAATTTTGGTTTTGTAATTGTTAAATCAAAATATGGAGTCAAAAGTTTATGAAAGTTACAATTAAGAATCAAGTTAATTTTTGTACAATTAAATATTTCTGAACAATATTTATGTCTGCCGAATAGACAGAACAGTTATAAAAAGCTTTTTTTTTTCTTTCAATTCTATTGTTTTTTATGTGTTACCAGAAAGTACTGCTTCTTATTGTGTTAGCATATTATAGAAATTTAAATTCTCTCAAATATTTATTTGGCTAACACTGGTTAAAAAAACTGAGTTTGTCGTTACCATGTACTGGGAAGTAGTTCGCATTAAAAACAATTATATCCTTTTATGAAAAATCCCTACACTGCGTGAAAAAAGTGGATAGAGTTTTCTCATTACACCATGCTCTAAGATTGCTCTAAAAGATCACAGTAACCTAAAAATTCCACCGATTCATCTTGGTATAGGGTAGTTTTCCTTCACTTATTGATTTAGTGAAATTTTCCACCGATTCATCAATCATTTAATTCACTGTTTTCCAGGGATTTTGGTTTACGTGATAGATCAGTTAAACAATGTGTACCAAAAGAAATAATAACACATAACCAAACTGGCATTCCATTGAAATTAAAACGAACGAACATCACATCTTACAGAGGCTTGAGTATCTATATATTCAAGCCTACATTTCAAACGAAATATTAATTTTAAGGGTGTCGGACCCCGAAAAAGTAACAATTTTATATTTGTACCAAACATTGTTCAACTCATGCGCGCTGTAGGTGACAAAATTGTTTACATTTTTAATAATTTTATGTCACGTTCAGAAGTAATTTATGTATTTTTCATAAGTGTTAAATGTGTGGTAGTTTTTCTGGCTGGTATATCGTTGGTTAGTTGTTGCTTGAATTTTTTAATAATTAATGTTAGTATAATTCTTGAAGTTCTGGTGTTCATATGGTTATTTTCCTTGTGGCATGTCGGTTGGGTAAAGACCCGAGATTTTATTGAATACACTTCACATAACTGAAACTAATCTTGGTACTATTTTAATTTGTTTTAATTTTAAACTGCCAAGTGCGATTTTAAAGAGTTTCTCTAAATTGATTTTTCGAATGCTTAATTGACTCTCTTTTACAAATTTCCAACAGAATATATATTTCCCCATAGCCGAGGCATAAACTACATTCATCTATCACACACATATTTGGATACCTTTGCATACTCCAATCATTAAAAAATTGTGTAGCAGTAACACTTAGGTGCTGTTACAGTGTATATTATGAAACCTGTATAAGTGATTTGGAACAGGTGAGTATTTCTGATTTCGTAAGTTGCAAGCAAGTCTGTACGTTTATTCGTATTATAGAATGGTTCAAATTCATCCCGAGTCGTCGGCTTGTTCCGGTTGCGTTTCCGAGTCCGTTTTCTTACGTAGCCGTGCATTGTAGAACGTGCCTAAGCGGTGACCCTATCATTTTATTGTTCGCGACTCTGTAACAGAAGAGCATTGCATGTCTTTAGCGTAGTTTTGTATGCATCCAGTTCGTTTATTTTGAGATATAGCTGTCTGAGGAAAGCCGTTTTTAATTATGTTTGAGGCTGTAAAAATGATATTTACAATGTGAGCAATGTTTTGAAAGTACCATCGTCTGGAATCTACTTTCTTTTGGAACGTAAACATACAGGAGGAACGTTTAACAGTTTTGCCAAAAAAACGCATTATTGAAACACGACGTAACGCAGTTCAGGCGCCAGGCAGACGACCTCCTTAAGGCAGATTCCCACCCGCCATATAGGATTAATGGATTTTTCGCTATACTCTGGAAATACAGTTTTGTATAATTTTTTTTTTTTTTTTTTTGGAATGACAGAGCACAGAGCATCACCTAGTGCATTTTCCGAGATCAATATTCCTTGAATACAGTTGATATCGTCGCCTTTGTAATCGTCCGCAACAAATAATCTCGCGTTTCGCCTCAACCGTTACCAGCTTAAAATCGATAAATGTAGCGAAGCTGTGGCAGTTCGATAAAGTTTGGGAAGCTGTTTATGTAGGATATGTCGTGCGGGAAATTTCAATACACCTACTCAAATACAAACTTTGGCAAGAAATCGATAGTCCAAGAAGACGGGCGGGAATCCGCCTTACAGCGATTTCTTAAGAGCTGACGAGCGACTACCGCCAGGAATGGAACCCGGCTCGCCCCAGGTGGGAAGTGTGTCCACTGTGGCGACACTGACCTGGAGGAGGAGGCGAACTCGCAGAAGGGGCAGTGCGTGAGGTCGGCGTCACCGTCAGAGGCGGAGGACGGGCTGTGGTCGGCGACAGCCAGCGGCAGTCCGGCGTGCTGGGGACTGGCCCGCGACGGCGACAGCACCTCCGCCGTCGACGTCCGTCCCGAGGGGCTGTCCGACACCAGCTCTTCCCCGACCTCCTTCTTCTGAAACACACGCCCTCTCATGAACATGTGGTCAACCACACAACTACACAGGCTGTTCCCGATAAACTGAGCACTTTTGAAAGCCGTACTTAGGTAGAAGCAGTTAGGAAGATAGTTGGGCTTAACATCTTGTCGACAGCGAGGTCATTAGAGACGGTGCAAGATGCTCAGAGAAGAAGGAATCGGCCATGGCTAAGGCCACCTTTTTTCGCGAAAAGAATGCAGGACAACTTGTACTCCAAAACACTAGAGAGCAAAGATCTACTTTTGAATTTGGCTGAGTTTGACCGTCACGTGATGTAGGTGCCTGCCAGCGAATCACGGACACTCGCTGTTGGAGTTGCCTGATTATGATTGGCTCAGTCGGGTAAGGAACTGTCTCCCAACAAAGAAACGTGACCAAGAACGAAATGAAAATTGCAAGTATGTCATAGGACATTGGAGTCTAGCCTTCGCGTGAATCTTTTCACAAAGAACAGGTGGCCCTAGCCATGACCTGTGTTATGAACCCGTCCGAGCACTCGCCTGGAGTGATTTCGGTAAACCATGGAAAGGAAAAAGCAAGATGCCTGGACCGGGAATCGAACCCGGTACTTCCCGAATGCGATTCCAGTGAGTTACCACTGCGCCACCACGCTCGACCACCATCTCTAAGACCTACTTGTATGCATGTTCTGTATTCTTCCACCATATGTAAAATCAACATTGACATAGACCTTATCACTTTATTCAAGTATCAACCAACTGAAACTGTGAAATTATTAGAAAAGTAAATGACATACAAATTTGCTGAGTCGTACACTAATAAGCATTTAAAAACACAAAGCAAATAAGTCGTTTCATTATTCACAAATGTTTACCTAACACTTTTAATCCAACGTTAGGATAGCCTACGGAAATATTGACTCTCCGTCGTTATTAAATTTACTGCGTGGACGCCAGTGTGACCGTCAAAATACTTCATTAACAATGAACATCCTATACTTAGAAAGTCCCTTCTCACTCAAAGACACTGGAATGCCTACACTGCCTGACAGATGAAATGCCACACAATAAAGCAAGAATTGGGGGGAGGGGGATATAACTACACGCATATATATTCGAACACGTGCGCAAGAAATTATTTTCTCCCACACACAAGAGGCACCTGTGGCCTAAAATACAGGTTGATCAGTAATTAGTGAGGCTTCCATGTTGGGCGATGCATTGCTGAAGCCGACGTGGCATGGATTCGAGGGAGACCAAGTAAGGTCCTGAAGTGTCCTTGGCTGTGTGCTGTTGATCCGAGTCGATAGTTCATCTTCATTTCGTCGAGGTGGAAGGGTATTCAACCGACGTCCAATCGTGTCCCACATAGTCTCAGTGGGTGGGAAATCGGGAGATAGGACCGGGCAAGGAAGCATCTGCGCACCTTGCAAAGTATTGATGCTGTATTTGGCCTGGCGTTATCCTGTTCAAACATGCGGCTGGGACGCACTCCCACGGGCCGCAGCAACCCATCGACATAGCGTACTAGAGCTGAGCGGATGTTAGCGCTGATATAGATTGTTCACGGTAAGGTGAGCACTTTTTGAGGCAGTCTCATCAGACGTAACAACCAATAAATACATTTCATTACGGTCTTAGACTTTTGGTTTTGAGTATGGTGAAATGTATACACTGTGTTTATTACCCATGTAATAGTTTTCATATTAACAAATGGCAGAATTATTTAACTTGGCTGAATGAAAGAAAGTAACCAGGGCTTCAAAAGGGCTCATTTTACCGTGAACAGCACATAGCACACCACACCATGTTGTGATCTATGGCGCTTCACAGCAGCTGACGAATCCGCACGATGGTCACGTCAACGCCAGGCTCCCCCGCGGTCATCATTACTTGGGATACAGAAACGGGATTCGTCGCTGAAGATCACACTGCTACATCCTGCACCCTATGCAACTCTGGTGCGACGTCTTTCTAAGCGATGATGACCATGGCTTGCTATTAGGGTGACCTTCGTATTGGAGAGCTAGACAACAAACCTGCACTCTAAATTCGGATCAGTAGAAAACCACTGATGGGCAGTGAAATCCAACTACTCGAATCAGTGAAAATAGCTCCAATTAGAAACGGTGGAAAACCACTGGTTGTTTCGGAGAACAATTTGACTGATTGAGAAGCCAAATGCGTGCGGTGAATTAAATATTGTTTTTATAGGATTTAGGCAAATCATTACTATAAATAAACGTATTTATGATATTCACTGTATGTGTGTATATGTATATGTATGTATTATATATATATATATATATATATATTATATATATATATATATATATATATATATATTGCAATTCAATGTAATATCAAGAAAAAAGTAAAAAGCACTTGCGGTGTGCAGAATTTGAACGCCACAACAACCCGCTTCTATTATCATATGACCTTACGAAGCAAGCTACCAAGCAGACTTTGACTACGTTGGTGGAAACTATACGGATTATTTTTATTTATAGAAAATATGTAGCTTTAAAATGTATGTTCTTTTTTCGTTTTTACTGTAATTGATGACATTACTATTGTTCACACAAATATCACGCATGAATGCACTCAGCACTTCGCCACATTCATTGCAGTTTATACCTTCAAACCTAGCGCCATGAGGAATAATATGTGAAAATGAAATGCAAGACGTAAACACGGAATTTAAGACCGACTGTTCATTTTGCCTCGTAAAATAGTATTGTAAAAGTCAAAACAAAATCACTAGAAAACAGTGAATGAAATGGTTGATAACTTTATGGAATTTTTCACTGAATCAAGTGAAGGAAAATGGTACTCTTTCACAAATTCATGAGTTAAATTTACTGAAGTGACTGTTGAATGAGTCAGATGCTGTTAACTGATTTAGACAGCGAAATTCTCACTGGTTCAGAGCGTGCCTCAGTTAATCGGCGCGCCAATGCCCGTGTTGATATTGGAGCATCAAAACTGCTCTATACACTTATCTAAAAAGCAGCAAGTCATGGATTGTGGGTGTGCTACGTCTCCGAGCTCCGGGCCAACTACGACTTCCTTCCTGGGACCACTGTCTCCATGTTACCGACGTTCGTGTCGTCATATTGTGTATCTTCTGCGGTGCAAGGGACAAACGGCAGTACGGACACCTTCGATAAATCTTCTCGTTTGACGGGATTGCGTATCGCATTATTGCAGTGCCATGCCTTGTTCGTTATCCAGTCATAGTCCATACACCCAACTTCTCACGGCCGTGACGACGTACTGAATGGCGGCTTCATGTGCTGGTTGTCCGCCTACATCACGCTCGTGGTACTTGTTACATCACAGATGTGATAATCAAATGCACAGCAGGCATATGTCCATCCGCTCTGTACGTTTTATGGTAGCCTACTGAATTTCCTCACGTTCATTATGTGGAATTTTATCTGTAGGGCAGTGTATTTCTTACTGAGTTGTAACATCAGTTACAATAATTTATATTACACCTTATATATCAGAACTAATAAGAATCTTTGCCTAACAAGGAGAAGGAGGCAAGATTAATACTATAGGGTTATCCCAAAGACATCTTAGATGTAAATTCTAGGCATTTTTTAAGAATTTTGTAAGTACTATAATTTATAAATTCAAGGATTAAATTATCTTAAAAACTGGTAAAGCTCACTATCCCATGTTTTATTTTGGAGCTGTGAAATCACAATTCGAGACCCACGTGTCAAAATTTTCTCGATATTAGAATATCTCAAAAAAATTTTTAAGGATTTGAAGCTTTACCGACACCAATTCGCTAGCTAATGGAATCAATTTTTCAGGATTCGCTCAGCATATATGGTTTAATTACTGCATGCAGTTCTGGCTCCGGTCATTCCAGAGTCGTGAAATGACCACAATTGCATTGCCACAGACCTTTCACATGTCGTAATCGGCATAAGACCACCGCTGCATTCGCCGGGGAAGTTCAACAAGGCATTGCAAACTTCAGCAGCCACGGTGTATGCGTGTTTGCAAAACAGCTATAGGCTGTTCACAGTAAAGTGAGCACTTTTTAAGCCATAGTAACGATTTCTTTCAGCCATTTCATCCTTCAACCGTCTTTTTAAATAAATATTGCTATATAGGTAGGGATAGGAAAATTTCGCGAGTTCAATGATCTGTAGGCTAGACTCCTCAGTCCTCTGCATACTGGAGCCTTAGCTGTGTGTTCATTGGCTATTGGCCCAAACCTGGCAGTTACGGGATTCGCAAGGTGTTTCCTTGCAAGTCTGCTATTGGCTGAGAGGCGTCCAGGGTGGGTCTAATAAACAATTATCCAACTGCAAATATGACTTCCCTGTATATGTGATTGTAGTCTATCGTGTCCCGAAATGAGTTCGCGAAATTTTCCTATAATATATATATATATATATATATATATATATATATATATATATATATATATATATATATATATAGGTAAGAAACACAGTTTGTATATGTCACCGCGCTCGAAATTTTACGTCTGAGGCTAATAAAAAATATAGGTAAGGACTATTATTCCAAATAAGAGGGGTTGCAAACGTGATCATTTTACCTGGATAGCCTATAATAGAAAAGTGATGAAAGAACACAGGCCAGTTTCCACAAAAAGTGTGTCTTTTTCACTCTCACACACGTTAGACATAATCGAAGAACTGTTCATGGTCTGGAAACCAAATACTCAAAATGAAAGGGTTTTCAAAGACTAGAACCTCTCAAAATGAAAGGGTTTTCAAAGACTAGAACCTTGATACTAATAAACTGATTTGTATTCGACTGGACTATTGATATAGAACCACTTAGGGAAAACCCACTCGAATGCAGTCAGCCGAGATCGAAACAGGACACTTGAATGCGAGTCGGGCCTCATAACCCAACATGCTTAATGATACTTTCGGTAAGCAATAAAGAATCAGAGGTGTGACAAAATCTTGGTATAGGCTGTTCACGGTTAAGTGAGCACTTCTGAGGCCCTAGTTACTTTTTCCTTTTAGCCATGTTTAATCCTTTATCCACCATTTAAAAAAAATATTACCGTGTAAGTAATAACCACAGTGTGAATATTCCACCGCACTAGGAAGTTAACATCTATGGCTACAACAAAATATATTTATTGAATATTATTCCAAATGAGATGGTTTTCAAAGGTGCTCACTTCACCGTGAATAGCGTATAATGACAGCATATTTGCAGTGTCGCCATTACCAAACGGTACTAGTCAAACGATAGGCGGTATTGCGACAAGCACAAGCTTTTGTACACCAAAAAGAAAAGTTTTTTTTTACGTTATCTTCATTTCAGATATTGTAATGCAACAATTCTTTCATCCGGAAAGTAAAAAATACCTAGACCTCGCTAACACAGGATAATCTCAAAGAAGAGTTGCTGTTGCTCGATTGCACTGAGTCTGGTGGTGTGCCAGCCACGACTGTACGCAAGTATTGCAAGTCGACTGTCTGTAGAAATTCTAACGTCTGACCACCCACACAATTAGCCAGACTTTTCCTACGACTTACAGAAGATGCGAAACTACTAAAAATGAAAAGAAATTACGAATTATATGGTGGAAAACTGAACTTTGATAAAATGCAGATTTGTATTACTTTTAAAATATGATCATAGTTTATTAGACACGTCCGTGGATGATTATGATGCGGATTATCAAACTACAAGAAAACAAAGACCAAATACCGTGCTATCTTGTCCACGTTAAAATGGCTATTCACTTGAAGAGCAGATGACATACAAACAACTGATAGCTCGTATCTCATTGAATAAGCAAAGTTTTTACATCCCTAAAAATTATGAAGGATTTTCAGCTTGAAGGCTTGTAAGATCTCAAACTAATAGAACAATTGCTCCTTCTGTTGGGTCATCACGTGTGGCAGCTACCAGTCAGTTTTATGACGAGAGTGACTACTCATTTCACTATTGTGTTTCCATTAGCTGATGCAATGCTGCTGTGTTGCAAGAGTAGGATCGAAGTTCAAATGAAGGAAGTATACTACGTTTTCTATCGAGAAATGCGTGTCTTGAATGTAGGGATGTTAGAGCAACACACAGAGATTATCAGAGACACCATTGCTCACGGCTATTTGAACAATTTTGAAATCAACCTTCGAAAAATATCACTACTCCTACCTGCATATATTTTATCGAGCACGTTAGCTGGAATGCGCTCAGTAAAGTTGGTAACGATGTACGGAAAGTATTTCCATATCTTCACGTTGAATTGAACATGTCAGATAAACACGTATGAAAACTGAAACGATTTCTTTTGTTTCCGTTTTTATTGCATCTGTGGGTAAGCATTAGCAGATTTGTAAAGTATTCACTTTTCTAATAATTCCACAATTTCGCATGAATAAAGTGATCAGCCCCATGGCGATGTTAATTTTACATACAGCGGAATAGTGAGTGAAGAGATTTGGGCGGGTCTTAACATCGAGGTCTTGAGAGCCGATAAGGGTGATGGAGGTGAGTATGGAGCAGTGCCGGAATTAAAAGGCGGGGGAAACGGGAGATCCACAAGAAAACCCGCCTAACAACGGCATCGTCCGACACGATTCCCGGATGCGAAAATTCGGAGTGACCCGGCCGGGGAATCAGCGGAATAATATACTATGTATACGTATACACGTAGATTTTGAGCAGGTCTTTCTAAAGTACTTAGTTTACCGTGTATAACCTATACACATGATAACAGTTACCAGCCAAAAAGTATCGTGATTAGAGACTCGGAAATTTCGCGTAGTCATTCGGTAGCAAACTAGACTGCACAATATTCTGTGTACTCGAGCATTAGTTAGTTGTAAATAGTTTGTTGCTCCAGTTTAACTCCAGAGCACGTATCACGGCACTCGGCTCTTGTTTCTCTTACAAGCTCGTTATTGTTTGAAAGCGGTCCGGGGCGTGCCTGACAAACCGTAGTCCAATAGAGACAGCAACTCAAATGTACATGATGTTGAAGTTTAACTTGTCCTTAGAAGAATTCGCGAAATTTTTGGGTCTCTAATTATGATAGCGCCTGAGGGTGTACACAAATGTTTTAAGTTTAGCCTAGCCATCAAATGAATTAGCGAAATATACGGATCTCTAAGTATTACTATAGCCGAACACGAAACCTACAGTTATTGGTTCTGATAATCAAACAAGAACCGCCTCAGCGTTAAGTACTGCATGAATAAAAAAATTAAGTGAAGTGAAGACGCTCTTATAAATTATTCGGAAATTTACCGTACCAGTGTATACGTTTAGTAAGAAAGCAGGAATGGTAATGTTTTCCCCTATACATTCATTGTAGCGTTCCTACATTTGCTCAGGAAAAAGTCAAATGCATAGGGAAGTTCCCAAATTTGTATAGTAGTGTCGCTAAACATTCCTATACTCCACTCCCAACTGGAAGCGACTTATAAAAATCAACCTTTGAAAAAACACTTTAGGCATGACATGTCAACATGTTTTTTTTTTTCAATAACCTATATTCTGCAAATATATAACACAGTGGTTAATTTTAGAGTACTGTATTATTGAATAAATGAAACTTCACCTAAATATCTTCTATAACTTGTGATATTTATTTCTTTTTAAATATGAATTAACTACAGCGAGAGCAGCGACGTGTTGACGACGACCGGTAAGAGATAGTTTACAGTTAAAATATTATTTTAACCTAGTTTTGTATTATACTGTTTGTAAATTAAATGGTGCCTATTGATAGTTTACAGTTAAAATATTATTTTAACCTAGTTTTGTAGTATACTGTTTGTAAATTAAATGGCGCCTATTGAAGTATTTTAATATTTAGGTAACCCCGATGACAACATATCTTATTTTTAGAGTTTAAAATAATAGCGGAAAATATCGTGAGTAGGCCGTAATGGTACGATATTGTTTTATCGAGCGAATAACTGAATACAACTGTCTGCTAGGCGAGGCTTGTCGCTCTCTATCTTTCTTTGTCTCTTTCACACTCGGGAAGTTTCATTTCGCTAGTAAGCAAGAACAGTATACATGTTTTCTATTTTAACATATTTCATACTTATTACAGCAAAAGAATGATTTTTGAATTAGTAAATTACAACTGAAAAGAGATTTTAATGTTTGAATACTTATTTTTATATATTTAGATATGTTGGCGGGGCAATTGCCAAGTGAAGTTGGCAGGTGTGGCGAGTCATGACATGGCGTGTTGTTTTTTGCCAAATGAAGAGTAAATTATTCTTACTCCGAAAAATATTTCAAATTACCACATCAAGTTTGTAGACGTTGTGTTTTTAAACCTACCTAGGCAAGTTACAATGTTGTGATAAATCTGAGTCTCCATGGCAGTAATAAATATAATGTGACATGTGTTTCGTTAATCATTGCGTCTGTGAAATGGCGTGCCTTTGTGCATCGTGGTCGATACGCTGGCCCTGTGTGTGCGTGATTTTAAATATTTGATTAGCAATAATTATATGTTATAACTGTGAACTGTTTTTAAGACGAAGTTAATTGTTTACATCCACGTCTGTTTATTTATCACAACATTGTACCTTTGCTCTAAGGGGTTTGAAACACAGTCGTGTAACGTAATTTGCCACAATTCCAGAAGAAAAATACTAAGCCCAGCCAGATAAATCTCAACAAACCTAATAAACAGTAAGTAGCAATACACAGAAATATGAGCAGAATAAAAGTTACCGTTGGCCTATTTGTGTGCATGTTCACCGCTATCTTTTAAGTTCGTATTACAAAAATGAGCAACACGAGTTGCGTGCTTGAATTTAACATGCCTTTTTCGTTTGACTGGTTGTTCCTTTGTTTTAATATTTATTCCAACTGAGGACGTCCTTTTAAAGAAATAACCCGACACATAAGAATAACAAAAGGATAATTAGTACAGCCCTTTACCTCGCAATTGTAACAGTGTTAAACACAGTAGCGGCAAAATACTTACGTGAATTACATGTATTCTGCTATGTCGTGGAAAACAAATATGTTAATGTAAAATAACTGTAAGAACTATCGTCAATTCAGGCATTTTTAAAACGTCATAAAGCTGACCTAAATAATTTTAGAGACCGAAACTGTGAATATTCGTACGGAATGGTTTTTGGAATATGAGAGAATTCTTTGAAAAGCTGTATACAATAAACAACACATTTGACAGGTATAAAAGTAGAAGTCACATTTCTATGTTTATTTTTACTTGTAGCGAAAGTATGCGAACACATGTACACACACAATGGCATGGAAACGATTTTTATAGATGCTACATGACAGTCACATGGCAATGTTTGTTTACATTTGGCGGAAGGATACGAAACGGGCCTGCAAGTAGATATTTAGCAGGGCTCCGAGAAAGTTGTTTCCAGTGGAGAATCGACTATATATCTGCAACTTTGTGTGTGGTATTATTTCCATACAGTGTACCGTTCCCAGGAAGTTTTTTACAGTGGAAAATTGGGGTAGCCTACCAGCTGGCAGCTGCGAAATTGATTAGGAAATCCCATGTTAAGGAAATTTCACCTCAGTGTGTCAATTTTCAAACAAGTGTATTCTATATTAATTTGTGGGAGAAGATCCCTACGAGCGTATATTTTCAACATAGACAAGCAGTATGTACTTTTTTTGTAAAACATAAACTCTAAAAATTCCTTACAAACAGGCTATACTTGATATGGAAACATCCCTGCTGTAGGGGACGTCTCAAAATTCGTGAAGAATAATTATTGTGTGAAACTCTTATCTTTACAATTAACGCACTGAGGAGAAATTCCCTTAAGATGGGATTTCCTATTTAAATTTCGCAACTGCCAGCCACTAGGAGGCAGTGCGCTTAGAATCGGGCTCTTGAGAGAGACGTATGGAGCAGCGCCAGGATGAAAGATCGCGGGGGGGGGGGGGGAATCCCTGCGAAAACAAACCCGCCGATCAGCGGCATCGTCCGGCACAATTCCCACAAGCGAAAACCCGTGGGCGACCCCACCGGGAATCGAACTCAGTTCGCCTAGGGAGGCGAGCAACACGTAACCATAAATGATCATTTAGTCTGAAAGTGTTAAGACAAGCCACACATATTCGAGGCTAGTAGTTTGGATGTTAATTTGTATACGGAAGAAATGTTTTGTGTGTTTCATAACTTTTTTAAAGGTATAAATACGTATTTGCCGAAATTTGTATCACTATAAATAAAATATCACATCTTGACAACACATTGTTTTACGATAAATATAAAATAGCTTTTATGTATTGCCATGTTTATGATAAGTTTCAAGTGTAGAGTACTTGTTTGTCACTGCCCAGCATCATGGCGGTATACCGTCCGCCAATCAGCGCCTGGTAACCGTACCTTTCGCAGCACGCATTAACCAATCAGACACAAAACCAAATCGCAGAGCCTCGCACAGCCAATCAGAGAATGGATGCTTCCACATCAAAGGTACCGACACGCTAATTCGTCTCTGTGCTGATAGTACATAATAATACAGAAAAAAAACCTTCAAGACGCGCGCATCTTCTTGATAAAGGCTATTCACGATAAAGTGAGCACTTTTGAAATCAACCTTATAAAAAAATCACCGTACATACCTGCATATATTTTAAAGGGTACACTGAGTGGCATGCGCCCAGTAAATTTGGTAACGATAAACGGGAAGTAGTTCCGTATTTTAAAGTCGAATAAAATGTGTTGGGTAACCATTTGTGATAACTTAAATTATTTCATTGACTTTTTTTTTTTTTTTTTTTTTTAATGCATCGAAGTGTAAAAATGAGCAAATCTGTAGAAATATTTCCTTTCCTAGTAATATCAAATTTTCATTTGACCAACATGTTAATTTTAAATAAGGCGGAGTAATATACAACTTGCATACAAGTAGATCTTGAGCAAGACTTTCAAAAGCGCTCGCTTCACCGTGAACAGCCTATATCAAGTTTCTTGAAGGATGTGCATCCTGTGACCTCAGTTCGAAGCCGAACCAGCTTTCAAGAGATTAGAAGCTCACTGTAATCGGAGGACGCCCTGTCTTGAACCTTGTTTTACATAACCGTGCTACGTAAACACCAATCTCTCGACTTTCTTTTTTAATACGACAATTTATACTTTTGATTGTTGAAGTATTTACATTTCTTAATTCTATATTAATATTTATATTCACACATTCTTATAATAAACCCAGGGGAATGTACGATAAAAGTTGTTGGCTTGTTGTAACAAGCAGCAGGTAAAGGCGCACAAGGAAAGGCGCGCTCTATTGATTTCCGGCGAAGACGTACAATACCGGGCAATAAGGGCGCTGGTTGCCTTAAAAATCATTATTTCATAATTTGCGACAAAACGCTGTCAACTTGTATATATTGCCTGCAAGTACTATTTCCGCGCATAAAAAAACTATAATGTGTATATTTTAAATAATGGCGCGGCAATCACAATTGTAGTGTTTCCGGGAAAGTACAAATATTAAAAACTAACTCTCTTACCGAAATGAGATAATTCACATGAGCTACTTAAGTACATCTTCAAAACCGCACTATAAGTTTTCACGATTTTTTATTTTATTTTTGCCGAGAATAGCTTAAAATGAAATAAGACATGGTTTTCCAGTCATCCTTATTAAATGTTCCGTAAAAATTTTCGTTTATGTTATTTTTACGTCTCAAAAACACTAAAATATTTTACGTTGACACGCCACAATGCAACAACTATGCTATCTAGTTTGTTTTATGCGAGGAAAGAAAATTTTCAAGTAGTTTCTGCAAAGTGAACGGTCTTTCATAATAATAAAAATATATATATATTTTTTTAAACTGTAACCTTGAAACGTGGTCTGAAGCATGAAGTAAAATAATGTACACAGATAAATCAAGCAGACAGCAGGTTTTGTGCTGGTTAAGTGCCTGCTCAGAAAAATAAAATGAAAATTATGCGCAGGCAAATCGTGTGGCGGCTTTACGCCGAAGAGACAGAGTTACATTTTGGGCAGGAATATGTTTCGCAAATGTATAACAATTCTTTTATTGTAAGCCTTTTTGTACTATTCGAAAAGATGCAACATAGATACATAACACAGGGGAAATGGCATACGAATGGACTTTCGGCTTCGTTTATCTTTAAGTCTGCGGTCCTCAATTCTATAGACAGTGACATTCGAACAAATGAATCGGTGAATCTTGGATATGTTGCTGAGCGAACATACGGGTGCAGTGGCCCAGTTATTTTCGTTTTGAAAGGCTCGTATCGACCAAGACGTTTATTTCCGTTACTTCGTGATGTGAAGAACGTGGAGCACTGTAAGCTATAAAAGTGTTTGGAAAAGCGAGTTACTGTAAATAAGTTCGGACAAGAACGAGGTCGCTATGGCGCCTCACGTTCCGGGTAAGGTACGCCGCAAACACGGAACGATTTTATAGTCTATACACGGTAAAGTGACCACTTTTGAAAGCCCTCTCAGTAGGACTAATAGTCAATAAATATACTATATTTTAACCTTACACGTTAACTTTAGAGTGCGGTGGAATATACACAATGTGTTTATTACTTGCATGGCAATATTCATTTAAAAAGTTTGTTAAAGAATAAACAATGGCTTAAAGGAAAAGTAACTAGGGCCTCAAAAGTGTTCACTTTACCGTGAACAGCCAACACTTGCGAGAGAATACGTACGCCGAGTCACAGAGTAGGCAGGTATATAGAAGTGACACAGCTGCTTATATCGCGATCCCTTTCCGCACACGCCAGCAAAATGGAGTTCCTGACCAGGGACGATTCGGAATGGGGCCGCAGTGGTGTAATGGTCAGATAACTCCCCCCCCCCCCCCCCGGCACCAAGGTTAACCGGGCTCGATTCCCTGCGGGGTCGCTCCCAGGATTTTCACTTGTGGGAATCGTGCCGGGCGATGCCGCTAGTCAACGGGTTTTTCCGGAGATCTCCCCGCTCTTGCATTCCGACACCGCTTCATACTCACCTCGCTTCACAATCATCGGCTCTCAAGACCTCAATATTAAGAGCCGCTCACTCAACCCGAAATTCCGGAACGCCGTCCACCAATCAGTGCCGGGTTAACTTACTCGTCAGCCCACGGCCCAGCCAATAGAGAACCTTTCGCAGCATGCAGTAGCCAATCAGAGCGAAGACCCGTTTCCAGAGCCTCACGCAGCCAATCAGAGAATGGGTACACCCACATCAAAGGAACAATCACGCCGTTCCACCTCTTTGTAAAGGCTGTTCACGATAAAGTGAGTACTTTTGAAATCAACCTTAGAAAAACGTCACTGCCCCTACCTGCATATATTTTAACGGGAGCAATGAGTGGCATGTGTCCAGCAAAGTTGGTAACGATGGAGGGGAAAGTAGTTCCATATATTAACGTCAAACAAAAAGTGTTAGGTGACCATTTGTGATAACCTAAATTATTTCTCTCCTTTTCTGTATTTTTTAATACATCGAAGTATAAAAATGTGCAGATTTGTACAATATTTACTTTGTTATTAATATTACAGTTTCACTTGACCAATGTATGAATAAAGCGATGAGGTCCATGGTAATGTTAATTTTACATAAGACGGAAGGATACACAATGTGCATATAAGTAGATCTTCATCAGGGCTTTCAAAAGTGGTAATTTTACCGTGAACAACCTATACTGATATTCTCTGCGGTGCATTGCTACTACGCATCGGATTGATGTCTTTGCTAATCAAATTGCGAGTTTCGGGAGTAGCTTCTGAACTCAGGCCGTGTTCCAATTGGTACTTGTTGTTAACAAAATGTTCACGCGACCCGTTTTGTCTACAAAATCTATTACGTATTTTTGTAACGAGGTTATTGGAATAAACAAATGTGTATTGTACTCACAATATTCATTTCACATACCAAGATGATGAAATATTCTTGAAATAGGTATTTTCTCATGACAGAATTTTTGTTAGGTAACAATTTCACTTCATATTGGTTACATTTTGTTCATTTTAATTAATGCTTATATTAAGACTTCGTGTACTCTTAATTATAACAACTTTTTTAATGAAACCAGTTTAGAAAAATTGGGTGTGGCTGTGTTGAGGACACGGCCGTTTGTTTTGCGTGAATACGTCTGCGTTGACGCGCTCGGACGCGTTGATGTTAATTTTACGTCCCCGGCACCGCTTCACTCGATCATATGGGTTTTATGGGTATCACTGGATTGCTTTTGAGATGCTCTTTTCAACCGTATACGATTTCTGTATTTCGGCTTGACTTTTTGACGAGTAGGCCCTACAGGCCGACTTTGTGTTAAATTTTCTTCATTTTTTACAATAAACTCATACAATTTCACCATATACACGCCACACAAGTGTATTTATACACGCAATCGATTGATTTTGACGAGACCTGTTGATTGAAACTTAAATGAGCGTCGTAGCTTTTCCTAATCAAAAGTTATACTACGCGGAAGTTATGAGACGCCTCGAAACGAACTCAACCCCCCACCCCCTTTTTTTTCTCCTCTCTGGATGCTTCGCAGTCCTCACTCAACGTAACACATTCTTTGATCCTTTGTCAATCGAGTGATGTAATTGAATTTTGAATGTAGACAATATATTCAGTGCTGCAAAGCCAAATTGTATCTCCCGATTTTATCATCGGATTTTCTGGATTGCCTTCCACTATGGTTGCAAATTTAGACATATTCACGTCAAAATACCAATAGTACATGGTGAACGTCGACTACGATGGTGCGTGAAGTCGACTACGATGTTGCGTGAAGGCCAACCGACAGGCTACCGTAGAACAGCTCACCTTCCAAATGAGCCGGGGGCATCCAAATACGTGTCTACCGCAGCAGTTCAGCGAACCATTCTGCGAATAGGGCTCCACAGTAGAAGTAGGGTGACTACACCCATGCTAACACAGGTGTATCGACGAAAACAACTGGAATTTTTTCGGCAGTATGGCGACTGGACCACTGGTGATTGGCGACGGGTAGCCTTCTCCGACGAGTCACGGTTTCAGCGCAAATAACGGATAGACGTCAGTGTGTCCGTCGAGAAACGATACCCTGAATTCATTACTGGACGAACACATTGTTCGGGGGGACGGGGGGAGGCAGCATTATGGTCTGGGGAATGCGCTCGTGGAAATAACTGGTTAAAACCCAACAAATTTTCTTCGTTTTATTGTAACCTACATTTCATTTTTTTTTATGAATTCTTATTTAAATGTGCGCTTACAGCTTTATCATGATGAGATTTCTCCCATTAATACTCCCAAAAAGAGATGTGATAGAGAAATTTCAATTTTATAATCAAGAAAGTTATAACGTGATCGAAACGAAAATCTTGAACGAAAACGAGGCATTCAAGAAATTGAAAG
Source organism: Dryococelus australis (assembly GCA_029891345.1). Taxonomy (NCBI): domain Eukaryota; kingdom Metazoa; phylum Arthropoda; class Insecta; order Phasmatodea; family Phasmatidae; genus Dryococelus; species Dryococelus australis. The sequence goes on from CM056993.1 coordinate 166,550,492, forward strand.
AAAAAAGAGAAAATGGCCGCGATTATGACGTTTCTATCACATCATATATAGAGACCTGAAAATTTCGCTGATTCATTTTGAGACAAGTTAGAATTCAAAACACATGTGTTTATATAACTGTAGTCACTGGTATAGGCTGTTCACGGTAAAGTGAGCACTTTTTAAGGCCCTTATAATTTTTTCCTTTCATCCAATTTCCCAATTTCCATCTTCCTGCTGCTTTTTAAAATAAAAAATACATGTTATCAATAAACACGGTGTACAGATTTCCCCACACTCAAAATATAATGCCTGAGGCTACATTAAGATATATTCATTATTGGTTAATGACTTTTGGAAGGGCCTTAAAAAGTGCTCACTTTATCGCGAACAACCTATACACGCAATGTTTGACGCCTTCTGGGGAACACTGGCCCAGTTGTCGCCTTCTACTGTGACAGCAAACAACCAATGCGCAGTTGATATCACTATATTTGTACATAAGACAGCAGACTAGAGTCTAGCCCTCAGGTCAGTGAACTCACGAATTTTTCATATCGCTAGTAATATAGGATTCAATGAAATGTATTCAATAAAAATTGACGGTAATTTGAAGAAGACACTGATCTGTGAAAAGGCCTGGATTGTAGATATGCCGGCCAGTGCAAACGTTGAGACACGTGCGGTCAAAGACGGAGACTATTTTATTTTCCAGAGCGCGGCGTTAAGCGCACAACAGGGAGCGGAATACGGCAGTTCAGTTGAGAAAGCGCCCTGCCGGCGCGGCGTGGGAGAAATGGCGGGCCCTTCACGTCGTCCGAAGCCACCCACACTGCAACGCCCCTCGCAACGCCCCCTTCGCAGGAGAATTTCTGCTCGAAGCGTTGCTATGGCGACCGGGAAGGGGGACACCGCTCGCTGCCAGCTCGCTTTTTTACGATTTGCTGCTGCGCCGAGGAACCCTCCTACCACGTTCATGGCAGACACTTATACTTGCTTTATTCGCGTCTCAGGGAATTTGCTAAAGGCTGTTCGCGATAAAGTGAGCACTTTTGAAATCAACCTTAGAAAAAGTCACTGTCCATGCCTGCACTATTTTAACGGGCGCTCTGAGTGACATGCGTCCAGTGAAGTTGGTAAAGATGGATGGGAAGTAGTTCCGTATCTTAACGTCACATAAAAAGTGTTAGGTAATCATTTCTGATCATTTAAATTATATCTTTTGCTTTCTGCTCTTTTTAATGCATCGAAGTGTACAAATGAGTAGATAGGTGAAATATTTAATTTTCTAATAATTTCACAGTTTCACTTGACCGACGCATGAATAAAGTGATGAGGCCCATGACAACGTCAATCTTACATAAGGCGAAAGAATACACAGCGTGCATACAAGTAAATATTAAGCAGGGCTCTCGAAAGTGCTCATTTTACCGTGAATAGCCTATAGTAACATACAATAGTTCCAGTTTTTTTTCATAAAAACTGAAAATGTATGCATGTGTATGTATGCATGTGTGTGTGTGTGTGTGTGTGTGTGTGTGGTGTGTGTGTGTGTGTATATCTGCCACGATGATTTTTTTCCTATTTATAATTTTAAAAAGACAAGGAAACACTACTGAAAACGGCTAACACCCGTTTCTTCAGAGCCTGTATAAGAAGTTTCCGCGTAGACAGAGAAATTTATAGTCCATTCAGGGTTACTTACGCCTTTTTGAATCAAACCTTTTGAAAATCTCCCCATGTAGTGATTTCCTAAATACGGCCTGTATCACAAGCGTTTATACTTGTGTTCATAAAAGTTACTTTTTTTCCTGTTAAATTGAAATGTTATTAATACTTTATCTGTAAATTATTATGGTTCATTGATAAATAATTTGAATAAAAACAGGGAGAAAATAGGTATGTTGGTATCGTCTAGTAAGAAACTGTTCTTATAAAAAATATTATTACAAATGAGTGCGCACGAATGAGGTGCGTTGTCCCTCTGGTGTAATTCTCCAGAATTGTTCAGCTTAGTTTGCACGAGGCGGAGGAATATCCTGGAAGTAGAACTTTAGCAGTGCTTCAGAAAAGGCTGAAGTAACCGTGAATTGATTATAGGCTACAAAGTGGATTTGGCAGTTCAGTCAGTTTGCAGTCACCACGTATGTTAATATTTCACCGATGCAGATCTGATTTTCGGAGGAATTCAGCCGTAGCAAGGGCAGCTCTCACCCGGAGAGTGATAAGGGGTATTTCAACCCATTTCTTGGTGGATAATTTTTCATTTTTGATATCCAGCAAAAGTAATACATACACATAGAAACATGAATTTTTAAATAAGCATTTGCTTAGCTATTCTACTAAGTACTGCACTGAAAAAAAGTTATTTTGTAATCAAACAAAGTTTGTTTGGTGCAGCCAAATTAGTCGTTTGTATAAGGGGGGAAAAATGGAAGTTGAAACCAAATATTTAGTTTTTCTTATTTGGCTGCCCCGAGCAAAGATTTGGTCGGTGCAACTAAATGTTTGTTTGGTTCTACTTACATCAAACTGTTTCGGTCAGCAAAAACACATACTGTAAGCCCGAGTCGATATTCGAACCTAAGTCACTAGTTGCCGGGCGGAGCACTCGACCTCGGCAACCTCACTGTCTCCCGGTGTCACCTGCATGACTTTCAATATACACAGTTCAAATACTGGACAGCGTGAGTTAATAAATATTTCAAGTTTTACTGCTTTAGTATTTACTTTCATGTTTTACTCGTTTTATTACCATGTTTACACCATTATTAAGCATTAAGCCACAAAAAAATAAGAACACTCTCTCGAGCCGTATTTTCGAACCAGGCAAACAAGTGGCGAAACAAAAACATACAGTTGATTCAACAAAATATTTTGTTGCTAGTCTAATTTCTTTCAGCCCAACACAAAGGTTTTGTTTGTTCAAGTATGCGTTTTGAAAGACGAACGAAAATAATTTTGTTGCTTTTCAAGTTTTGTTTACCTACCCAACAAAGTATTTTGTTGGGGGAACTGAATATATTTTTGAACCTGTACAAACAAATATTTTGTTTTGGCTGTTCTCTCAGTGTGGCATTTATACGTTTGGAGCATTACAATTCAATGCTTATTGGTGAACATGTAATTTGAACTTAGCGCACAGAAAAACCGCCCCCCCTCCCCTCACCCAGTTGATTCGTAGATCATTTACTGAGCAGAAGCAAATGCATATCGAGGAGTTTGAAGGCCATCTCATGCTGCTTCATTCATAATGGCCTGGTGTAACCTTATTGGGTTGAACATTTTTACCAATCAGTCGAGCTAGGAGTGCTCAAGAGGTGAAAAAATTATTTTCGACATATTTATAACATTACAGAATTTCTCGGTGTAATGTAAAATAGTAGTCCAAAAAAGTATAACAATTGCGGAAAATTACTTATCAAAAACGAATGAACGTGACAACAGTAATTCTAATGTTATAGGCTGTTCACGGTAGGGTGAGCACTTTTGCGGCCATAGTTACTTTTTACTTTCAGCCATTTTAAATCCATTTAATAGCCTCTTAAAATAATTATTGCCATGTAAGTAATAAACACGGTGTGAATATTCCACTGCACTAGGAAATTAACGTCTACGGCTGAAATAAAAGTGTATTTATTGATTATTATTCCAAATGAGAGGGCTTTCAAAAGTTCCCACTTTACCGTGAATAGCCTATATATTTTTTTTTTCACACTTATGTAAAAACTGAACAAAATAAATACTTTAAGCTGTAGCGTGAGTCACGAGTTTTGATTTTCGAGACAAAATGTAGTGTCACAATAAATAGTCAGTAAACATTTACCACAGTTGAAGCAAATGGATTTCAAAGACATCGCAACATGCAAATCACGCGACTTTAAAAAACACGTTCGCTCAGATTTAGGAGAAAAGGGGGGGGGGGGGGGATAAGAAAATATGGGAAAACCAAACGTCCTTTTTCAAGCCATTCTGTTCTCTGATGACGCGTACAGTCATTTTGAACTGTACTCTCATGTATTAACTGTGTTCAATGTTAAGATTTGCACGGAAATAGATACCAATTTTGAATTCCTGTTGCTCGTTCAAATCGTTTTGTAAAAGTTATTCTTCCATTGTCATTCTATTTTAGACTGCTAGGAGCCACGGTGGCTGAGCGATTAGCACACTCGCCTCCCACCAAAGCGAACCGGGTTCAATACCCAGCCGGGTCACCGGATTTTCGCAAGTGAGAATCGTGCCGGACGATGCCGTTGGTCAGCGGATTTTCTCGGAAATCTCCCGCTTCCTCCACCCCCTCATTCCGGAGCATCTCCATACTCACTTCAAACACCCTCATCGGCTCTCAAGACATTGCTGTTAAGAGCCACCCAAATCTCTTCACTCACCTTTTTAAACTGCAATTTCGTATCACAGCAAAAAAGAATGCAATATGCTAAACACGTAGAAAACCATTTCAGTCTCTTTAAACGGCCTTAGGGCTCCCGCAATCCTGGGGCAGAAATTGCGTTACAGTGTGTTTGAAAAACACGCTGTAATTCTGTGAAACTGTTACATGAGCTTCCAGTGTGCTGGAATACGAGAAGAACACACACTTCAGACTAATCTGTTGCGTGCTTTCAAGACGTCATAAACATTAGGAAATTAAAAATAACAGCACACGTAGTACAATGGAAAATAGCGAACACTCTTTTTAACCTACATATTTGATAACATTCTAGCTAGTTTGTACTTTTATTACCAGGCGATCAAGTTTTTGACTCCGCAAAGTTTTTTAAAGACCAATTACAAACGTTCCGCTTTAGATGAACAAGAACCTCGTTGGCCCAATGGAATGGGATAGCAGCTTTGTAGCCTACATGTACGACAGCCAATAACGAAAGAAAACAATCGGACATTTATTCATAACTGCTATCTCATAGGTTACGGTCACAAGAGTAGACTAAACGTGTTTCTTGTAAACTCGCTCGGCAACCATGTTTGATCACGTTTGCAAATAGAATTATTTTCAGTGGTTGCACGTCTGTAAATGAATGCAAACAAAAGGAAATCCTGACATCAGAAACACACTTCCATGTATATTTTATACTACCTGACCCGTGCGACTTCGTTCACTTGATATTCTTGTAAAGTTATTAAAATAAAGCCCACCATAGTTTCATTAAGCTCTCATGTTTAAACTACTAATATTTCTTCTTTCAAGTTTAATGGAGTTATTAAATTACACCCTACCATCGCTTCGCACATGTTTTATGATAGCACGACATTTAGGACTTTGAATTGATCTAGCCACTTTTTTTATTGGGTCTTCTAGCCACTGAGCTACTGCGGCCCCACTATTGGGTTCTCTACCCACTGAGATACTGCGGACCCACTATTGAGTGCTCTACGCACTGAGATACTGCGGACCCACTATTGGGTGCTCTAGCCCCTGAGCTTCTGCGGCACCCTTATTGGGTTCTCTAGTCACTGAGCTTCTGCGGACTCCTTATTTGATGCTCCAGCCACTGAGCTAATGCGGCCCCACTTAGAAAATATATATCCACTGCGGCCACATTTGGAATAACTCTATCCACTGGGACACTATGGCTTTTTGGAAGGAAAGGTTTACAGACCGCAGACAAAAAATAAAGAAGAAATGGCGAAAAAAAAATTTAACAATGCTTATTTTATGCAGTAATCAATCCTAAGAAAAGTTTAATGCAGTACCTATTTACATCCCTGATCATCATTTTTTCCGGAACCGTTTGAGATATCTCGATGAAACAAAGACTAAGTTGGTTCTGGTGGTATTATTTAGGCCTTTATACTGTGTAAATTTGATGTCAATACGTTAAGTGGTTTTAGAGTTAAATCCGTTCCGACACAGACACGAAAAAAAAATTAGCATTAGATATGGCTTAGTTATCAATTATACACTATTTGAAAAAATAATTAAAAGTGAAAAATTTGAAAATCACAGACACTTATATTTTATTTAGTAGTATATATTATGTGTTTCCTAGGAAATAATCGAATTTTTTACGCGATAAACCATTGTCTCTAACCTATACTCTTTCCGTCACACAAACCAAAAGCAGTTCCTTCAACGAGCAGCTTCTAGTCTTATACGGAAAGAGATAAAAATCAATTTATAACCCCTGTCACTCATTGTAACACGTGATTTATATGTAAAAAAAAAACAACGGTGACAAACTATAGGAGGCGATGACCACTGTAAATCATATCCAGGTGCTCTGATTACTGTTTTCGTCTATATGTCGTATATAAACCGGAGAACGCTCTTCCTATACCTTGTTATCTCATCAGACTTCGGCATAAGCAGAATACGAGCGAAACATACTCCCCCTAGTTCAGACGATAAAAAAATATTAGATTGAAGCAGCAAGCGTTGTAAATCCGCTTTTCAGGAAAGTAAAATATGTAGTGATAGGAGAATATTTTTGCCTATAAAATAGAACATCTATCTGGAGCATGAAATACACCTTTTTAAAATAAATTGCTGAATGTATTCAAAACTGCTATCGTATACTAATATCGTGTTTGTAATATCATATAGAAAAACGTAGTACATAGCCAAAAACATCACGTCAGATATGATTTCCTTCCTTTAAACGACATTTCTTTAAAGAAGAGAATTATTTTTCGGCCACTAAAGACCATAAACAGTATTGATTCCGCCCAGACCGAACTGTAGTGGATATTGTTACATCTAGAGCAAATGCAGTTTTTCTGGACTTTTCCTGACTTTCGTAGCCACTTTTAAATCCACACCGACTATTTAGACGTTCTTGATACCTGCCGGAAAATATAGGTAGTTTGTGGTTTAAGAGAGTGAAAAGTAAACTTTGCTGGGGGGGGGGGGGGGTTATAACTGCAGATATTTAGGCGTTAACACGGATTGCACCACCTCCAGTAAAGTTTGCAACGAATCAAAAGCATAGTGGGGTATCTCCATATTTTAACGTCTTGTGAACTGCGTAGTGTTGAAAGTCGGTGGTAAGTGAAGCTAGTTTCTTTTCATTCACCATCAAAAAAAGGATTTTTTTTTTTTTCAGTACGCAACAACGAACCACAGGGCACGTTTCGAAAAAGACCACGAACGTTCGGAAACAAACGAAACCTCCGTCCCCTTCTCTGTATGATTAACTACTCTATACCTCTACTGAGAATGCAAGTAGACTTGTTTTTCGCCAAAATATTACACAACCAGTTGTACTCCAGAACACTTCAAGACTCGCGCATACCTGGTGCCTGAACTGCGTTGCACAGAGATTGAAATATATTCGTTTTACAACGAACCTATTAAGGCGGATTCCCACCCGCCATCTTCTATGTACAGATTTTTTGCCAAAGCTTCTATTTCAGAAGGTGTATTGAATTTCCCACACGACATATCCTAAATAACAGCTTCCCAAACTTTATCTAACTGCCACAGCTTCGTTACATTTATTGATTTTTTAGCTGGTAACTGTCGAGCCGAAACGCGAGATTATTTCTTGCGAACGATTACAAGTAGCTACGATATCAACAGTAATCAAGAAATACTGACCGCAGACAATGCACTAGGCAATGCTCTGTACTCGGTTGTTCCAAGAAACATGATACAAAACTGTATTTCCAGAGTACGGCAAAAATTCCATAAATCCAAGATGGCGATTGGGAATATACTTTAACCCTTTCAAACCCGATTTTATTTACGGTATAAGGTGTTGCAAACAAAAAAAATATATAATTCATTCTGTACTTTAGTTGGCACACTTGTTTATTTTTCACAGCCAATGATATGTAGGCTATATATTCGGCTACAGTAATATGAACCAATTATGACTTAGGCCAGTAAGATAGTTTGCGAATCTTTTACTCACAAGTAAGATCATTGGACACTGAACTCCGCAGTGTGCAGTACATATCGAAAATTATCTACACGTGCGTAATGTACACAATTAGGTACACTGGGTCTGAATGGGTTAAACGCGTGTCCAACGAGCTGATCTATGAAAGTAACTCAACACTTTAGACGAGGGCTGTTGAGGACTTTCAAAATGTCACGCACGTTAGAAACACGCAGTGCGATGAGAACACTGCACGACAGTTCAGAACCTAGCGCACAGCGGCGATGGCGTACTTGATTCGCGTGGCAGTGTCGCCCTTATCGCTCCCTCAATTCTCTGTCCCAAAAGCGGGAAAAAGTTCTAGGTAGGCGCAAGTCTTAAAGCTCAGAACCCCTTTCGTAATTGGATTATTATATTAGTTACACTCCTCAACTGGCTCAGTTATGTAAGAAAATGTCTCCACACGACACGCAGCCAATAGCCAAGGTTTAACCTGGAGTGTTTCTGTGTGTGTGTGTGTGTGTGTATATATATATATATATATATATATATATATATATATATATATATATATATATATATATATATACACACATATATATATATGTGCGAAGAGCAGGTGGGCCTGCTTGGCTGGGTGAAGGGTAGCAGAAGGATAACTCACCACGACCAGGGGCTGGGAGTCCTGTTGCGACCAGGAGCTGGAGGAGTCCTCGTACACCATCCTGCCAGGCAGGCCCAATCCAGGTGGCAGGGCGACCGTCGTGTTCATGGACCTGCAACAAACACGCACTCTCCTGCACTGCTCTGCCCTCACACTCGCTATATACAACATACAATCAACGAAGCCGCCACTAATTTACTCTCTTCTTTTCAGAGCCAGTTTCCCAGCTCGACAAAATGTAGCTCTCCCTGCAAGCGCTGCTAGGAAATCGCGGTGAAGTTATGCAGGTAGACGGGTAGAGCTCCTGGTCTTGAGAGCTGATGAGGGTGAAGCGAGGTGAGTAAGGAGCATCGTAGGAATGCAAGGGCGGGGGGAAACTGGAGATCTCCGAGGAAATCCGCCGACCAGCGGCATCAGTCCGGCACGATTCCAACATGCGAAAATCCTGTGGTGAACCCGCCGGGAATTGAACCCGGTTCGTCTTGGTGGAAGTTGAGCAGCCTAATCACTACACCACCGAGGCCCCAATAGGCGGCTGGTGTTGTGGTTGGCGAGGTTTGCTGTTGAAGACAGTGCAGTATATGTGAGAGGGCACCATTTCCGGTTGGTAGTTGGTGATTGGTATTGTTGGTTGGTGTAAAAATAATTTTAACTCGCGGTTTGTTGTTGGTGTCGTAACGAGTCGGAATATTTTGAACTGTAACTACCGACCGACCAATCAGAAAGCAGTCTCTAGGGTCTGAATGAGTGACAGTGTAAAAGCTTCGAAATGGCAAGAAATAATCGTGAAAATAAAACTATTTATATCGAGCTGATAATATATGTCGTTACTAAGTAACCAGTGATACTTATTATAGGCTGTTCACGGAAAATGAACACTTTTGAAAGCCCTGAAAGATCTACTTGTATGCACGTTGTGTATTTCTCCGCCTTATGTAAAATTAACATTGCCATGGACCTCAACACTATTCGTGTGTCACTCAAGTAAAACGGTGAAACTAGTAGAAAGCGAAATACTTTACAAATCTGCTCATTTTTACACTTACGTGGATAAAATAAACAGAAAGAGAAAGAAATAATTTTAAGTTATCACACATGGTTACCTAACACATTTTATTCAACGTTAAGATATAGAACTACTTTCCATTCATCGTTCCCAAATTTACCGGGCGAATGTCGCTCAGTGATCCCATTAAAATTTGTGCATGTAGGGCAGTGACTTTTTTTCTAAATGTTCATTTCTAAAGTGCTCACTTTATCGTGAAGATCCTTTATTAAAGATTCCATATGTAAGTACATAGAAGTTGTAGCAAATCATACAAATTCATTCTGTTTGCAGGCTTTTGTGAAGCGATTACATGATTACATACTATTTAAGTTAGCTATACGATTATTACATTTTTTATAAAATGCAGTGCACTTAATTCTTAGTATAAGGAAATAAGCTATTATTTTTTAATGGCTTACTTAAGTGCGCTTTATTTAAAAATAATATCTCAGCAATTATTCTCTCGTCCAATAAATAAAAATTATTATTAAAGCAATAGCCAATAAAAACCGTTGATAGGTCTTTCTTTAGACACTACTGATATATGTTAGCACAGTCGCGAAACAATTAACACCAACACCGCTACTAAGTCATGGAAAACATCGCGTACCAACCGAAAACCACTAACACCAACAACAACCATCACCACCAACCGCCTATGGTGCCAAGGCCTTAACAATTGAAAGCCGTAGCTCGTTCTCTCTAGACTCTAAATAGTCGTTCGGCGTTGGGATTTGCCAGTGAGACACAGACTATATAAGTAGACAGAGGTGAAACAGCAGCTTGTTCTAACCGCGGCTTGCTGGTCTGACTGGCGGGCTGTCTGAGTTGCGCCGGGACGTGCAGGGCGTCCTGACCTCTGGGCTATGTGTTCTTTGCGGTCTGGAGAGGGAAACTTCCTCAGCCCGCAGAGAGATACAACTGCTGCAACCAAATGGGTGGTATAAGGGCCCTCGCAAGGGCCCGAGCACACCCCCCGCTCTGAGCTTCGGCAATGATGAGAGAGAGCAGCTTGTTCTAGGAACTGCAGTCGCACGCGCCAGCAACGTGGTGTTGCTCGCGTGTGCGGAGATCCGTTCGTCAGTCAGCGCCTGGCTCAAGTCGGCAGCAGAGGCAACATCACGTGGTGGCCAGATAATACACGAGGCCCGATCCATGAGCTTCGCGCAGCCAATCAGCGCATGGGTGCACCCACATCAAAGGAACCTCGATGTCATTTCAAATCTGTATGTTTACTTACTCTACACAGGAGAAAGGATAACCACGTTGACTCTCTTCATATGAAAATTATGGTCTATTCATTCGTCGTCAAAAGCTGTAAAATGAGCATTTTTGAAAACAACCTTAGAAAAATGCCACTGCCCCTGCCTATATATATATATATATATATATATATACACATAGGTAATTTTGTATGTTAACGTCAAATAAAAAGTATTAGGTAACCATTTGTGAAAATTTAAATTATTTATTACGCTTAATGTTTTATTTTTAACGCCTCTGTGTAAAAATTATCAGAGTGATCAAATGTTTACTTTTCTAATAATTTCACAGTTTCGCTTGACCGACGCATGACTAAAGGGATGAAGCCCACGGCAATGTTGATTCTACATATGGTGGAAGAATACACAAAGTGCATACAAGTAGATAGTAATCAGGGCTTTCAAAAGTGCTCATTTTACCGTGAACCACCTATACATCTTTTTTTTTTTAAGCCTTGGTCAGGTTCTACTTTCGGGCCATCTACAACGCGTCCTTCCATTACACATAAACAAGGCGTACACAAGTCTAGAAAAAAACACTAAGATGTAAACAACATACCGTTTTGTGTGCTGAAAGATATCCGAAAACAAAATTTTGATACTTTCTGTCAGATTTACCTGAGAAAGTGAAATAACTCTGTAGGAAACATTTTCCTTACAAATGTGCCAAACGCAAAAAATACCGGCTGTCCCAGATTAATGTTTACACCGTTTGCATGTTATTTATTGAGAGAATATAAAAAGACAAACTCGGGATGGAACTGCATATATTTGACGCTTCAAGGACGACGATGATCGTGTGCGAGCGCGTGCGGCCACTCTGCTGTTGCCGGCTTCGTCTGCAGCCACAACGAGCGGCACCGCTACAAATGTAGAAGAAATGGCGCAGGTAGACAAGGTTTCCTTTCGAGCAACGTAAGTGGCTTTTGGAGTTTCATTGGAAATGCGAGAACATATCGAAGTGCAGAGGCGATGGAGGGAAGAATTCGATACTACGCCACCGCCAAGCGTAACAATGACACGATTACGTGACAAGTTTGGGAGGGACAGAGCTGTGTGCGATGTGAAGAAAAGATGGTGCGACTGGAAGAGAACTGCTACGAACGAAGCAAGTGTGGGGGCTGTGTTGCGTACATTCACACGTCCTCCCCCCTCCCCCTTCCGAGATGCCGTAGTCTATACAGTAGGCCACGCGTGAGTCAGCTGTCGGTAAATCAAGTATCCACTGCATTTTAAAGCCAATAAAGTGGACGCCCTATATTAACAGCTGTTCACTATAAAGTGAGCGCTTTAGAAATGAACCTTAGAAAAAGTCACTGGCCCTGCATGCATATATTTTAATGGGTGCACTGAGTGACATTCGCCCAGTAAAGTTGGTAATGAAGGATGGAAAGTAGTTCCATATCTTAATGTGGAAATAAAAAATGCTATGTAACCATTTGTGATAACTAAGATTTTCTTATTTCGCTTTCTATTTTTTTATACATCTAAATTTAAAAATTGCCATATTTGTAAAGTATTTACTTTTCTAATAATTGAACAATTTCACCTCCCCGACACATTAATAAAGTGATGAGACCTACAACAATGTTAATTTTACATTAGGCGGAAACGAATAGCAAACACAACGTGTAAACAAGTAGATCTTAAGAAGGTCTTTTAAAAGTGCTCATTTTACTGTGAACTATATATATTACTAGTATCGCCATGTTATTTCACGCTATGAACGAAGATGACCCCGATAGATGTGTCGAATTTTGTGAGTGGAATGTGAACTTTTTATCCTTTAACTACATTTTTAAAATAAATGTTATGTAAGTAATAGACACAGTCTGTGTAGTGCACCGCACTCAGAAGTTAACGTCTAAGGCTAAAATATAATACATCTATTGACTATCATTCGAAATGGAAGGGCTTTCAAAAGTGCTCACTTTACCGTGAACAGCCTATAACAATGGGTGCATACGCTGAACATACCGTAACAGTAAACCAGTGTTTTCCAGACAGTAGCATTTCGGGAAAGGGAAATTTCAAGCCACGTCTACAGAATAGATTCCAGGAAGTACGGCGCACTCGATACTACCGCACCCGGCTCGCTATGACGAAACAAACAAACGGCCACTCTAAAAAATATTGTCGTTGGTCAGGACTTGAACTTTGAGTGTTTGCGTTCCTTCTATGGGTTGGCTACGGGACCTTTTGTTTGGGGGCCGCAAACAAGGCCTGAACTCTGAGCAATTACAAATAGGTGCGTGCGCGTGTGTGTGTGTGCGTTCGTTTTTTGTTCTCGGGGTGCTAGCAGCGATAGAAAGAACCGAAGAGTGATTCCTTTGTTTCTAATCTCCGAGCTTTAAAAATTCCGTTGACTACTGTTCCACAAACTTATCTAAAGACTTCGCGATTGTATATAGTTTATTCGTAGTTCCTCCACACTCTTTGAAACAAACCTTTGAAAATTCGCCCCACGTATTACGCGTTTGGTTGTTTCGTAAATATGCCATGTATCATAAGCATTATTTCTGTCAACATAAGTACCTACCTAATTTTTGGTTACGCTGAAGTTTTACTTATTTTCATTCTATAAATTATAATATTAAATTTATTATTAATGTGTATAAAAACATGGAGAAAATAGATGTTGGTAATGCCTAGTAAGAAATAGCTCTTTTGCAAAATATTATGTAACTGAGTGCTCAATAATGCGGTGCGTTGTCCCTCTAGCGTAATTTTCTATACTTAGTTAAGCTTTTTCCGCATGAAGCGGAGGAATAGTGGAAGTAGAACTTAAGCAGGGTTTCGGAAAAGTTGGAAGTAGCCGTGAAATACCTATATTTTGGTCGCCTTCAATGAGACGCGTTTTGAGTTGCCAGCTCGGGGAAGTGGAGTGATGGATGGAGAGGCGAACAGCTAAGCTGTTCACGGTAAGCTGAGCGCTCTTGAAAGCCCTGCTCGAGATCCACTTGTATGAACATTGCGTATTCTTCCGCCATAAGTATAATTAATATTGGCATCGGCTTGGTCAATTTATTCATTCGTCAGTTTAGTAAAACTGAGAAATTATTCAAACATTTGATGACTTTTTTTTAAATTTGTCTATTCCTACTCTTGTATGAATTAAAAACATAGAAGGCAAAATAAATTATTTTAATGTTCATTTTTGTTTTCATATCCCTCCGTCGTTTACTATGCTTATGTCAGTCAGTGTGCTTGTTATAGGCTATTCACGGTTAAATGAGCACTTTTGAAAGATCTGCCTAAGATATACTAATATACACTTTTATAGTCGTCCGCCTTATGTAACATTAACATTGGCATGGGCCTCATCACTATTCAAGCGTCGATCAAGTGAAAATGTAAAATTATTATAAAAGTAAATGTTTTACAAATCTGCTCATTTCTACATTCTGATCCATAAAAAAAAAACAGAAAGCGAAAGAAATATTTTTAATATTCACAAATGGTTACCTTACACTTTTTATTCGACGTTCAGATATAGAACATTCCCTCCATCGTTGCCAACTTTACTGGGCGCATCTCTCACAGTGCGTCAGTTGAAATGTATGCAGGCAGGAGCAATGACATTTTTCTAATTTTGATTTCAAAAGTGCCCACTTTATCGTGAACAGCCTTTAAACAATAAACAGGTAGGGACAGTGACATTTTTCATTGATGGATTTCGAAAGCGTTCAGTTGACAGTGAACAGACTATGTGTAGTTTGCTTCACTACATACGCGTATTCCTACTACTTACAAACCAAGAACAAATGTTAAAACATTTACTCTCACTTTACACCACTGCTGGCATGTCTTTTGACACGTGTGGTTTCGCTGTTCGTGTTGGCCGTCATATGTAACTGACAGCTAGCTAGAAAAGTCTCCAGTTTGCACGTAATCCGCTTACTATCTTCAAGCTGCTGCATCACGTTCAAAGTGCGAGAGATTGTGGAGAGGGAAAATGAGCTTGAGTTAGTGTTTCACGGGTTTCCTACGGCTTCACTTGACTTTGCTGAATAGTACTAGGTCACGTGATTCTGTGCAATATTTTGCAGCTACACGTTAGGAAATAATATGAGAATACTGACACGATTATGCGTGGCATAACTGGCGATGACATCATTGTTTCGGGAACATGTACTACAAACTTAAGTTGGTCTACGTCTGTACGAACGATTTTGAAAGGGCAGTTTAGGGAACGAAGGCAGAAATGTATTTATTTACTTATTTTAACTTTCTCTGCCATGTCGAAATTACGGTATGAATACATTTTCTCACACATAACCAGGCATAGGTAACATATACGTAAACATATAAAAACAGAAAGGACTTAATAATTAACAAGAGGCGGATATAAATACAATAACTCCAATAAACTAAATGCTTAAAAATGATGTGTGGTTTCTAATTAAGTATATATCTCGAACTCGTTGAGGTATGAGGACGTGTTTTCACACAATATTACGTACTGGAATTATTTTTAATTACGGGTTTGAGAAGTGGTCTGGAATGTAACCAAAAAACGCGACAGACAGCCAAATCGCCGAAGCCTACAGCTGCTAGGCTTGTTTTTCCAGCACATTTCCGTCGCCACGTCTTTCCTGTTTACGACCAGCTAGGGAAAAAAGGGGCTCTTTCCATTCTCCAGGGAAAATAGTGAATGAGGGACGGGGGCGGATTTCTATGCAGCGTTTGCGAAGGCTGGACCAAGCCCAACAAAAAATCTCCAGCGTGTTCGCCGTTCGTGGGACCCCCGAGAAGGTAACAAACATGTTGTTGAAGATCTGGCCGGCCGTGCCCTTCTGAAATACCCTTTTACCTGCCATTTTTTACATTATTCCCTCACTGGCCACCATTTTTTTGTTTGCCTAGCACAGGTTTTTTCCCCGGCCTCTGCTCCCCTTCGCGTTCTCAGAAATTCTCGGAGCTGTCTGGTTCTGGGATATGTAGAGAACGAGAGTTCTCATCGCTGGTCAGTGACTGTCCGGTGGAGTACGCTGTAAAATATTTCTGTAGTGAATTCACGGTTTCTTCGCATTTTTAAAATCAAACCATTGAGAAAAAACTCCCCGTGAATCTGTTTCGTTGTTTCTGAAGCATTTCTTTTCTCACAAGCGTTTTATACTTATCTTAACATAAGAGAAGAGACAGTGCTGGCGCAGTGGCTAGGGCGCTCGCCGTCCACCACGACGGATCCGGGTTCGATCCCCGGCAGGTTTTCTAATGTGGGAATCACGCTGGACGATGCCGCTTGCCGGGAGGGTTTTCTCGGGGAACTCCAGTTTCCCTCGCCCTTGCATTCCAGCGCCGCTCCATCCTAAGGTCTCATTTCATGTCATGTGCGGGGATTACGGGCACCTACGGATCCCAGCTGGAAAGCCCGTTACTCGGAGAGTGTTGCCTCGCCCTGGGTTCACTCCACCCCCCCCCCCCCTTCAAACACGAGTTCTTTTTAATATAAAGGAATCTTACATTTAGCTCAACTAAATTGAACATTTATTAATATTTGACCTATAAATTATAATACTTGACTTATATGTAATTAATATGAATAAATACATGGAGACCAGAGGTGTGTTGGTAATGCCTATTGAGAACTTGTTCTCCGACAAAATATTATTAAAGTGAGTGCGCGCGAATGCGGTGCGTTGTCCCTTTCGTGTAATATTCTAGACTTAGTTAAGCTTTGTTTGCACGAGGCGGAGGAATATCCTGAAATTAGAACTTTTGCAGGGCTTAGGAAAAGATTAATGTAACCGAGAATGAAGTGTAGTAAACTTTCCCAACAGTATACAGTGGACATTTTTGACTCATACATATATGGAAATAACAATAAATGTAGGGCTTCACACATGTTACGCGCCTACTGCCGCACGGAGCGCGTGTACTCTGCACTGACTCGGCTCTGTGTGGGAGGACCCAACTCGACCCTCCCCCCTTCCAGGCAGACCCGTTCGCGGTCCCGTCGCCGGGCGCAACCGGCAATGAGTGGCAGCAGATCTGCCGGCGTCACAGCACCTCCTCCTCCTTTCCCGGGGAAACCGACTACTTGGGAGAATGCGCGAAAATATTCTGGGAACTAGGACCCTCGGTGCGACGCGGTATTGAAAGAAATTCCTGGGCGACGGCCTACGACCCTATAAATATTGCAGCGGTCCAAGGGTTAGTAGTCTGTTGTTAGTAGCCCTCTAAATAGGCTGCAACTACTAATGAATGTATTATATTGCGGCCTCAGACCTCAAATTTTTATAGTGGTGGAATTTATAAACTGTTTTTATTAGTAACAGGGCGATTTTATGTTAAAAAATGGCAGGAAGATAGAACTAGGCTGAAAGTAAAAATTAAGCAGGGCCTTAAAAAGTGCTCACTTTACCGTGAATAGCCCATAGAAGTATTTTTCTGAGGGCGGTAATCAGGCAAAGTCGAGTGCGGCGAGGGACATCGGTGGAGAGGAGGGACGACGACGTGAGATTGCGAGACGACGGCGGACAAGGTGTTTGTGGTGTGAACGGACGAGAGGGCATGAAACCTGACGAGTAAAGGCTACTGTACATGAGGGCGCTTGGAGAACTCTACAACATTGCGGACTGGTGGGACATGGACTAAACTGAGGTGGGACTGTATGAACGTGTGTTACGGACTTCATTGTAAATATTGTAATGATCAAATTTGGACACATAACTTGTGAAGTAATAGGCAGACTTCGCTGTTTGTTGGGACTAATTTCAATTATTTGATTACATAAATTTCTTTGAGGTAGCTGTAAATTGTACTGATTGATTTTATTAATTGTAAACATCAAGCGATACAAATTTATTGTGAAATCTTGAAACGAGAGTATTTTCTTTGTAATTATTTTCAATAAATTGGCGAAATTATATTTAAATAAGACCTTCATCCCTTGAAACTGGTTTAGCCCACTGGCTTTGAGAAAAATGTAGCAATATGAATGTTGAGCGTTGCCACTACAGCATTCTATATTGAGAAACCCTATTCGTTTCAATCTTTCCTGAGAAAATATAGGAGAACTACCGCAAATGTATGCAGTTATGCAGGAAAAAACTCTACCATTCGCGCTTAGTCATTATACGTATACACTAATGTGGTAAATTTGCAAAAATGTTTTATTGCATAGGGAAAGGCAGTGGGAGAAGATTTTCGTGTTGCCAGGTTGCCTTCCTGTGAAGAGGCTCTCTCTCTCTCGGCAGTAGAACACAAGCGGCATGTAGAGTGTGTGTTACATTTTTTTAAAGAGAAAAATTCAGCTACTTATCAAATATCCCAAAACTGTCTGCACATTACGTTAGTTACGAAATCAAGCACATGAGAACAAAAATTCTGGTAATCGTTCAGAAAAATTTCCAAACAAAAACATGCATTTATAACATGATTTGTAATGTGACTTTTTCCACCATGACAAACAGTTACGTCACAGCGACACACACTACAAAACGTATACTTTTCTCCTTTCTCCGATTTCAGAATGAATGGAAACTGCTCAGAATATGCAGACCTGAATACTTGGACGTATTGTTTAATGTTTTTCACACATCTTACAGCTATTATGTATGTGCACCAGACTATGAAGATAAACTAAAGCCGACGTATTTCAGGCAAATCATTATAAAAGTTTCCTCACACTTCAAATACTCCTAAAAGACTCTCGTTTATCCACAACTCACAAGCCCCACGCCGTGTTATTTAACGTGTTGGCACACAAAATCGTAAGCTGTTGTTTTGTTACTACGTGGGTGCATGAATATAACGGTACAACTTCGTGCGAGTGTTTGCCGAAATTTTTAATTTATTGTATTGCCACTGTTAACAGATACCTATGACACCTAAAATACAGGAAGCGGTAATTTCACATAAAAATTATATAATTAATTTTGCTAGACAAGCAAGCCGGTGAAACATCAAGGCAAACAGTTTACAAATTCACAGTGGAGAAACATTTTGTATTGGCCATACCTAACCTAGAAATAAGATGTGACCAATTTACTTACCAAAATCGTTTTTACTTTGTTTTGTATCACCTGAATGAAAGCTCACTCCCATACTTTACCGCAGAAACACCCATCAACTTTATAATACGTTATATTCGCGCCAATCCGACATCATCGCAAGAAATGCTCGACTCCCAGATCACAAAATAAATACGCTCAGTTGATGTACAAACACACCGGCAATTTTTACATAACATTGCTACTATCTATGTAAATTATAGCAGGTATTACATTTATTTTCAACATTAAACTCTTCATGGCCACAAATATAATACGCTTCACATCAATGGACTTTTCATGCCACGTAATTGAAAAAAAAAAAAAAAAAACCCCAAATACTGTAGTATGAACTTCAAATATTTTTCACTATTAAACACAAGTAACTCGCGCGAAGATACAACATTAATGACTTTCAAACACTGAAACGTAATTGTAGTTTATAAACACAAACAACATTGGCATTTGTTTAGCCGCTGCCGCAGTCAGCGTGTGCCGCGTTCAGTTGTCATATAACTGGATGCATACTGGGTAAGATATTGATCTATGTGCTGCGCCCAGACACACACCAAGACAACTTTTTTTTTTTTTTTTTGCGGGATGAACTTATGTACGTTTTCGACAGTTACTGGCACCAGTCTCACCATAATAATGTGCCGTAGGAACATAAAAACTACCTAAAAATTTTATTTAGTTAAAAAAAAAAAAAAGGCAAAATAAGACTAAATAAGAGTGGATATTAACAGCTGCTGCGTGCGCATGAAAGAATCTCTTGCAAGTGCACATTCCCGACTCGCAGAAAAATTCATGGCATTTTCAAGGTTTTCCCGGCACTCGAGAAAGCTCATAGTTTTTCCCCATATTTACAGATTTCCCGGTTAAGTGGCGACACCTTTTTAACTATCGTGAAAATACCACATATAAGTGACACGATCACGGAGACCAACAGCCAAGAGCACGGCCGCCGCTATTGCATAAATTTTGGAATCTGGCCGACAGAGAAATCGTAATATATGGAGAGTTCCCGTAAAATCGTAATGTGCGAACTTTTCCGTAAAAATTACTGGAAAACCGTAAGGGTTGGCAGGTCTGCGTTTCATAGCCCACAAAATAGACGATCTTCGTGAAGGCGGTGTACTCAAATTGTAGCTTATATTTCGTCACTTCCGGCTTGGTCAAGTACGAGCTTAAGGCCTGCTACAAAGGCTCGAAATAAAACGAAATATGGCGTCTAGACACGAAATATAAATAAATACGCATTTGTTGTAACCCCGACGTAATTTATGCGTGATATATGTATATTAACTGTAAATTGAAAATAAAGTATTTCAATACATAAATATTGCATATCCATAAAAAAAAACCAGGTTAAAACGAATAAAGTGACGTTAATGAAGTGAAAAATTACGGAATTGCTTTTCTCGCTTAGCAAAATGTTGCGGACGAGTGTAAAAAGAGATTGAAAATGAAACTGTGGGTATGAATAATTGACACGAGCAGGCAGAAAATAACTTGGCAGCTACCGGGAGCATCACTTTCGAATAGAAATAATAAAAGCCAAATATATGACCAAGGCAGTTTCCTTTTGATTCAAAAGTTGCCATATATATATATATATATATATATATATATATATATATATATATATATATATATATATATATATATATATATATATATATATATATATATATATATATATATATACACACATATATATATATATACACACACACACAAAACTTCTATTTTTATTTACAATTCAACACACAATATAAAATATTATTTTTTGTTTTCTGTTACACACATGAACACTTATTGTAAATTACTGTTAAATTTGAAAAGAAAAACAATCTTTTTTTTAAATACCTTTTATTGCCTTCAGCGCTATCTGGTTTCAACTTTGTCATTAGCAGAGCACTGAAGTAGGGTTCGAAATCGCGATCTTAAGCAGCGACTATGGAACAGAAATACTCAGCCGTAAGGCGCACAAAAATAAGACAGTCTTCACGAAGACCGCCTTGTTTGCCTGTGCTTGAGACAAGCATGAGCCATGTTCATGAAATGTAAATACGCACTTAAGACACCAAATAAGATCATCTTAGCGAAGCTAGAGCTCAAGATATGTTTATGAATACCGCCCTTGATCTTGAGACTCACGCGAATAAATAGTTCTGACATACTTGGCCGAAATTAGTTTCAAGCTTCTCTTAACAAGTGATAATAGACTGAGATACCATTTTTATTCAGCCTTGCCAATAACTATTCAAAGCTGAAATCACGTTTTTTTTTTTTTGCGTTTAATGCGCGCGCCTGCCTAGCGCTTCTTTCCGCGTTTGGGGCAGAGAAGCGCGAAAGCGACAAAGACGACATTGACACGCACATCAAGTGCACTATCGTCGCTAAGGTAGGTAGGTAACTTGCCTTAACGTTTCATCGGCAGCGAGGTCATTAGAGACGGTGCAAGTTGCACAACAAGGAAAGAAGGAGTGGGAAGGAATCGGCCATGGCCTTCGTTAGGGACCCATCCCAGCATTCATTCGCCTGGAGTGATTTAAAAAAAACCACGAAGGCCGAAATCAAGATGGCCGGACCTGGAATCGAATATGGGTCCTCCCGAATGCGAGGCCAGTGTTACCACTGCGCCACCTCGCTCTGCATTGGCGCTAAGCGCTAGGCTCTGAACTGGCGTGCAGTGTTCTCGTCGCACTGCGTGTACCTATGGGACTTTCGACGGTGACGTTTATTTCATGGGTTGAAAGTCTGTAAGAAGGTTCGGTGCAGGGCCCTTGAGTAGTTTTGTATGTTTCCTAAGCTTATATGTTCAAATACAGCGCTGTGAATAAAACAGTTTTTAGCCGTTTTGCAGTGCTGTGAAATTGTGTTTGTAATGCGCGTGACGTGTTAGCCCTCAACTGAAGTGCATGTTAGTTTCGTAGAGCAGCGCATTGGGCGCACTTTTATAAAGTTTCCTTGAGAAATGAGTATTTCAAACACTCTGCAACACAATTCAAGTGCCGGCTAGGGGAGATTAAAGTTATAACAATTGTTGTTCATTCCTTTCGCCGAACGACATTTAAAAAGAACAATTACACGGTGTTAAAGAAATATTAACCCATTATTTTGTAAAAATATAAAGACATTATTGAGAATGATGCCTGCTTCAGGCCTACATGTACGCCAAATAATCACATAGAAAAGCCACAACTGCCTCGTTTTCTCCTATTTCAGCACGGAAAGAGCAAATTTCGCTTATAGTGCCACGAGGTCTGCTGTTTCATATGTTTAAAACATTGATGTAGATTATCAACATTCATTAACGTAACAGTCTACATTGCTTAGGTGTCTGTAGACCTATTTATAATTCAACATATGAATACAATATAAAATATAAATGGTATTCAATAAATTTTTAAACTAAACGTAGTTTGAAATTTTGATAGGAGCACTACAATAAACTAACTATATATATATATATATATATATATATATATATATATATATATATATATATATATATATATATATATATATATATATATATATATATATATAAAGCTTCGCATCGAACTATAAACAGAAAATCAGCAAATTAATTACCACAATGCACAGTGAAATTAAGTGTCGCAAACTCGTATCAGTCGTAAAACATGCGTTTCTTTATAATTATCGTTGTATCATAGCGATCGTAAAAATCCAAACTATTTTCACACAAAATACAAGGCACACTCATTTCCGTAACTATTGCCAAATATGTCAAATATAACACAAAACGTAAAATGTAGAGGACGGAAAAAATAACTAAGGGGGACTGTTCCCCTGCCCCTATGACTCCCTTTGCTACGGACCTGGAGAATACTACACGCCAGTCCAGAGCCTTTCACGTAGGGGCGATGGCACACTTAATGAACGTAGCAGTGTAGCCCGTATCACTCCTGCGCTTCTGAACGTCGAACGCCAAAACAGCCCAGACAGGGGGGTAGCCATCAGACATACCTTACTAATTATATGTCCGTTAGAGATAGTCTATGGTCAATCTCTTCCGTAGAAGGAATAAAGACAACTTCTAACCCGTTCATGTGGCTTTCATTCGCCACGTGACCCCGTTGGCGTTAAGACATACCTTCGGGAATGAATTACACCCACAGATCGACAAGGCAACAACGTTGTAAGCATCGCAGTGAACGGTTGACCCAGATACGATGCCATGGTTAACAAGCCATCCGATGCATGTTTCCCGCCCGTCTTCTGGAGACATGCCTACAAAAACACGGAACACGCTGGCTTGCCTTGGTCAAGAATTTTTTCTCTCCGCGGCCGTAACACTTTATTGCTTTTCCCCGCCCGGGAAAAGACCTTCACAAACACATCTTGAAAAGGATTTTTCGAAAGTTTTGTCTTCGACAAACAGCCCCACCAGGACCCGTGTCCGGAAGGGGCGAGAGGGTGTGGTGAAGGTAAACGCATTCAACAACCCCCTGATTTCAAAGGGAAGGACAGAAGGAGACAAGGGGAAAAAATTTCCACTTCTGACATTTTCCCTTCGTTTCTAGGACTGCCACAATTCAAACGTGAGACGTAAAGTAACGGCCCTGATTGCAACAAAGGGCTGTCTCGGACAGAAGAAAAATTCCGAGAGTGGCAGCAATTATTCACGGGCGGGGCTCGAGGAACGGGTTGGGCATTTCCGTCGGAAAACAACGAACCCAGCCGGGGACTTGCGCCCGCGACTGTACCGTTTTTCCATCGCAGCTCGGTGGCAGCGTGACTCGGCAGAATAAACCGTAGACTAAAGATGAGGTAGACCGATCTCGCTGGCTGCGCACAACCAATCCCCGTGTCCCAACATTGAACTGCTCACCTGCCAACACGTCTAGCGAAAACAGCATGCTTTGGACGTTAGGTTAGAAAACTGATTTGCGAACAAATGTTTTGAAGTATTTTGATACTTCATCTAACCAATTTGTAATGCAGTTTGATTAAATTCAAATTGGTAAAAGTATTTTATTCCCATAAAAGTACTTGTCACGAATTAAGATATAAAACAAACACTTTCATCATTGTTGACCATGCGCAGAAGACGAATAAGCTGTCTACCTCATTTTTAGTTAATGGAATAGACAGCGAAGAATTATGATTTATTCGTCGGGGTGGTTTATAATCGACAGTGAAATAAATATTGAATAAATAACCATTTTCATTTCAACAAATTGGCAGACATATTAGACTGCCAAAGTGACAAGGCCGGAATAATGCATAATAATAACTGCCCAAAAACATTAATTTGTATTGATTTGTGGTTTGTGTTTAAAAAAATGTTTAATAAAACTGAAACTACTGTATAAATTGTATGTTATTAGTTACTAGTCACTAAAATGTTTTGTTATATTTACTTTTCTCTTTTTACTACTTGTCAGTAAGGCTAGCTGGATCAATATTATTGTTGCAATAGTTTGCTTCTTGAGACAATGAGTAGTACAATATTAGTGAAGCGTATAAAAATGTTATATTTGAAAATAATAATTTAAGAATAAACGCTCGTCTGCTACAGGTGTGTGAATATATATTCCTTAATATTGTTCTGTTCGCTGCGTCTACTTGCTTTGCCAACTCACTGATAACCTCTTTTGTTCGAAGTTACTTCATGCCACATGCATGCGTTCTAGTCCTTTTACGGTTACTTCCAACTTTTCTGAAGCGTTGCTGAAGTTCTACATCCAAGATATTCCTCCGCCTCATACACACAAAGCGTAGAAAATGACACTAGAGAGCCAACGCACCGCATTCGTGCGCACTTAACGTAATGATAATTTGTATAAGAACTACTTCTTATTACCAACATAAACACTTTATTTCTGTCTTGATTCATATTATTTATAAACGAAATATCGTAATTTGTACATCAAATATATGTAAAAGTTCCATTTAATAAAAAAATGACGTATTTTTATGCAAAAAGCAAGTATAAAACGCTTGTGAAACGTGACATGTTAACGAAACAACCAAACACGTCATATATGAGGTGTTTTTTTCCAAAGGTTTGATCCAAAAAGTATGAAGAGACCGCGAATGGCCTATAGTCAGTCAGCCAGACTCGAGCAGCCAATCAGAGAAGGATACTCCACGCCGTTTCACTTCTATATACTCAGCTAACCTAGGGTGCGGAGTTGCGACTGCGGAGCCTGTTTACGGGCTCGGCGAGTCAAACAACAGTAAAAACATTACTGACTATTTCCGTACAGAACCTGCCTGTCCTACATATTTCCCGAATAGCGGATCTCGGGTTAACTATAACCGAGCCCCGCTCAGCGAAGGTCTACGTGGCACGAGAAACCGACGTTTTCCTTCAAAAACAGGCAGCTCATGATTACGTGGAAGCACTCTTTCGCGCAAACTGGCGAGAACACTGCATCGCGCTTTTCTTCTGTGAAACTGAGACAATTACTCTCTCGTTTCTCGCCGACGTCACGCAGACAGCTCATGCCAAAAGACAGGATATCATATTAATATAAATCGCGGCCATAGCTATTGTAAATAATTTATATGTTTTCAAAATATTTTACAAATAACAATACCACCACCAGTATAATTACAAGCGCATAGAAACCTACGCTATTATTTTTGTTTTATGTATTACCGTCATGTTGCAGCAAAGTTGACAAAAGAATACGGGACTTTGTGCGAAATCCGTATTTACATTTTTATAAATATGTGTTACGTAAGTTATTTTGTTGACCAAAACAGTTGAAATCATTCACTCACAGGTAAAATGTGACGTGATTTTGGCCCACAAAACTACTAAAATCACGCAAATATGGCTCATGGTCAGAGAGTACGAGAGAGCGCCAACGAGCATACAACTTCGTGCGCGCTCTCTCTCTCTCTCTCTCTCTCTCTCTCTCTCTCTCTCTCTCTCTCTCTGCGCTTTCGCTCTTCCACGCACTCTCCGACGAATTAAGACGACCAGAGAGCGTTCTATCTGACGTCATAATGACGTGGTAGCGAGAGAGAGACAGCGAGCACGAGAGAGCGCTCCCTGGGCCAATTGAGACACGTCCTTAGATAGGAGCGTCGTCGGGGCCCTTTCCGATTGAGGTAGGATATGTATAGAATTTAATTTGACACCTCTGATGCTGCGAAAAGCGCCCCTTCCCTAAATTTACAACTGAAATCAATTAAATCAGAATTCATACACATACACAATGCTACCTCTCCGCATATTTTGACACGAAATACTCCATAAGCATCGGGCTACTTGCGTCTAATCTAGAACCGGGTTCGATTCCCGGTGGGGCCGCCCCGGATTTTCTCGTGTGAGAATCGTGCCGGACAATGTTTCCTCGGAATTTCCCGTTTCCCCCGCCCTTGTATTTCCGCGCTGCTCATACTCACCTCATTTCACCATCATCGGCTCTCAAGACCTCGATGTTAAGAGCCGCCTAAATACATCCACTCCATTCCCCGCTTTCTCAAGCAATACCATTTTAATAGTTCCTCTGATTTCACGTAACGGAATCAGTCATAAAGAATTGTTTTTTTAACATTTTAAATAATTGATTTTATGCACCTTCCATTCAGTTACAAAAATCTCTAACTTTCGTGAATGTAATTAATTAATTATTAAAAATGGTTTGTTTATAAACATTATTACTAATTTTTATTACATGAAAACATAGTAAAGTCTATTTGCGGTTTCCTCGCATTTTATGTATCGAACCTTCAAAAAATCACCCCGTATGACGTGCTTCTTTGTTTCCTAAATATGTCATGTTTCTCCCTAAATATGTCATGTTTGTGTTAACATAACAATACCTTACGTTTTGTTAAATTGAACTGCTACAATTTTCCTTATAATTTATAATATTTCATTTATAATTAATATGAATACAAACAGGGAGAGAAAATGTGTGTTGGTAATACATAGGAAGAAATAGTTCTTATTCAAAATATTGTAAAAGTGAGCACGCGTGAATTCGGTGCATTGTCCCTTTGGTGTAATTTTTTAGACTTGGTTATGCTTTGGTTGCATGAGACGGAGGAATATCATGGAAGTAGAACTATAGCAGGACTTCAGAAAGGTTGGAAGTAACCGTGAATGAACTATAGAATACACTTACGTAAGTGTTTTAAAACGTCAAAATTATATGTGCTTTTTTAAATTTAAATTAAGGCTTGTTCCATTTTGGATTCTCCAGAAATAACAATTTGGGAGAAAAACCGTCGAGTACCTACAGCAATAATAAAATTACTAATCAAGTCTGTTCGCCGTAAACAGAACACATTTGAAAGCTCTCCTTGAGATATTTTTATGTGCTACATTGTGTAAATCTTCCGCCATATGTGAAATTAACATCGCCATGGGCCTGGTCACTATATTAATGCGCCGGTTAAGTGAGAGAGTAAAATTTTTGGAAAAGTGGATATTTTATCGAATATACTAATTCTTACACTTATACGCATTAAAATAACTGAAAGCAAAATTAATTATTAATTTTATTATTTCAAAAATTTAATTTAATTCCTTTGATTTAACCTTAAAACTTGGAACTACTTTCCTTTCATCATTACCAACATTACTGGGTGCATGACATTAAGTGTGCCTATTAAAACATACGTATATAGGGGCAGTAACATTTTTCAGAGGTTTATTTTAAAAGTGTTTACTTTACCGCGAAGAGCCTAGTATATGTTTGCATGTAAGAATATGCCGGTACTAATGTTAGTAAAATTAATATTTTTCATAATTTTCTATATGTACATTTATTTCAGTTATAAAAAAGAAAACTTGCGTGGCAGATATGGTTATGCACACATTGTTACTAACTTTACATCACATAACAACCAGAATGATTATTACGATGGTTTTGTTTGATGAAGGCGGAAAGGGGGAGAGGGGGTGGATTGCAAAGTATAATTTCTAAGCATCCAGAAAAAAATGCTTTGGTTAAATGTGGGTAAAAAATTACACTTTTATACATAATTACAAAAAAATTTACATAAGTAAATTTTAGCCATATATATTATTGTGTCACAAAATAGTTCAATGAAGTCTTCTTTCGTATGCAACACAAATCGTACTTTCTTGACAATTTCGATAGTGCCTACGTAACTACTTTTTAACGAAGTCTCCATGTTAGTACAGTCGGGTGCAGTACTCCACTGGTAGACGTGGCGCAGTGGTAGCTCACTTGATTCGCACCCCGGAGGACCCGGTTTCGATTCCCGATCCGACCCTCCTGAATTTGGTATTCCTTGGTTTCCCGAAATCACCCCAAAGTATCATGGCTGATACATTCCTCAATCCCTCATCCCTGAGCAACTCGCTACGCCTTTAATGACCTCGCTGTCGACGAGATGTTAAGGCCGACTACCTAAAGGCTGTTCACGATAAAGTGAGCACTTTTAAATCAACCTTAAATAAAGTCGCTGCCCCTACCTCCATGTATTTTAACAGGAACAATGAGTGGCATGTGCCCAGTAGTTCCACATATTAGCGTCGAATAAAAAGAATTAGGTAACCATTTGTGATAACTTAAAGTATTTCTCTAGCTTTCTGTTTTTTTTATGCATCAAAGCGTAAAAATAAGCAAATTTGTATATTTACGTTTCCAATAATTTCACAGTTTCACTTGACCGACGCATGAATAAAGTGATGAGGCCCACAGCAATGTTAATTTTACATAAGACGGAAGAACACAAAAGTTTATACAAGTAGATCTTATAAAGGGCTTTTAAAAGTTCTGAGTTTACAGTGCACAGCCTATACCTACCTACTTCTACCTTAGTCTCTCGCGACTTGGTACCTTAGATTTCCTGATGAGTAAGTCAATACTACGAGACGAGTTCGGCACCATGGTGTACTTACTTTTACTCTCGACTGTAGTGTCCACACACACCCCACCCCGTACCCTTTTGCAACAGTGTCTCTCTGATAAACTGCACTAAACAAACATGTTTACGACGAACATTCAGCTCTCTTTTTCCCCAGGACGACAAATATGGGAGACTTCTCTAGAAAGGGTTCAAAAGTCTGTGATTTCGACACAGCTGTTGAACGTGTATGTCTGGACTTCTTTGTCTCGCCACAGTATTGGTAAATAAATTATGTGTTTCCACAAAATGTCTTCACCAAGCTTCCTCCAATGAGTATTACGCAGAACACCCATTCTCAGTAATTTCAGAGAATTTGGTAAAAATTTTACAGGCTGGTACCAACCCTTCCCTTTGTCTTCTTACCAAGGCCTTCCTTGCACGGTGAAATTTTCCACAACCCGATTAAAACCATCGTTCACTTGTTCCTTTTCCCCTTGTAAATTTACGGTGTACATTTCCATGCATTACAATAACAATATTACAGCAGGTTTACGAATTTTTACTGTGCGCTAATCACTCATTTTGCTCCCGGTTCGTACTCTGCCTATTAAAGTTTCCGTAGGAAAATTAAGCGCAGTAATACGCAAAAAAAAAAAAAATATTTTTGCCAGGGAACGTAATAAAATTGAGTGTGAGCATCGTAACTGAAGAAACTGCTTAGAGTAGTTTTTGAAACTTTTCGTTTCATTTAAAAATTGCGAGAAACTTGCCGAGGAGATGTGTTTACAGAAAGGCAACAACTTCGAGTTTAAACATGCACACGTTTGAAAAATCTCTTACCATCGCGTTCATAAACATGCACGGCCACAGAGAATCTCTGTACGGTTCCACCAAAAAATGCGGGTTGTTCCAGGTAAATATTTACTTGTTTATTATTCATTTATTGACACCTTAAAGACGCAGTTAAGGCATAGTCGCCTTATCTTACACTGGACCCATAACATAATGTACTTACACCTGCTGGAAATTCGAACATTAAAATTATATATTAAAACTTGTAAAAATGTTACTTAATACTAAACAAACCAAGGATACAATTTAATTACTCTCTCACTCATTCATCATTCAGATATGCACACATGTACAACACAACTTCACGAAATGTCAATTTCATTCCTTCATACATTTGGGTGACTAAGGTAGTACTTATTTACCGTGTTCTTAAATTTTCTGAAACTATCAATACTTCTGTGTTCAGTCGGCAGGCTGTTCCTATCGTTCCTGCAGAGTTTGTATTTCTGTGTACTTTCTGCAAACATTTAAGCTATTAAACTAAAATTTTAAGACTGTACGATGAAGTGCTTTAAAAAATGGTAAATATCGATGAACATGTCTGTACGTGCGACAGCATTTAATAAAAAATGATAACTGATTTTCCCAGTAAACCGAACAGAAATGGATAACAAACTATGATCCGCCGATCTACGTTGTGAAGGAACTTTTCTCCGCTACTTCTACTACTTACCAGACTGAGTTATTTGTCTTTCTCCTATCCTTCGGAAACAAGGGAATGGAAGTAATTTTGCACAGCAGGTGAAATAAAATTATATACGGTGAAAGAATTTTACAGCTAAGCGACTTTCATTTCTTAATGATAGTATTGGCAATGATATTTGAAGGAATCGCTTTGCAAACACGAATAAAAACTGTCACTCTCTGCCTATGTATGTACTGCTAGACACCCAGAAATTTCGAGAATTCATTTACAGCCATGTTGTAATTCGTCGAACGCCTGTCACTGGACCGAGATTTACATATACGGCATGCTGTGAAGGACTCTGAACTAATAAACAACGACTGTAAATTGAGTGGCCGAATGAAATTCAACCAGCCTAAAAAAATTAACAGGCGCGTCACTGTCGTAGTCGCCAATGAACAAACGTACGTCGTAGCAATGTAGAAAGGGCTGTCAAGTCTAGCGCACTGCCAGATGTGGTTTCGCAGTGAAATTCAACTACTCGAATCAGTGAAAATGGCTCCGCTTATAATCAGTGGAAAACCACTGATTGTTTCAGTGAAAAAATTTCAGTGATTGAATTACTGACGTGAAATTATTTCACTGATTGAATAAGTGACGGCTGACTACAGTGGCGAATTAAATATTGTTTTTATTTGTATTGAATGTAGTCAAATAATTATGTGAAATAGACATATTTACGACAGTTTACTGTTTATATTGTGAAATTTACCATTTCGACTTTAGGTCATTACCTTACCATCTGCGCTAACACGCCATCTTAAAATAATGAGAGGAAAATATATGACGTATAGTTTCCCTGAGAGTTCGTAATTGTCTGCTCTTACTATTCTTTTTTGGTTTAATTGGTACCGTTACGATTGTTAAAACGAATAGTAGATATGAGTGCTCTCTCTTCATCACACGGAATGAAAGGGTGAGTGTTCATATTACCTCATAAAATGGCGTTTTGAAAGACGAAACACATTTTAGAAAGTATTTTGTATTGGTTTTATTATTTATTCGTTGTTATTAACTTGATACAGTTGTTTAACGGTCATTTTTACAAGCTGTTTAACTGATCCATGAGTAAAAAATGGACACCACTGAGTAAACAGTGAGAAAGAGGACTAACGAATCAGTGGAAAATGCTACTAAATCAATAAGTGAAGGAAATCTGGCATTTTTTCACTGATTCATCAGTTAAATTTACTGAAGTGACTGTTAAATCAGTCAGACACGTTTGTATGATTGAAGCAGTGAAATTCTCACTGATTCAGCTGCAAGTGAGTACGTGTATTTGAAGTTTGACATTCCTTCAAATTGAACTGTAACGTGTCCAGTCTTTATAAATTATCATTTCTTACTTTTTATACACGTTAACCACAAAAGTTGATGATTTTGTCCTCTCTCGCGCCAAAACAAGAGTCGCACGTTATAACAAAATATGTTAGACGCAAATATAAGTGTACTATATGGCAACACGAACTGAAAGTACAACAAATATATAATATCCCTGTGAGTCCATGAGTGCAGGGGTTCAGTTGTGTATTCAAGTAGAATTCCTAGCACACTTTTTAACAAACAATTGTTAGAATTATTTATTTTCATGAGTACTGCATGACGCGAACCAGTTTGCTGGCTCGTTTGAGTTGCCTACTACTTGTTTTGATATAAGACATTCTTAGCGGGTTTTTATTCCCCATGCACTCCGGTTTAGTGCGGCATCTTTGTCTACCAGTTAAAGAGTGGAAAAACTCGCAAGTTCGGTGTTATGTGAGCTGAGCTCCGCACTTATAAACCCACTCTAAAATCAACAGTACTTTATTACCAGTCTAGCAAAATTGCGTTCGCTCGTTTAATTTCTTTCAAGTTAGGTCTTAACTCGTTGGTCCTCTACAGTACGTGTAATAAATCATGACCGAAATGCCAAAGTCAAAATGTACACTTTCTCAAATGAAGTCCTAGAACTGTCTAGTTCCTGCGAAAATTATTACGCAGCCCACCCATCAGGCACAATTTCAGTCTTTCTTCACGTCCACTTCTTTTTTGGTGAACTAGGAAACGTGTTCCCAAACATTTTCGACGTCAAAAAAAAAAACAGTACTTTGCGGACATACCTATTTGAAACACCATTCGCTTCCTGTACGTCATTGGCAAAAACGAGTGTCATACACAGCGTGTAATGTAAGTTATGTGACTTCAGTTTCGCAGTGAATAATGTGTATAGGCTGTTCACGGTAAAGTGAGCACTTTTGAAGCATTAGTTATCTTACGTGTTTCTTTCGGGCGTACTTTATCCTTTAACCGCGTACTTTTTCCTTTAACCAACTTTTTAAATAAATATCATGTAAGTAATAAACGTAATGTGTGTATTCCACTGCACTAGGGAATTAACGTCTAAGGGTAGAATAAAATATATTTATAGACTATTATTCCAAATTAGGAGGCTTACGTTACCGTAAACAGACTATAATAATGATGTGAATTGACGCTCTTCAACACAAAAAAAAATATTTTCAGTATATTCATCTCAAAATATAAAACAATTTCGTTACCGGCTTTCCACCGATAAAATTACCGGGTGACAAATTAAAGACACGCGGCTACGCGCTATAAGAAGAAACATCTGTACACCAAATCGCTGTATTTAAGAGTATAGATGTCCCGGACCACGTGATCTTCAGGGCTCCATCGATTTCGTGTTTCCGCTAACACAAACAAAACTCCCAGTAGGCGGAGCGGCCCTCACTGTAAACGTCCTGATATTAAAAAAAACGCTATCACCAAGAAATGTGAATGCGGGCAACCGTTGAGTTGTGAGACGGGCGGCTCTTAACAATGAGGTCTTGAGAGCCGATAAGGTTGAAGTGAAGTGAGTAATGAGCAACGCAGGAATGCAAAGACAGGGGGAAATGGGAGATCCCTGAAGAAAAACCCGGCGACCAGAGGCATCGTCAGGCACGATTCCCACATGCGAAAATCCGGGAGCGACTCCGCGGGGTATTGAACCCGGTTCGCCCCTGGTGGGAGGTGAGTAGTATAACTACTACACCACCGTGGCGTTTTATTTCTACCAGAAATACGATCCCAGGCGTACCATCTATTTTTATGCCGGAATCACGTAGCCCCGACGCGCACGACACGACGGCCAACAGCCAATGAAATACAAGATAGATCGTCGTGAGTCCGACCGATTCTGTCGTACAACCAGCAATTTTGGATTAGAATTTATTTACATTCTTCGTCGTGTCATGCGGCACGACGCACAGAATGTACAACATTGCAAAATGAAATTGTATTGCAAGCTTTCCCTACAATAGTAAATACGCAGCTTAAAAGAAAAATAGATTGAAAATTACTGTATTTAACTGTTAAAAATAATATGTTTACCTTTATATGCATTAGCGATACCAATTTGTCACCATTATGTAGTACAAACTACCATCTTGTTCACCGCCTTTGAAACTAACGTAGCCGATCAGCGACTTCTAAATAGTTAGGTTAAATGCCGAGAGCGTGGTCTCGGTCGTGCTGTAAATACAATTAGTCACATTGTAACGTGTCGTTGTTGCGTTTTTGGTCGTGTCTTGCTGTGTTGGTCGGGGCTATGTTATTCCGGCATAAGGCGAGCACACGAGCATGCTAGAACGGTGATGTAGGAGGGTTGAATCTGTGTTATGAATGAAATGGAGGACACTTCCATCTCCTGCATACTTTCATGTTACACTGGTCAGTCTCCCTTGTCCCTCCCCGTTTCTTTGTGCTGAAAGAGTTTCGGCGAGTTCATATAGCGGTATACGCTTAATTTCAATTGCCAATGCTTTTCGCTATAGTCCATTCGGGCAACTTTTTACTTTCTGAAGCCCTGCTAAAATACTTCCAGTCTATTCCTTCACCACATACAAATGCAGCTTAAACCTCGTCTAGAAAATTACACCAAAAGGTCAACGCGCCGCATTCGTGAGCGCTCAGTTGAATAATATTTCGTATTAAAACTATGTATTACAAGGCATTACCCACACACCTATACTCTTTCTAAGTTTTAATTAATATTAGTTATATAAACGAAATAGTATATTTTATAGATAAAACATACGTAGTAATTCAATCTAACGAAAACGAAGCTAATTTTATGTTAACAAGTACAAAATGTCTGTGATACATGGCACCACGAAACACGTTGCACACTGGGTGAGTATTCAAATGTTTCATTCATAAAATGTGCAGATATTGCAATTAGACTATACGTATGGATGTGGGTATCAGGAATGTTTTGAAACCGTCAGCAGGACTCGAAGCCAGGTTATCGAGTGCAGGCAGCCTAATACCACGCAGTAGCCAAGGTCTTCTACAAGAGCCTCCGCGCGTCCTATTGCCGCGTGCATCACAGAACCGCCCCACTACTTCACGCCTCGCCTTCGTCGATAAAGGCTGTTCACGATAAAGTGAGCACTTTTCAAAACAACCCTATAAAAATGTCACTGCTCCTGAACGCATATATTTTAATAGGCGCAGTGAGTGACATTTGCTCGGTAAAGTTGGCAACGATGGATGGAAAATAGTTCCATATTTTAATGTCAAATAAAAGGTGTTAGTTAACCATTTCTGATAACTTAAATTATTACTTACGATCTCTGTTTTTTTTTAATGCATCGAAGTGTAAAATTAGCCCATTTGTAAAATATTTACTTACTTAGTAATTTCAAGTTTTAGTTGACCGGCGCGTGAATAAAGTGATGAGGCCGATGTTACATAAGGCGGAAAAATACACAACACGTATTCAAGTAGATCTTTAGCAAGGCTTTCAAAAGTGCTCATTTTACTGTGAACAGCATATAGTGGCAGTGGCTTCAAAAGCGCCCAGTTAAATGTGAACATCCTATAGCCACGGTCACATGTTCGTCACGAAAATATTTCAGTACCACTTGTTCTCCAAAACACACTGGAGCTCAGATCCACATTCGTGATTGGGTGATTTTTAACTGCCACGCATTACAGGTGTCCGCTTGCGAATCGCGGAAACAATTTCGGAGTTAGCTAATTCTGATTGGCCCCCTCAGGTAAGGAACCGTATCCCGACAAAGGCACGTATGCCATAGGACATTGGATTCTAGCCTTCGCGTAAATATTTTCGCGAAGAACAGTTGACTCTCCCTATACTTAGTGTCCTGACCAGTACGACAAGAGACAGAGGCTTGAGTATACATAAAACTGGGAAGTCTGTCCCAAATGTAAAATCAGTTAACGATACCCATGGGTCTGTAGTTACGAGACGGATCCTCGACAGTTTACCTGATTCAGTGAGAATCTCTCTTTTCCAATCGGTAAAGGACGTCTGGCTGACCAGCCAGTTACTTTCGAACATATCTGGAAATTCAGTGAAAAAACATCAGTTTTCCTTCACTTACTGAACACGTGATATTTTCCACTGACGTGTTTGTCAACTGTCCTATTGGTCGCTCAGTGAAATAGATTTCGACTTTTCTCTGTCGATGATATTGCATAATACGTTGGTAAGTAAATATTTTCATTCATAGATAAAATCTTAAATGACACACGAAAGAATGAAACCATTGTTAACATTGTTTAATGTGGTTTCGTCGTTAGTAATATTTTACAAGATAACGTGAAAATTCCGATTTTCATTTCGTTTCAACGTAACCATTATAACACTCTTTTTTGACATTTAAATTGCATGAAATGTGGCGAAATGAGTGCCATTATACGTACTATTTGCATAGACAATACTAATGTTACTATTTTAGCTAAAAACGAAAAGAAATTATATATAACTTAAAGTTAACTATTTTTGGTTAAATAATTGACTACAATTAACTAACTTTTCCTTCCCGCTATGAGTAAAGGTTTCGTAACTCAGTTCATCAAACGGTAATAGCTGCATGGCAATAAAGTATTTGTGGTTCAAATTCTTGTGGGGTCACGGTGGCTAAGCGGTTAGCCTGCTCGCCTCCCACCAAGCCGAACCGGGCTCAGTCCCCGGCCGGGCCACTCCCGGATTTTCGCATGTGGGAATCGTACCGGACGATGCCACCGCTCGGCGGGTTTTCTCGGGTATCTCCCGTTTCCCCCGCCCCCTCATTTCGGCGCTGCTCCATACTCGCCTCAATCACCCTCATCGACTCTCAAGACCTCGATGTTAAGAGCCTCCCAAATCTCCTCATTCACTCACTCGCTCAAATCCCGGTAGGGTAAATTTCAAAATATCACAAGTGACTGTCGGAAATGTTTTGGTTAAATTCAGTTGGCCGCGTTACTAATCCTCGGTGAGCCACGCACGCCGCTTTGTGTGGTTGCTGGCTGGTTGGTTGTAAATCCATGATTTTCCTGTTTCGGGTCTAAAGTGTATGACGTCACGCTTATGGAATGTGGCCGAGCAGGAAAGGTTGGCGCCCAGTCTTCTGCATGACTCAGGTCGAAACTAATTATCTCAGTTTTTTTTAGTAGTCTGCGTTTAGAATTTCCAGACGTTTTTATTCGGAACTCCACAACTATCAACCGTTTATAGGCGATTTACGATAAAGTTAGCACTTTTTAAGGCCACGCAGAATTTTCCTATTCATTAGATTTCTATCTTCTGCCACTTTTTAACATAAACATTTTCAGCGGACTAATAAACAGTGTGTACATTTCATCGCTAACAAAAGTTAACGTCTGGAGCTACAATAAAATATATTTATTAGTGGTTAGTGCCTGTTGAAAGGGGCTTAAAAAGTGCTCACTTTACCGTGAACATCCTATAGCATGCAATACTGCTGTACACGATTTGGTCGATACCATGCAAATGTGAAATAATTATTTGCAGACAAAAACCTTAAATTAGCCTACTTTCTTCATAATACCATATCTGACGCACTGCGTAAAATTTAACATCAATAGAACAAAATGAAGACGTCAAACTAGTACTAAAATAATAATTGGATAGAGGCGGATTTACAATAGCCCGTCGCGTCCATCCATCAACCTTCTTTCCGTCATACGTCCGTCTGTCTTCCGCTCTCCTAGACGAGCGATTTACGATCAACTTCGTATACGTCTGTCTTGTATTCATTACTGTAAACTAACACTAAACTATTTAGAAATAGGAACAGATTGTACATTAAAAGTGAAGATGATTGGCGATATCGTGTGTGCAAATGCACAAAACGCATATACACGTACATAACAGAAATTTTAATCGATGTTAACGATTAAAAAAAAAATAATAATAATAATAATAATAATGATCCAAACGTAATTGTCTCCAATTATTCAGGAAAAATATAACGTCATTTAATTTCATAGCAACGTAAATAACATATGAAAACAAAACACGGCACACGCGGACACAGCCTTCTAATGAACGGGTAACTAAGCGTACAAGTTCAGATGGCTGTATTTTTATCAATCCGCCCGTCAAAAGTTAAATCTTGTCAACCTTACTGCAAATCTACCACGATAATAAATATACAAGTTATGATTATTTTTACATATTACGTTGCATAATAAACCGCTATATCGAGTTCAGGGGTCAGAGCATAAATTTAAAAAAATAGTTGATTTATAATTACAGATGAATAAGTAACCAATTAGGTGACTTATTTTCTAACACGTATGCTAGAGAGAAGTTTCGATATACTCCCCAAAAATTTGTAGCAGAGAAAAGTTGGTAAATATAATACATAAGTGCACCATTCCCCTCAAATAGTTACGAAACCTGACTTGCAGATGAATACAAAGGTCTCCAAGGCAGTGACAATGATTCTTAAATTAGGTGATTGCAGAGTATTTGAAAAAAAAAAAAAAAAAAAACTGTGAGAAGAATGCCCCACAAAAAAATGTTGACAGTTTGAGAATGTCATTATAATGCAATTATTCCAGACACGCGGTAAAACTTGAAAGAAGAGAATCTGAATTTTTTACAATGCTGTCTTTTGATGACCGACAGTAAACCGAAGTACGTTATGTACAGTGCATTAATTTCTGTTAGCTGTGCCTCAACAGTTTTGTGTGGAAATTAGTAACGTTCAGTAACTTTAATTGACGAAACTGCAGAAAAAAAGTACCTTAGTTACTTAGCTTGAAAAAAGTAACTTTTAGTGACTTGCTTTGAGCACTGCGAGTTTGGAAAGCATTACTTTATAATAATATATTTCATTGTAAGCGCATTTTACGTATGAAGTCGGAAGAAGTAAAATGACGATGAATACATGAATTTGATCATTTGTACTTGTTAATTGGTAAACTACGAAGCTGGAAAAATGCCAAACGCAAATTAGAATAAATACGTAATCGATTTTGCAGACAAAATCAGTTAGCGTGGCTTATTTTATAAATAAAAATTGTCAATTGGAGCACTTGCTCACTTTATAGGCACCGAGTAACAACATGGCACGGGGTCCATTATAATCAGGACAGCTTGTCTAGAGCCTTTATATGCGTAACTGTGTGACGTAACTCGTAACATTTATTACGACAGTTCCTACATTTTGACGTGAATAAGTATTTAAATATGCAACCATAGTGGGAGGCAATCCAGAAAATCCTATGATAACCAAATCGGGGGATAAAGTATGGCATCGCAGCTCCGAATCTATCGTCTACATCCAAAATTCAATTACACCTCTCGATTGCCAAAGGATAAAAAAATATGTTACGTTGAGTGAGGACTGCGAAGTTTCACGCGGAGGGGGAGGGGGGGGGGGGCAATTTTAAGTTCATTTCGATGCGTCTCATAACTTCCGCGTAGTATAAATTTTAACTAGGAGAAGTTACGACGCTCGTTTAAGTTTCAATCGTCAGTTCTCGTCAAGATCAATTTATTGCGTGTACAGAATCATTTGTGGCGCATGGTTATGGTGAAACTGTATGAGTTTAATGTAAAAAATTAAGAAAACTTAACACAATGTCGGCCTGTACTCGTCAAAAAGCCAAGTCGAAATACAGAAATCGTATACGGTTGGAAAGAGCATCTCAAAAGAAATCCAGTGATAACCCATGAAACCCCATATGATCTAGTGAAGCGGCGCGGGGAACGTATAATAAACATCACGGCGTTCGAGTGCGTAAACGTAGAAGTAGTTACGCAAAACAAACGGCCGTGTCCCCAACACAGTCCCCTCCAATTTTTTTTTTTTTTTTTGAAAATGAACTAATCATCCTATAGACGCGCTGCTCCCACCCCCACCCCCCGTCCCGCGTTGTGTACGAGTCATGTCAATGCGCTGCCTTTAATGGCTTGACGTCAACAGCAAGGTCGTTAGACGCAATCCCTTACCATTTGCCTGGAGTGACTTTGTAAAACCACAGACTACATAGGAATTCAGAGGCGTCACAGTATGCAGTAGCCAACTAAACACAATACCCCGCAGCCAATCAGAGAATGGATACGCCCACGCCATTCAGTCTGTGTGTTATTTATTTACTGGATGGTAAGTAAACCCTTGGCAAACTGAAACCAAGAAAAACATAGACATGGATGACTGGACCAGGACTCGAACCCAGGTTTTTGTGAATGTGAGTAATGTGTGTCGCCACAGCGTCGTTATCCCACTGGGCGCCGTGAATTATAAAACAGTCAAACGTTCTTAAACTGTCTGTATAAAGTGTGTGAAACACAAGATAACTATTTCTAAATATGACCAGGTGCTCACTGCAATTGTTAGCTGAACAAACAACTTGTGTTTGTGCCGAACATGCCAGTAGGGCCACCTGTTTCTCGCGAAAAGAGACCAAGACTAGTTGTCCCTACTCCAAAACACGTTTATTCAGAACCAGTATCGCGGTTGGATGGCTTTAACCCGCTCGCGCCAAGTGTCTAGTAACCAACCCCGGACGTTCTATCAGAGTAACTTAATTCTGGTTGACCCAGTTGAGTAGGAAATTACTTGTCACACAAACAAGCAGGCAATAGCCAAAGTAAATTTCCAGGCTTGCACGTCAAAAGTTGAAGTCTATCTTGAACATAAATATTTCCCCAAAAAACAGGTGGCCCTACTAATCAGTCTTGTGAGTTTGAATCTGAACTCGGAGCGTTGAAAAGAAATAATTCAAAAAGTTACTATATTCACATCTCTTTCGAGCTAAACTAGAATTAAAATTCAACATTTCACAAACGTCGCACAGTTGTAATCCCCCCGGAACACCTCGATTATTTTTAGTGGCACTAAAATACTTGTCCAAGTTAACACTAAATACATGAGAAAAAAATTATTTTTATATTATGAAAACATTCCGGCACTTTCTTTTTAAGTTTGAGTTTTATTTGCTACCGTAATACGACATGCTATAAAGGCTTTTACTGGAAATACGCCAATTAAAAGGGAGTAAGGCCTACTAGCAACTTAGAGCTAACATAAGAGAAATTCACTTTTGTGTGCACGGGTATAAACATTTTCCAAGTTCTATAAATAATGAAAATAAAACTATTTTTTTAGTTAATCTTCCCATCACTGAATCAAGTTTATTCGTATCACGCGCTGAGATCATGGTTTTAAATAGCGTAATCAAAAAGATGATATTAACGACCAGTTCTGTGACTCACCTACGCAGATAAAGCGGAAGTAGGGATGCAAAGTAGCCAAAGGTCACAATATGAAAAATAGCAGAAAAGTGTACGAAAACAGCGCATGTCCACTTGATATAACCTATTTCAAAATTAGTTTCTTATATTATAATTTTCAAAAAATGTTTCAATAAGAATATAAACAAATATATTTTTCCTTTAACCCGAAGTCGTAAAAAAGGCGTGGAGCTAATAACCAACTAAGAAATTTGATGTTAAAGTCGAAAAGGTAAAGAAAGAAAACAAAACGTCTTTATCCGGAAAAGTCATAACCTTTATTTTGCATGTGGTACAAATGACAAAGTTTACCTTCTTAATTTTGTATTGGCGGCATGGGCATAGTGTGTAGGTAGCGCTTCATTAATTCCAGTTGTTATGAAAATATTACTATTTCTATTCATTATAACTAGTATTGATGTACTGCAAATATATTTTTATATCCTGGAGTGTACTAACGAAACAATGGAACTGCGTCCATGAGAATTTTGTTATCAGTGGCAGAGAAATTTTTCCCTTTTAGTTTAGCGCAATTTAGCGCGAGTTAAACACAAACTAAAGCAAGATTTACGACGACCCGTCGCGTCCCTCCGTCATTCGTCCGTCAATCACGTGACCAACAACCAATTAAAAGTGGCCATTAATTATATCCGTCCGTCCGTCAAAACCTTGGCAAGCATTAACTTTTGACGGACGAAAGGATGAAATTAGAGCCCTTTAAACTTGCACGTTAACTACTCATTCATCCCGAGTTCTTTACAAGGCTGTGTAGTGTGTGCAGTATTTTGTTTTGGCTGTATTTTGTTTTCATATGTTTGTTTATGTAACTTTAAAATGAAATTAAGTTACATTTTTCCTGAAGATTAATTGACAATTACGTTTGGATACACGAGCGCCTTTTGTACAATAGTAAAAATAATAAAATTGTGCTTTATATGCTATTAAAATTTTTTTTGCACCGATTAATTTCGGTTACGAACGTGTATGGTTGTTTTGGGTACTTACAAACACAATACCACAAAAAGACTTACTTTTTATAGATAATTTTTACCTATTTGTAAACAGTTTTGTTTGTATTAGTTTGCAGCAATGAACGTACGCCAGACGTACGACGTTTGGTTGTAAATCGCTCGGCTGGGAGACGGACGGACGGATGACGGACGAACGCGACGGACTGTTGTGAATCCTGTCTAGTAAAAAAGGCCTACCACACTGTCTCAACACAAAGACACGGTAGTCACGGGAAAAATGCATGTGTGCAACAAGGATGTTGAAATCTAGCGTGAGTGTAACACACTTCACGATAACCTGTCCCTGCGATGCTTCAGTGTCATTTCATGTAGGGCCTACACGGAGTGCACATGACACGGGAATTTTCACCATTTCATTTTGAGGGCAAGCTAGACCTCAAACACGTGTACATTTGACTTTTTTTTTCAGTTGGATCAATGTTTGTAAACCACGTCCTGGGCAAATTCGAGACAATAACTAACCAGCAAGGAAACAATTTTGGTAGCACTAGCATTGCCCTTAAGGTGGGTTTACGATTGACTTAAAAGAATAAGTTCACCGTGTGCTTAAGATATGGTTCTATGTATTTAAGGGTATTGGTTTATGATTGTCGTGTGCGGGTCTTGACGGGCCGTGTACGTTCTTGGCGTTACTTAAGAGATCGTTATATTTTATATCTTAAGTATAAGTCAAGAAGAAGCAGCCAATAAGAGCACAGCGACTGTTATTGTTGGCGGGAAACTGTATTTACAACTTGTATTTATGTTATGTCGTATTGTGAAATCGTATGGAAGTAATTATTTTAATCGACAGACAGTATCCTCTTAATTTAAATAATAGTTCATGGTCATGTTTTATTTCGTAGAAGAGATTTTTGAATTCGCTTTAAACTTTTCAGATTTATTGATGTAAATGCCTTATGCTGGCATCGGCTTCCCGTTCTATAAGATTTCACGAGTTTGAAAACGAATACACAAGCAGCAACCACAGATAATTAAATATTTGTAAATCGTCCATTTTTCCAGGCTACTTCGGTTGCTTACATCTCCTACGATTTTGATAGGCTCGACTTAACAGTTGCTAATTCAATCATAAACTGCAAAGCTTCTAATTGTAATTTTCCGTGTGCTTATCGATTCATTAAGTGTAATTCTATATTCTTCAGTCTTTAATCGTAAACCAGCCTTTAATCCTAAACAACGTAATACAAAACTCGGAATATTTACATGGGTAAAAAAAACTACGTTAATTTCCAGTCCTTCCTCTGAAATAACTAAATAAAATATGTAATAATAGTTCAAACCATGGTAATTGATTAGCTTAAATGTCAGGATTTTGTTTAAACACTTTTAATTAGCTGGTTTGTAAAAATTAATTAGCCCTGCAAAATTGTGAAATGATAAACCGAGTAATTGGCTATACCTAGGACCACCTGTTTTTCGCATAAA
Source organism: Dryococelus australis (assembly GCA_029891345.1). Lineage (NCBI taxonomy): Eukaryota > Metazoa > Arthropoda > Insecta > Phasmatodea > Phasmatidae > Dryococelus > Dryococelus australis. The sequence goes on from CM056993.1 coordinate 166,593,626, forward strand.
TATTTACACGGCGGCTAGATTTCAGTATCCTACGTACACAATTGCAGTATTCCTTTGGCTGTTGGCCACCTGTTTTTGTTTATATGAGTGACTGCTATATGAGTGAGCCAATCAGAATTGAGTTTCTCTGAAAATGACCGAGAGTGATTAATGGGCAGGCAGATAAGACGCATAACAATTGAAATGATCCAATAAGAAAAGTGATTATGAACTTGAGTGTTTTGGAACACAGCTTGTCCTGAAATGTTTTCGCGAAAAACAGGTGTCCCTATATTTGCTGAGAGTATCAAAATGTATTATCAATTGCCAGCGACTTTCTAAGTATTTCAATACTGTATTAGCAATAAGTGACTGCAAAAGTAGAATGGAAGCACACTTTCACTTTTTTTTTAGAAGCGGAAAAACCTTAATCTCCAAGCCAAAGAGTAGGCCTACCTAACCACAATTTACTTACAAATTACAATGTACAAAAAATATGGCTCACTGTGCTACCTATATGTATTAATGGCCGTGTAATTAATTGTGCCATTCACTTTTACAGTTATACGTGTTATTGATTATAAATCGTGATAATTCTAATATTATGATAAAAATATAAGTTTCTGTTGTCTTAATTTAAATTCCATGGCATATGCCCTTTTGGCATAATATATCTGTTGCAGTATTGTTTCATTCCAATTATTTTGCTCGCGTCTTTAAGAAATGCAGGAAAAGGCAAAAGTGCCGTAACCTGGCGATTTAATAAAGTTAGTATTATAAATAAATACGTAAACAACAACCGTTATTAAGTAAATATGCCAGGCAAGCACACCTCACTTTGTCAATTACAACTCCGGTGCTGGAGGGAGGTTTCACAACATGTCAGTTTTCTCTTCGTAATACGTCGTTCAAATTTCCTTTCCAGGAAAATAATGAACCTTCCATTGCTTCCAGGCTTTGTTGGAACATCTTGGAATTCCCCGGGTTAAAGGTCTTTCACATACAAAAACAACGCAAGCACATTCCGTACAGCTCGGCTGACGTTTCCTCAAAAAAAAAAAAAAAAAAACTAGGCGGTCGTTACCGCAAATGACAGTATCGACCCCACCGTGTCGTTAAGACCACGTCACAATTAGAAAACAAATTCTAACGAAAAAATTCCCAGTTGAACATTCAAAACGCCGTTATGAAAACGCAAAGAAAAACCAACAGCAAAACACTAAGAGCAAGTTAAAAATACTGTTCCATCAAAAGCGTTACCGCGTTCCCTTAGTTACCACTGGCGGAAAAATTGTAGTCTTGAAAAATATTTCGTCAATAAATACGGTGCCAAATGACTTATAATGAAAATATTATTTTGCATTGACCACCAAATTTTTCTTAATGATTACACAATGAGTGCTTTTCTTGTAACCACGAAAGAGTTTTGGAGTCAATCCGGATTAAATCACATTGAGGTCACTACAAAGCACCTCAAAATTACATATTACATTGACTAAATATTATGTAGTATTAAAACAATTTTTTTTCTTAAGTCCTCATGAAACACTTGGTATTTTTTTACAACCACGTAATTTATAGACCCACAACTTTATAATGTTTTTAATTGATGCCAGCAAATTAGTTTATGAGCGCACCGCAAACAAAACTAACCTGCTTAGCTGAGGTGAGTGATGAAGTGAGGTGGGTATGGAGTAAGCCGCGGTGTCAGAAAGGGGAGGGGGAAGGATGGAAATCCCCGAGAAAACCCGTCGAACAGTGGCATAGACCTGTTTGATTCCCAAGTGCGAAAATGCGGGAATCGAACCCGGTTCGCCCAGGTGAGAGGCGTGTAGTCTGACCACTACACCACCAATCTGCTTGGCAACAGTGATGTTAGACGTATCATTTTCACGGTACGTGTACTATTATTAGACTTTGTGTACCATGTACCATGACGAAGTCGCTATGGTACGCAAATGTACCATGATCTAACTACAATAACAATATGCAGTTAATGACTCAAAAGATGATCATATTCTAGCTTGCGAATTAAGGTTGATATCGAGATCGAAATGAATCAATATTCTTTGGGTTGCCAGCGATGTTCCGTCGTTTATTGTTGTCAGTCATGTTGTGGTCTGTATTATGTGCGGTTAATTTGGCCTGTTTTAATTAACATGCTGCGCAGGCAGGGATTGTCATATTTATTTTGTGGTTTACAAATCTCGTATTTTTCAGTTATTTTTTAATTCAAATATCATTTGTATTTATTTTGATTAATATAACATTCAAACAACTATCGTGTACTCAAAAAAATTGCGAATTTACGTATTTGTTAGAAAAGTACAGTAATTTTGTGACAGCGTGCCATTATTTTGAAAGCACCGTACCATGATAGTGCGATGAAGATCTAACATCCCTCACGTACGGCAACAACTAATGACACTCTCATGTATGTAGATGTCTAAACGCTTTTCCAGCTTAGAGTGTACGTGTTGAGATTATTATTATTGTCAGAGTGCATTTGTCAGAGTGTCTGTTGTACATTTATGCGTTTGTGCAAATGTTATATTCTTGCTTGTATATAGTGCATAATTTGGCCTACCACCTTCCAGTTCATCATCAGTGTTTTATGGACTAGTTTAAACTTAATAATCACCACTTAAAATTATACATTTTTCAGTACTTAAATATGCACGTCTCTATTTAGTACAATTAACTGTTCAGTTAATGTCTAGTAACGACTTTTGATTTTCTGCAGTGTTTGTTAATGTGTAAGAACTATTTTTTTTTCTAAACTGTAATAAGCAAGTGTAAATTGTTAAGTGGTTCAGTGTAAGACGAGGCAGATATGCCTTAACTGCGCCAAATAAAGAGGATTTATTATAATTATTATTACGAATCACTGTCTGCGCTAGGAAACAGTGGCATTCGTACTGTGTCAGATATCTACATTGGATAAGCACAGGCCTCGCCGTGAAATGTGTTATGTCATTGTGTAAAGAGAATTAACGTGTACTACATCGCAACATGGAAACTACCCTGCAGTCCTCTTCGGTTATGTAGCCTATCTGAGGGAGGGTCTTCTTTCACTTACTGACAGGTTATACTTCAGCGAGTCTGACGAGATGTGACAACCCAGCACATCAGCCTTCTCAGTAAATTAAATCTCGCAGCTATAGGCTGTTCATGATTAAGTGAGCACTTTTAAGGCCCTAGTTACTTTTTTCCTTTCGGTATTTTTTTTTTAAATCCTTTAAGAACCTTTTTGAATATATATTGCCATTCGAGTAGTAAATACAGTGTATATATTTCACCGGACTCGAAAGTTAACGTCTAAAGCTACAATAAAATATGTTTATTGACTATTATTCCAACGGACACGGCTTTCTAAAGTGCTCACTTTAACGCGAATAGCCTATACCTGCAGCTATTCCAATGGGCGCTTTGAGTGACATGGGCCCAGTAAAGTTGGTAACGACGGATGGGAATTAGTTCCGCATCTTAACGTCGAATAAACTGGGCTAGGTTACAATTTCTGATCGTATAAATTATTTGTTTCGCCTTCTGTTTCTTAATGCATCTAAATGTAAAAATAAACCGATTTGTAAAATATCTACTTTCTAATAATTTCAGAGTTTCACTTGTCCGACGCATGAATAAAGCGATAAGGCTCTTGGCAATGTTAATTTCACATAAGGCGGGGTTTACACAACGTGCATAAAAGTAGATCTGAAGCAGGGCTTTCGAAAGTGCTCATTTTACCGTGAACAGCCTATACAAACAAGTATGTAGAGGCTGTAGGGCGAGGAGGCCGGATCGAAAAAGTTTTCCTCGTCACAACTCGAGCACAAACATCGTGTTTCAACTTGCACCTTGTGTTTTAAAAATCGGTCAAGTTCCCAGAGATTTCACGTACAAAACCGGTGAAGAATCTCTGTCCAAGTTTTGCGTTTTACTAGCTCCGGTTCTGACAAATTACTAAAGCACTGCTACGTTACTACTCTCTGGTAAAAATATACATATAGTTTGTCGTCACCTATAAACAATTCCACAGTGTACGAACTCAGTATTTACAGGCTGTCTTTTTTTTTTTCTACTCTTGCCGAGTATGAGGTTATATTCCAGCTGGTTGCGTTTTGTTTCAAAAACGAGTCACGTGCTCTAGTTTTCTGCAAAGCTGGTAGCGAATTTTTGTAATCTATGTTTTGCGTTTTGTCTAATAAGAAAATGAAAAATTGCCAAATAAATATCACAACACCACCGTCATTAAGGAATGTGTAAGAAAACGGACATGGAACATGTAAACGGAACGAGCGGACGAAACGGAAATTATTTGAGCTATTCTACAATGCAAAGAAATGTATACATTTGCATCTTACGAAATAAGAAAACAGTGATTTTGTTAAATATCATCATACGCTTTGTAACATACACATCTGGTTGTTAATATTCCTACAATTTTTTATATTCTCCCAAGCTGTGTATGTGTGTTTATTTATACAAAAATGATGACCACCTAAAATCCAATTTTTTTATTTCTTGTGAGTCACAATGGTCATGAAAACAAGGATCGCAGAACCAAATACTATTGGCTAACACGGATACACGGACGAAGGAGAGTTGGGGGATGACTGGATTTATTTCGGTCTTCCGCTCGTATTCCTGCACGCATGCGTCCATTGCCGACTATCGGCCGTTCACGGTGAACTGAGAACTTTTGGAAGCCCTGCTTACGATCTACTTATATGCGCATTGTGTATTCTTCCGCAGTACGTAAAATTGACATTTCCATGAACATCATCGCTTTGTTAATGCGCCGCTCAATTGAAATTGTGAAACCATAAAAAAATTATTATTTTGTAAATTTGTTCGTTCTTATATTTATAATCATTAAACGACACACAAAGCCTGATAAATAATTTGGGTATTCACAAATGTTTAACTAACGCATTTAATTCAACATTAAGACATAGAATTACTTCCTCTCCTTTCGTTATCAACTTCATTGGGCGCTTGTCAGTCAGTTGATTTCGAAAGTGCTCACTTTATTGTAAATCATATCTATAGCACTGTTTTATCAAGCATACGTAATAAATTTTGCGTATGGCAAGTCACCGAAACACATTTTAGGCCAAATGTACTTTTATTACACGATCGTTTTTTCTGCGTATTATTTTACTCCACTCATATATAATAAAAGCATATGCGCAAATTAGGGGGAGGGGACTAGAACCATTGCCCACCACCTCCTCCAACCACAGTGATTTCAAAACAAAAAAAAATAAGTATGAAAAATATTGGATTTTGTAGAACTGTGCGCTATGTTGTAGGTGAGTAAACTTCGTTTATTCTTTTGCAGAACTCTAGACATTCCGCAATGGCATGCAATATTGCGCAATTTAATAGTAATCGTGTAAAAGTATATTAATAAACACACTCACTAAATGATAAATTAAGTTTCCACACATGTTACATCAACAAAAACCATTGGAATTTTTAACAAGGTGGCTAAAAGACAAAAAACGTTTTGTGATATTGACTCTGTTGATATTCTTCTGAGGTGTGTCATAAGAAATAATTTTTAATTTAAATTCTTACTATAATATTATAACATTATAACTAATTTAGCATGTATCATTTCTGTAAATACGTGGAATTTGAGTGCCCGCATCAAAAATAACGTTCCGGTTGCGCCCATAAATGAGAGCATTAAAACAATTTTAACGTAAAAAATGTGGGCTAACACTCACAACTGTCTAGTTTTATAGATATGTTAGCAGAACTACGTCGTGTGGTGTTCCAGCTAAAATCATACAAAACAGAGAATGTAAACTAAAAAAAAAAAAACTGCTCACGATCTGCGTAATCGATCCGTGCAGCTGCAGCGCCGATCAAACTCTGTCACGTTATACAATTGGTTTGTTAACATGAATATTTATGTGTTCGCGAGACTTAGCAGCAACCAGAATTTGCGACAGATGAGCATCACCGCTCCAAGGGTTCGGCTTGTCTCCTGACTTTCAGAGTTGGTAGTCCGGACATATTTTCTATACGATCGTAGTTGGCGCGTTTACGCGTATCTCAGAAAATGAAGGTATAGGCCGTTTACGGTAAAGTGAGCACTTTTTGAAGCTGTTTCGTTAAACATAATAGCCAATAAAAACATTTCATTGTGGACTTTTTATTTTGGGCATGGTGAATGTATACACTCTTTTTATTACTCAAGGGGCAGGGTTTACATTAACAATTGGTGGAAGGATATAAATAGGTGAAAAGAAAAAAAGTATCTAGGGCTTCAAAAGTGCTCACTTTACCGTGAACGGCTTATACTGGGATTACTACTTGTCAGAGATTATAAAAAAAAAAAAAAACAATTATCTAAGTCCGTACGGTTTTTTTTATAATATTAATAAGTGTATTCAAAGAGAAAAACAAATTGTGAAAATTGTAAGAAAAATTGCATTTCTAGTGCTTGCCGGCGCAGTTCCATTATGAGGTAGAGGCCGGGCTGCAATGGCTATAAGCACATCACTAACACAACACAGTGATATACATAAGTGTTAAACTACTTATTTTCAGTTAGACTGGCTACAATCACGCATAGTAATAAGCACTTACCTACGCACAGTTATAGTACCAAGGCAAGTTCAACGTGGTTTAACTTTCCTTACTACCGCTGTGCGTCAGTATGCAGCCAGTCAGAAACCCCAACACTTAAATTACATTATCAATTGCAAAACTTATTTACGAATCACGAAAGTGTGTATTTTGATTCCATTCCTCGGGAAGATATTTTCTTATGTTTATTTCTGGATAATCGTAACCACGGAAGTTTTGTAACGTTTTTGGATAACGTCAATAGCAAACTTGAAATGGAAATAATTTCTCATTTTAATAACGTCTCAGGACCATTCGAAAAAATTTATTTTTGACAAAAAACCGCTACCAACTATACAGAACTGAATTTCTTCGGTACAAATGTAACAACATAAACAAACTAATATTATTATCGTTATACGAGTTGTAGCCAGGCCACTGCGCTTGTGTTGTGTTTTGTGTGTGCTTATAGCTATAACTGTGAATGTGTTAAGTACATATCACTTGTAGCCCGGCCCTAAGTGAAAAATAAAACCGCACAGTTGTAGTTACATCTGTGGGCTTATATTGCGTGAGATAAAGTTCTACTATGGCAGATCTGATTTTCACAGGAGAGAGGAGGCACTTGCGCATCGGAGCGATGGATCGCGTGTGTTTTTGTCGCCCGTATCGCTGTTCCTCAAAAGCGAAAAAACAAATCGGTTCAATGTACTCTTTATGACATGACATTGTTACAGGGGTGCATTTAAGGGCAGAGCGCAGGAAATGTGTGGTTTGATGCTCTGTCGAGGTTTCGAAAATACCAATACCAACTACACTTCAAACCAGCGTGAGGAAAAACTTAACTATTTCACAGTTCACCAGCACACTTTCCAACATATATGTATGTTACATGTTAGGTTCTTTTACTTAACTAATAAAACTTTCGCACTTAATGCGAATTCACACAAACAGTTGTCGCAAAAAAAAAAATATGTCGTTTGTTGGTTCAAATAATAGAATTTTTGCGCACGGCCCCCTACTTCAATGAAAGTCAAATACGCCACTGTATTGTAATCGCCACATATCGAAAAAACGGAATGTTATAATTTTATTTTTTAGTTCATTGTGTATTACAAAATTTGTTTCCTTTCTTTAAATACTACAAGTTATTCTACTTTAGTGTTCTTTAACTAAATGTCTAATACTCGATAATATCCCATGATTCATTTTGACGGGAGTATGTTATGCTGTAATTGAATGGTTAAAGTTCTAACTATTTCTACAATTACTTCAGAAAAATTTGACCATCTTGAATACGAATTACGTAGTCACGGGGTTCACAGCCCTAGCGAAACGGGAGATCTTGACGTATGTATAATTATCTTTCCTGCACATAGCAAAGTATAAGTAAAATAAAATATAATCAATACAACAAATAATTCTAGACCTTTATATATATTCATGCTCACTTGCCCCCCCCCCCCCCCCCAAAAAAAAAAACAGGAATTCAATTTTATGGATTTTTCAGACCGACCTTAAAATAATTAATACTTAAGAACCTGTTATAAAATCTTATATTTTTCATTGTAGATTCTACTAGTGAAACATTTGGGTCTGTGAATACGTCACCAAATTATAAAAGTTAACTATAGCAAAATCAATTCCTAATTTCAAATTTTTATCACAAAACTCACTAAAAATATTTTGATACAGCTGGATAATTACTAATTTATAAATATTTCACACAAAACTGCAATTATTGACAGGTCTTTCTGCGAAATTATAACTATAAACTTATATTCAAAATTACAGAATTGTAATATCTTGTCAAATACGCAACAAAGTTACCACATGTGACGAATGAGTAACACGATTAAAATAATTCTCCGCCGATTTATTTTTAATAATTTATTCTCATAGCAACTAACGAATATTCCCCTGTAGCAAAGAGGCTTGTCTATATATATATATATATATATATATATATATATATATATATATATATATATTCTCAGAAATAATTTAACTAGTCCCGAGAAGCGTATGCCAAAACGTCGTTCCAATATTTTCACAATGGTTTGCTTGGTTACAGTGGCAAGTGTGTTGAATTACGCTTTAAAAAAAAATACGTGTTCCACTGCACGAAACACATACATGACGATTAAGAAATCGCGAAATTTTTTACCACGAAAAAATAAACACCAATATTATTATAAGGCTAACATCCCATTATACTTATTAATTAAGATAAAACATAAAGGCTCGTGATGTTTTATTAACAAATACAGTATCATCAAGTAAATATTTATCTCAGATACGCCGAGTAAAGTCCTACAGGTATTTAAATAGGCCTACATATTATAATAAAAACAAGTCGGTCGTAGAACTGCGGTATGGTTTGTACAACTTGAATAGGAACTAAATATCAAACCTAGTCAGGCCCGTTACGTACACTAGTGTACGTAACGCACATTAAACTTACTTTTTGCCCGTACTGTACACCCAAGGGTCAATGCCCACTCATGTTGCCTGCTAATAACTGAGTTATAGATCGTCTAGGTGGGGAATGGTTTGTACTACTGCGTTATAACACGGATTATATAGTTAATTAGTCGTGCTAGTGAAAATAAGTGATGTCAACTGAATACAGGACGAATAAAAAAAAAAAAGTATTTTATTTGCGACATCTGAAGGCGAGAATTAAATCAGGACTGAGTTGGCTAATTACCTTTGTGGGGAGCACCGGAGAACACTGGTGGCTTGCGACGGAATCCTCGGGCAACCCTTGACCACTCACCTACATTAAGGCACTCGTTCCCCAAGGCCGGACTGTTTGTCACTGAGCCTTGACCAACTGCGCCCGCCCCTACCGCGGCTCGCCCGAACCCCTTCATCCCCTCCTCCCAGCTTCGTTCCTCCCCTACACCGCCGGCTCAAATCGAAACAGAAGCCGCCCTTGGGAGGGAGAGATGTGGCCCATCGGGCGCGCGAAAAACCCACCCCCGCCACACAAGGGGAGGGGAACGAGAAGAAAAAAGGAATAAATGAAGTAGTGCTGCGGCCACGAGGTGATGAACGACTGCAGACCATACCAGGGTTTTTTTTTTAAAGGGAGGGGCTGGAACGCCGTAAAAAGGGCGACTTTTGTGCGAAGGGGTGGCAGGAACAAACCTTCTGGCCGGCCGAATTGCCACTGTAAGATTCTTTCCTCGCAGGGACTAAACTGTTAAATCTCTCCTAGCTTAGGTGTCCACGAGGGTAAAGGGGGAGGGGGAGGTGTTACGGAAAAATGAAAATTTAGCCTTTTACTTTACCACAGAGCAGATAAACACGTAGATACGAAATGGCGTTGCTGTTGGTTCCTTTGCTGCAGGCTCTGATTGGCTGCGCGAGGCTACGGGAGCAGATCTTGTGTCTGATTGGCTACCGTTTGCTGCTACTGGCTGGGTTGCCGGCTGATGCTGCGCGTTGATGGGCGAACAGTGGTTACAGGCTGCTCACGGTAAAATAAGCACTTTCGAAAGCCCTGCTAAGATCTACTTGCATTCACCTAATGTATTCCTGCAACTTATGTGAAATTAACATTGCAATGGGCCTCATCACTTTAGTCATGGGTTAGTCAAATGAAAACGAAATTATCAAGAAAGTGAATACTTTACAAATATGCTCATTTTTTTAACGTCGATGCATAAAAAAAACACAAAGTGGAAGAATTAGTTCCAAGTTATCACAAATGGTTACCTAACACTTTTTATTCGACGTTAAGATACGGAACTACTTTCCGTCCATCGTTACCAATTTTAATGGGCAAATGTCACTCAGGGCGCCCATTAATATATATATATATATGCAGGGGCAGTGACTTTTTTCTAAGGTTCATTTCTAAAGTGCTCACTTTATAGTGAACAGTCTTTATAGTCCATTCCCCATTGGAAGCAACTTTCTCGGAGTCCCGCTAAATATATTTACCCGTTTCGTATCCTTTCGAAAAAAAAAAAAAAAAAAAAAAAAAAAAGCCATGTGACTGCCATGTAGCATCTGTTGTGGTTTCGCTCTAGACTGAAACTTTTGTATTTTTGTAAACTCTGAGCCTAAGTATTAAATATCCCGCACAAGCTCCGGCTTCTATCATAGCATGCAAACAGGTATGGAGGTTTCTATGTAATAACCTGTCTCACGACAAGATCCTTGCATCTCATACTAGTAAACGCGAGTGCATTTGTTTTGATTTTACTTCTGCAATTTTGGTTCTAGGACGGAGTTTTGTTGTGATAACTGTAACTTTTCATGTCAAATAAACACGAACGTTAAAATTTTTTTTTAGATGATGCTGATTTCGCATCAGTAAACAGTTTCGCTGTTTCTTATGAACTATTTATTGTTGGTTAGTAGGCTTGTCATTGTTTCTCAAAACAAAACAAACAAAAATATTACTGTCGACAAAACTACACTCCGTTACCTTCTCTCTAAATTGGTAACATTTCTAATTTTAAAAAAGCCTTACAGCGAGAACTGCACGTAATAAATCACGAAAACGTCCGCGAAAACGACGAGCAGTAGGCTAAACCTTACATATAACCAACTGTCCATACCAGCGGCCATATAGGCTTCTATGGAATATCCCAATAAAACTTTCATCGTGGCACATGGGCTTAAGGCGGATTCCCTCCCGCCATCTTGGATTTATCGATTTTCCACCAAAGCTTCTATTTCAGAAGGTGTATTGAAATTTCCCGCACCACATATTGTAAATAATAGTTTCCCAAACTTTATCAAACCGCCACAAATTTGCTTAGTTTATTAATTTTCAGCTGATAACTGCCGAGGCTAAACGCGATATTATTTCTCGCGAACGATTACAAAGGCGACGATATCAGCAGTAATCAAGAAATAATGTTCTCAGACAATGCACAAGGCTATGATCTGTGCTCTGTGGTTCCAAAAAAAAAAAAAAAATGATACACAGCTGTTTTTCCAGAGTATGGAAAAAATTCCATAAATCCTATATGGCGGGTGGGAAACTGCCTTAAACTTCTGTTCGAACACTCGCAAGTTGTTCCTATGACTCCTGTATATTCGTGCCTTTTCACTTACAGGTCTCACAACTTATAAAATACATTTTTTTGTTTTCGACACAATTGTTGTGTATGGGTAATTACTGGCGATTCCTCTCCGAAACGGCGTACCATTTTACTAGTTAATTAGCATGTTTCGCCTATTTTTTACTGTGCAATATTTCCTACCCGCGAAATTGGTGAGAAAAAAGTTATGTCAACTGTGATGTAATTGAAAATTAGAATAAGACGTTGAGACAATTATATTTAGTGACGTAACAAATCGTACATTTTTTTTTCGAAAGAATTTCTTTACGTAGTAATTTATTCTCTTGTGAACAAAAATTAAAATACGTGATTTTAAAGCTCCTCGATACATTTGCAGAGTGTTCCCTTTTTGATTGGGTCTGAAAAGGGCCCTATTCCAGTGCAATTAACCCATTGAACAATGTTCCAATGTCCACCATAGTAATGATTAAAATTTATTACATGCTCGGAATGCAAACTTATATACTCTATTTTTCCGTAACACATATTTCTGGATAAAGCTTTTTAAATAAAGAGATCTGACTTAACAATGTTCGCAGAACCAAAATACTGACGTGAGTAAATTAAAGGCAAACTATAATATTTGAGTGACGATAAAATGTTAGTGTGCAAGCCAAGTTAATTTTATATTGTCTGAACACGCACAAAAAAAAAGTATGTTACGCCTACGTTGCGTCGTACACGTCAACTGGGCAATATAATGTCACAACTGTCTTAGCATTGCCAACATGCGAGAAGTGATAGCCGTCATAATAAAAGTTCTAAATTCAATTTAATAGCTTAGGTACAATACAACCACATTATATACACCACTGGACAGAAAAATAGAAAGATTTGAATTAAATCAAAACGTTACGGAATTAATTACACAGGATTAAATACATGGTTATTAAACAAGGATAAACCCACTTAAATAAATGGGCCAGAGGGGAATCGCACAGTGGCATAAAACACAAGGTTTAATATGGAGTGTGTCCATCTTTGGAGGCAATTCCGGCGGTCATTCGACTTTATAATTACGGTCTCCTACAGAAGCCGAATGCTGTCCTCCGGAAATGCCACCGTGCTTCTTCAAGTGCGAAATCCAGTGCGAATCGCAGAAGGTGCTTAACGCGTTCGAGAAGAAGACTTACAAGGCATGTCTCATATGTGACAGGAATGTTGGGAGCGCCATATCGCTGCGAAATGGCACTATTTTGAAGCTTGTAGTGCCTAAATACAGATAAATAAAGAACCTTCTTGTAAACTTTTTCATAACACTTTGTATTTGGTTCATTGTTTGTAACTGTATATCGCAAGAGAAAGCAGACTGATGCTTCTCCAAAAGTTCAGCTACTGCGTTATTCTGTCGCAAATTCAGGTTTTTTTATTGTTATTTCCAAAACTTCCTCCGGTGGTCCCGGCAGACACTTCCACTGTTGTCTATCATCGCAGCATCGGGAACGATATAGTCGATTCACGGTTACTTCCAATTTTCTGGAGCTCTGCTAAAGTTTTACTTCCAAGATATTCTTCCGTCTCATGCAAACAAACCTTAACCAAATTTTGAAAACTTTACCAAAGGGACAATGCACCGTATTCGTGCGCACAGAGTGTAATAATATTTTGAGTAAGAACTATTTAATATAAGTTATTATACCAACTATTTTCTCCCTAGTTTTATGCTTATTAACTATAAATGAAAATATTATAATTTACAGATAAAGCGTGAGTTATAGATCAGTTTATCAAAAATAAGGTAATTTTATGTAAACACAGGTATAAAACGCTTTTGATAAATTACATATTTAGGAAACAACAAAGCACGTCATGCATGGGGCAATTTTTCAAATTTCTAGTTTAAAAAATGTGAAGAAACTGCGAGTAGACTATAGTAAGTATATCTGCTGGAGAACTCCAACCAACGTCCTATCCGCAGCTGAGAATGCCTAGTTGGCCAACTGTCGGGTTTCGGAGTAACTAGGGCCATTGTCTGAAAGTCTGAAAGTCGTTAACTTTGTTTTTTGACTTAATTTGCCCCAATTCCAATACCCATTTTCCTTGGCGTTGACATGACATGACAAGAGGTCAATATGAAGTGTATGTTGGTAGGGCCTATACACATGACTGACGACCCATCATTGTCTTTAGTGGTACCATTGCTGACTCCAGCCCATCTCCTTATGTCTTTTGTCTTGCCATTCGTTTTGTCACAACCTGCAAATCCATTCTTAGATTCGCAGTTAAAACACCACTTTTTGTGTCATTCAATCTCATCTGCAAAGTCGTCATCTCGCCATCCTTGCCATTTCTGTAATAAAATCTTCTCGTTCTTCCATTATGCACGAAGCCATGAACGAACGACTGCGAAAAATAACCCTGATCGAGTTTCACGTAAATGGAAAAATTGAGTGTTTATACGAGAGAGTTTCTAAAATGTCAAATACGGCAAACATGTAGGTCTTTTACCAGCCAAAATTTGATGTAGTGTGTCTTCATCGCCATAGCAAACGAATGATTTCAACTATACCAAGACTTCTGAGATTTTCTACTATCGTGGGAGTGACCATCCCACTCTAGAATCGTTGCAGATTCTGGGATAGTTAATGAAAATTGGTTTATAGAGGCCAACTGCATTCCGGCGAAACAGTTCTTTCAAGGAAATTTGGAATTATTTGGCTTGTTGAAATAAAATTATAGTACTTCAAATTACCAAATAAATTAGAACACAGGTTCTATGAAGGTTAGCATGGTTCTCGAATGCAAGTATCCAAAGACATTGCTAAAAGAATTACAGATAGCGATGCCTTCAAGACAACGAATGTTCCCATGTACAAATCACACAATATTTGAAATATTGGAGAAAAAAGTGAATAAAAGATATGCAAGGAAGTAAAAACACTCGTAACGAGAGGTTCTGGTTGGATTCCTACTGATGTGGAAAGACTGCAGCCACACATCAACATATCCTATATTGACTTGCTTGCATCTGTAAAGACCAAACATGCCACTGTCAACCTGCAAAATTACTGTAATCACTGCTGTTTCAAGTGGGCAATTTTGGAAGATTTGTTGAGAGATGGGATCCCAACAAGTTATCATCTTGACAAATTTGCCTTTTCTGTACTGGAATTCATACTGCCACTGTGTTATGTTAAATGTGTTTGACTAAAACAAGCTACAGTCTCATTTAGTGCCCATATGCTGGACCAGGACAAGAAGGCTGGATGAGGAAAATGAAGAGCATTTTGATTTGATTTTGTTTACCGCCAAAGAAATAAATGTTTGCTACCACTACACTTCTACTGGCTAATGAGATTGCAAGAATCGTTGTATGGAAAGACATTAAGGTTATACTCAAGCTGATTCTGATTTGTAGACCGGACATCAGCAGCTCCTACATATATGTAAAACCAAAAATACAAGTAATATTTTTACTGTATATACACAAAAGCACATCAGTTTCTGATTCCTGTAGACTTTATTTCTTCATTGTCCAAAGAGCTGAAACTGTATAGGCGTCCCATTGCCTAAAAACATTTCATGGAGATGATAATTGAATGTTGGTAACCAGGTTAGAGATATTCATGCCGTTTAAAATGAAACAACCACTCATGCTGACAGAAAAGGCGAGCTACACACAGACGATGAGTTGCTGCTACTGTAACATCACATTGGTGGTCGAAAAACTGCAAAGTGACCACTTCTTCTTGTGGCATATAAAGGCGGGATTCACCAGCTGCAGCCTACTGCGCCAAATATCAAATAAGCTCGTCATCTTTTTCCACAGCTTGGGTTATAATGAGTAATTCCTCGTCAGGCAACTGGGGGACAATGCATAGGATATTAATGTCATTCTACACACAGGCGGAAAAAAGTCACCTTGTTGGAGCAATTTGGAGACAGGTTCTCAATCCTGTCAGTGAAAATGTTTAATATCATGGTCTGCACTTTGGTATACCTACCCGAATTTTGTCATCATCTAAATTCGACAGTCTGCAAAAGATTTTTTGTTCTATTCTACTACCACTAATGGCATTCAAATTTATGTTTTCCTACGATTGTGTCAACAGCTGGGACGAGCTGGAAGAGCCATAGCTGCCCCTACAAGAAGCATTTCCAACAGACTGACACTCTGGGATCAGTGCTGAAGACTATGCTCAGGCCCAGACTTAATGGAGGCTTCCGTCAGCGCTATTCTGGGCGTGTACAGCGAGTTGTATTTTAAGACCGACATTCCGGTCATTGCCAGTGTGTATGAAAGGGACCTGTTAATATAAATGTACGGACTGGACAGCACTCACTACACCAGCGCCCTGGATTTCGCCTTCGATATCATGTTGAAGGTAGCAGGTGTCGAACTGGAGCTACTCATGGATTACGTTGTGCGCATGTTCATCGAGGATGGAATCCACTACAACATGGCGTCGGGCCATTATGCAGTGGCGAACACTGTCTAAATTCTTGCGATGCAAACAAGCCAACCATATACTTGCAGTACCACGATGGTAAATACCTCTACAGCTTGGGCATTTCGTTGCCGGCTACTATTCGCAAATTCATATGGGTGGACACCAACATCCATGCCACAACCATACCAGACGACGGGACGATCGGTTACAGTGTGGAGTACGATGTCAAGCATCTTGAAGCCACATAATACTGCAGAATTCAGAAGTGAAACAGCCTCTTGTACAGAAAATTCGAGCCACACGTGCCACCAAATTGGCGTCATTCGACAGCAACATGTAAGAACACAATTTGCCAGCCAGCAGCGTAGCCGTTAGGGAATCTTTGATACATGCAGCAGCCAGTCAGACCCAATAGTCTCGTGCAGCGTATTAGCGAGTGGGTATGTCGAAACCAAAAAAGCCACCACATTATTCCACTCCTGTGTACTTACAACTTACCTATTCTACACTGTGGTCATGCATGCACGAGGGGAAGTCTAGCCATTCCTGCCTGGAACTGGTAACCGCCAGATTCTATAAAAACGAAAGCTACTGGCGGCACAGGAAGACAAGAAATACTACTTCGTTTACTATCGCTTACTGATGTAAGCACTGGAACACGGGTTGAAATTCATCAAATTTCACTATGTACCCCAGTTTGTGGAACAGCAAACTGTTCAAAATAGATTTTAGAAGAATTTTTTTTTTAATTCGCAAACAACTCCTGGCAAATTGATGGAGGGCAAAATAAGTCATCAAGATATGAAATTGATGTGCAGTGAAGAAGGACTGAAGAAATTTGTGCCTAAACACTGTCTCTCGACAGCACTTGTTCACTATGAAAATCTTTCGCTGATCCATTTACAGCATTAATCCATATTTTTGACAAGCCAATATATTAAGAGTTTGTGGTGCTTGATTGGTTGAGAGAGCTGATGTATAAATTGCATTGCTATGTAGTAAAGGTCCTCGACAGAGATGACCAACAAACAACGCACATGAACATGAACATTGTAAGATCATGCTAACATGTCCTGTATACGTGAGTAAGTGAAGTGAGTGAAGAAATTTGTGCGGCTCTTAACATCGAGGTCGTGAAAGCCGATGAGGGTGAAATGAGGTGAGTATGGAGCAGTGCTGGAATGAAAGGGCGGGGGAAACGGGAGATCCCCGAGAAAATCCGCCGACCAACGTCATCATCAAGCACAATTCTCCTATATACAGAGAGTGTAATTAAGGAAGCCTTTTATTGCTCAGATGGCAAGCAATTCCTATGTGAAGATGGTTTAAATACCTTGCTTTATGGTAGCATGGAACATATTTTTTTTATGAGAACTGTGATATGCACATGTAACTTAGTTGTTATTCAGAGGTTGAAGTCAACATTGATGTACAATTCGGAAGGGCTCTCTCTCCAAATACTGAAGGCGAAAGATTTGTACCAAGAACCTTTACCTTCTTTACGGGGTCGTCGAGAGAGCTCATACTGCAACAAATGTTTATGTATATGACTGCATTGCATAGCATTTGGGGTGACTGAATTGTGAAGAATCGATCCCATGTGATATTTAGATGTATAACTGTTATAGGCGGTTCGGTCAAAGTCATAACTTGAAAAGATATATTAAGCCTGCAAAAGTGCTGTTCCTTCGCTTGCCGAAAAAAATACCACGTGGCGTTATCGATATCTCCTTCTAATACACTATGAACTGTTTTCATAGAAAAAAAAAAGGTACTATAAGTGGGACACAAAATGCTATATAGTTGGTTCGTACAGAATATACCTACACTTGCTTGACTGCCGCATAAAATGGGCGAACTACAAAATACTAATGCAAGAGTAATGTCGGCAAGGAGGTTCCAAACTACCAAGAAAAGGAAACCCAGTGATGTTCGTGCCGAAGAAGAATCAGTTAATGAAAACGATAATGAAGATAGTGCTGATGAAGATGCTGGTAAAGACGATGGTGACTTTCCCGATGTACATATGGATCTCTCCAAAGAGTTTGCAACTACAAGTGGTCTGACGAAGGTAGATGATGTCAAGAATATCAGCTGTGTATTTTCTGAGTACCCTTAACAACCTTTTCTACAAATTCAGACATTTCATTAATAAAAAATAGGTGGAGAAAACTCATACATTAATGAAATACCATCAATTATTAATGACTAAATCATCAATAATTGATTTAATAATTGTTTGTATTGAATGAGACAATTATGTACTGTCTACAAACTACAGACATCTGAGGAATACAGTTTCATAAAGAAAACAAGAAATTACTGATAACTAATGAGCTTACTCTCCTCTACATTGGTGCAAATACATTTTAGTGAAGTTCTTGAAAGCTTAGATGGTAGGTAGCCGTTGACGTCTCATTGACAGCAATATCATTACAGATGAAACCAGAAACATATGAAACAGTACAAAGACAATTAACATACATGAGTGACGTACCTAGGATTTGAATTCAGGAAAATTCGTAAAATTAAGCTATCTTACAATCAACTGTATCATGGAGGTAGGATTCGAAGCATCAACTTTGGATGTGATATGTGTAATATTTAGAATTGTATGGTTCACTAACCAAAATTATTTACTGAGCCATCGTTTCGAATGTGTGTCTGAGCCACTAAAACACCTAAGTTTACGTGGCCTACCATAACATTACCTGTGTGAAAAAATCTGATGGAAATTGGTTTATTGGTCTCCGAGATATCGTACGAAAACCTATTTTCTTAAATGGTGCTCTCTTACAAAATTACTTTAAAAGAGACTCTGTACACGATGTTTGTAATAAATAATGGCAGAATAAAACGTTTGAGTGATATTGTTAACTTGTTAAATATATATGCCAAACATATGAAAATATTTATATGGCCACCATTATTAAAACCATTGTCTGACCCCATTTAAATCATCTAACTTTATTTGGCCTTCTGTAGATGTACAAAATTTTGTGGAAATTAGTCGCATTATTCCGCAAATATACAAAATATTCCGATTACTCACCAGACACTACTTTGCAAAAAATCCGGCAAAGGATGATCTCTGTATGCATGTCGATTGATTGGCGCTCGAGATATGGTATAGAACCTATATTGACCATGTGACGATCATCATAAATGGAGGGCAAAAAGTTTATAACTTATATTAGAACATTCGATTAATGTCATAGATGTAATATACAAAGTAAAATTTTAATCTGTTACATAGTTTCGTAAATACAGCACACTAAAGATTGTTCACGATAAAGTGAGCACTTTTGAAATCAACCTTAGAAAAAAGTCACTGCTCCTGCCTGCATATATTTTAACGGGCGCACTGAGTAACATGCGACCAGTTTAAGTTGGTAACGATGGATGGTAAGTAGTTCCATATCTTAACATCGAATGAAAAGTGTTAGATAACCATTCGTGACAACTTAAATTATTTATTGCGCTTTCTGTAATTTTTACTTATCGAAGTGTAAGAATGAGCAGATTTGTAAAATTTATACTTTTCTAATAATTTCACATTTTCACTCGACCGACGCATGAATAAAGTGATGAGGCCCATGGCAATGTTAATTTTACATAGCCTAAGGCGGAAGACTACACAATGTGCATAAACGTAGATCTTAGGCAGGGCTTTCAAAAGTGCTCATTTTATCGTGAACAGTCTATAAGCTTAAAATGTATAGGCGCCATTAAGAAAATAAGAGACTTACAAACTTAAAACATATAAATTAATATAGCCTATCACCGTACAACTTCTTCGCCAAATGTGAGAGAAATCATTTGATTGTTTCACAAGACACGGCATAAAAACTATATTATTCCACATGAGGCTATCTTACAAAATGGCGGAGAAATTAGGCTTTGTATAGACAATTTTGATGGATGTAACTGATACTGTCAGCATACAATGTTAAGTTGAAATTAGTTTTGCAGTTTCGTAAATAAAAATTGGAGCCAAAACGTTTATATGGCCGCCATTTTGAAAATATGTGTGTCTGACCGTCACAAAATTTATCAGTTTACATAGCATGTAGCAAACCACATATGGCTCATTGATGGCTTACAGTTGGATGCCAAGCCGACAGCTGGCACGCTGGTCCTGAAGTGGCAACCACTAACTAGCCCTACTCTACCGATAACTTGCTTACAACATCAATGGTCCATCGATGTGCCATTTCACAGACATCAGATGGCCTACTGATGCCTAGCCATGCTTTCGCCATATGTCTAACACTATATCTTAAAAGTAATTATTTTGACCCTTAACACCCACACTCGTTTGTTTTTATTTCCTTTACTTCACTATTAAATACGTTACATGAGCATGAAAATCTTATGCTTACCATTGCAGGAGAGAGGGCGCGAACCTACACCCCTTGCATTGACAGCCCAATCATACTAACTATAACTCCACTGTGCGTTCTTACATTTAGACGAACTAATTTAGAATATATTCGGACTAGAATTGTTAACAAACACTGATATAATATATATTACGCCAGTTATTCCATAGCCTTAAATTTTACCACGCAAACAAATCAGATTTTAAAAAGAATAATACTGTCGTTGTGAGAAATCTTCCTACATGTATCGCGATATTAACCCAACAATTTTCCCTTTTTATGTAATCTTTCGCAGTATGTATGTCACACGGTAGCTAGTCATCTGTTTTGAAATGCAGTTGCCAGTTATGAATGTTTTAGTGATTCGAAACAACAAAATACCTTCAATGTTAATTTTCTAAAGGTGGGTGTATATTGTTTTTTCTTAACTTCTCATTTTTATTATATGCAGTCATACATGGAAAACAATACGTAAGTAAAATTATTCAACACAAGTCACTTTATTTACAGCATTTTGCCATATATATTTACATCTCTATATATTTACAAATAATCCATAATTATATTAGACACGTATATATATACACATATACGTGTGCGTGTAGTTTGAATAAGATATCTGCGAAAATTGGAAGCTATAAAAATTTCCATAATAAACCGATTTTCACCAGCAATGGTCCATCGATGTACCACTTCACAGCCATCAAATAGCCTATAGATGGCTACCCATACTTTTACCAACAATAAGTACAGGTTATGTGTGGCCATTGCTGGAATACAGTTGGTAAGCCATTTATGAGCCATTAATAGGTCACCTACTCTGAACCATCAGTTTCAGTTCCATCAACATTCCATCAGTGGGCCATAAATGGCATGCCAAGTGTCTTGGTGCCAGCAGTTAACCATAGCAGGGCCAATTGTGTAGACCCATTAGTTTTCTGGGCTAGCAGTAATCCATCGATGCCATCTGCAGTAAAACCACAGTCTGCTGACTTTCTCGTAAGAGCGCGAAAAACTATAGTGAAGTGCCATCAATGGCTCAAAATGGATAAGTTAGGTGCTACCAGTGCTAGAACACAGTTGGCAAGCCATTTATGGGTCATTAATAGGTCAGCTACTCTCAGCCATCAGTTTCATTTCCATCAGTGTTCCATCAGTAGGCCATAAATGGCATTCCAAGTGTCCTGTTTCTAGCAGTCAGCCATAACAGGGCCATTAGTGTAAACCCATAAATATTCAGTGCCAGAAGTCATCCAGTTGTGCCAACAGTAAAACCACAGGCGGCTGACTGTGGCTTGCTACAGGGTCTGTCATAGTGCTAGTTGTTTGCCAAATTTGCTAGAAATCGGTTGTATTTTCGGAGATTACATAATTTTAATTTTTCAGGTGATACTATTTTAAAAATTGGGTTACAAAAGAGATTTTGCGTGTACACATCTGATTGTTATAATATTATACACAACCATAATTCAAAGTTTCATTGGAATTATTTACATGGTTTCGACGATATAACAAACAAAACTAAAATTGCTGTAGGGCGGCCATTTTGAAAATTATGGTCAGAGATACCTAAATTATAGCGGTTACCATAACCTAACACAGTAGTAATTGGTTGCCGTATTTGGTAAGAATAGGCCAATAGTTTAACGAGATGTGACATAAAAACTTTATTTATTCGTGTGGCACTATCTTACAAAATGGAGGACGAGAGAAGCTCCGTGAAGATACATTTGATGTTTGTTATATATGTTTCCTGCATACAGAGTTAAGTTGGAATTGATTAAATTATATCGAAGATATAGCATTAGATACTATGCTAAAATAGCTAAATGGCCGCCATTTATAAATAAGAGTCTGATATACTTGAAACATATTTGTACATATGAACTACCGCAGTGCTATTGTTCTGCCAAATTTGGTAGCAATCTGTCTATTGTTTCCCGAGATATTACACAAAAACTTTATTAATTCATGTAGCGCTATCTTACAAAATGGCAGTCAAAATTGGTTTGTTTCTTGCATATATGATGCTTGTAATAGATACCTACTGTCAGCGTACAAAATTAGGTTGAAACAGGTCAAACGGTATTGTAGTTAAAACAAATAAACCTGAAATATTTCATGGCTGCTATTTTGAAAATTAGTGCCTAATAAAATTGAATTACTTATATTCACCCGACCTATCATATTATTTCTTACGTGCCCAATTTGACGAAATTTGGTAGAGTAGTTTTCGAGATAAAATGTAAAAGATTAGTTTTTACATGTCGCGCTATCTTCCAAAATAGTTCACGAAGAACGAAATTCACCTCTGAATTTAATGCTTACAACTTGCGCTGTCAGCATATAAAATTTGGTCAAAATTGATGGAATGGTTTTCGAGATATGACATATTGCGCTAAATTTTAACATAGCCACCATTTTGAAAGTAAGTGCCCGGCGTGGTCGGAAAAATTGAAGGGGGGGACACATACACACACACCTATACACATACATACACATACATACACACATCCGCACAGACAGGAAAGCGATCTCATAAGCCTTTTTTCCTTCTGAAAGTAGGCTAAAAATAGACTCATATTTACGAAATAACATTAATTTTTGCTGCTACTTTTCTGACAGACTTCTTAACACTATTTGTAAATAAGCAACAAACAGCAAGATATTGCTTCATGTATCATTTCTTCGAGCATGTGGAAAATATAGCTTTATCTCGGTTTATAGTTTTTCGAAGTCCATTTTATGAATTAAATACAACAGAGGAATGTTATGAGAAAAATTATTAGACTGAGGGATCTTGGAGGAATATTTCATGATCAGAATGAGAAATGCTTAAGGAATGTTTGAGTTATGAACGGCCCGAGAATTTTTTTTAGGGACGGATTTTTTTTAGAAACGTTTGAGGCCTCAAGTGCTATTAATTTCGCTTTTGAAAAGGGCGTGAGGCATACATAACTCATTGTGTTGTCTTTTTCGTGCTTGAACTTGCCTGATTCGTTCTAAGCAGTGATCTCATTCAAATTGTCGCTGAATGTTTGCCAACTACGCCTTTAAGTTCGTGGGTGCTGGGGAATCATACACTGAAAAAACGGTTTTGTGGTGACCAAAAATAATTTATTGGTGGCCAACAAATTCTTTCGTCAATATAGACATCCTCAGAATATTTTGTAGCACCAACAAAAGTCCTTTGTCATTCCAGCATTTAGTCGTAACTACAAAATTACGTTTGTGGTCACCAACAATTAAAAAATAATTTAATCTTCGCCAGGAGCACTACTCGAACCCTGGACCTTACACACGGGAGCTCAATGTGTTACCGTTGCGCCACTTGCTTCTTTTTTTTTTTTTTAAGAATTGTGTGTTAATCAGGTAGAATATAGAAAATATTTTGCGTAAATTAAAATACTTATAATCATTTGTCAATTCCTTTAGTCGTACGTTATTCTTTATATTTAATGTTATTGAAACTAACAATTTGGTCACATGATTAGCACACTTGATGGTTTTGTTAGTCGTAGATTCAATCCTGGTCGTATGGGTGTGGAAAAGATGCGTGTTACACCCATTTCCTCTTCCCAGATAATTCTCCTGGATATAAGAAGAATTTATCACGGCCACTAAATTATTTAGATCAATGTGATAACAGTAAGCTTACCATGTCACGTAACTGCTATGTAAATTTTAATGCAGCAACAGAACATCAGTTTTGTTACTTAAATCGGATAAACTAATCCAAAAACATATTTTAGTGACTTGGTGAGAAACGTTTTGAGTCCAATAACGTTCTATATCATTCTGAATGTACAATAGCATACTCACAGGCTAATGAATATTCCTTCTCTTCAGAATATGAACCTTCCACCATAGGAATACAGATGGTTCTGTTTAATTATTATAAATAGTAACTGGGAATCAACCTAACATTGTAATATAAAAACTTTGCTCCCCCGGGCCGGATTTGAACCAGCGACCTATGGATATCTATTACACAGCCAACTACAGTCCACCGCTCTACCAACTTTTTTTAAATTATAAAAATAGATTTATTATCACACACGATATACCCTTAACCTATTATATACAGTACACATTCAACCCAATATAAACAATAACAAAATACTCAATAAAATATCTACACAATTCTTACATAGGGGCACAAAACGATATGAACATTTGGTGAATTGGTTTTACTGACAAAGTCGATGAACACATAAAAAATTATTTAACGAGAGGGGCAGCGCACGGCGTATACCCCGACACGTGACACTGACTTATAACACTACCACCTATCGACGATTACTACTGGAACATTAAATTGTACACTTGTAAGGACCGAGGGGTGGGCAGCGCACGGCATACACCCAACCTCGGTAATATACGCGCACTTCCTGTAGGGGTGAACGTCAGAATGAAAATAAAAAATTGCCGTACCACTGACGCAATGTGCCACGCCGCGCCATGTTCCACCTATCTTGACGAAGAAGCTGGACAAAGTCTTGAACTGTCACCGGTTTCGAGTGGTCCACCAAAAAACCGATCGCATGAAGTATATACCAGGCCGCAGCTCTTCGTCGAACTGAGGGGAAAGTGAAGAAATCGCAATGAAGCATGTGCGTGTCGCTGACATCTCCACGTTCATCGCGAATTATTTTTCGTACTCGTACGCGACACCACTGCCAGATGCGAGCTGCATAAACACAGGAAATTACCCTATGAAGGGCCGTGTCGGTGCTGCCACACAGCGGGCATGTAGGGTCAGCTGTCAGGTGAATGCTGTATTTACGCTGCTGAGTTGCCACGATATTATTGTAGAAGCCGAATGCTGCAGCTCGAAAATCCGAGGAAAGGTTAGGATCGGCAAGTATTTTCCATGGGCGCCTCCAACGGATGGTTGGGGTGCGATTCACAACAGATGATATGACTGCCGACGTTTTGGAAGCCCGAATGTACAAATATCGCTGATGCGACTGTCCCTTCCGGCAAGTGTTCTACTAGAGTTGCGAGTGCTTCCTTTGCCTGACGGTATTGAAGTAGCATGCACCTAACTTCGGACCACATCATTTTCTGTAATGCTGCGTAAATGTCCTCTGGGCGCAAAATTGTTGCAATTGCTGAAGACTGATATAAGGCCTCACACTTCAAAACGTGATTAATTAGACTCAGGCCTCCGTCTTGCAAGGAAAGATAAAGTTGCGGCCTAGATAATTTAAATATATAAGATTTCCACAACATGCGGCCAACAATCTGTAGTATTTGTGCACTTTGTTGACGAGGTAGTGGGAATATATGTCACACGTACCACAGCTTCGCAAGTAAGAATACATTTATTAAAGTAACCCTCTGTATAATATTTGTACGACGATAATTCATTTCTATTTGACGAGCACGGAGTTGATTTATTGCCATGTTCCAATTATAATGCAACACATGAGTGGCGTCTGCGTGGAAGTATATGCCCAATATTTTCACAGTTTCGGCCCTCCGAAAGGGAAAAACGTCGTCAAATGGCTCGCTGGTCGCGCTGAGCTCCAGTACGGCAGTTTTGTTAACATTCGCTCGCAGATTAGAGACACTGCGAAAAAGGTCCAGACATTCTGCCGTCTCTGTAATTTCCCGCTCTGAACGAACGACACATGTGATGTCATCAGCATAGGCATTTAATTTAAAGGACAGGTTCGCTACGGGGAATCCTTGCAAGCGGGCACTGAGCATTCTGCACAGAGGTTCAATGGTGATAGTAAATAAAATCATGGATAGCGGGCATCCTTGTCGAACTGAACTCTCGATCTTAATTGGTCACCTCATGGAAAGTTAATTTTCTGGAATCATTTACGGGTAACATTTACTGATTTAGAAGATAGGAATGATACAAACTACGTCCTTAATTAGTTCGTAACCTGATGCAAAGAACCGAACACAAACAAATATGGCGTCGTGATCAGACAGAAGGTGGCCACTTCAAATACGCCAGCCAGAGCGCACGCGCACAATAGGTCTATAATGGACTTAGTTTTGCAGTCGCGGCAAAATTCTACTGCTACGGATGACATTAATGCTGTTGCTGCCAACCAAATGTTTTGGTGGCCACCAATAAATTTATTGTTAATAAACAAATATGTTAGTGAGCCCTAAATAGCGTTGGCACTTGTCAATCAACGTGTTATTAGGCACCACAATATGTTCTTTACCAGTAACAAAATTTGGCCTTGGAAAGCATCATCCAAACCGTTCTTATAGCGACTAACAAATCTTTTCTTTCAGTGTACTCAGCTTATGATGTGACGAGGCAAAGGTAGCCATAGGAGAGCTTGGGTTAGCTACACCAACTTGCCATTACTATTTTTTTAAATTTAATTTATGCACCTCAATGCCTACAGCATTAAAAATGGCGGGTCAAACGAGAGGAGTTACGAGCGGCTAAGTGAATAAAAAACCAGATTCTGACTTCATGTACGAAATTATTTCGAAAAGCAGATTCTGATATCATGTACGAAATTGTTTCGAAAAGACGCGTTTGGTAGAATGGAGTGTAGAGACCTGGGAGGCTCTTAACATCGTGGTCTTGAGAGCCGATGAGGGTGAACTGATGTATATAGCCGAGCTGGAATGTAAGGGCTGGAGAAACGGGAAATACCTGAGAAAACCTACTGACCAGCGGAATTGTCCGGCACGATTCTCACATACACGAGTAATCTAACCACTACACAACTGCGGCCCCAATGCGTTTGATAAGCCACATGTAATATTTGAGTTATTTTAAGTCATTAAATATGATTATACATCTATGTTACTTTTATGTATAAATATATGCTGCTAGTTCCTCAATGCTGCTTGCATTTTGTATAATTTAAAGGTATTTACTCTGCTCTGAAATACTAAAATTTAAAAAAAATAAGTATGAATTCAATTAACTCCGATTTTTCAAAATAAAAAGAATAATGTTTCAAGCTTAGTAGTGGATTGAGATGGATTCAATAACAGAAAAAGAGAGTAAATGTTGTGTTCGGCAATATTCTGTACGATTTCACTCTCGATCAAACAATTTTTTTTTTCAAGCGGAATACGTTAATATTAATATACGTTAATGTTTATATATATAAACACTTTATATATATATATATAATGTTTTGCACTTGCTAATATATAATTAATTAATAATATATGGTTGCACCGATCTCTTCTATGGATTCGCCATTAATTTAAAAATGTATCTAAATTCAAGTTCTATTAATGTTTTCAATCAAAATATTGGCGTTAGAAATTAATAACCATAGTTAGCAGAAAGTTTACGTCGTATATGTTTCACATGTAGCTGAACTTCACAGTGAAAAAAAAAAAAATTAATCGGATGAAAAAAAATTGATTTTGCATAACCCGTAGTTATAAAACAAACATGGCCTCCGCCGCATTGAGAAAATAGCCTTATATGCTTGTATGATTGGTGGTCGTACGGAAACTCCTGCACAGAGTAGGTGATTACACAGAGGCAACAAAGCCACTTATATCGCTAACTCCAATCGCACACGGGGCCGCGGTGGCTGAGCGGTTAGCCTGCTCTCCTCCTGCCAAGGTGATCCGGGTTCAATTTCCAGGCCGGGTCACTCCCGGGTTTTCGCATCCCGGAATCGTGTCGGACGATTCCGCTGGTTGGCGGGTTTTCTCGGGGATCTCCCGTTTCCTCCACACTTTCATTCGGGCGTTGCTCCTCACTCACCCTCATCGGCTCTCAAGACCTCGCTGTTAAGAGCTCACTTGCGCAACCGCACACGTCAGGAAAATTGCGTCACTGACCAGAAACGTGTTGGAACGCAGTAGCGAGTCGGACACAGGGGCCATCCCCAGAGCCCCGAGCGGCCAATCAGCGCCGTGGTCGAAGTAACCGTCGCGCGCCCTGCCTCTGTCTTTTGATGCACTCTGTGGCCGAGCTTGAGGCCTGGACGCAGGCGGGGGCGGTCTGTCTTGTAACCCGAGAGCGGATCTCATCTGGCGCTGGACAACGTGCAGGCGGAATGTCCGCGGGCGCTGGAGAGGGGCAGCACGCGCCGATAGGGTCGGCCCCAGCACCTGGCCGCCTCTCCGAGCAGCGGTGGGTCTTAGTCCCCATCCCTCTCCCTCCCCCTCTCCCGGCCAGAGGTCAACAATGACCTGGCCGGCTACCACCCCTCCAGCCGCCAGGGCCGGACCTACCTCGCTACTTGTGTGTGGCCCAGTGAGCGAGCAGCGAGCGCATAGCCGCCGAGCAACGAGGCCACAATTTTACGAAAAAGTATAATTAAAGTTTTAAATTACAACTTTTAGTTCTGAATACTATTTTCTTCCATTGTCATCGTCAATACCGCAAACATAACAACATTCATCTCGCAGCAATTCATACGCTGATGCAATCATTTGTAAACATAGGGCATTTAGTAGTTATAATAATTTAGATACTGTGTAGGATGAGCACATTGTCTGTCAAATTTTACCCCACTTAAAAGAAATTCACAATATCATCTCCACGCAATTGATCACACAAGTAAATCTTTTAGAAGCTCCCGTCCATAGTCTGTTCACGGTTACTTCAGACTTCTCTGAAGCCCTGCTAAAATTCAACTACCAGGATATTCCTCCGCCTCGTGCTAACTAAGCTTAACTAAGTTTATAAAATGACACCAAAGGGATGACGCACCGTATATCGTGCGCGCTCAGTGTAACAGTATTTTTTATAAGAACAATTTCTCACTAGACGCTACCAACACATATATTTTCTCACTGTTTTTTATTCAAATTCTTACATATGAAGCATTATAATTTGTAGATAAAACATGAATATCATTTCAATTTAATTCATGCGCCTTACGAAAACTTAACGTAGTCATGAGCCTCATCACTTTATTCATGCGTCGGTCAAGTGAAACTATGAAATTACTAGAAAAGTGTATATTTTACAAATCTGTTCATTTTTACTCGTCGATGAATAAAAAAAAAAAAAAATCGAAAGAAATAATTTAAGTTATTAGAAATGATTACCTAATACTTTTTTATTCGACACTAGGATATGGAACTACTTTCCATCCCGTGTTACCAACTTTACTGGACGCATGTCACTCAGAGCTTGTTAAAATATACGCAGACAAGGGCAGTGACTATTTCCTGAAGTTCATTTCAAAATTTCTCATTTTACCGTGAACAGCCTTTACACATGATTATGACGTCATTAAAAGCGACAAACACCCTAAGGTTACACACATTTGTTGCATAATAGCATCGCAGCCGCTATGCTCTCAACGAATGGGGAAGATATTACCCAACGACCGCTCGCAGATTTCAGATCTCGATTCGAGACAACAGTATTTATGGAATTGTTCTTATATCTAGAGTAGGTTTTATTAAATGTTGGGATTTCGAGAGTTGGTAACAGAGCAGTTTGTATGCGCACTCTACCCTGTATTACTTCCACTTACCAAAATAAATGTTGGCCGCATTCCCATTCGTTGTATGCGAGGATTATGAAGCAGAGAAGGGTCGAACTGGGAAGAATGCTCGGGCAAGGGGGGTAAACGACAAAAACAGCTAAAAGTGAAAGCCTGGCAGAAGGGAGCCTCCCTGTTTTCTTCATCTCGCGCTGTCGCACTGACAATAGCGAGAAAAATGTTTCCCATGCGGGAGACATCTGTAAAAAATTATACCCTGGAGAGGATGGAAAACTGAGGGGGAGTTCGGGACGCATTCGGATTCTCTAAACACGAAAGTGGTCATATTCTAAAGTGTTTTAGAGTCCAAAAGTTCGTGAAAAATCCTTGCGATAATAGGTTACCCTGTTGTGTACTGTGGACGCTGACACTGTAAAACACACGCCTTTATGAAGACCTGCAGTGAAAGGGTGTAATGTGTTACTTCACCAGTGTTATGAAATCCTCAGCAAATTAGTAAATAAAACACATACGTAAATTTCGACTTCCAATGTGACCGCTTGGCGTAAGGAATACAGCATTACACAACACTCAAATAGACACTGAAATACTGCGGGAAAAGCTGATTGAAAGCAAGCTTCCAAAGCACTGCATAAATTATCATGATGGTATGATTGGACTGTGTCCAGTGCCAACCATGAGACAGTCCAATCATACCATCATAATAACATGAAATCGCCATTGCCATTAAACTTCAAAAACGAAATACTACATAAATGTCTGTCTTTTTACAGTGAAAGTGTTTTTACATTTCTTCAAGTCAGTAAGAAATACGATTCTTTAAGAAGGGTGCACACTAATAAGTTTTGTTGGCGTCAATAGCCATACCAATTAAACTGTCATGCAAGTAAAGGTTTACACTGAATCGAAAGGTTTCTGCAAATAGTGTGTCGTTGTAATTAGAGAGTGGTGATGAGCGAGCAGGTGCACAGAGATGTCAGAACACACCTCGAATATTCGCAGGCCATTAGCTCTTGTTACTGGTGTATTTTCGAAGGAATTATGTGAAGATGAAAACGCAAGACCAGGAAAATAGTTATGACGTACTGGGTGAGTAAGTGGATAGGAAGGATGCCACCTGGGGGTAGGTCCAGGCTGCTGATGGAGTTAGAGGTTGAAGACCCGGAGAGCTACAGAAACCACTTAAGGATAACGAGTGACAAATTTGAAGCATTACTGTAGCGTATCAATTCATCAATCCAAAAACTGGATAGTAGAGTACACCCAGCATTACCTGCCAAACTGAAGTTACAGATAACTCTAGGGAACTGGCCAAATGGAGATTCCTTTGCATCGTTCAATACCTATATCGTGTGCCCAAATGTACTATATCGAGGTTCATCCCAGAGATGTGTGAGGCAATTTATGCAGCCCTACAGGAGTTCATGTAGGTAAGAATATACTCATGGTAATACTCAAATTACTCTAATGTTCTTTACCAATGATATGTAAGCAGTATTATGAAATTATAAAGTCACATTATTTTCCGTACGTAAAATCAGAAAGCCCTCTTGGCATACAAGGTGCCCTTGAAAAACACCATGTTACATAAGAAATAAAAACAGTTTACATCTCAGTCCTATGAAGTACCAAAGTGCATGTATCGAAAAGAGGATATTTATGCTACTTCGCAAACTGGTAATGAGTGCTATGATTGTTCGCAAAGATAATGTGTAACCATTACAAACACCAGTGTAGACGGATAAATCATTTATTAATTGTCGGTAATACCACCATCATTAATGACCTCTTCAAGTCCTGACATTGCAATTCTGATGAGGTCTGTATTGTTAGGAGGTGGATTACAGAAGTGTGTGGTGGCACTGGTACGGAGATTGGTCACGTACACTTGATGGCTGAACTTGTTCACGTACATTGTTGTGGGATATTGCCATGTGTCCATACAAGGGCTGGCCACTTGAAGGGCCTTCTACAGGAGAGTAATGCATATAGCTTTTGGAATCCCGGGCATCATATAAAGGTGAGGAGTGTGGTGTAACTTGCATTCGCTGCCGAAAGAGGTATGATAGTTATGTGCTCCATAGCTTTCAAAACCACCAATTCAGGTAGTTTATTAAGTTGGTATGAAACAAACTTACTAAACAAATCACTTTCACTACTCTCTGTGAGCGGTTAGAGCACTTTAGCAAATAGTTCTTTTAGTTCGTTCAAAGCTACTTCAATGCCTGCTAGTGTAAACTGACCTTAAAAATGGAAGCTTGAATGAGTGAAGAGATTTGGGCGGCTCTTAACATCGAGGTCTTGAGAGCCGATGAGGGTGAAGTGAGGTGAGTATGGAGCAGCGCCGGAATGAAAGGCCGGGGGAAACGCGAGATCCCCGAGAAAACCCGCCGACCAGCGGCATCGTCCGGTACGATTACCACACGCGAAAATCCAGGGGCGACCCCACCGGGAATCGAACTCTATTCGCCTTGGTAGGAGGCAAGTAGTCTAACCACTACGCCACTGCCGTACCCTGTAATGGACAATTTCAACCTATGCAAAGTATGGGGACTTTGACATTTCAATGTGTTGGTGAATACACACAGACGAAATAAAACGGTAGTTCCATTGATGTGCTCGAACTCATTGGCTGATTGGCTGCGCGAGGCTCTGGGAACGGCCTTTGTATCTCATTGGCTAACGCTTGCCGCGAAAAAAAGTTGGGCGTGGCTGTGTTGGGGATAAGGCCGTTTGTTTTGCGTGAATACTTCTACATTGACGCGCTCGGACACCTTGATGTTTATTTTACATTCCCGGCACTGCTTCACTCGATCATATCGGGTTTTATGTGTATCACTGGATTGCTTTTGAGATGCTCTTTCCAGCCGTATACGATTTCTGATTTTCGACTTGCCTTTTTGACGAGTATAGGTCGAAATTGTGTTAATTTCTCTTAATTTTTTTACATTAAACGCATACAATTTCATCATGACCACGCCACACAATTGTATTTATACACGCAATCGATTAATCTTGACGAAAACTGTCGATTGAAACTCAAACGAGCATCGTAGCTTCTCCTAGTCAAACGTTAGGCTATACTACGCGAAAGTTATGAGACGCGGCGAAACAAACTCAAAATTGCGGCACGACACCCCCCCCCCCCCCCCTCTTTTCCATCTCGCGGCCCGTGATGCTTCGCAGTCCTCACTCAACGTAACATATTCTTTGATCGAGAAAATTACACCAGAGGGACAATGCACTGCAGATAACTATTTCTTATAGGTTGTTCAAGGTAAATTGAGCACTTTTGAAAGCTCTGCTTAAGATCTCCTTGTAAACACATTGCGTGTCCTTCCGCTACATGTAAAATTAACATTGCCATGGGCCTCATTACTTTATTCATTCGTTGGTCAAGTGAAACTGTGAAATTATTAGAAAAGTAAATATCTTACAAATTTGCTTTCGTTTTTACATTTTGGTGTATTAAAAATAACATAAAGCAAAATAAATAATTTAAGTTATCACAAATGGTTACCTAACACGTTTTTTATGACTGAGATATGGGACTACTTTCCATTCATCGTTACCAACTGTACTGCGTGCATGACACTCAGTGCGCCCGTTAAAAAATATGCAGGTAGGGGCAGTGACTTTAAAAAAAATTGATTTCAAAAGTGATTATTTTACCGCGAACAGCCTTTAGTAGGAATTACCAACACGCCTATTTTCTTCTGTTCTTATTCATAATAATAGTAGTTATAATAATATTAAATAAAATTTATAATTCACGGATAAAATATACGTAAAATTTCAATGTAACCAAAAATAATGTACCTTTAAAGTGCGTGTGATGCATGACATATACTTATAAATCAACCAGATAATTCATAATTCATTTTTTTTTTTTAAGTTTGATTAAAGAAGCGAGAAGAATATACTGCGAATGCGAATAGGCTATACATACTCTAGCCATGTTTTCGGAAATTCGTTGATTGATCCATCACTGCCATATACACCGGTTGAGGCATTTTTCAACACATAAGGTTGATTTTCAGTTATGTTTTGTCTGCTTCAAAACGCAAATTAATGCCATTACACACACATTTTAAAGTATTCATCGCCTATTCGTAAAATTGGACGTCCAAATTACTTTTGCATAAGCCTATTGTAAAATAATGTGAAATTACGAGGCTATGCTAACTTTCATTTTTCGGAGAAAGCGTTTCGAGAATTCATCGGTTGATATGTTGGTGCATATCCGTTCTCCAGATACGCCGAATTTTCAGGCTGGTGGCTCAACTGGTTCAACCGGACTCAAACCGAAACTGTAGTTTTCGAACAACCGGTGCACATTGGTGGATGCACCGGTGAATTTTCTAAAACGTGCACTCTAAATCTGAATCAGTGAGAATTTCACTTTTTCAATCAGTCAAACGTATCTGACTGATACAACAGTCACTTCAGTGAATTCAACTGATGAACCAGTGAAAAATTTTCATATTTACTTCACTAATTGATTCAGTGACATTTCCCACTGAATCGTCAGTCATTTTTTTCCAGTGTTTTCTAAGTGGTTTATTTTTTGACTAATGGACCAGTGAAACATCTGAGCAACTTTCTCCATCAATTATTTTTGACTCGTGTATCAGTGAAAATGCGTGTAAAAATGGTCGTCGAACATTGTTTAAAAATGGCCGTTAAACAACGTGTATCAAGTGAAGTAACAACGAATAAACGAATAAAACCAACACAAAATACTTTCTAAAATGTGCTTCGTCTTTCAAAACTCCAGTTTACGAGGTAACATGAACACACAGCCTTTCATTCCGTTTTTACGTCTTTCACTTCGTTGCCATGAAATCGTCACAGCGCTCTGTATGAAGGTTTAAATTGTATTTAATGTGGCGAAGAGAGTGAACTCATATATATTATTCGTTTTAACAATCCTAACGGTACCAATCAAACCAAAAACGAAAAGTATGAGCATACTACTATAAACTACACGATTTCGTAGCGATATAAAACGAATACATGTATTTTCCTTTCACGATTTCAACTTAGTGTGGTAGCTCGGGGTAGGGTGGCCGACTTGTAGTCGGAGGGTCGCGGGTTCGTGCCCCGGTGCCTCCGACGCGGCGGATGCTCAGTTCGATTGTCGCACTGGGAATTCGCCAACAAGTCGGTCTCACTAGAGCTTCGTCGACTTCGAAAATGTCACAACAACGTCAAATGAAGGTTTAAAAAAATATATTTAAAAAAAATATGGCAAGCCAACGGCCTAGCGTCGAAGGATGCGCGAGTTCAATCCTGCCCCTGGCCCATTATAAATAGTAAACTATCGTAAATATGTTTATTTCACGTAATTATTTGCCTACATTCAATACAAGAAATAGTTAATTCGCCACTGCAGTCGGCCGTCACTTACTCAATCAGTGAAATTGTTTCACATCACTAATTCAATAAGTGAAATTTTTTGACTGAAACAATCAGTGGTTTTCCACTGATTCTAAGCGGAGCCATATTAACTGATTAGAGTAGTTGAATTTCACTGCGAAGCAGTGGTTTCCCACTGATTCGAATGTAGTGTGTGGTATGTGAAGGCTACGTGTGGCCGGCCTTCACCCCTGCAACGGGCTGTGTTGTCGCTGGCGAGGTCACCTGCCAGCGGGTGAAGGGGTTGAAGTACTGGAAGGGGCGGGACTTCAGGACAGCTTCGCACTATCACAACTCGAGAATTGATGGCCGTGCCAAAGTCCCCGCCGCGCCTCGCCGTCCTTCTGACGGGACAACCCGCGACGATGCCCTTCCCTTTGTTCCCTTGGAGAGTGTCGCCGAACAGTAAGCACAACGTCGTCTTCCCAGAAATGCTCCGGACGAGTGGCCGAAACAACAATCCCAAGTACACCCTATGGCTAGGAAGTAATAACATACCGTAGTTACCCCACCCAAGGTGCGATTTTCAATTGCATCGGAGCTTGAAGGCTGTTTTGGTATAAAAATTATTTACAGTAATGTTAGAGAAACACAATTTATTACGTTACGTGCGCAAATGCACTAAATAGCTTGATCCTTATTGATCCACATGTACAGCACTGATTTCACTGGAGAATCGACACAAAGCCGTGCTACTGTTCAAGTCATATATAGTCTCCTGTTACACATATACACCAGGGGCAATACCAACCTTAATTACGTGTTCTGTATTATATACAATATGTTTTATTTAAAATACTTATTTTATCTTTAAATGAATGTTATAAAATTAACTTTCACTTGTTTGTGATAAAACACAATGGGCCCATTACTAAAGTGGATATAACCAATAAGGCGAATAAACCAAATAAATTAACCCTCTCATTGTTCATGCGAGTGCCTTGCACTACATATAAAATTTTGAGAACTGCTCTGATAACGTGGGTAATTATATTGTTTGTAAAAACAAATTACGATGTGTTGGCAGGCATGGCAGCAAAATACAAAACTGCGCTCTGGAATGATGCTCGTTTTCACTCGCACGGAAAAAGTACGTTTGGCTCCGCTCTTGTAATAGTAGACGGTGCTAACGTCCATCTCATTTTGACGGTTCACCCTAATGAGGAAGGAAATGGACGGCGAGGGTTGGGGGGGGGGGGGTGTGGGGGGTGGAGAATAACACATAATTTAAACACATGCATAAAAAAAGATTAAAACTTAAACGCCCATTACAATTATACGGAATACCATAATATATGTTAGTTGTTAGGAGTAAACATGAATAGAGAATCAAAAGTCAAAAATCCTTTCTTGATTCTCATTGTTTGACATACGTTACTTTCGCCTTATTTTGAAGTCCGGTCTTCTTATCACATGGGAACTGAGTCACTGTTAAACACTGCTAAGCTACCTACACCAGAACACAAATAGACCTCAAAGTTATACAATTAACTCCATTTCAACTTTAAAGTGAGTAGACCTTCAGACCCTGTAAGTAGGAGGCAAAGTGATGAGAAGCCGTGATTGCCTTCACAAACTCTATCAGCCGTCGCTCAAGTCCGTCGAACATCCCACACGCGAATGATCAAACCTCGAACCTCCGGCCACGTATATAGGTGATCGCTACAAAAATAACCCACAGAATTTCTTTTTTCCTCACTTTCTTTGGGACTTGAACATTCTGTCGTCGTTGCAGATGTGATATAGTCGCTTGTTCAGCGAACTCCAGGTGCACACGCCAATAACATGGCGTTACTAGACAGCAACATCTTGTCAATCAGCACTTCACTTACTAAACAATCGGCAGTTTACCCAGTAGGGAAACTTCCGTAACACCTGGTAGTCAGTCAGACAAAAGTTCCCTCGCCACATCTCCGCCCAGCCAATCAGAGAAAGGGCAAGCCCACATTCTAGGAACCGCTACGCAATATCGTTCTGTGTAAGGTTATTCTGAGCGTTAAACCACTCCCATGAAATTGCAATATATATATATATATATATATATATATATATATATATATATATATATATATATATATATATAAACATTTAAAATGTTATAAACAAACATTGGCAATCTCAGTTATAATTATCCTCTTAACATTAATGCTATTTGGTTGTCCCTTGACTATTTTTTGTAACTGGGCTGTACCAATAAATTAACTTGTTTTCTTCCTCAAACTGAAAAAAATGTTGATATAGCTTCGTCCTTACCAGAACAACACACCCACCCCATCCTATCCGAAGAGAAAGAAAATAATGAAAATGTTTCAGAACTGTATGTTTAGGGCCTTCCTCCGCAGTTTCCTTGCTCTCACTTGCTTGAAGCTTTGTCCCACGTTTGTGGCGGAGAAGCGAGGGAGCGATAAGGACGACACTGCCACGCACGTCAAGTGCACCATCGCTGCTAAGCGCAAGGCTCTCAAACTGGTGCGTAGTGTTCTAGTCGCACTGCGTGTACCTATGGGAATTTCAGCGGTGCACCCTGTTATTTTATTGGTGGAAAGTCTGTATAGGACGGTTCAGAGCAGGGTCCTTGAGCAGTGTTGTATGGATCTGACGCGTATATTTTGAAATCGTGAGCTTTGAAAAAGTCGTTTTTAATAATGTTGAAGTACACTGAAATGGTATTTATAATGTCCATGACATCTTGAAAGCAACAACAGCACTAGTCTCAAGTGTGTTTAATGATTTCGTGGGAAAGCTGGTATTTGAAACGCAGTGTAACGCTGTAGCGCAGTTGAAACGCCAGGTAGACAGGAGCATTAATGACAAGTGACAAGTACAAATAAAGTGGCATATAAGTAGTTTAATCCAGTGGCTTACATCGCGTGTAATAGTATCGTACTGTAGCAGATGTGGTAGGCGAGAGGTCCAAGTTGCCGGGAATAAATATCGCAAGTACTGGGAGCGGCCGTTGTAGTGGCGCTTCCTCGTGGCCAGGCGTCACCTCGCGGTTGCGACGCGTCAGTCGAGCATCAGCCAATCAGAGCCTTGACGCTAGCGACGAGTGTCGAGGACATTGCACGAACGACCGACCGACATTGGAATTGAGGCTCGCCGCCGGCGACGGAGAATAACAAGAATAACACTAGTTTATATCATAGCAAATAAACTGGCAAAAAGCTTGAGAATGAACCAATGAAAATGTATATATATATTAAATGGTTTGCAAAGATATTAATTGGAGTCCAAATATACATAGGTTTTTCTTATCTTTAGCAAAACGAAATGTTTCTCCATGCCTGAATAGTCGTTCATATTATAAAAAATAATTTCGAATTTTTATATATATTTTATTAAAGGAAAATATATATATATTACTAACAAAATTACAATTTTGCTAAGTGGCAAACAAATCCACTGTATTTCGTTCGCTTTTAGCATTTCATTAGAAGATTTCTTGCAGGACAACAGATGGCAGCACAGTCTGTGTCGCCGGCGCCCGGCGTCAGAACATCGCTGTATTGTGAAGACGTAAATATTGCTCGTCGCCGGCGGCCAGCGTCAGACACGACGCGCCATGAAAGCAATGATTTTCAAAGTGGTGGCCGGGGGGGGGGGGAGGTTCCCCAAGGCAGGCCTGACGACATGCCAAGGGGGCGCAGGTGCCAAGCTGTTCACTTGTACAATTAGTAAATAGAATTTAAACTTTTTTAATAGGACTGAATCGTAGGTACCTAGAGCTACTACAAAACGACAAAACCAACTGTAGACCCGGGTGGAGGTGGTAAGAACGCAAGTGGCCGAGTATTTTTGGCTTATTTATCCGATATATTCGATTCATTGAACCACCTCAAACTGAAATTACAGGGTGGATACTCCAATAAAATGTATCATCCGGACGGCCATCACGGCGTATAAGTTACTGAGAAGTTGCAATTTTGGAATTGTAAAATTCTAGCAGAGCCATGCAATTACTCCTGTTTTTCAAAAATATATGCAATGTCAGAAGAAACACGCTTTAAAGAAATATTTGAGGATACTGTCACTAAGACAAATATATAAAACCATTTTCAGCACCTGAGTGGCGAGTCCAGCCGGCGTGCATCGACGGATCCTTTTCATGTTGACACAGACTCTCTGTCGGAGACCCTTCAAGAGCAGGCGTTGGAAATAAACAGTTATTCTTCTGCAAAATACGAATTTGAGAAGATCGACAAAACATAGTTTTGGCTCAAGTGATTCAAAGTTTATCCCGACATAGCAGAGCAAGCGCTGCGATTGTATTTACCTTTTTCCAGCACCTATTTGTGTGAAAGGGCTTTTTCAGCAGTAGAAGCAACAAAAGCGAAGTATATAAGCAAACTCGATATTGCCAGTGATTTACGTTGTGCAATTTCTTCTATTCAACCAAGAATTGGGAATCTTGTTAAAAATATGCAATCTAACCCGTCTCATTTATTGATTTGCTCACCACCATTTGTGTTCAGTAAGCATTAAAATTTAATTATTAAATAAAACCTTTGAGACTTTTATTCGTTTTTGTTTTACCATTGTAATAATGAAGTTGTGACACGGGGGCATACTTATTAATTTTTGCAGAAGGGAGGCACGATAAACTAAAGTTTGTGAACCCCTGCTCCATCGGAAATACCGCTTTACTAGGGATTCCCCTTAAGTTGACGCTGTGTGACCACGGGACGGCACGGCGCGGCGGTAGTAAATGGAACTGGCGCGAAAGTAGCGTCGTTTACGATTATAAGTAAACATAATTATTGAAAGCGCAATGTACCAACATTGCTATGATTATAGGCTGTTCACGGTAAAATTAGCATTTTTGAAAGCCCTCCTTAAGATCTACTTGCATATACGTTGTGTATTTTCCGCCTTACGTAAAATTAATACTGACGTGGGCCTCATCACTTTATTCATGCGTTGGTCAATTGAAACTGTGAAATTATTAGAAAAGTAAATATTGCACAAATCTACTCATTTTTACACTTTTATGAATTAAAAAAAAAAAAAAAACGTTAAGCTAGAGAAATAATTTCAGTTATCACAAATGGTTACCTAACCCTTTTTTATTCAACGTTAATACTTGGAACTATTTTCCCCTCCATCGATACTAGCTTTACTGGGCGCATGCCACTCAAGGCACCCGTTAAAATAGTATATGCAGGTAGAGGGACAGTGATTTTTTCCAAGGTTGATTACAAAATTACTCACTTTATCGTGAACAGCCTTTATAATTGTGGATTCACTTCTCAATAAGAAGAGCCTCAATCACGAAACGCCAGTCTTGACGAAGGATACGACTGAATGCGGATTGTGGTGTGTGATAGTTCAGTTGAGAGATTTGGCCGGATCTTAACAACGACGTCTTGAGAGTCGATGAGGGTGAAATGAGGTGAAAATGGAGCAGCGCCAGAATGAAAGGGCGGGGGGAACGGAAGATCCCCGAGAAAACCCGCCGACCAACGGCATCGTCCTGCACGATTCCCACTTGCGAAAATCTGAGAGTGACCCGGCCAGGGATTGAACCCGGTTCGCCTTTGCTAGAAGGCGAGCAGTCTAACCGCTAAACCACAGTGGCTCCGGTAGTATGTGATATTAGTGGTTCGTTGTAACGAGAATTAAAAAAGAGTGCACGTTTGTCGGTGTTCATTGGTAGGAATGAAACAATCATCGTGTGAATTGTGAGCCGTGAATACAGAAGACACGCTGTGTATGCAAGCGGTGGTTACTGCAGCGTCATTGTGCTATTTTAAACCCATCGTTAGGCGTAGCCAGAGTTATGGAGACGTGTACTCTAGTTTAAAAGGCCTAAAAGTCCACCTCATTTGGACAAGGTCTAGCTTTGTCTCACGGACTGCCTAACAGTCAATATCACTTGTTTAAACAGTGACATGCCGTTTGTTTGCGTTTGTTTCAACAACAAACCAACACTTTTAAAAATAGCGTTTTTCGTAATTTGATTACACAGTAGTTTTATTACAAATTCATCAAATGAAGCGTACTAACGTCTAAAAGCCCTTAGTTATATAAACGTTATGTTTATCCTAGTGGCCACCCACCACGTGATTAAGGCTGTTCTCACGAGAAAACAGCCGTTCAGTGTTGCCAGAGAGATGTTAGTGATTTATGGAAAGTATACTTTCCATCAATCACTTAACGTTGAATAGAAAGTGTTAAGTAACCATTTGCCACAACTTAAATTATTTCTTTCGCTTTCTGGTTTCTTAATGTACCAAAGTGTAAAAATGACCAGATTTGTAACATATTTTACTTTCTAATAATTCCACAATCTCACCTGACCGACGCACGAATAACGTACTGAGGACCATGGAAATGTTACGTATACATTAGGCGGAAGAACACACAACGTGCATACAAGTAGATCTTAAGCAGTGCTTTCAAAAGTGGTCATTTTATCGTGAACAGCCTATACTAGGCGTTACTAACACACCCGTTCTCTGAATTTTTATATTCATTTTAACTATGAGTGAAATGCTATAATTTATACATAAAATATAATTAAAACGTTGATTTAACTAGAAATAAAATACTGCTATGATGACACGTATAACACGCTTGATTCATGCAGGCATATTTATGAAACAACCAAACACGTCATGCGTGGAGTGATTTTTCAAAGGTTTGATTCGAAAAAGGGGAAAGTACCCGTGAACACGGACTGTATATAGGAGTAGTGAATGTTTGCGCGCGCAAGTCGGGGAGCGGGCGCGCACTTGTCCGCCACTTGACCTCTGACCCCGGCGGGTCGCGCAGTCACCGCGCCGAGGGCACGGCAACATTCAGTGCGCAGGTTTCGTGTTTTTTACCAGCGTCGAGGGTAGGACACCGAGTCTTGAGCTCTGGCCTCGCCGAGAGTTTCGAGTTACCGCGCCCAGCACAACACCGCCTCTTACAAACTAACCAAAAAAAAAAAAAGGGAAATAATGAGAACGCACCCCTCCAACAGCCTCACAAAAAAGTTAAACGCTTGTCCTTACGTCTTCCCCCTTCGACCAAGGGCCCTGCGGTGTCCGAAAAATACCTCTCATTTTTGTGGCCATGTGGGGGGGGGGGGGGAAGGAGCCGAGCTGTCCGGGATCCTTTGGGGAGGTAAAACCAGGCAAGAGGGATTAGACATTGTACACCGGGTAGCGCACCTTTCCCCCTCACGCAGGACACGAGCCTTTGTGAGCACGTAATACGAGAGGTAATGCCAGGGGTGCCGACAAAAATATCAAAACACTTTTTTTAAAGAACTTCGAGGAGAGAGTGCATCCCAACAGCCACTCATTGAGATATCTGCGCATGCTCAATTTGCCGGCATGTTTTGTCAGATCATCTAAATGGTTGGGATAACAGCCGTCGTGCTGGGAGGGGGATATATCTGAATATATAATAAAAAAATATTTCTAACAAAAGTTTTTTTTTTTTTTTCGCCCCTTGCTTGCGAGGGGAGATAACTTATTCGACAGAGGAATAGGTGTCAGAGCATGTTGGCTCGTTTTACTGAGAATGAACTGAAGTGGTATCTATGCAGTGTGACTTGGGCGTGTTTCTTTGGCTGCAGGCAAAACTCGCATCTAGAACCAATGATGGAAGGAATCTGCGGTATTGAAGATGACACGTGTATATTTATGCAAAGAGAGAGGCGATTAAAGTGGCTCGGCACGAAAGGACATTTGGGTTTTTATTGTGACATTTATATGATTAATAAAATTATGTAAGCATGCGGAGGTTCTAATATTAGTGGTCGCAAACCTGCCACTGGAGGTTGCTGTATGTAAGAGCTCCTCATGAGCAGTAACACTTAGCAGCAGCTCCTGGCGCACTTGAAATTTAAATGCTCGGAATAACACAACTTGATTGACCATAACTTATGTAAATAACACACAGCAGTAACATTATTGAATTTTTTTATATCAAGTGACGAAACCTCACTCCTCTGCAAATGCTTCCTATACACAATGATGTTTCATAATTACGGAGAATTTACGTAAACGCACATTTAAAATTCGCTAAGTTCGGTTTTTATTTGTAATGAATCGAAAAGTTCTAATCGGTGCCATTTGCTTCTGGACATAATTGTGATATTATTTTATTTATTTATTGTACTCAATGGAATGCAATGGGTGCACACACATAGCTTCAAATGTCAACATTTAAGCCTATTAACCGCACTGTAAAATAAAAACTCCAGTCCTGAACGCTGTTTATATTCTCCTGTCGAAAGAATTTGTTTCACACAAGTCCTCAAAGTCAAATAAAAACCTTTCGGAAATTGTTTCGATGTATCAGCTAACTCACGACTCATGACTACTGGCACATGTAAAAGGACTACTCTAAACACTAACATGTCTGTAAAACTTATAACGTTAAGCGTTTTCAATCTGAAAAGCAACAAATCTTTTTCCGTACATTGCTATTCAATACTCGATGTTTACGTACTTATGTGAATCATCAAAAAATGGCACCCGAAAATACCACATTTTACTTACACGTGAAATTGTAACATGGTGCGTGTTACGCGTAACGCAAAGTGATTATTATAAATGTGGCTTGGTAAGTAACGATGCAGTGCTGCCAAATATGCAATACATGTAATCTAGAAAAGGATTAGTGTATATAAAAGTATCTTTGGAAGTATAAAAGACTAGTAGTTTACTTATGAAAAACTGTTATAGAATTTCTTCAAAATTGGTGTTGTAACATCTGGGAACTTATGCATGCTTGTTTTACCTGTACCAGTAATTTAAGGTACGTAATTATATTTCTGTTGAAACGTATAAATAGTGCACATCAAATATTTGAAATCACGCACACACAGGGCCAGCGTATCGACCACGATGCAGAAACGTCGC
This sequence comes from Dryococelus australis, assembly GCA_029891345.1. Taxonomy (NCBI): domain Eukaryota; kingdom Metazoa; phylum Arthropoda; class Insecta; order Phasmatodea; family Phasmatidae; genus Dryococelus; species Dryococelus australis. Next base: position 166,637,733 of record CM056993.1, read on the forward strand.
ACCATTTCAAACGCAGCAGTTAACGAAACACACGTAACAGTATATTTATTACTGCCGCGGAAACAAAGATTTATTACAACGAAATTACTTGCTAGGTACGTTAAAAATAAACACAACGTCTTCAAACATGATGTGGTGATTTGAAGTATTTTCGTAGTAAGTATAATTTACGCTTCGTTTGGCAAAAAGCAACACGCCATGTTATAGCTCGCCACGTCTGCCAACTTGAGATGGTAACCGCCCCGCCATCATATCTAAATATATTAAAATAAGTATTCAAACATTAAAATATTTTTTCAGTTGTAAATTATAAATTCAAATGCATTATTTTTCTGTGATAAGTTTGAAATATGCTAAACTTCAAAACGTGTATAATTTCCTGCTTACTAGCATGCGAAATTTCCCGAGTGTGAGAGAGACAAAAAAAGAGAGCGACAAGCTCCGCCCAGCGGACAGTTGCTTCCTCAGTGGATAAAACAAACACCGTGTCATTGGGCCTACGCACAATATTTTGCGCTGTTATTTTAAACTGTAACAATGAAATATGATGCCATCGGGACTACCTAAATATTTATATATTTCAATAAGCAACGTTTAATTTTCAAATGGCATGCCAAAAAAACTAGGTTAAATCAATATTTATCTGTGAACTATTTATTACTTGCCGTTGCTAACACACCGCTGCTCTCGCTGTTGTTAATTCATATTTAATACGAAATAAATATTACAAGTTATAGAAGATGCTAAGGAAAAAGTTCATTTATCCAATAATACAGTACTCTAAGTTAATCACAGTGTTATATATTTTTGGAATACAGGTTATTGAAAAAACTGATTGACATGTTAGTCCTAGGTTGATTTTTCAAAGGTTCGTTTTCAAAAGCCTCTTCAAGTCGGGAATGGACTGCAGTCTTCCATCTTTTACGAGAGACTTGTGATCTTTACCCGGTTCCTGATGTGTTCGGAGACAAAAAAAATTATAATGGAATCCAGGCTACACTACCGTTACAACAAGCATGTTCCATTGCAGCTAAGTACTAGTAATTAATTGCTATTAAAAAGGTTAACTATATAAATGTTCATGATAATTATTTTTTTTACCTAATTATTATTTTTGAAAATTATTCTCGAAATACTAAAATATTTAAATGACTGAGAAATACTATACAGGCACTTATCTGAGATGAGTGCTCGTATTAATATTTGGTCTAAACCATATTAATGATGGATATAATAGTCACACTAATAGTGTCGGTCTTTTCCTCTGATTCGTGCAAACTATCATAATTTTTATTTCTGATAATATATTTTCTTTAAAGAAAGTTATAGTATTTGCTTAGATAATGGCCCATAATTGGTTATCTGAATATACAATATGCTGTAATGCAATGTGGTATTGCAGGGTTGTCTAGAGTTCTGTGACGTTATGTTGCGTTAAAAGCAATTTGGCGCCCACGTGCCATATGTTACAGAAACATTTGAAGACTAACAATAGAGCCGGTAAAAACATTGCATTAAAACATCGTGTTACAGTGTTTTCGACATTGTTAAAATGCTTATCATTTAAACATGTTGAAACGAAAGTAGCACTTAAAATTTTGCATTAAAAGAGGAAAAATTGTATTCTGCTGCAGCAAATCATGTCTATGCACTACCGTTGCTGCAATGTATTAAGGTACTAAAATAGTATTTTAAAAAGGAAGGGGGGAGGGTGCGAATTATATGCTGTAACCCGCCCTACGACCCTCAGCCAGCAACTGAGTGCAGTCATTGAGCAATGCTTCTGCTATAGACCTAACGTCATTGAAGAGGATGGTTACCAATACTACGGCGTCTTTGTCTGGGGCGACATAATGCTGGACTCGCCTACAAACCTCCACGTGTTCGATCGTTAGTGGCTACACACAAACATGTTATCTTTTCCGGGGTGCAGTGGATGCATATTTCCTTTATATATAAAGGATATATATATATTTATAAAGGAAATATGCATATATATGGAAACTGACTGCAAAGTTTTTGAATAATTACACGCCAAAATTGCCGTGTAGGCGTATGTACTATTCAGTCATTAGTAGCACGAAAAATTAAAAACGACCTATCCGCAGAAATGTGACGATCAATTTGAATAACAATAACAGCCCAAACGGAGTAATTAACAAATAAAAATTAAGACATACAAAAACAACTACACGTTATCATATTTTTCAATAACTTTGTCTCATCAATTGTAATAGATCCAGTGGAAGGAAAGACCACTGTACCATAACTTTGCCTTAAATTAGCAAATAAACAAAACAATTGAAATAAAATGCGTGCTAAACTTGTCTTAAAACGAGTTACGTCAGTGCCAATCATCGTCACCTTTTATACAATTTTTGTGTCATAACTTTGTTTTTGTTACTTTGGCTGATGTGGCTTAAAAGCATAAAAGTGGGAGACCCTAGTCATAGATGTAATACAGTCCTGGGATTACCTAGATATCATCTGAGGACAATGAGTTCAGGTTTAATTCGTACTAACTGGCGTCGTACTATTATGCTCGGATGCTTCGCCTCCGCGCCTACTCCTCCCCTCCTCCTGGCTTACATCACCGGTATTTTGTAAGCGGAGGGGGAGGGGAGCCGTAACACGCGCCGCTATAACGCTAAAGGCTGTTCAAGATAAAGTGAGCACTTTTGAAATCAACCTTAGAAAGAAGTCGCTGCCATACTTACATATATTTTAAAGGGCGCCCTGCGTGAAATGCGCCCAATTAAGTTGGTAACGATGTATGGGAAGTAGTTCTTTATATTAACGTTGAATAAAACGTGTTAGGTAACCATTTCTGATAATTTAAATTATTGCTTTCGCTGTTAATGCATCGAAGTGTAAAAATGAGCAAATTTGTATAATATTTACATTTCGAATAATTTCACAGTTTCACTTGACCGACGCAGGAATAAAGTGATGAGGCCCATGGCAATCTTAATCTTACATAAGGCGTGCATACAAGAGATCCTAAGCAGGGCTTTCAAAAGTGCTAATTTTACCGCGAATAGCGTATAACAGGACTGAGGTCACTCTTGCCCGCTGGAAGAAGAGCCAATGACTCGGGAGCCGTTACGCGAATGATCTGGTCATCACGTGCATTGGTGCCACTCCAGATGCGCAGAACCTTCTGGGCCAGGTAATGTCAGGTGTTGAAGCCGCGACATGTCCCCGAGCGACCATCAGTGCCGAGGGAGAATCACGTAAACGAGATGGAATGTTATGACGGGCGGCGTCACATTTACCAGCAAGTGCGGTGGGTGAACTAAAGGACATTTAAATTATGCAAGTATACGACTGTGTACATTTGGACCGTATATTTGTAAGATAAAATTACTGTAGATATTAGAGAGACAGTGATTATAATAAATTATAAGTGAGATTAGCATAAAAAACTGTGCTCACTGATAATTGCAGTAATTGTTAATAAAAGAGATACGCAGTTACATTTTGTAAATAATAGCCATATTTGCTTCTATAGTCCATTCACGGTTTTTTCGGACTTTTTGAATCAAACCTTTGAAAAATCTCCCCATATATGACGTGTTTAGTTATTTCCTAAATACGCCCTGTATCACAAGCGTTTTATACTTGTGTTTATAAAAGTTACTTTTTTACTGTTAAATTTTAATGTTATTAATATTTTATCTATAAATTATAACGCTTTTATAAATAATTTGAATAAAACAGGGAGAAACAGGTATGTTGGTAGCACCTAATGAGAAATAGTTCTTATACAAAATACTGTTACGCTTAGTGCGCACGAGTGTGGTGCGTCGTCTCCCTGGTGTAATTCTCCAGTATTAGTTAAGCTTAGTTTGCACGAGGCGGAGGAATATCCTGGAAGTAGAACTTTAGTAGGGATTCATAAAAGGCTGAAGTAATCGTGAATGGATTATATTTACAATTGTAAATAAACGAGGACATCACATTTAGTTCTCTTATTTCATTAATATCGCCATTTCTCACTAACCTCGATACTCCCTAGGCTATTTTTTTCATTATTCTTAAATACCGACTGCGGAAGGACTAATTTCAATCGCGTTATCATTTCGCAACACTGTTGCCAGTTCTTTCATGTATAGGGACGTCAGCTACTGTACAAAATAAAGTTTCACCAGAGGCAAACTTACAGTTTTGGATGACATTTACAAAGAAAAGGCATTTCAGGTATGTCTCACAGTGAATATATCATTTCTTAATTACCATGTATCATAGAAATGCAACCGATACGGTTTTTATGCTATGAATGAAGCGTATATAATTTTTTGAGATCAAAATGTATTTTGTATAGTACAGGGTATATTTAATTCTGTGCAGTAAGTTAAAATTACGTTTAAAAAAATACTTTGGGTTACTGTTACAAGGGAATATTAGCATGTGCAAGTTACGAGATTTATTCCTTTTGGCCCGGTTTAGTATCGTAGTTACAGCAAAAAGATACAGTGATAACAAAAACATACTTATGATCTGTTCAGAAATGTTTTATTTCATCACTATTAGACCTGCTGATCCTGGAACAAATTATATACAGAAATATCTAGACGTGGTAATAATAATATAATATAATAAGTATATAATAATATAATGATAATAAAATATGAAAATTTGTGCAATTGTTTAGACTCACAATATCAGGTTAGTTTATTCAATAAACATTTCATCACTTAATTACACACAATACATCGGCAATATGTGACAAATAATAAAAATTTATATAATCATTAATGAACCAGAAAGCAGATGCCAATAAATCACGAAATAAACAAAAATACCTGTAAGAATATCCAGTATTAGCCAGAAAATTAATTTCGAATTTAAAGGCTCTCTTACTGTACGTTTACACGAATTTAATTTATGGATTAAAATTATTATGACGCGAATGTTGCAGTTACCAACATAAAAAAAAAAAAATTTTGTATTACTTGTTTGTTAAAGAAATGAATCATATGAAAACTTTAAAATGTTTTTTTCGCGTAAAACAAACGATCTTACTCTCTGACCCCACTATTTTACCACTGTGCTACCAGTCCAATGACGATAGGCTAATTTATAAACTTGAAGATAAAATAGATTTAAAATTTTCATTTCACTTCAAAAATGTTGTTTACCCAGAAGACATTTGTTACTTCCCAAGCTCAAATTTGTCATAGTAATTAGTATATTGCATTTGGTTGCCATCCAAATATAATGCAGGGACCATTTTACTCGTTATATCGGTTCGTTTGCGCAAGTAGTTTCATAAATGCCAGTTGGAGACGAAAATAGTTTCAACAAAATAAAACACAATTAGCGTCTACTATGCCTATACTCGTCTCCAACTGACATTTAATATACAGTTAACCTGTTATAATGTTAGTCCGTGTCTGTACCAAATAAAGATCATCCTCGGATTACCTATAGTACAGGTGTGAATACGATAAATATTTCGTCGGTCGCTGATATCAGACTAGAAATGGCAATGAGTAAGGCCATGGGATTTTTTAATGTAATACACAATTAATAGTATTGAAAACTAAATATACAAATATACAACATCTTCTTGGCGCTGATATTGTACGTTATCTTTGTATATTTCTTGCAGTGAGGAAGAATGAGATATTAATTTCATGTTATGTCTGGAAACTGAGTGAGTGAAGAGACCTGGGCGACTATTATCGAGGTCTTGAAAGACGATGAAGATGAAGCGAGGTCAGTATGGAGTAGCACCTTGGTGAAAACCCGAGGGGGGGGGGGGGGAGATCCCGAGAAATACCAACCACCAGCGCCATCGCCCGTTACGATTACCACATGCGGAATACTGGAGGCAGCCCCCACCGGGAATCGAACCCGTTTCGCCTTTCGGTGGGAGGCGAATAGTCTAACCACTACACCACCGCGGACTTTTCTGTAAATTGAACCATAGTCTCCGTATGAACAGAAATTGACAGAAGCAAAATATCGATATCGTCTCACCCCCTCATTTTTTTATTGTCCTGTGACGGAAAATGATGGCATGTTTAATTTTCGGGTTAAAAATTATTGAAGTGTTTACAGTGTTTATAATCCTAGTTAGGTAGGTAAGTTGGCTTAACGTCTCGTCGACAGCGAGGTCATTAGAGACGGTGCAAGTTGCACAGGGAAGAGGGATTGGGGAAGGATTGGGAAGGAATCGGCCATGGCCTTTGTTTGGGACCCGTCCCATCATTCGCCTGGAGTAATTTCGGAAAAACATGGAAAACCGAAATAAGAATGGCCGTACCGGGAATCGAACCCGGGTCCTCCTGAATGTTTATAATCGTGAAACATTAGATTCTAGTTCGTGATTAATATTGTATTTCGTATTCAAGCAATATAGAAATGTACAAAATGTTTTGTTTTCTTTTCAGTATTCGTTAATATATTTTAATAGAAAAGAATAAAAATTATTTTTAAAATTTTAAAGTGGTTATTTTAACGGAAAGGAAAAAAAAAGTGGAGGGAGAGTTGGGCGATTGGCCTGTGAATACTTCAGACATTTTCTGACGAACTAACTCCACGGTTTGTAATGGTTTCTATTTACACACGCGCGTGCGTACAGAGGGTGCACGCGTGACCCCCTCCCTCCCCCCTTCCATCATCCTCACATGCGTGAGTGCGTGTGCGGGTATCCAGGAGCGCGTGCTCCCGACCTACCTCAAGGGAGACTGTGTTGTCTCGATCCTCAGAATTCCCCTCGGCTTGGCCGTGTGTATGTTGGGGGGGGGGGGGGAGGAGCTGGCTGCCTTCATCATCTGTCGCCGTCAAGGTTGAAGGTCGCCGCTGCCGGGTGCTGGGTGCCACGCAGGGCCATGTTTGAGGAGGGAGGGGGGTCACGTGACAGGTGAGGCTGTGGAGGGGAACGAGTCGCGCGTGTGCCATCCCCTTCTGAGAAGGTATTCTTGTCATCTTGTGTTCTCTTATATTATTTTCTATCTTAGTAGGCTATTCAGGTTTTATATTAAAATTCGTACCTTATTCTTACATACAGAACTACTTTACTGAACTTATGAAATTATAATGAGCTGGTTTCCTCAGTATTATCTCATATGAGACTAAGAAAAAAATATTATTACTATTACATATGTAAAATACCGTGGACTTAAAAATACTTGTCAAATGCCCTGACAAGCTCTCGTATTCAAATATTTTATCTGAAAATATACTACGGTGAAACCAAAACAATTCCTATATTGAAGTTTTACTACCGCATTAAGAGAGAGCGGGAGTCAGCTAAAATTCCGCTGTTCTACCCGTGGAAAGTAATAGGATAGAAATGTAGATGATACGATGTTGCACTAAAGTACCCCTTTGTTGACAACACAGGATTAGCATCTCCGACCTTTTACCACTGGCGAAAGGAAAAATTGTGGTCGTGAGAGGATGGTGGGTGTGTTATGTGGGAGGGGAGAGAACTACCGGAATTACCTGTTTTCATTCGGGACTGGTGATATCTTGAAGTGGTACTCAGTGGCGTCATTTTTCCCTTCGAAAATTTAAGTATATTTACAGATCTGATGGAAATAGTTGTTTGTGCCCAATATGGGTCGGCGACATTCGCGTAAAGGAAATGTAGGTGGTCTTCTATTGAGCTGCAAACCGAAGAAACAGAAGCTTAGACACCCACAGCACTACTTTGCTAGAAAAAGGCACGTTCCATGAATTTCATACTAAACTTTCACCTTCTAAGCATAGTACTAAATTTTATTGTCCAGATTATACAATATAGTCAGACTGCGTGTGTAATATGCAACGTTTTTATTTTATAAATAGGCCATATCTCAAAGTTTTTCCAATTGAGGTATGGTGGAGTAGAGATAGTTGGGCAGATATTAACAGATAAAGGGACACATTAAGTGGATATGGAGCGGCGCCTAGAATAAAGAGGGGGGGGGGGGGGGATGGGGGATCCCCGAGGAAATCTGTCGACCAACAGCATCGTCCGAGTACGATTCCCACATTCCAAAATCCGAGTGACCCCGTTAGGAATCAAGCCCAGATCGCCTTGGTGGGAGGCAAACGTTCTAGCCGCTGGACCGCCGCCACGCATCATGTTATCAGTTACTGGCTTATGAAAGTTATGAATCGAGATGACATTTATATGTAATCTTTATACGCCCTTATGTTAATCGGGTTATTTTTCACGTGTAATACATTTTCGAGCCACTGCGAATGTTCCCATCTCAACTACAATAGGCAATGCCGTGTTTTCATATTACTTATGTACTTGAGGCACAAACTCTCACAAGCTATAAATACAATTAAATTAAATGTTCTTGCTTACCACTTATGATGAGGTAATTTCATACGAAGGTCGACGTTATGTGTACATAGAGAAGGACAATATGTGAGCATTTTTGTAACTATGTTCTTAAATTAATTCAGCCTATTTTCTCGTATTTCATTGTGCATTAATCTGTCAGTCTTTAAACACGAGTGAACCAAAGCTAAGTTGAGTTGAGACATATAAGGTCTTCAGAGCCGTTAAAAAAAGAGGTGAATTTGGAGCAGCACTGGAATGAGAAAGGTTGAGAAAACTTGAGACCCCTGAGAAAACCTGCCAAACAGCGGCATTGACCGGCACGATTCTCTAATGCTGATATTCGGGAATGACCCCACAGGGGAACCAAAGTTAAGTAATAATACTGTGTCTTTTCATTTACTCAGTTAAGTTTAGAGGTATATTATTATTTATTACTTTTTCTAAATAAATACATGAAATTTATTTATTTTCAATAAACAAGATATATTTTTTCTAAAAGAAATATTTTATTAATTCAATGCACGTAATTCAATTTAATAACGTTTAAAAATTAAATGTGGGACTACTTATTTCAATTCATAACATGAAAACATTTTTAATAAAATTATTTTTACTAAAGTTTGTCACATTATTTCTGCTCCTGGCCAAAGGAAACTTAGATCCGGCCCTGGCAATAGTGAGGTTTATTTTGTTTGCAGCCACGACCAAAGTAAATAGAACTCTAAAAAAGGAGGAGCTTAAACTCACCGATGGTAGAGAAAATGATGTGTTTGCTTTGATGTTAGAGTGTAGTTATTTTTGCAATAAAAAAGCTGTTTAGTATTAAATTTGAGGATACCTATTATAATAAAACAAACCCAATTGAGTTGTTACTTTTGTATTAAAAAAAAAGAAACTGGAAATAAAGTCTTTTTTAATAATATTAAAGAGCTGAATAAAATAATATTAAATTATATTTATAGAAAAAAATTAACATAAAAAATTGTGGTGGTCTGTTAATAATTATTTACATTAGAAGATTAATGTTTTCATAACCATTTGAAAATTGATTTTCATTTGTCGAAACTTTGTCTTTACATCTGTGTTAGGTATTGGCGACGACTTTAACGAAAACCTAAAGTCAAATGTAGAAGATTTCCCAACCACATTTAGGAGGAAATGAGGTGTTTCGCCATTAGTTTTTAATTAAAATGGTATAAGATTAGTACGTAAGTTATGTAATATTGCCTCCAAAATTACCAAAAACATTTACTGTTAAAGTTACTTTTATGACTGTTTACAGGCAGTGATTGTAGGCTACAGAACTGGAAAGGTTTTGTACATTGGCGTCAAAAACAAATACTGCTACACTTGTCATAAAGTAACTTTAGAGAAGAAAGATCCACGTGAGCACACTATTGCTGCAAGAATTGGGACCACGAACAAAGTTCGACTAGTATGGAAGCAGATGTAATAGTAGAAGGATTTTGTAAAAGTGAAGACATATACGATAATAAGTACACAAAACTCATTGATGATGGGGACAGCAGTGTCTATAAGAAGATTCTTGACGCACGACCATACAAGAACACCACAGTCGAAAAAATCGAATGCACGAACCAACTACTTCGAAATTTTTGTAATAAGCTGAAAGATATTGCAACAACCTGCGACAAGACTCAGAACACTGTCTGCATGAGAAATAAAATCGGGGATAACATACTTCAGTTTAGAGCTGCTGTCAATAAAGCCATTGACTACATGAGAAACGAAGATGCATCATTTTACACGAAGGTAGAGGAACTACGGAAAGATATGCTCAACAGTGCCAGTCATATTTTCGGTGAACACAAGCAGTGCAACGAGAGAAATTACTTTTGCATATCTGAAAAAAGTGAAAGTTATGTACCAGAGCTTCAGAAGTCCGGCCTGTTTCAAAAAGTGCAGACCGTTGTTAGATATATGAGTAACCAGAGCAGAAGTCTCATTCACAAAGTTAACAGCAACAGAGTGGAGCACTACAATGCAGCTGTAGCAAAATTTGTCTGCGGAAAACGAGTTAACTTTTCTGCAGGCCGGTCAGACAAAGGAAGACGTTCTGGAGCAGTTGTTCGCCACAACACCGGAATGCCACTACACGAATTTATGTACAAGAAAAGTCTAGGCGTCTTTTGTAAGAACATGGAGCATATAAGGAAGTGAAGAACGCAAACAAGAAAAACGAAAAACAACAGTCAGTGCAAAAAGAAGTTGTTCAGTAGAACTGAGGCAGACAAAGATTATGGCCCTATTGTTTTGCGACCAGATCTTGATCCGGAAACATTCAAGCGGGGATGTGAATAATTTCTAAACAGACTGCATATCACATAAAGTGAAAGACATGCCGTGGAGAGAGCAACTGTCTTACAAAGAGAGAGTGGAGAATGGAGAGAACGAAGAAGAAACATTCTCACTGCATCTTATTTTGAAAGGATTTGCAGAATGCTGCTGCACGCAAGTGTTTACACCGACTGTGAAAACTATGCTGTATAACCATGTGGAATGTGAATCCCTTGCATACGGTAGAGAAAATGAAATCAGAGCTACTGCTGAAATGGAAAGTAAACTTAATCTGAAAATACACAAATGTGGACTTTTTATTGGCTCAGAAATACTGTACCTTGGTGCTACTCCAGATGGATTAGTAGGGGAAGATGGCATAGTCGAAATAAAATGCCCATTTTCAGCTTCAAGAATGACGCCTCACGAGGCCATTGTAAATAAAAAAGTGACATGTTGGTGTATTGACAAATATGGCAAAATTCTTAGCTTAAAGAAGAAACACTCATATCATTATGAGGTTCAAGGCCAGCTCCACGTTTCAAAGAGAAAATTTTGTTGTTTTGTGTTTGGACACCACTGGGGATTGAAGGTTAGGGAATTGAACGAGGTGAATTTTGGATTGAAATGCTCCCGAAGTTGGTGAAATTTTACAATCACCGCTTGTTACATAAACTTGTTGACCCCAGGCACACCAGGTCCATGCCAATCCGAGACCCGCAATATATTATTGAGGCACAGAGAAACCAACAAAAAAAGAAAGTGAAATGAATTTCTTCCAGCATTGTCAAAACTTCTCTCGCAAAACCTGAACTGTTATCCCATTTGTGATGAGACAAAAATTATTGTTATTATCTCCCTAACTTAACCCAACGGATTTTATAATGAACAGCCAAGTCACCATACTTTTAAATTCACATTTATATGTTTGGGTTATGCACAGTCACATTTATTTTGTATAAGAGCTGTTTTTAAGATGACTGCATCTTCTACATTGTTACACTGAAAACGAAAAAGAGTGTGGACTTTAAAATTTAGTTGGTTCAAAATGTTCTTTATGTAGATATTATAACATAGTAAAAATGTTAGTATATTTTTACAGATGACATGACAGCGATGATGATGGGACTGTGAAGTACTGCAGTTGTAACTTACCTTATATATTGTTATATAAATCTTTACGTAACTCTGGAACTATACCATGTGTATATAAACCAATCGTTTATATATATGTATATATATATATATATATATTATAATGTCGGTATTTTAACATTTTTTATTTTAATATGTTAATAAGATGTTTATTTGCACATGTGATTGTGTCCAGTGACATTCGGTACGATTTTGCACCTGTGAACATATGATTATCACACATGATAATAGATTGATTTCAATCGTTTGCTTACATTAAATAATTTGATTTATCTTCAAGGAAATATGTTCGATTTTATTGTATAATATGTAATATTTGAATTTGGGCATTGTTATTTCTATATGGGGAATGGTGTTACGTGTATATTACCATGGACTGCATTGTAAGTAATTAACTGTCGACTATATGCACGACTTGTATCAACATTAAATACGTAGTTACATTTGATTTGTATAAATGTAGACAGCAACTAAAACTTAAATATTGTTTTATAATGTTATTTGTTTTGAAATTCTTTAAAATTTGTTGTCTAACAATATAAAAGAGATTTTGTTTGATATCTTATAAAAATGAGAAGAAATAAATAAAAATAAGTTTCGAAATTTAAACATGGAATTGTTCTATAAGCCTAACTGTTGACAATTATGTGTAAATACTTTCTAATTCTTATTACGGCAAGCATTACCAAATAAAACAATTAGGCCTACACGTGCATCGCGAAATAATGTCGGCAACAAGCACAGCTATAGGTCTATAGTTAACAAAACCAGCTTCAAGATTTTGTAGTTTATATGTTGGAACACCTTTGGTGTAACATCAAACTGCGACGTTTATGTTACGTTAACAATAGTAAAACTTATTAACACTGTAACTTGGGATGAATAACTACATGAACACAAGTTTGAAGTTAGGCCTACATTACAAAATAACATTGATTTCAAAACGTTTCATATTAATGTATAATTATTGACAGGCACATTTGCACTTGTTGTCAAGGCAGATTTAAGAAAGGGTACATGGCTGGGCCTAAATAGATACGTACAGATGTATTTGAGGTTAGGCCTACATTACAAAACAACACCGTAAAATAAGAACGTGTAAAATTTACAGAATAATTATTGACTGCCAAATTTGCACTTGCTATAATGACAGATTAGAAAGAAATATTATACAGATGGGCGTAGGTAGATAGGCACCAATAACTTTTAATATTATTTGTCAAACTTAGGATATAACATGTACTTCGCAAACTCATATATTAATGTTACTTTTTTTTTCTGGGGATAAGCGGCGAAAACTCGTCGTAAAAACACATTTACATTTACCTCCGGACAGTTGCAGTTGAAATGTTCATCATTTCTGCGACTCGCACGATCACCTTGCACGGCTTCATCTCTCCTCAGCGAATTAAATAATAAATACTTTCGGCGAGATTTATAATGTCCTCCTGACGCTGAATAACTGTACGCAGTTTTCTGGAACTCATAACTTTACACAAAATCACTACAACACAATTAAACACTATACGACCTATAATAAAATAATGCTGATTGCATATAAGCTGAAAAATAAATGAGAAATATTAAAACACAATTACGTCCAGTTTCCAAATTTGTAGTTTGCCTCACAAGCAAAGCCAAGCAACAAGCATGAAGGAACCACAACAACGGACCGTTAGTTTTGACTGTTGCGCCGATCAAGTGACACAATATAATTATGAGTTACAGTAAATACATTATCTTTACGCCAATAATTACTTTAATGTGTATAAAATAAACTCCAAACAGCTTAAGTAGCCATAAATTTAAACATTACACTTGCAATACCGCGTTATTTCGTAGAATAACTTTTCACGTCTCACTGCCAACATAACTGGGTGCGTACATCCTCAGCCTGTGTGGTGACACACATGGTTATACATACGTAGTTGCGGGCGGTGGTTTTTTTCAAAGGTTGATTTCTAGAGTTTTCACTTTAACCTGAAAGGCCTTTATCTAACAGGTTTTAGGTATTGTATTGTAAAAGGCTTTTTAACGTCCCCGGTTTTATGCTTGACAGCTTAGCAGGAGACGGCTTACAGACTATGTTATAACCTATCTTAAACTAACACCCATGTCTTACCCGGGATTTGAATCCAGAGCCTCCCGCATCACAGATCGGTGTCGCACCAACAGAATGCGTCACGGGAGATCGGCAGGTTTTAGGTATGACATGCCTTTTTTTAAATGATGTTACGTAAACAGTTTAGGTTAGATTGTCATATGTATATTAAACAGTTCAATAAAAATCAACCTATTTTTTGCACTTTAACAGTATTCATTAGAACCATTAAGTATGTAAACAAAGATCCTCTTTTGCCAGTCTTTTTACAAAAAATTGTCAGGTGAGAAAGTTGGATTTTTATCCACATTTCCAGAACAATTCAACTAAGTGCCACCATATTCTTCACACAATCAGCATTACAGTAGGACATGTAAATGTACAGTACGTGTTTTAAGTGACTCAGGCATTTATTTTCAAAATGACTGTCCTGTAAATATTTCAGGTTAGTAAACCCTAACTCTCAAAACATTAGACATATTACGCGTGAAGTTAATGCTCCGAATGCTACCTTCATAATACAGTTGATTGCATGCTATCTTATGGTACGAGATTTTCTGTGTTCGAGTCTCGGGCAAGGCTCGTGTCAATTTGTAATTGTCTCACTACTACTGCACATGCTTGTGGTTTCGTCTCTAATGGTATTGCTGTCAATAAAATGCCAAGGCCTACCTATAGGCTGTTCAGTGTAAAATGAGCACTTTTGATAGCCCTGCTTAAGATCTATTTGCATGCCCTTTGTGTATTCTTCCGCCTTATGTAAAATTAACACTGCTATGAGACTTATAACTTTATTCATGCGTCGGTCGAGTGAAACTGTGAAACTATTAGAAAAGTAAATATTTTACAAGTCTGCTCATTTTTACACTTAGCTGCGTTAAAAAAAAAATCAGAAAGCGAAAGAAATAATTTAATTTATTACAATTGGTTGCCTAACACATTTGATTCGACGTTAAGATATGAACTACTTTCCTTCTATCCTTACCAACTTTACTGGGCGCACGTCACACAGTGCGCCCGTTGAAATATATGCATTTGGGAGCAGTGACTTTTTTCTGAGGTTGATTTTCAAAAGTGCTCACTTTATGGTGAACAGCCTTTACCATCTAAGCTTTTAAGAACTTCATTAAAACTTATTTGCGCCCATATAGAGAAAAGTAGACTCATTAGTTATATCAGCAACATCTTGTTGATGTTTGAAATACTAGGAGTAAATATCCTCACTGCAGGAAGAACGATAATTTTCTAGTTGCATTGGCGAAGAACGGTTCGTGTAACCTCGGAATTATTCGTTTCAGGAATCCGAAGCTGTTCGAAATAACGAAGAGGTTCTGGAACTCAGTTTCATTTTATGTCAATATGTAGCATGTTTCCCTATCTTACTTGTATATTTCCGTAAAAGATTCCATATATAAATGTAAATGAGTAAATAAATAATATATGTGTGTGTATGAATCTAAATAATTCGCGGATTCATCTCGGGACAAGCTAGAATTAAAAAACACGTGCGTTTATATAACTTTAGCCATTGGTCCACAGGATGTTCGACGCTTCCTGGAGAACGGTGGCCCAATCGTCGCTTCCCAATGTGACAGCAGACAACATATGCGCAGCTTATATCGGCATAGTTGTACGTACGACTGTGTAGTCTTGCCTACAGGTGACTGAACTCGCGAATTGTCCAGGTCTATATATAAAAGGCAATTCTGACAATGTAGAATTCCCACCACACACGATTTCCAAGTCTAACATTTCTGGTGATGGCAGCTGAAGGATTAAGAGTTACAGTCCAATAACGTATTTATTTTTGGTGGAATCGTGTTTCTTGCTGCGACCACAAGTGGTATACAGAATGAATAGGAACGCATTGTGCATACTCGCCATATCGGCCGTGTGCGAGCCACACTTCAGGAGAGGGGAGTTGTGGAGGTTCGGCAAGGCAACAGTCCGACTTACGTCAGAGGGAGAACGTTGCATAAATACAGCCGCAGGTCGCATTCTCTCTCTCTCTACGGCCCAGTATCAGAAGCTTCGGGCAAAGTGTCGGCTATCAGTAGCCGCATCCAGAGGTAACATCGACGCGAGGCGCCGCTTGTCACTGGGTCGCAGGTTTGCTGGTCCAGATTCCAATCCAGGCCGCTGTCTTCCACGTCAGGAGACGTGCTTGCGACATCACATCTCCACTACTCGGCATAGGAGAAATCGGAGGATCTTCGGTCGATTCCGAACTGAGTCAGTGGTAGATGTGCTTCCAGTAGGGTGCAAGGTAGAGCGATAGGGAGAGTTCAGTATTCCCAACTATCCAGTAGGAAAGGTAAAATGTATTAGGCTGACTAGGCTCACGCAACATTGTGAAGAGATGACAGTTCGCGTGACAGTTTTTTTTTTTTTTTTTTTTTAAGTGTCAGATACCACAGCCTTGCTTCCATTTAAGGATTGGTATCCTAACACGTCTCCCAGATTATTAACTTCCATATTGAACTTCTTTCACAATGCATTTGCGTAACCTTTCCGCGTTACAATCATTTCAGGTCTCATTTGAAAAAAAAAAATGCCGCTTCGAGTGAAAACGGCCTTGCTGCGAGCAAAACAAGCACACTGTCTTAGCAAGAACAGGCCTGCGTCCAGACGCGTATTAATTTTTTTTTTTGGGAAGGACTACTTCTTCTGCGAAACTAAATTATAATGTCGTCTAATTCATAGTTATTATATCAACAATTACGCAACGACATAATGCATTGTTTATGCTAAAATTTTGCTTTTGTAACGAGCGAATTGTAAATTTGTTATTTCAGTAGTAGCAGAGAGAAAATACGTATTAACCAATTGGTCAGAATATGCCGGAATTCGTGCTCTCAAGATTCATTCGCCACATGAATCCTGGCATAAAATGCACAATGGAAGCAAACTACATATTATTACACACCTCAAAAGAATAATGATTTGTCACTCTCCAGTTACCTGTAATCAAAGATAAATATCGGATCAATGATACATATATACAGCACAATAAATAAAAATAATGCACAAATACCGAATCATAACTATATTTTTTAATTACTTCAATTTTCTAGAGAGTCCCTCAAGCAGACGAAATCAACAAAAAGTTCCATAATTTTTTTTTTTATAATTTGACGATGGAACAAAAAACATAATATCATACAGTACTAGCAATACATGCAATAAAGCTGTTTTTTTTTTTTTAGCGCTTATGACCTCTAACATTATACAGAAAATGTTATGTGGCTGTAACAGTGTTATTGCCAATCTAATTTCAGACTACTACTTTTTCAAATATCACTGATTGTTTTCAGTGCAATTCTCTTATTTTGCTCATTTAAGATATAGTAAAAGTAATACCTAAATGACTCTGTTATCAGGCTGAGTTATGTTAATGGTAAAATTTGACACTTAATGTTTTATTTGAGCAGTCTGTCGACCATCTGTCGAATAGAACTCTATTTGTCGTATGAACTTATTGTAGATAGTGATGCGTCTTGGCGAATATAGCAAGGTGTGGCATGGGTTTGTAGGTGTTTTAACTAACCACATGCATAACAGCATAGTTTATATTTAATTTTAATTTGTAGGACTTCTTAATACATGTGAACAAAGCAGAGAACAGTTGCATGCATATCGCAATCTATGTATTCTTGAAAACAATTAAGTAATAAAAAAATAAAATAAAAATGATGACTGTGTAACTGTATTTGTGGGTAGTGCGGTAGAAACACGCCGTATTTCCGCTGCTATAGGCTGCTCACGATAAAGTGAGCACTTTAAAGGCCCTGCTAAATTTTTCCTTTCAGTCAATTTCTATCTTGCCACCACTTTTTAATATGGATATTGGTAAGTGGTTAATAAAAACAGTGTATACATTTCACCAACCTCAAATGTAAACGTCTGAGGCTGCAATAAAATGCCTGTTGGGAAAACCCGTCGGACAGTGACATCTTCCGACACGATTCCCACATGCGAGAATCCGGGAGCAACCCCGAAGGGACTCGAACCCTGTTCACCTTGACGGGAGGCGAGCAGTCTAACCGCTACACCACCACGGTGTCACGGGGAAAGACGTCGGTGGAGCTACCATAGGCTATTCACGGAGTGAGCACTTTTGAAAGGCCTCTCATTTGGAATATTATTCAATAAATATATTTTATTTTAGCCTTAAACGAGAACTTCCGAGTGCGGTGGAATAGACACACTGTCCATTACTTACATGGCAGAGGCAGCGGTGGCGCAGTGACTAGTGCGCTCGCCTCCCACCAAGGCGATCGGGTTCGATCCCCGGCGGGTTCGCTCCCGGATTTTCGCATGTGGGAATCGTGGTGGACGATGCCACTTTCGGTGGGTTTTCTCGGGGAACTCCCATTTCCCCCTCCCTTACATTCTTGCGCCGCTCCATCCTAGAGTCTCACTTCATGTCATGTTCAGGGATGACTGGCACCTACGGGTCCCAGCTGAAAAGCCCGTCACTCGGAGGGTGTTGCCTCGCCCTGGGTTCACCACCTACACGAATTCATTTACTTACATGGCAATATTTATTTTAAAGGTGTAATCAAATGGGAAAAAATAGCTGGGAGGAAAAAGTAACTCGGGCATCAGAAGTGCTCACGTTACCGTGAACAACATATACACAGGTGGGAGGGGAAGTAGCCAGTCTAGTGGCGACACAACAGCAAGTCCGGTCACGCTCGTTCCAAGTTTCTGTGCTGGAGGAAAAAAACTGGAAAGTGGCGTGCTTGCAGTGCGTGGTTGACACGTGACACGGACCACTTACTGTAGCAGCCACAGACGTCGAGCTCTGAGTCATTCCCACATTTCCGTCCTTTTCAGACACGACTGGCGAGTATTCTTAGGGCGCAGCTACATTTTATGATGATCTTGCTAATGTCAATGTTTTACGGCACCCGTATTTTAAACACACACGATTAAATGGTTACCAAAGTGTACATGAATGCAGACACAAGGAAATCCTTAACTCAAAAACATTCCCCACTAATTTTCCCAACACTTATTAATGTTGATTTTTTTTTAATTCTAATACAACTGCCGTTACTTTGTATTCATTAGGACTAAGTACACTGCTAGTTTACCTGACTGTTTATTTATTTCAAAGAATGCAGAAAACATTATGAAAATCAGTCATATTTAAAACACTGTTTGTGTACTTCAAAGCAGCCGATCCGTGTGTAACATAGAAGTGACTGTAAGGCCGCGGTGGTTTAGTGACTAGACTACTCGCCCCCACCAAGGCGAACCGGGTTCAATTCTCGGCGGGATCGCTCCCGGAATTTCACAAGTGGGAATCGTGCCGGACGATACCGTTGGTCGATGGGTTTTCTCAGGGATCTCCCGTTTTACCCGCCCTTGCATTCCGGCACTGCTCCATACTCACCTCGCTTCACCCTCATCGGCTCACAAGACCTCGCCGTTAAGAGTCGTAAGCGACCCATATACGTACAAGTCCAGCTCGACGACCTTGCCTAGCGAGCCTGACTTGGATATGTCAGACCACACACGACACTTGCGAACTCCGAACTTACTCGCACAATGTAGTATCCACAAATACGTTCGCAAGAGCAAGTGGCAACTGCAGCAATCGTTCTAGACGCGAAGTGAAGAAAATTCGCTGCAAGAACTGGTTGACTGTAAATTAAAAATCCACACATTTTAATATACTAAACTATTATAAATTATAGTTCTGATTACTAAGAAAACTAATTTACAATGTGTGATAAAGACTAAGGTATTTTCTGTGGAAGTCGACATTTTCTATAGTGACAATCAAACAAATCATGATATCATTCCGCCTCCGTTTGATATAAATTTCGATATTTGCTTGCGATTTATTTTCCATATTGTATGATTAAAACATCTCCCAACTAAAAAAAAAATACAAATTCTTTATTTGATAGATTTTTCAATTAATATTTAACTTTCCGACTATGAAACGAATCACGTCCATAAAGATACTATCCTAACACGACTGTGATTTTTTGTTTTGTTTTGGCGTGGACAAAAGTATAATAATTCAGTGTCGATGTAAATATTTGAAATGTGCAAACTTCTGAAACGCGTCGGAATCCTATTCTTACGAACTAGATTTTTTCTTTAAACAATTTCTGTTGGCCTGCTTCAAAAAAAATTTCAAATGCAAATACACTATTAATTAAAACCTACTATTATTTTGGTTTCAAATAGGTACCGCACTTTAAATTGTTTTCTGTTGGTGGAATTTAGGCAGTAAGGATCTTCACTGTGCTAATTAAATTCTTGGAGCCTAGTGCGTACTACAAACTTCTTCCTGCGTATTCTTTTCTTTGTGTAGAGTCCTTAACATTTTGGAACGCCACCTAGAGGTTATTCAACGTAAACAGAATGTTGTGTGACTCAGAAAGCTATGTTGTCACCACTCGTTGCGAGTAACGCCTGCTGCAGCTTAGAATTTTTGGTGAGGACAAGCTGAGATGACACACGGGACATACATGACTCACTCGCGAATGAATCTGCCCCACCTACATGTATGCCGTAGATCTGCGATTCATGTTTATTTGCGATCTTGGCGATGATCTGTCAGCTGAACGGATTGCAGGGACATAGCGCTTCGGCGCCGTGGTGAATCCGCTTAGAGCGACAACGCAAGTGATTCACGTTACCTTCCGCAGCTCGGACACAGAATAGGTAGGCATACAGAAATGAAATGGCTAGCCGTTTTCTTCGACTAGGGCGAGCGAGGTTCGGGTAAAGGGCCTCGTATCCGATAGGTAGAGACACGAGTGTTTCGCGATTTCAAACACTTGTTCTTTTCTCCTACCGTTGTGACTGGACGACAGTTCTTTAGACACGCCCCGTTTGTCTGTGAGCCGGTAATAAGGAGGGGGCAGTAGTGCTAGTGAGTGTTTAACAGTCCTGTACAGAAGCCTCACTTGATCACAGCAATCAATAAGTATGGACACCCGAATTGTTGTATTTCATAACACTTTAGCTCAGGTACACTTCAGCAATTGGATGCTCTAGGTGTTATAACATTAAGATTAGCATTACCTTTATGATTATCTTTTATATTATTCGGATGATTAAAAAATACAGATACAAATACAAATACAGTAGCGTAGTAAACTAATTCTGAATGGCTAGTCAAGTAAGGAAATGTTTTCTCTCAAAGGTACTACGCCAATAAACAAAATAATACTGTTGATATGCCCGTAGGATATTGGAATCTAGCATATGCGGAAATTTTTTTGCGAAATTCCGGTGTCCGTATTAATAAGCAAACGAAAATGACTCGATTGTATAGAAGGCTGCTCAGCCTAGCTTGCTGCCAACACAATCCGCGAAATACGTGTGACTCTACCTATAGGCTACTGCGTGCTGCGAAAGGCTTTCTGACTGCGCTGCCGGCAAGTGAGAAAGTTACCAGGCCCCGCTTGCTGAACTGCGCTCCGACATGTATGCTGGTCAGCGACGCCATTTTGCTGGTGTGTGCGGCTGCTTCTCCTCTGCGGACTACTGTGACGGCGTAGGTGCTGACCTTATAAGCTAGGCGATAGCCAGTAAAGCTATCCAATATGCCGTAAAGGCTTTAATCCTTTCGGTAACAAGATAAAGCCTGTTCACAATAAAATGAGCACTTTTTAAATCAAACTTAGAAAAATGTCACTACCCCCGCCTGTATATACTTTACCGAGCGCGCTGAGTGACATGCGCCTGGTAAAGTTGGTAACGAAGGATGGAAAGTAGTTCCATATCTTAACGTCAAATAAAAAGCGTTAGGTTACCAATTGTGATAACTCAAGTTAATATTTCCCTTTCTGCTTTTTTTAATGCTTAGAAGTGTAAAAATGAGCAGATTTATAAAATATTTACTTTTCTAATAATTTTACAGTTTCACTTGACCGACGCGTCAATAAAGAGCTGAGACCCGTGGCAATGTTAATTTTATACATAAGGCGGAAGAAGAGACAACGTTCATACAAGTAGATACTAAGCAGGGGTTTCAAAAGTGCTCATTTTACCGTGAACAGTATATGAGTATAACATTTTAGGGATTGTAGTGAGCAAATCTATTGTTTTGGAACTGTACAAATATCAACATAACGCTTTGTTATGTATGGGAGCCAATAAAATTACGTTTATGTCAGACGTTGTTGGCAACAGCAGATTATAGTTTCGACCAAAAACGAATTATTTCTACCATACATTATGGACTTAAGAAAAATATTTTTTGTGGCGAAGGGGGGAGGGGGTGACTGAACGGTTAGCTTGCTTTCTTACCACCTAGGCGAACTGGGTTCAATCCCCGTTCGGGCTACTCCCGGACTTTCGCATGTGAAAATCGAGCGGGACGATGCCTCTGGTCGACAGGCCTTCTCCGAGATCTCCAGTTCCCCACGCCATTTCTTTCCAGCGCTGTTCCATACTCATCTTAATCACCCTCATCGGCTCTCAAGACCTCGCTGTTATGAGCCGCCCGAATCTCTTCACCTTACCTCTCTTTTTTTTGGGACGCATTGTTCTGCTGCGTGTACAGTGCAGACCATTAAAGCCACTTTTGTGCAAAATTCCATATACAGGGCGCTGTGACTAAAGTTCATTCATGGTTACTTCCGAGTTTTCTGATGGCCTGCTAAAGTTCTACTTCCAGGATATTCCTCCACCTCATGCAAACAGGCCATAATCTAGTATAGATAATTACACCAGAGTGGCAACGTACCGCATTCGTGCGCACTCAGCGTAATAATAGTTTTGATAATAATATTTTGGCATTAGGTATTAACAATACACCTATTTTCTGTCACAGTTTTTTTATTAATGTTAGTAATAAATGTAATATTTTATCAGATGTAAATAATTTTCAAGTTTAAGCAAAAGTAAGTTATAGGCTGTTCGCGGTAAAATGAGCACTTTTGAAAGCCCTGCTTAAGATCTAAATGAATACAGGTTATGTATTCTTCCGCCTTATGGAAAATTAATATTTCCGTGGACCTCATCATTTTATTCATGCGACGATCAAGTGAAACCGTGAAATGATTAGTAAAGAAAATATTTTATAAATCTGCTAATTTTAGACTTTGATGCATTAAAAAAAAATAACAAGATAAAGAAATAATTTACGTTATCACACTTTTTATTCGAGGAATAGATACGGAATTACTTTCTCTCCGTCGTTACCAACTTTACTGGACGCATGTTCCTCAGTGCGCCTGTAATAATATATGTATGTAGGAGCAGTGACTTTTTTCTAAGGTTGTTTTCAAAAGCGCTCACTTTATCGTGAACAGCCTTTACTGCTATGGTGTTTTATGTTAACAGAAGTATAAAACGCTTGTGATACATAACATAATCAGGAAACAACCAAACACTCCTTCATGGGGTGATTTTTTTTCATAGGTTTGAGTCAAAAAGTGTGAAAAAACCGCGAATAGACTATAAAAGTGTTGACGCAGCTAAAATACAGTGGCCTCTTCTTCCAACAAACCATCACAACAGTGAGTGAAAAGTGAAGAGATTTGGGCGGCTCTTAACAGCGAGGTTTCGAGAGCCGATGAGGGTGATTTAAATGAGTATCTAAGTAGTAGGGATTAGATGGTTCTAGATCAAAGGGATGCCACCTTTTTTGATACAAAGGTTTAATCGATTGAAAGGATTCATCAAATTGATTGAAAGGGTCAATCAAGTCGATCGAAAGGGTAAATGAATTTATAGAAAGGGTTAATCCTTAATCCGCTCTAATCCGATCGAAATTTTTCAATATTATCATTTTTTTTTATTTTGTGTTAATTGATAAGTGTATGGTTTGGTGCAAGAGTGTACTAAGTGCCAAATTAATTATTTTCTTTCTTTCTTTTTGTGGGTTGGGTTGCAGCTATGATATATCCTCAACCTTGGAGCTCTGGCACTCGATGAGGTGTGGCGTGTTGGGGAAGGGATATATATGTGGTGAATTTTGTGCAAGAGTGGCAAAAGTATAAATTTTGTTAGTGATATGGCTCATAGATGGTGTTGGTAGACAGGCTACTTTGAAAGATACTATTATTCCGAATGAATAACAGCTTTGCATGAGAGAAAAAAAATATTTCAGAGTGTTTAAACGAATTCTACCTATGAATAAATTACACGAAGGACTCATCGAATTGCAAATATCAAATGAACACAACTACGTGAATAACCTGGTGTCTCCAAATAATAAACGATCACAATTATGTGAGTCTCCAGTATGAAATTAATTAATTAAAAAAGCAGAAATTACCCTATAAATTAAATGGCAGCCTTGTTAAACACAAGAGATCTGACAACATTTACGAATGACAATACTTGACACCTCTCGTACATACCTGACATGATTTTAAAACACGCCTGTCTGCCTGTGAGACTGGTGAGGAAGTTCTGAAACGGAATCCACACATTAAAATAGAAAAAATTAACATGCGTAAAAAAGAAAATGTTTAATATACGTCCATTCGCTCAGGAGGCCGCTGCAGCATTGACTTGGATATACCACTTACGTTGACTTATAAGCTGAACAAGGCATTGAGAGCAAACAGAACCTGCATGTGTGTCGGCCTAAGTTTGATTATAGACTGAGGTGAAAAACTCGGAAATAAATGAAAATACAAAATGAATGTTTCCGAATAAATTAAACAGCTAACGAACACAAGTATATGACAATCACTAAACAAATTAAAAAAACACATAATGAAATCGCACAAGGAGCTCTCCCAGAACATGTCCGTTCGATGTATAGTCCAGTGAATGAATGACGAGTGTATGACGTGCACCGGATTATAAGCTGTTATATACGTGGAGTGCGGGCGATAGGCGACTGAGTTGAAATTTACGACAAAAACTCTGAATATACTATTCGTCCTACAACAGACAATGAAACGATAATTTTTTATTTAAGTCTCACTATTTTCAGAAGAAGAATACATGTTTGTGAAATATTTGAATTTTATATTTAAAAAAAAAACTTTCAATTATGTTTGCTGAGTTTGTGTAAAGTATTATTGTGTTTCTACCAGCAGACATCTTCGTGTTGAATCTTTAGCTGCAGTAGTAGTTGTAATCTGGTTGCTGTGAGAAAATATTTTTTATTTAAAAAGTTAATTGGACTCAGCCACTGCTTGCTGTAGAGTTGATGGGCAGCAAGAAAATGTTCTTGGACCTGTGATGTGTCGTTAAGAGGTCTTTCTACCTGCACCTGAAAAGGTATTTGTATCACTTAACTGTCCTTTTTGTTAAGTTTCCAGGATTCTTCAAGTTGACCAGCGGGCTGATAGAGGTATTCTGAAGATAGGAGTTTCCCTCTCCTTTCATTTCCTATTTATTCAGACATGTTCGATATTCTCAACTTTTTTTTTTTTTTGTAATTTCCCCCTTCAAATAACATTTTTTTTAAATTTTAATTTAAATTATAGTTTTTAATGTATAATATTTTTCACTCCCATTAAGAAGAAAGCAAACAACTTGTAATTTTTTTTCGTGAAAACTTTTCAGTTACCTGATTTTAAATTAAAACCAATAACTTACCATCACCTACTCGTCTCAAGTTTACCAAATATTTTTTATTTTAACATTTAATATCGAGTCATATACAAGTACTTCGTCTTCAGACACATCCCATCTCCAATCATTCATAAGAGATATAAGGACATGAGTAATTTTCAAACTAATAATATAACAAGCCACAGTATACCATTTTAACATAGAAAATTTTATTCAAAATTATTTTTTTTAATCATCCTTAAAACTAAATATTTACAATGTTCATATAAAATAGGCTTACATCAAACATTTATTTCAATCACACTATGTTTTACCAAATAAAATAAATATATACAAAAACCATTTCTTTCACATTCTTTAAAACAAACATATCACGAGAATCAAATATACAACATTCATCTTACGAACTAATTTACCAAACATTATTTTCAATGATATTTTAACAACAAAAGACCTATTACTATATTTGCAATTTTCTGTAATAAAGCTGTGTACATCAATCATACATCGTAACACTATTTCGGTTTACTGCTACTATTACAATCCAAAGTATTCTTAAATAGATTACATACTATATAAGAAGAACAAAAAATATCTATACAAAAATGATTAACAAAATATTTACAAATATAATACAGCAATCTGAAGATCATTGTTTTTTTTACCTAAAACTATGTGTATATACATAATATTTACAGACTCTGGAAGAGATTATAAAGACGCTAAATGAGAAGCATTATTTCTTTGTGTCATATCCGGTAGTACATTTTCCAAATACTCACACACACTGAATGACTGGGTAGAACACATTCACATGCACGCAGTTTCCACATAATTGCTATGTCACACTGCGACTTTCTTCTTCTTATTTGACAAGGTGAAAATATATTGAAGACAGTTGTATTGCGAGTAATGCTACAGTTAGGTAAACAGGTAGCAACATTGATGGTGTTGCAAGAGCTGTTGCAAACATTGTAGACATTTGTAGATAGATGTGAAGTTGGTTGTGGAACAGGAGGTGAGTGTGGTGGTGGCAGATGGACGTCATTGGCGGTGTGGTGCTGGCAATTGTAGTGTCCTGGGTGGGCTGTAATTATTGTGGTGCTGTAACTATTGTAGGGAGGAAAATAAAAATAAACTACTTGGGTATTCTGTAATACACCCAAGGTAAGATTGATACTCCATCTGCCTCAATGTACTGCTTATCATCCATACCTGATAAAACTACCTTTGTTATACATTCGGAGTAGACTTCTTGAGAACACAAATGGAACTGATATCGGGTCCCCAAAACCCTTGTGCAATTTTCGAGGCAAACTAGAAACCTGAATGACTGTAGCACATAAGGTTTTACACCCTTCACCTTATGTATACATTGTTCATTGACAGCAATGTATGCATAAAGCCTAAGATGTAAACCTACAATGTGTGTGATGATGGGATCAACACATCCATATGTCATCACCCCAGTATGGCCTTTGCTCTCGTGAGGGAATCTTTGCGGGTTATCGAGAGCATAGTTAGATGTATCAAACCACACCTTCAAATCTGGGGTAATTACTTTATAGGTGTCATTGCAAGCAACAGAATATACCAAGGAATCGGTGTCACATTAAAGGAAGGTTGGCGGAAGAAATTTTGTACGCATGTACTGATAATGGAATTCATAGAAGGTTAATTTTGATAGATCAAGAATGGCAACACCAGTGTACAAAGGTTTGTTGAACGCAACAGAACTGTTTGACATCTCGATAAGGACCAAGTTTTCATCGATAGTCTGTCTTGCCTGATATGCCTGTCTTGCCTGCAGGCCCATAGATAGTGTCATACCTCGAAACGACTCTTATGCCCCTTTCCCGATGGATATTCTGCATGGTTTTCCATAAACAGAATTATTCATCAAATTTAAAAACAATTTTTCGAATTCGTTCGTAGCCTGGGCATGTTTCTCGATGTTAAACTCGATGTACGGAGCCATCCAAGCCTTCTTCTCGAGGTGCAAAACGCGATGAACAGAGTCACGTGTGGCTCCATACATCAAGTACTGTCTCAGTGTTTCTCAGTGTATAACATATATCTTTCACAGCGTGAGTGTTAAACGAAGTTTCACATACGAGCTGTTCGGGAGTATGCCATTTTCTGGGGCCAGAAGCAGATCATATATTGCATCATGACATTCCTCTGGAAAACGCAGATCCACTTCTGCGAAAAAACAAGTGTCACCATCATTCACAGTGTTTAAAAACCCCATGTTGAAAACACGTCAGCCTCAACCCACTCAAAATTGTCAATCGGAAGTTTGGATTGCATTGTGTGACTGTAAAGTCCGTTGATATGGAAATAGCATATATATTTCGATGCCATGCACATGTCATTGACAATAAAGTGTCCAATGAAAGAGACGGAGCTGTGACAGACATGGCGGTGTCAAGACAGAAACAAGCCAAACATATGGTCCTGAAATTTTCAATGACATCTGCCAGCAAACAAGTGTCCACGTGTAAGCATTGAATGGCATACTACAGCAAGTTTACGCAATTGAACAGGGCTTGGGCATGAGCGTAATCCTCATCGCTAATGCCTTCGCCTCCCATCACATAAAGAAATGCATCTTTGGTGGAAGCGACTTGCACATCAGACTGTCTGGCGACTTAACAAAGTCATAAGGAAATACTCAATTCTGTTTTGCCAATTCAAATTGGGTGTTGTCTAGAAACATCGAGTGGGTGATACTCAATTTCCCAGGTAGTGAATTGCCTGCCAAAGTTTCCAGAGAGGTGCTCATAAATTGGTATGAGTCAATAAAACATAATTTGAAATATTGCATCTTTCCATTGAAATCAGTCCCATTGGGAATTTGGTTGGTAATACAATTGTATTTTTCAAGGGCCATTCCAATCAGCTGCATTTTACCTGGGTTTTCGATTATCACGGTTGCGTCGGGTTGTGGCCTGTGATGTTCAGCCAATGGCTTTATAAGAAAGTGAGCATCATAATTCTGCAGGTAATGAAAAACAGTAATAAGTTGTCTTTTGAGAAGTCTGAAATTCAAGTTGCTCTTGTTACATGTGCGATCTCTGATTTCGCCCGTCAGATGGTCATGATCGACCACAATATCATCTGTGCTGAGCTTTTCCTTACAAATGTGACAACTTTTTTAAGCCGCCAATCTAGCTTCATCAGCAGGGGTTTTTAGCTTCATCAGAACAATCACGCTGTAGATTCCTGCAACCCACTTTGTAAGTTCAACTAATTGGTACATACAATCAGCATTCACAAACTCAAAATAGTTAAATAAATTTGGATTGTATTAGCAGACCAACAAAATGCTACAAGAATTTAGAACATGTTTGGTTATGGTAGTTGTATTACTCATTTCATAACTTGGTAAGCAAGTGGACATGGGTTTCAGGCAACTTTATACATCGCAATAGGACACAAAACCCAATCTTTGCTGTTTGTTGTAGTCTTTAGATTCCAAGTACTTGTCATTCCCAGTGGGGAAAGTACGCTTTTTGTTGCTGGCAAAAAATAGTGTGACTTGCGAGTTCTGTTCTGAAATACTGAAGATGATGCTTAAAAACCAATTTTTGGTTACTCAGCTAACTACCAACCAGCCAGGACAAATTTCTCATACATACAAAATGCAAATGAGCAATATTTCCACTTACGTTAATCGCCAAAATATCCAAATGTTTGTCATGATGTACAGGAGAAATACATATGGGTACTACAACCCCATCCTTATCGTAAGTTTCGTCAATTATATTGCTATCTTTGTCCACCACACAGTAGACATTGAGAGAAATAGATTTGTTCTCCTCGAAATTACAAATATCCTGTATGACTACAGGTGTCGACAGATCTTCAGTATTCAAAACCTGGTGATGTTTTGGATATGAAGCCATTCTGCAAATATTTTGTGTGGCAGGAAACAAAGATGCTATTACAGCATAGGGGAAACACATTGCGTCCGGGCAGTGTTTGGCAAGATGGTTGGCAATAAACTTTGGTAGTTTTTTGTGCGCAGCACCAATGAACGGCCGGTATTGAGACACATGTACATCCATGTATGTCAATATTTGCAGACTTCAGTCAGATCCACGGGCACTAAACTCCTCAAGCCTGTTTGTGAGATAAGGGATGATGTCATCATCATAGATTAAATCCACATTGGGTGAGTGCAGGTCAGGGAGGGCTTTACTTTGAAAATAGAAGGTTCCCATTGCGCCTTCCTTTCTGCAGTGAGGGATTTCAAATACTTACCCACTACAGTAACTGAAACTCTAACTGGTCGGGGTTATGCCATTAATAGATTTAATAAAGGGACCTTATACCTCTGAAAAAAAACAAGAAAAGTCTGCATCACTGTTAAGCCTATTGTTAGCTATATGCAAATCATTTAGTCTTCTCGCGAACGCTGTAGCCATGAGCTCATATGTCAGATCTGGCAAAGCTTACACTGATGCTGGGGAATCGGAAAACGAATTATTTTTCGGCTCCCTTGGCGAAATATTTCTAATCGATTCGAAAGTCGGCTGTGAATTGGATGCAGCATTGTCCGAATCTAAAGAATTTTCTCAGTCTGATAGTAATAAGTCATCATTTAAATGATAAACCTTGTCATGTTTGGGGGGGAAGCAGACACATTTCGATCTTTTGTTGTTGGCAGTCTCTCTGTAAGTGAATCCGTGCTCAAATTGCTTAAGTAGAGATCATCCTCCAATAGATTAACTCATGTCCGCTTAGGCAAAGGGACACTGTCTCGACAGCTTGCTGTAGACTTTATTTGCTTCTGCGATTCAGAATCTGAATCAGTTATGTAAAGATCTTCAAGCAAACTGTCAATACTTTGTAGCTTACTCTCACCCATTTTAACTGAGTAATAGTTTCTTTAGTTTCCCCGATATAACAGTTATAACACCACAATAAATTATACAGAAGTGCCTCATTGTTCTGAGAACAGAGAAAAATAAGCCCAATTTATTCCATCATCATGACATAGTCGATATTAATATTATAATACTGGCATAAAACACTGTATGCCTTAGTATAAATAAAAAATTATGAGGGAAGTTCTGTTTATTTGAGAAAGGTAGAAGCAAGAGCTTCATGTTTTTACAAAAGATAAGGGGGACGAGACTTTCTAAAGGCTAATGGATAAGCCCAGGTAACTGATGGTCGAGAATTGAGTGCATGGGTGAGAGGGCGAAGAGCTGGTATCAAGAGATGATATGGGTGATGTGCACAGAGTTGGAGCAGTGTAAGAAGTGGAAGAAAGTTTAGACAGAGCACGTGGAATGGGCAAGAGAATGAAAAAATGGTTCAGTTATCTACCACTGCCCGCAGCGTGCACCACTGTCCAGGTATACACCCCTTTCCACTACCCTGGCCGACAACCACCCCTTCCACCCCACTAGCACTCATCCCACAGACCCTACAGTCACCTGTGCGCATGCACAACAGCAGGAGGGAGAGTCGTTACTTCCCCTCCACTCTTGCCACTCCAATGACTACTCTCTACAGCGTGAATCCCCATCACACAGTTCTAGCCACTGTACAATGAGTTTCCTTGACCTGGCTTGCCCTCATTTTCACATCCTTTGTGTTTAGGGGCAAGCAGACTTGGTTTACATTATTCTAATTTACACTTACACTATTGCATTGGAATTTAAGGACAGTTTTGAATAGCAAAAACATCTCAACATAAATGCGATTTTTTAAAAATAATGTGTATTACTCGACACCATCAAAACTAGTGTACATCATCAAAAAATAAAATTTGTGTTCACCATTAACAAAAATTATGAATTTTACAGTCAAAAATACTTTCTATGATACAGTGTTAAAATCGATTACACCATCAAAACATTTGAATAAATTTAAAATGAATTTTGTCTAAATGATCTAGAAAGGGAGTAACATTCTATACTAATTAAAATAACTAAACAAACACTCTTAAAACTAAACATTTACGTAGTAAAGTTTACTCAAATTTTATTTAAAAACTACTCAACTCTCTATCTACTAAAAGTCTTTCAACAACTTTGAAAATGAAATATCTAAATACTACTTACAATCTAACAAATAATAATATGGCTAAACCACCCCATCACATACACAAAAAGAAACATTTTATTAGTTAGAAGTACTCAAGGCTCATTTATCCATCACTGAAACATTCATCACCAAACTAATTCAGAACAAGCTTGGGTGCTCAGGTTATGCACCTCACCCTCACACTAGATGTAATTGGTGTAGTTCTCCCTTGTTTTAGCTGTTCCATAATTCATACCTCATACACACATCAACCCACCCCTAAACATATATTAAAACTATGTAAAACTAACTAAACTTTAAATAAATTGCATCATCTTCACCCTGCACACATACTCGCACTCATACACCTATTTTTAAAATAGTTTCTTTAGAGTACTTGGTATTTTATCCTAGATGGTTTTAACATACTTTTGTGAGTATTAACAGCATAGAGAGGGATTGCATTTGTGATATTGTCTCACCTTATGTTCATTATGAGAAGAATGGTGGTCATCCAGTATCTCCCTCAAAACTATATTAAATTGCTCTGAAATATATATCAACAACCCACCTAGAATTTATTTAAACACTTTTCCCCTGCACTCAATACACACTCACACACACATCGACTCAAATTATAATTAATTAACACAAATTGACTATTTAATCAGCAGGATAGGACTACACCACCATAAGTACCCATTCGAATTATCATTAATTACAACTAATAATCAACTATTTAACAAGTGGGGTCGGACCATGTCGCCACAAGCACCCATTCGACTTATCATTAATTAATACTAATAATAATGGTAATAATAATAAACTATTTAAACAAATGGCGTGACCATACACCCACGAATAATTACTGGTTGAAATGGAACAATTTTTAACAAATTCTAAAAAAAAAAATTATGACATTCCAAATTAATTTTGTGTAATTTTCATTCAAATTGTAACAATTTGTTAAAAATTTTACGAAATTTCATTCAGTTTGCTTAAAGTTGTAATGATTTTAAGAAAATTTCAATCTAGTTGTAAACAATTTACTAAAAGTTTAATGAAATCATATAAACGTTAAATGATTTGGTAAGAAAGTTACCAAAAGATTAAATGAATTTAAGAAAATGTGAAAAATGTTCCAAAAAGTTTTAACAAAATACAGCAAAAGAATTACAAAAACCCTGAATTTTTTAAAATTATTCACTTACATAAACTCTAGTAGTGAAGCTTGTAGGCATGGAACGAGACCTAAACCCAAGGTCAGGCTGGTTGGGCTGTAGCCTGCTCTGCAAGGTGAGTGCTGGGGGTTCCTACCCCAGCAAACGGTCCTATTCCCCAGCGAATGGTAACTTACCAGCGAGGTTGAAGCTTGAATGCACCGGTTCCTTCACCCTTGTCGCAGAAGAGTCAGGCAGTGCTAGTGGTGGGCGGGAGGCTGGTGTCCTTGAACAAATCAAGGTCAAGCAGCAGCGTGGACCAGCTAACATTATGTTGGTGCAGTAGAGGGGAGGAGTTGATCCCATGAAGTCACAACAGCAAATGGTATGCTGTGTGTGGTAACCCCTATTTATACACCACATCTCTCCCTCATTGCAAAAATTTATATTTATTTAAAATGTTTTAAACCCATTTTAAGCAAATTTAACACATGTATATGTTGGAATTTAATGAGTATTTATTCGGTTTTAAGCTAATAGATTTGAATTATGTTCTTATTTAACGAGTTTGTACTATTGTAATTCCAATACGGGCTTTTTGCCTTCCATGGTGATTGTAACCTGAATTTAATACTACATTTACACCCTCTCATGTACATGAACAAACAATTATCAGTTACTGTATACATTTCAATTAGGTGATTTGTTCTTTATTAGTTTTATGTTTATAAACTAACTATTATCAGACATGTCTTAGCCGAGGCTCGAACACAGAAACTTACTAATATTAACCATGCCTCACCTGGGATTTGAACCCAAAACCTACTTGCATAATCTGATTACAGAGGGTAACATTGTATAACAACTTATTTGGTGTATTTATAGTTTTTGTAAAATATTACTCTATTACTCATGTTTTTCAGCAGACATGTTTTGCCAGGAGACAAGTTCAAATATCTTTAGTGAAAACTATTCTTTGCTGAACTAATAGTTTATCTGATTTATTTTTCTCTTCATATTTTTCATTACAATTCTTGTATGTGTTAATGCAACATATATGTGTGTATATATACACACACATACAGCTCTCTCTGTTAAACTACATATTGTTCGAAAACACACACAAGTAAATATAGGCTGTCCCAAAACATAATAAACATCTCACATAGCATCAAAAATTACAAGTTGCCCCAAAATTTATATACAACATTTTTAAACAATAGCAAATACAGAATGATACAAAACATATTTGACAATTATTTCAAAAAGAATATATACACACAATATTAAACAAGTAAGTACATGTTGATCCAGAAATGTATGTACATCACTAGCAAGTACAGGGTGATTCAAAATATATACAACATTTTCTTTTAAAAAATATTTTATAAATTGTTAGCTATTTTGGTAAACAAAGTTTTAAAATTTTTTCTTAATATTGGATCCAGGTCCCCTTCTTGAACTCTGAATTCAAGGAGGGAGCATTTCTTACACCCTGGCTTTAACCTGTCATTTGCATACAAATGTCTTTACAAATAGGAGCATGTAAAACAATGCTTTCAATTAAGTCTGGGTATGATTCAACATAATGTGAGTGATTTCTTTAATACTAGATGGAAGAGGTGTGGTTGCAGTCATAAAAAAATGGGACAATTCTTTTTGTCACTGTATTGTATAGTTTGTGGCTATTCTCATCTCCTAGAGGAAAATAAATTACTTTAAAATGAAAAATACTGTCGCAAGTCTCAGTAAATTCGCGCAAAAGCCCATTACACCAAAGAGAGTACATTACATTAGCCTGCCCTTGTTTGACACTGATGTAATGATTTGCAGAATGAAAATACATCATGTTACTACTATGACATCCAATACTCGACTGAGAGAATTAGCAAGGAACAATGTATAAATATTGATAAATTCATTGTCTCTAAATTTGCAAGTTGAAATGTGTTTGAGGGCTAAATTTCATTTTTGCTAATTTTATTGCTCTATGCACATAACATTTGGATGAATTACACCCAGTATAAGCAGTGTAGCCAAACTTGTTTTTGCTATAAATATATAAAGTATGAAAATTATTACCACATTCTTCGAAATACTGATAGGGTAAACAAGATGTATTATAAACAAGATGTTTTAAACATTTCTCTTCCTCAAAATATGATGTTACAATGTGCTCACCCTTAAGCTTATGCTTTTGATCTACTATATGAGGTCTGTACTGGTTCACAAGAGATTTAGAACTATTGAAGTCAGTTAAAGTCAAATCATAACTAGTTGGTTTACTATGTGGTGTCAAAGTTTGAGAGAAATGCGTACATTTGAAATGAACATCTGAGTCAGATATTTCCTTACCATCATAATGTTGTTTTTATTTGGGAACATTATTCTGAATTAGCCATTTCACATGCATTTACATTACACATGGACAGGAAAATTAATCCTCCTTGTTCGAAAATTAAGTTATGGATATCCCTATCGCAGGCCTCCTTCCAATGAATGGTGAGTCCCTGATGAGGTCTGGTGAGTTGGTAGGCAATTACTCTATGGTCATGCTCCTCTTCTATCTCCTTGCTAAGACTGGCAATCCTCAAATCTTCTTATGTTGATGGTAAGTTACTGTCGGGGTGAAGATATCTCACAGAACAATCTTTGCATGCTAGTCCTTCACCAAAGTGAATGCAGAGACTCTTGTCGAAAGTGTAGCACCAATGTTCTATATCATTGTAGACATGGATTTTTAGAATATCATTGTATGGTTTAAAGAAAACTCTTCTGTATCCAATCTGTAGGACCTTGTATACATCTGTAGGGTCGAAGATTCAAGCTATGACTGACAATTTAAAACTGGATGGTCTCCTTTATATAGCCATTGTTTCATCACTTTATATCATTTTTAATTGTTCCTACTGAGCCAAAATTTGCAATTCCACATGCCACAGGGAGTGGTTAATTCTTGGTTCCAGATGTACTTAAAATGTTGCTTGTTGTTACATTGTTCTTCCCAAACTTTAGTGAAGAGCAGTAACTACATTCCTTCTGCTTTATGTATTTGATTTTCTTGTAGGACATACATTTCATGATGTATCCACTTTGAGCTTCAAATTCTAGTTGAATGTTGTTACAACACAGCTTGCTGTCAGGACATAAATTATATAAAGTACAAGAATTTCGCCCATAACATACATCGATAACTTTACAAGTATAATCAGAACTCATTAACAAGAAACACCAATGTTTATCTCTGTTGCACATCTTTATCTGTAGTGGACTATCTTCTTCAAGTCGAAACCACACCTGCCTGTATCCTGGAGTAACACGAGCATAAGGAAGTAATGAGTCGATTCTCTTCATTGTAACTGAAGCTCCAGTGTATAGTTATTCTCTCTATTTATATAGCTAAAATAGGAAAATATTAGTTCTTCAATGTTAACTTGGTTAAATAAAATTTACAGACACAAACATTGCTGTTCCAAACCTGACAGTCCCACATTCCACAAGGTGTTCTTTGAACCCTGCCACTACCTTGAATTTGCGTGATGTGTTCCTTATTATTACATGTTTCAGAGTCCATAATGTGGGACTGTTGTAAATCTCTCTACTCAATTTATATATTTTTTGATGTTAAGCTGGTTCTTTGGTAATTTCTTTATTTCTATTTTAAAACACAGATCCCAAGATTAACAGGGCATATTAAAAACCGGCAGTCTTCTCATAACACAACACTTGTTTTGCATACATTTTTCCTCAGAAACTTTTTGCAAAATTCCAATGTTCATCTCCATTGCACATATGTGTTTGGATATATATGTTGTTTAGAGACTGGAATCATACTTTCTTGTATCCTCGAGTTATACCAGAATACATCTTCTCTGGGTTGAATTTTTCCATTTTTTCCAAATCTTATGCAAAATTAATATCTTAATATGTATGTAGGATGTTGGTACAGGTATTCTCTTAAAACTTCGCTTTTCCATTGTGAACAGAATATTTTTTCCTCTTACTGATTTGTATTACAGCTTTTGACTATTGAATCAATACTTGAACAGTCATGATATCTTCTAAATTTATCAATTCAACATTAGTTAAACTTTTTAAAATTTTCTACAACATTTTTCAGCACATATACTGGATAGTCTTCGAGGAGCATGTTTGTTCACATAGTGGAAATGCTCTTTGTAAGCTAAGACACCAGAATCCCATTTTAGGCCATGCATCTCGTAAGTCTGCTCCCAAAACATCATTTTAACTTGAGAGTTTAATATATACCAAGGTTTGGGAGGTTTAATGCATAGTACTTTAGAGTCATTAGCATTGGTTGCAAAAGAAATAGCAAGCACCTTAATTACAAAGGAGTTGTCTTGATAGTTTTTGAAAATTTGTGTAGAGCACATCATTTTTATGTTACTCCTTTTTTACACTCTCAAATGATACACTATTTACAAAAAGTCTCACAACTCATTTTCTTTATAAGATCAGAGTGCTTTCCTTGGAATCCACTTCATCGACTCTGGAATCGTCCATTACTATAGCTGGAATAATTCTATCTTCAAGTAGTTGTTTCAGTCTTTGCGACATACAATCCCTCCACATATGTTGTAATTTTTCATCATTAGCAAAGGCAGGCATGCTGTGAAGGCAGTCTTCACATGGCAAATAGGAGACAATATCCTCACCAGTTTGTAAATTTTCATCAAGGAACGGATACACTAGTTTTATTTCGTGTCCCAAAAAAGAAATAATAAATTATTTTGGAAGCACTCACAATTGGGAATAGTCTAAACTCAATACAGCTTTTGCTTTCGCATATGCTAAAATCACATTGAATACTTCAACACATTCTGCATCACAATTTTCACAGCAGTGACCTTGATACATTGTACCTGTTGTGGTGTAATGCAGAGCTCTAATCCTTGTAGATAATGTGTTTTGATCTAATTGTTGTAGTGGATATCCAACATTGATGTAGATGTTGTAGTGGATGCCTGTCATCATTCTCGATGTGAATGCCTGTTGTTGTTGTAGATGTTGTAGACATGAGGCATTGTAGTAAGTGCCTAAGTCTCACTACTGCTAATGCAATGCACACACATGCATATGTACACAAAATGAGTTCGGCAGTTGACGACTTAACACTGAGGAAAAAATAATGTATCACTCGTTATATAGTAAATGGATCCCAAATGGCTCCCATTTTCCATTTAAATTTGCTTAAATTTGATCTTTTAGGAAAATCAGTTGAAACATCGTGAAATTTAACAGAATTCAGCTTCGATAGCTGTAATTTCAAGCTGGATACATGCTATTTCAGTAATGCCACATCAAAATGTATTTTCTAGGGAATATAATTTTTAAATAAATCCATATATATATTCACACATTTTATGGTAGATATTAGAGTCGAAAATCTAGGCTGGAAAACTTACGGAGAAATCTACACATAAAAGACTTAAAAACAGATGGAATGTTTTGGAGGGGAGTTAGCCAAGGTCAGTTCAAAATCTGTTAGCCTGAGGGATGGAGCCTTCTCGATGTCATGCATAAAAGACTACCTTTGGCCTTGAGGGAAGCCTCAATTTCTGGCCAAAGCACATATCATCTCGGAAAACATGCACTCTTGGCTGGGGGTATAGGGCGGGGGTGCATGGCCTTGAAAAGGTCAATCCTCCAGCCAGCATAAAACGCACTCTGGGCTGGTGTAGGCAGAGTGGGGACATTGCACTAAACAGGTTTATGCAGCATTGGATCGACAGCAAGGGTGGGTTAGCTTGGACCAGGCAGTTCTCTAGCCAGCAGATAATGCACTCGGGGCTGGTTTAGGGAGATGGTGCATAGCCATCAAGAAGAACTCTCTTTTCAGACGAAAACATGCTCTGGACTGGATGGGTGGGTGAAGGGCGGCTGCAGGCTGGATCGATGTGCACAGTTTTAGCTGTCCGGCACCATGCTAGCTTCATGCCAACCCTCACCCTGCATACAAGCGACAATGGACACCAGGTCTCGACTTCACCAGGTACAGCTGCCAGCGGGCTTTGGAGAGTGTAGGCATATAATAATATGTCTGAGTGCTAGCCACGATTATCATTAAGCTATATTATATTTATCGGTAATGAATTATTTTTGCATCATAATCTGATGTGTGTTTATTGTGTTAACCCCTTTTCTGAGTTCGGTCCACGAAATTTCGGAGCATTTTCAAGTATCATTTCGGTAACTAGTGCCGTGAATTTCACAGACTTTATGGAAAAAGTTGTAGTATGTCCGTTATTTTAAATATTTTTTGACTAAGTTTTTGAATTAAAAATAATATATAGTACATTTCTATAAAGAGTTGCGGGATTAAGCCATCCGAATATTCTTATGGTGCGACGGAAATTTGTGTTAAAAGTGAATTCTTCTTTTTACAATAGTGAAACTTGCATTCAAAATCTGGGGTGGGGGGGGGGTTAATATGGTTTCGTTGTCTGCTGTACAACGAATAGTGTATTCAGAGTTTTTGGCATAAATTTCAACTCAGTCGTCTATTGTCCACACTCCATGTATATGGCAGCTTATAAGCCGGCGCACGTCATACACTCTAGTCATTCATTCACCAGACTCGACATCGAACGGACGTGTTCTGTGAGAGCTCCTTGTGCGATTCGATCATGTGTTTTATAATTCATTTAGTGATTGTCGTGTACTTGTGTTCATTAACAGTTTAATTTATTTGGAAACATTCCTTTTGTATTTCCATTCATTTCCGAGTTTTTCACCTCAGTCTATGATCAAACATAGGCCGACTCACACACAGGTTTTGTTTGCTCTCAATACCTCGTTCAGCTTATAAATCACCCTAAGTGGTATATCCAAGTCAGTGCTACAGCGACCTCCCAAGCGAATAGACATACATTAAACATTTTCATTTTTACACGTATTAATAAATAAATAAATTTTAACATGTGAATTCTTTTTATTCATTCGGAATAACTGCATCTTTCAAAGTCGCCTATCTAACAACACCATCTAAGAGCAATATCAGTAAATAAATTTATACTTATGCCACTCTTGCACAAAACTCACCACATATATATACCCCTTCCTTAACAAGCCACACCTCATCGAGTACCAGAGCTCCAAGGGTGAAGACATACCATAGCTGCTCCCCAACCCACAAAAAGAAAGAAAAATATACATTTGGCCCTTAGTACACTCTTGCACCAAACTATACACTTATCAATTCACACAAAATAAAAAAATGATCATATTAAAAAAACTTAATTGGATTAAAATAAGATTTAAAATGTTTGGTTGGGTCAAATTGGATTAAGGGTTAACCCTTTCTATCAATTTATTTAACCCATCCAATCAATTTAACCCTTTGATATAAAAATGCTGCACCCCTTTGATCTAGAACCATCCAGTCCGTACTACTTATGGAGCAGCTCCAGAATGAAATGTGATATCCCGAAAAATAAAACCCGCTGATACGCGGCATCGTCCGTCACAATTCCCACATGTGAAAATCCGGGAGTGCCCCGGCGGGGTATTGAACCCGTTTCGCCTTGGTGGGAGGCGAGTACTGTTCGTGACAGAAAGGAGCGGCCCTGGAAAGTATGCGAGCGAGCCCTTCTGAGGAGGTGGCATGATGTCTGGGCTGTCGGTCGAGGGCCGGCTATCGTGCAAATAAAAAACATTTACTCATATTTCTACACAATTACTATAAATATGTCGTAAGTAAAAGCATTTTTTTAAAATAAAGATTACAAAAAGACGAACTTGGGAATAGGCTTAGTAATATCTTGCGTCCAATAAAAGGATTATCCAGTCAAAGTAACTTGCAGTTTCATACGCACAAGTAAAAATTAATTTCATCTCTAAAAATCTGTTTAAAAAATCGAATCGGCACGGACACAAAAATAGATAAACATGCATATTAAATATATATTGAGTAGGCCCATCTACTTACTAAGTCATTTAGGCTGTCGAAGAGTAAACAGGAACATGAACAACCATGGTGTCGAAGGCCTATAGTTTTATCTTCAGGTAATAAATGAAATCTGAGAATTAATAAAATGAACCATACTAACCATTCACTGAATGAAATCACCCAACTATCTGTCTGCAAAATCTTCATAATGGCCGCGAAAGTTCTGAGTTAGAATCACTGTTGTTAATTGATTCTTCACCATCTGAGGACACTTCACTTTCCAAGACACTTTCACTGTCGCCGTCGCCCAAGTTAATTATTATGATTTCTATCATATCAGTAATAATTCCATCATTTCGCCAGTATTCGTCTTCGACGTTTTGAACATGGCTACAATATTCTGTCCAGTCTTTTTTTTTGTATCTGATGAGATTGAAGTTTCAGTAATTTCCTTCATTTTCGTAAGTGACAAGTCGCCCGTAATATTTCTGCCCCTAACTAGCCTCTTGATTTTACTCCATTCTAGTTCGATTACGTTTAAAGTCTGAGAACTGTGTGTCCAAAACGAGACAGTTACTGTTATATTCTAAATGTTTTTTGCTTCGGTTTATTTATCTATATGAGCGTGCACAGATCAACTTTGCGCATGTTCTCATTGCACTCTACCCCATTGTTTTTAAGCCACAAACATGCCGTGTTTACGATACATTTTGAGAGAGGTTTATTGAGCTCCACAGTATGGTAAGGTGCATTAGCCATTACAACAACGGAATAAGGTGGGAGGTTAGGTAGAAATTTCTCATCAATCCATTTTTGGAAGTTGATATAGTTCATCTGGCCATGGTAGTCTCCAGTGACAGTTCCGGCGTTATAAAGATGTAGTGCATTAGGAAGGAATCCAACCCGACTACCTAGTGCAACAATATTAGTATTCTGCCCTGGTTTTGCTTGCATTCCAAATTCTTTGTTGTGCTGCCAACACCTGGAAAACGTCAAATTACTATCAACCCAACTTTCATCAAGGTAAACTATCTCTCTGCCAACTTCACGGTAGTTTCTTATCTGATTTATGTTGTCATTACGCCATGTCATGATGTGGCTCTTTGAACGAGTATTTTCCTCTTTGACCTACACTTTTTCCACTTAAATCCCATGTGTATTAAGCGGCGAAGTGTTCTTGTTACCCGTAGAAAATCTATCTCATTTTTGATGATTGGCAACAGTTTTGTAATAGTTGGAACATTCTTCTCGCGCACATAGAAATCATGGATAGTGTTTCTAACAACACAATTATTAAAATCATCCACTTTCAAAGAAGTATGTCTTTTTACAGTGGAGATAATAATCTGTGAAGGTTGAAGTGAAGAGATTTGGGCTGCTCTTAACAGCGAGGTTTTGAGAGCCGATGAGAGCGATTGAAGTGAAAATGGAGCGGCGCCGGAATAAAGGGGCGGGGGAAACGGGAGATCCCCGAGAAAACCCACCGTCCAACGGCATCGCCCGGCACGATTCCACTTGCGAAAATCCGGTGATCCGGCCGGGGATTGAACCCGGATCGCCTTGGTGGGAGGCGAGCATGCTAATCGATCAGCCACTGTGGATCCAGATAATAATCTGTTGGGGTCAGTTTCAATTCAAATTTGATCTAATTTTGGAATTTGTTTTGTGGTGGTTGCACCAACACACGTGTAAAAAGCCGCGCGACGAGTTGCTCGATTTGCTGGCAATGATAAAACCCGTTGTTTTGCTTCTTCATCGCACTTCTCTACTACAGTACCTACTTACGATTTTGCGTTCCTCACTGTAAATTACTTTTCTCTTTTTACTTGAAGCCATGGCTGGAATGATAAACTAACCCATAAAAATTGTTAGATTTTCTATAAAAAAAAATATCCACAAGCACGTTTTGATAATGTTCAGGTGAGTCACTGACAGAACTCACGTTTCAACAAAACCTCGGAAACGTTATAGGACGGGACCGATGTTTGCGCGCACGACTTTACTACTGTCTGGCGACAGGTAAACGACTACTTCTTAGACTGGGTTTCCCAGGAATTCTCCAGCCTCACCCCACCCCACCTACCCCACAGCCAGAGCCGCTCGTTTC
This sequence comes from Dryococelus australis, assembly GCA_029891345.1. Lineage (NCBI taxonomy): Eukaryota > Metazoa > Arthropoda > Insecta > Phasmatodea > Phasmatidae > Dryococelus > Dryococelus australis. Next base: position 166,680,303 of record CM056993.1, read on the forward strand.
TGTCACACACAGTATGCTAACCACTGAGGAACTTTTACCTTGCCAGCACAATACATTCCCATTGTAGTAAAGTTACACGTAAAATCGTACAATGCTAACTTATAAGTAAAAAGTACATGTCAATTTAAAAGAAACCAATGATGGAGTGAAGCAGCTTATAATGAAGAACTCGGAACAGAAAGGCAAAAAGTACCTGAGAATGGTGTAGGGGGAGGAGGAGAAGAAGCAAACGGAAATAGAAGTTATACACTCATTATACACCCGTATATTAAAACACACAAACGGAAATAGAAGTTATACACTCATTATACACCCGTATATTAAAACACACAAACGTACACATACAGACGCGTGCATTGTGTTCAAAGTTACAAACTCTCCATGTTTTGACCTATCTCCGGTAATGAAACCCGACAAAAATTTTAGTTCTGTGTAGCGTTATCGTACCATTCTGTCTGAGTTTACAGAGATTACTTCGCTTATTTTAAATGGCGAAATTGCGCGGTGCAACCTTTTCTTACACTTAACTGTTATTCTCCTCCATACCCTATTTATCAATTACGAAATGGATACATACAGTTATAGGCTATTCACGGTAAAAGGAGCACTTTTGAAAGCCCTGCTGAAGATCTACTTGTATGCACGTTATATATTCTTCCGCTTTATGTAAAATTAACATTGCCATGGGTCTCAGCACTTTATCCATGCATCGGTCAAGTGAAACTGTGAAATTATTAGAAAAGTAAATATTGTTCAAATCTGCTCATTTTCACACTTCGATGCATAAAAAAAAAAAAAAAAAAAAAAAAAAACAGAAATCGAAAGAAATAATTTAAGTTATCACAAATGGTTACCTAACACTTTTTATTTGACGTTAAGACATGACCATCTTTACTGGCAAATGTCACTCAGTGATGCGCTCATACAAATAAATGCGTTTAGGGGCAGTGGCATTTCCCTAAGGTTCATTTTTAAAATGCTCACTTTATTGTGAGTAACCATTAGAATTTATTCACTTATCATCATTTTCCACTATTTTGGCGAATTGAGGCGAAAATACGTTCTCCAAAAATTACTAAAAATCAAATATTTCGCTAGTTCATTTGAAGGCACACTGAGAGAAATATTTAGTTGCAGATACCAAATAAATTTGCTTGAAAAGTACGTGTTTATAACGAACAGTATTTTGTTCTCTCAGCTGATCTACTCTTGCTCCAAACAATTGCATTCGTTTCTTTAAACCAACAAACAATTTAAAAATAATATGTTGAGACGAATAAATATTTGGTTGTTCCAACATTATCTATATACGTTAATTTCATACAACTATTCTACAAGTACGTTAAAGTAATCAGTCTGTTTATCGTAAACATGCTAAATATGATGTTAGGGTCAATTAAGTGTTTACTTTAAAGTGAATAACAGTTTTGTTAGCTCAAACAATCTGATATCTAGGTATTATTACGAAATTTGTTGCGGCAACAAAATCAGCTTGGTTCAATATTGGCTTTTATTTGTTTATCTGTAGGATAATACAGTTATTTAATTTCCTCCGTTCGAAAATACGTTTCAAGAGTTTGTTTGTAATTATCGTAACAGTTTGTAATTTTTTTAACAATGTTAGTTAATGCATTTATTGATGCGGGATAATTGTATAAGCTATTACAATGAAACATGTTCAACAGGAACCAAAGAAGTAAAACTGTTGAACTTGAAAACATTTACGTTCATGTAATACAAGCAACTACGTTCGTCTCCTACATCTTAAAGAAACTGTGCAAACCAACTCTAAAAATGCGATTTGTTTAAATCATATTCACGATTCTTTTTTCCTCTTTGAATACACTTATTGTTATAATAAACAAAACCATGCGGGCTTAGATATTATGTTTTTATATATTCTGGAAACAACAAGTCGTAATCCCAGGATATTTATTTGCTGAGATACACGTAAACGCGCAAACAATGAATATACAGAAACTATGTTCGGACTATTACAGGCTGTTTACGATCAATTGAGCACTTTGGAAATCCCTGCTTAAGATCTGCTTGTAGGCACGTTGTGTGTTCTTTCCTCTTATGCAGGGTGCCCACTCAATTTCTTTTTCAAAATTCCCTGAAATGCTGTTTGTCGAATCAAAAACCCTCAAGCCAAAAACTCATGTACACAATGTTTGGCTTAACAATGGATATGACGTAAAAGAGTTTGCTATACAGTTTTATCCCAAATAGATTGAGAGATTCAGACATTTCTTATTTGTAAAGCATCCAACGTATCAATACATTTTTTGAGAAAACTGCATATATTACATTTACTATCACTGAAAAAAAAAAAAATGGATAACAATTTTTTTACACTGAAGCTTGTCTTTATGAAGCTAAAAATATAACGTGACAATGTTTTGAAGCACAGATTTGGGCACGAAAATTGAATATAAACACAACAAATATATTATGACTGCTAGTAAATAATAAAAAGAATTGTCCAATGTATATGTGTAATTTTTTTTTTAATATCGTGAACATCTGCTGGATACATGTAGAGCTTATTTATATTTTCTCACATTATTGGTTCAAAAAAAACTTAAGCTGTTCAACTCCATAAAAAAATACAAAGCAGAATGTTAACTTCACAAAGTAGTGCACTGGGATGGCAATAGTTTATTCACATTCATATTAATAATAAATACTAAAATCAAGCGTAGCAGCAGAAAATAATTTAAAACTTTTCACACAAATTTCCTAGTCACAAAACAATTTCCATAATCAAAAATACAAAACTCACACATCGAATATTTTCTTAAAAAATTTTCCTTGATGCTTTAAAAATGTTAACAAATTTCCCTGGCTTTTCCCTGATTTTTCCTGACCAATAGAATTCCCTGATTTTTATAGGTTTTCCAGGTTTTCCTTATGTTAAATTAACATTGTCTTGGGCCTCATCATTATATTCACGCGTCGGTCTAGTGAAACTGTGAAATTATTAGGTGAGTAAATAATTTACACATCTGCTTATCGTTATGACATTTGTATGTTTTAAAAACCTGAAAAAACAATAATAACTTGAGTATTCTCAAATGTCCACCTGACATGGAACTACTGTCACTTTGTCTTTACCAACCTCACTGGTCGCATACCCCTCAGTGTGGCCGTTAAACTATACGCAGGTAGACTGGCTATTCACGGTAAAGTAAGCACTTTTGAAAGCACTCTCATTTCGAATAATAGTCAATAAATATATTTTATTTAACCTTAGAGGTTAACTTCCGAGTGTTGTGGAATATACACTGTGATTATTACTTTCATGGCAATATTTGATTTAGAAGGCTGGTCAAAGGATAAAAAATGACTGAAAGGAAAAAATAACCAGGGGACCTCAAAAGTGCTCACCTTACCGTGAACAGCCTATAGTGGCAGTGAAATTTTTCAGAAGTTGATTTCAAAAATGCTCACTATATCACGAACAGCCTTTAACTCGTTAAAAAAAAACCTTATATTGAAGAGTGTAGCAGTTTGTAAAGATACTAGACAGGAACTAACTGTTTTTTGCGAAACTTGCGGTGCGGTTTCCACAGGAGAGCGGAGTGAAAAGGAAACTGGTCGGAAGAAGCGGGAGGGGAAGAAGATGGAACACGTCATGTTCGGAGGGGAAGGGGGGGGGGGGGAGGTCAGAGACGTAGGTCGTTAGCGTGGCGGGACATAGCGCGCGCGTTGTTGTTAGTTAACGCGCAACAAACTAGTATAGTCCCGTCATAGCATGAAGAATGCGGGCGGGCGGCGCTCGCCTTAGCCAGCCAAGCCGAGGTCGACGACCTTCTCCGTCACCACACCACACTGCATGCGTGGGCGTCATCACGATCTATTCCAAGGTGAGGCGCAAGAATTAGAAGAAAAAAAAACGCCCTTCAGATAAGTTTGAGATTTAAAATTGGGTGTCGCCCTAAATGCATATAACAAACATCCACGACTTGTAACGCGAATACATTTGTTTATCGTTAGCGATATACAATACAATATTACAATCAAATATTAAACACAAACGCACAAACAAATAGTAAAATAAAATGATGGAAAACTAGAGACAACTCAATTACTCCTCCCAGCAGGGACATGCATTTTGCAGTAACGTCGCTGATAAGCAGTTTATTTGTTACATAAATTGTTATTTCACGTTTCGTAAGAAAATAATGTTTCCAGGGGAGAGAAGGTGCTCCCTTCCCCCTTGTCACCTCCGGCTGACGACCACGACTGCATGTATTTTACAATTTTATGGAATCAATTATAAATAGGCTGTTCACGGTAAACTGTGCACTTTTGATTGTGCCTTAATTGCGCCTTTAAGCCATTAAGATATATATCTTAATTCTCTCCATCGTTACCAACTAGGCGCATGCCAGTCAGTCTGCCCGTTGAAATACATGCAGGTAGGGAGGGGCATTGACATGTGTCAAAGGTTGATAATAAAAGTCCCTAGATAATCGTGAACAGACCACAGTTGTTTTTACTAACTTCGCGAGAAAACTTTTTACCACAATGGCGTTATTTTTGTCGAGAAATTTCTGACGCCATAAACTTTTATGTACAATTTCCCCCTGTCGAAATTCAGCGAGCTAAACCAAGTTTTTAAAGGGGTGGAGGTCTTAATTAAACAAAAGAATAATTAGGATTTTATAATTACAATATTAACTACAAACAAATTTTTCTCGACCCAACATCCCAGAGTAAATTTATATCAGTAACTATTTACAAATAATGAATTCAATTAAAATCTTTTATAATTTACCTCAAATAAATAAATTAAATTACAGAATTAAACATCAGTCCCAGTAGACAGTGTATCAACATAGTCAATTACCTGCGTCATTATTTGACAGTTCCAATATTTACAACAAAATCCATATGACGTGTTGACTCAGTCCCACCTCAATTTAGTTCATGTCCCAGCAGTCCGCAATGTTCTAGAGTTCTCCGAGTGCCCTCGCACACAATAGGCTTCACTCTGCGGGCTTCACACCCTCTCGCCCACTCCAACAAGAACACCCCGAGTAGTAGAGGCGTAGGGGTTCTACTCCAAAGGGATGCCGCATTTTATGATTGGCCTAATTAACTTGATATTAAAGGGTTAATTAAATTGATTTAAATGGTTAATAAAAGCTTTAAATGGATTGAAAGGGTTAAATTTATTGAAAGGGTGAAATTTGTTGTGTGTTTGGTGCAAGAGTGTACTAAGGGTATTCTTTATTTCCTTTTGTGGGTAGCAGCAGCTCTGGTACGTCCTCACCCTTGGAGTTCTGGCACACGGATGACGTGCGACGTGTTGGGGATGGGGTGTGTATATATATGATGAGTTTTGTGCAAGAGTGGTAAAAGTGTAAATATTTTGTGTCTCGTAGACGGTGGTGGGAGATAGGCGATTTTTGGTAATAGTAATTGAACAGAAAGAGAAAACGATGTATAGTTAACGCATGAGAGAAATTTCAGAGTTTTCCACCTATGATTAAATAACACGAAAGAGAAGTATAACTACGCAGTGTCGACAAGCGGTAAACGATCACATTTTCATGAGTCTCCAGTATGAAATTATATATGAAGTGATGAACTAGTCTACGTCGAGCTGTATGTCAGCAATATAATTTACACGAGAGACGTATAATGAACGAACACAACCACGTGACTATCACAATTACGTGAGTGTGCAGCATGGAATTAATTAAGGAAATAAATGTCCCTATAAATTAAACGCCTAATGAACACAATAACAAGATATATGACACTACTTGACGCCTCTCGCCCGTACCTTACACGCCTGTCTGCCTGTGAGACTGAGGAAATTTAGAAACATAATCGACACATTAAAAGAAATTAATTGGTTAACACGGAGTTCCCTCTCTAAGTTTTACTTTGTTGTCTTCCCAAAACCTGTAGGTTTTAACTGACATGTTTGGAGCCCATTTATCTACCACGCACTCTGGATCAGTACACGCTATATTGGATGTATAAAATTTTCGCCACAACCTGCGAAACACATTTTAATATTATGTTTTCTAATAGACTAGGCATAGCACATTGGTTAGTACATTTGATGAACCGCTGTGGGTGAAGTGCGATGAGGATGGAGCAGGCGTTTGACTTTACATTTCCTTTCAATTTACATAACAACCGATATAGTAAAGAAAAAGTTACGTTGATTAAAAATCTTTGTAAAAATGTGTATCTTGTATATATTTGTGATCCAGGACTGCATTTTATGTCTGGTTATCTTGTTTTATAACAGGTTTAAGCATTTATATTAAGATTTTTCATTTCAAAAGAAAATCTCCTTTATTTACTTTATTCATTGGTATCAGTTTATATATTTCCTCTTCACATTACATTCGTTTGCCATTTCTTTCATTTAGACGAGCTTGGTTAAATATATAAAGATGAAAATCGCCATACAATAAACAGATATTCATTGCGCATAACCCCTATTATATTCTCGGCAAACTGGCTGCTTGACTTTGACTTTAAATTTTAACTTTTCAAAATCGTAAACCCAAGAGCGCTTTACATTATCTTCGACATTTCCATTGTGTCAAGCTCCATAGGAAGTAGCACGTTGGAAAGCAAACGTAAAGTCAAATCGCAAAGTCAAATGCTTAAATTTTCAATTGTGTAAAGGCCTTAATGTGTATGTTTTCTCTCGTGTAATACCCCTAAGGCTGGGATTATAATGACTTAAAGAGTTACGTAATACTAACGAGAAACACTTTCACGTAAGCCGGCTACACCTTGACTAAATGTGTTTAAACGAGACCTAATACGATAATTTCACGTAACGTTCACGAGATGGAAAAGCTTGTCAAGGACTAGTTTTTGCGCGATACGTGATACGTGACTGTGCACCACGTGATCTCGTTGGCCAATCACAATAGGGGCGATGTTGTGCTAGCTTTGCTTTTCACGGGTTTGTGTTTGCTTCATTTTCACGATGACTTCTGCTCACGTTTTTAATCACAATATATAGCATGTATAATTTTCTCCCGAACACGAGAATGGAGAATTAAAGGCTGCTCTCGATAAAGTGAGCACTTCTGAAATCAACCTTAGAAAAAAGTCGCTGCTCCTACCTGCATATATTTTAACGGGCGTACTGAGTGACATGCGCCCAGAAAAGTTGGTAGCGATGTTTTTTTTTTTTTTTTTTTTTTTTATGCATCGAAGTGTAAAAATGAGCAGATTCGAACAATATTTACTTTTCTAATAATTTCACAGTTTCACTTGACCGACGCATGAATAAAGTTATGAGGTATATGACAATGTTAATCTTACATACGGCGGAATAATACACAACGTGCATGCAAGTAGATCTTAAGCAGGGCTTTCAAAAGTGTTCATTTTACCGCGAATAGCCTATAATAGATGTTAGGCCAGATTTATATTTTGTTTTTTAATTCATAAATATTTCGGGAGATTTACATTGCCGCGCTTCTTTAATTGTGAGTGCATGAAATATATATTTACTCTTAATTTAACATAGCCCTACTCCATAAAACACAATTTAGTTTTCTCAGCCGATTACGTACGATTTATTCACATATACACTAATTACACGTCTACATCTCCCAGAGATATTTCGTTCTGGAGGTTATGGCGGCGATCCCTCAGTTGTTTTCAAAGTTTGTGTAAATCACGAACACCTTACTTTCACAACCTGTTCGAGAAAAATCAGTGTTAAAACACAGATACGCTTGTATAACTTGAATTTTCATACCGAAAAGCAACATAATTTGTTTTCGAGATTTTTATTCAGTATCCAAAGCTTACGTGCTTACGCGAATCATCGTAATATACTTGCTGCTTCTTTAAGAAAAAAACACTTTTTGCGTCCATGTGAATGTGTAGCACAGTGCGTGTTACGTGTAACGTGAAGTCATCACAGCCTCAATTTGAGTTTAAAATATTAAAAAAATAGCGTTCTATTATGCGTTATGGCGTGTTCTGAAGAAATGAAAGTGTGTGTTACCTTGTGTAGTTGTTTCCAGCGTATTTTAGTAGGTTCCGTGCGTTGCTGGGATTTCCTTAAACGCCAAAACAAATAGGCATCTTTTATATCTGAATTGAAACTTGTGATGCGGCGACCAATCAGAACAGACGGTGTTGTTGGCGGGGAGCTGTTATTTACGGCAATGTAAGTATTAAGAATAATGAAAAGGCTAGGGTGTGCACAAGTTTACGATTATGTATTTCACAAAAAAATACGTTTCTCTGTTAGAAAATGTAAACTTTGAAGTATGATCTGCTTAAATATGGCTATGTTATACGAGTTTAGGACAGAAAAAAGTAAACATGGCAGGATTTTCGCTTGTTTCCATTGGTTGGACTTAAGTATTAGAGCATTGTATTGGAAACTGGTAATACAGAAGACATGTTTCCGTATGCCAGACCAGTGCTTAAGGCCCGTCTACAATCGCGTTGACGCAAAACGTTGCCATAAGAAAACATGCATGTCTAGAATTGACGTTAACAGGAATAAAAATAAAAGAGTGGAGGTTTATATATTATATAAATACTTTTGTTTGTGTTTGAAATAAAAAAAAAACCTTTCGTAAAACAAGAGATTCCGCTCACTTATAGTTACACTCAATTATTTTTTAATGCATTTTGCGTTATTTGTATATTGATATCGTATTTATTAACGAACTAAATACGTACAGTGATAGTGGTGCTATCTGTTCTGAATCGTCTGTAACATTTGTTTTCACCTGTTTGTGACGTCTTGAATTCTGATAGGCTGGTGTAAAACGTAAAACGCAAAGACTTGAAAGTTGACCAACTTCTTCCGCGTTGCGTTTTACGTTTGACGTCATGGCAACGTTTAACGTCTGTTGTAGCCAGAGCGTATACGATTCACTGATTCATGACTTATTGTAACGCGTTATTGTAGCGTCAACGCGATTGTAGACAGGTTGAGGGAGGGGCAGGGTATGGAGGCGGTCTCTAGACACACGAGCCGAGGCACCGGCGCTCTGCCGCGAGACATGCAGATAGTCGGGGAAGAGAGAGCGCGTGTGTCAACACTGGAGCCACTGGAGGAAGATACAAGACTGCCCTAGTTTTTACCAGCTATTAACCGCCTTGCTAAGTGGCTGTGAGACACTGCCGTCGCCTTCATCATTCTGTCTCCGCCTCTTTTCCAACCCGGCGCCCGCCAACCTCCTGCTAGACCTGATTCACGGTTAACGGAACACTTTCTAATTCAATGTGTACGAAAAAAAAAAATTCTCGTTGACCAACACCCTGAATACTTTATTAATAGCAAACGGAAAATTGTACGCGCTATAGGCGACCCTCGGACGTTATCCTCTGATGCGTGTTGGTATAGGCTGTTCACGATAAAGTGAGCACTTTTTAAGGCACTTCTGAATTTATTACTTTCACCCAATTTCTATCTTCCTGCTGCTTTTTAATGTAGATATTGCAATGTGGCCAATAAACACAGTGTATACATGTCACCACTCTCAAAAGTTAACGTCTAAGGCTACAATAATATATATTTATTAGTGGTTAATGCCTGTTAGGAGGGCTTAAAAAGTGCTCGCTTTACCGTGAATAGCGTATATAAGGCGGAAGGCGGGATGGAGCATTGTCTCGTACTCCCGCCTGCGCGCTATCTTCACGTATTCCCTGACAGTCACGGAAAGCCACGGCCGTGATTTTGCCGATAACGCATAGAAAGTATCCAAGTACACAAGGCTACAGATATTTGCCAATCAGAGACCACCAGCTAACACTTGACGAAAACAAGTACGTGCGTGTTGTGGAAGAAAGTGTCGACGTAGATGGACGTTTCAAATGTTCCTATACAATATTGTAGAAATAGTTAGTGACGTCCAGTGTATAATATATATAATTAACGTTTGTCAATTTATTATAACTTCACCTTATATACACACACGTGCGACAGACAGCGTTAATAGCCAAATAAATATAATATGTTTCGATATATATACCAAAATATGTATTGTGTAAAAACATGATTAAAAACTCAGCGAAATGTAATACACTTCATGGAGTCTAATGGGAGAATAAATTAACAGTGGTACAGCCTAATTAGATAGACTACGGCAAGAAAACAACTAAGTGCAGCCAAAGTTTAACATTTAATTAGGTGAGAAAACACCGCAGCGAAAAAATATTTCGTAATAAATTTATATAGTCCTTGAGTATTTAAATATTTTCAGTATTGCAAATTCTACTTCCTTATACATTTTTTTACTGTTTGTGTTTTATCTCTTAGTCACACAACCGTATATGGTATACACATACAGTGATGAACAGAGTGTATACATGTTTCAATTAAACAAATATTTATTTTTTACACTTGCCCTTTATAATCGTTGCAATTAAAATCAGTGTAAGAAAAAAGTAGTAACTTTCAAGAATGGCGAGTTGTGCATCCAATATGACTAATAAATGTAATATTGTATATGGATATATATATATTTTTTTTTGCAAAACTGGGAAGACAATGTCAAATAATTTCGTAATGAGCTCATAAAAACAGTAGTAACAAATTCCTCAAATACAACAGGAAGTTTTAACTTTCATGTAGCACAGGAAATATGCCTCAGTAAGGCCTGCAAATAAACCAGTGTTGAGCATTGTTATAATTTAATTGTAACTTTGTTGAGGGTGTTTCGTAAACAAGTATAGCGGAGCTACCGCGGGTGAGCGTGGGTGAAAGCGTCACCGCTCTCACGTTGTAACAGTTACACTCGTACATAAACTTCAATGGTGAAATTGATAAGAGTTTCTTATAGAGTCAGCCATCATTAACACTGCAGCTTAAAACAATATATTCATTTTAAAACGAATCAGTGCTAATATTAATATTTGGTCGAAATTACAAAACGGCATGTAGCAAATTTATATGAGAAATGTCAATCAATGTATTTCGCAAATAAACACACTAAGAAATTTTCGTCGCTGTCGTCTTATGTTGTGGATTATTCGACTTCCATGAGGTTTAATGATTTCCTTTACATAAACGAAAAAGGCTTCGTATTTGTATTAAACTTTCTTTAGCATGGACACATTTTGTAACTATTTTCACAATTACTTGCACACTTATTGTAACTAGTGTTTAAATGCAAATAAATTGGTGCCCCCTATTATATCTAACTTTGTTATTTGTTGCATAAACTACATAAATTGCAACAAAAACAGTCCATAGTAATTAAGTGCTACCAACCACCTACATATTACGGTTCCTTATTATAGTAACAAATCACATTCTAGTACCATAGATAAATAAAAACACGTCGCGTTTTCTTTGATGGCTTGAAGTACTTTCATAAGAACGACGAAAATAATTATTTTACACCAATAAACAAAGAATGGCGCAAGCGAAGGCGGTGTCGGAGTGGGGACAATTTCTCAGAAGTGAGCCCGAGGCATGACTAGACAATCCCTGGCTTGACCCAGACAGCGCTGGAGACAAAGTCATGTAGGCGATTGTCATGATGCAGACTACACGTCTTTTTTGACAATCGTGGAATACGCACTTCCGCCAGACGGACTAGTGTGCAGTCTGCTCAAGACAACGTGAAAGTAGCAATCTGAGAGTTGAACCCCCCTAGACTACTCTTTGCAGTCATATGTTTGGTGAGAATGGTGTGGAGGGGGGAGAGGGAGGCGATGGTGTAGTGGCTAGACAACACGCCTCCCGCCTAAGCATATGGATTTTCGCATATGGGTATCGTGCCACACGGTGCCGCTGGTCGGCGGATTTTCTCGGGGATCTCCCGTTTACCCTGCCCTTGCAATCTGACGCAGCTCCATACTGACCTCGTTTCATCCGCCACCAAAATCTCTCCACTTCACTTATCTGCCTACTGAAACACACATCAACTGATTATCGGAGACGTGCACAATTCGCGTTATTATTTAATGTGAGAGGCTAGACCTCACTACTTTATACATACCTGGGAGCAATCTGTAAATTGTTTGTCGGATGCCCTTTATATGTCGTCATTTACACGTGTAACTGTAAACTGTAACTACATTACGGAAGATCGCTCACTCTGCCATTCAACGGTTATTACTGGCTAGAGTGTGCTTTTCGACGAATGACAGAACTGAAATGGGTATATAAGATGTTATAGATATGGACGTGAAAAATTCACAGTAGCACTGACCTTTAGGATATATTTATTTCTTTATTTGCGGCTTAAAAAGAGCAGTTCAGGCATAGTTGCTGTCTCATGTATACATTAACGCACATACCAGCATACTGTCCCAATGGAAGGTAAATGATATGTCCTGCATTTTCTTCCATATTTATTATTGACTGTGTGTGGACAAGTTGGAAAAGTAGCATAAACGCTCAAGTTTTACTCCCTTGCTCCGAAATGAATATGTGACGTTTTAATTTGTTTACGTATGTCTACTGCCAGAAAATAACGCACATTTTGAGTGTCGCTGCTGTAAGGTACGCCACGATAAATTTGACCTTATGTTGCCACCAAATAATATCATGTAACATACACGTATGTAGTACCACATAATTATAAAAATGTGATATTAAATTTTCGTTTGCCTCAATTAGCTCCTACTGAATTTTGAGTCGAATCCTCTACACATCCATTATTCTCTACTCACTAATAGAGTTAATAAACACTAATTAATGTAAATTTGTAAAACCACATATGACACTACACTAGACATTGCAACTCCTAACTACTCTCAATATACAAAAGTATAACAGCGTTAATTCAGTTTAAGCATAAGTTTAATGAAGAATAAGTTGAATATGATATCACGAATTCTGTTAAGTTTTGAAGGTTCAGAACAGTAACAACCATAACTCAAAAAATATTGAACAAACAAGTGACAGATGAAATTATTATTTTAAAGTAAATGTGTAGACCGACACCAGCTAGACATTGAACATTAATTCTCTCATTTTACTTGCATAGTGATTCGTTGATGACAAGAGCTGCACGCTGTTAGAAATCTCCTTAGATTTATCTGGTATCAGTCAAAAGTCGGCGGTAGTGAAGACTGCTCCTCGAAGTCGAACTCGGATAAATATCCGCAGCTGTAGCAAGTACTCTTATGTTTCCGCACTTCCCTCTATAGTCCTTGCACACGTTAACATTCCACATATGCGGGCGGCGAGTTCCAAATAGCGTCATTAATCACGGAGTAGTTCGACCAATGCCTCTTCTGCTCTTGATATTACCGTACCCGTCTTCTTGCTTCATTACAGCGTTGTATATTCGTTGCGAACTCGTGTTTAAATTAAAATATTAATTAAAATCCTAGCTGAGCAGTCGACTATGACTTGACTCAGCGATAGTGGAAAATCAACAACTTATATTCTTTTCATTTTTTAAGGTTAAACAAAATTTTCTAGAATAAAGTAAAATTTGCAGCATTATTATATTCAATTTAGAATTTTTCGTTAGCTAGCTAGTGTCGCCTAATATTACTTAAACAAAAAGTTAATAGCTTTCATTTTCTAAGCGAAAATAAAATTACTTCAGATATTCAACACAATAGGACATAATTCCTTAGTAGTAGGGGCGGGGGCGTTTTAACTCACTTTTGATTAATCGGATTACCGTTTGATATCAAATTGATTGACCTAATTAATCCGGTAATTAATCATATCAACAATTGGATATATAATCTTAATCTGGTAAAATTAATGTGTTGAAATTTGATTGATTAAATAAAAATATATATTTTTGAAATTGTTGTGTGATTATACTGTATTTTGTATGTGTAATAGTGTCATAAGTGTCCTTTAATTTTTTTTTTTAGTTTTGGAAAGTGGAGTTTGTACAAAGTTATACAACTATCCCATATAATTTGTCACAAATCTCTGAAATGTACAAATTACCGAACATAAATACTAGCTAATCACGATTTACCCTGAAAAATTGAACTAAACAACAAAGAACATATTCCAGTTCCATGCATTCCATATAAAAACTGAGTAATTTTTAAAATAAATGTTACATTTAAGCATAATAGAAGCACATAATGTTTAAACTATCGCATAAAATTTGTAAAAAAAAATCCCAAAAAAAAGTAAAAATAGTTGGAACTTTTTAAATGAAATTTTAACCACAAATAAAAAACTAATTAAACATTTACCAAGCAAAAAACATAGTTCACCTAATCACACATAAAAGTACATGAAAAATGAAACCCTTACAAACTCAGTTTAAGGCCCGCACACTTAACGACGATCAAATATGCAGAAATGTGGGTTACCACTACGTATGTTTCTCTAGTGCGAGAAACATATTAAAAATAATTAACTTATAACACAGCTTCCAATGGAAATCTACCCACACTCGCAAGGCATAGGTAACACTTTATCCAGACGTAGATCAGCTTCAGAAATGTAGTTCACACACACGATTCCCGATAATACTTTGTTTTATGATATACAATCATAAGAATCTATATGTATAAGTATGTATATGAATGTGAACTCAAGAGTATATTAACAAGGAGCCAAGTACTCCATCCAAGGCAACGGTCGCCGTGAGACTAAGATGTCTTCACTAGGTGCGAGATGTGCTATGCTGACTGCATGCATGCGTGTGAGGATCCCGTTAGAGGACCCCACCCCAGCCAGTTTCTTTGTCTGTCCGAATCAGGATGCTGCTACCAGGGTCAACACCCTCTTGTCCTTTGTTACAAGGAATGTTAGAAAATTTTGAATCTCGTGTTTCAACTGTTTTTAGCCTGCCCCCTCCTAGTGAATATAATTTAACAAACAATTCCCACAAAAAAAAAGTATAAAATTATTGCCTAATCATCACAAATTACTTTCAAACTAATTTCAAAATGAGGAAATTATTTAAATAAACTACGAATAATCTTGCACAAGACAACTACACCAAAATCTAATTAATTACTTTTCGTAAAACAGTAGATATTAGTACTAAACTAAATGTTATGCACTTCCAAGACATTAATATTATTTGTGTTTAAAAATTCTTAAATATCAGTTTCTAGTGTAACGATTTTAAAAGCAATATATTCAAAGGAAACCATTTTCCAACACATAATACCCTATTTAATCACAAATATGTTCATTATATATAAATCAAAGGTAAAATATCTAACTAATACATTGAGATAAGTATATTTAACAAATGTACAAATATTATTAGTTTATACCCAAGAAAAATAAATAATGTTTTTGTATACATTTGCATGTAAAACATATCTATGAGATGAAAAATTCAGTTATATTTGGTTATACGACATCCAAGTTGTGTATACATCACTGTGCGGTTTGGATTACATCAGCCATCACTGAGACATATAACAGGTTTCAGAAACATCTAGATGTACAACTGGCTTCAGCATCAATGAGACGCACAGCAGATGCCAACCAAATCCACGAGAGATACATCTGCGGAACCAGGTAATATGCACGACGGGCACTGCTGCAAGGACTGCGACCAAGAGTGCGTGAATATTTTCAACACAATTTTAGCATATGGGCGAAGCAAAACTTTACTAAGCCTGGACATTCAATCACAGTTATGGCTGCTTCCTAAATATTCATAATTACATTCGCATCACACGAGATTCCACATGTTTACCAGTTTCTCCCAGAGTAGTTAAGGGCAGACAAGGACACTATATCATACCTTCCTTGCGAAGATTGTCTGGACGGTTCACCGGCATTCTTTAACGATGTTAACACACATCATTTGAGGAGATATTGTGTAATGCACAGGTGGCAGAAAGTAATGGAACTTGTTAGTAATAATCATCCTGACTTACTAATGGGTGAAGTCGATTCGAAAATGACAACAGATATCCTATAAACAAATTGAGATATCATAGTGTCAATAAATGTTATGTCTTCATTACTTTCAACTCTGATGTAGCTTTTTTTAATGAGACATTCTAACCATTATTTGTTACGTTCAAGGCATTGAAAACCATTACGATAATTCTTTTATTGTAAAAGAAGAGTCTGTATCGTATTCGAATTATGATAATGTTACTAAATTTATACGATTTAAATCACCTCATCCATGGTCGGTTTTAAGCTTTGAAGTGCAAATGATGTTTCACCATCAAACATATGAAGTACATGATTTGAAATGGGATTCCGATGTTTTATAATATGAAGACAGATTCAAACATGTAAATGATGCAATCCTCGAAGAATATTCCATATATATATTGGGAAAAATGTAGAAGGAACTTATGAAGACCTTTACTAATGCAGAATTTATAAACATTAGAAGATATTACAAATGTCCAAGTATTAATTCACTTGTACAACAGTATAATAATCATTCATATTCGAACAAAATGTTTTGTTCACAGTATAAAAGCAAAGTGTTAAGAAAAGATATGTACCAACACCCATCTCCTCGCTTACAAATGAAAACTAAAATGTAATCACAATGAATGAATAAATAAATTAATAAAACAACTTAACACAGGTTCTAGATAGCAACATAATCAAACATGTTTCATTATACCATTAACACAATACTTTTTTGTGTTCATAATTAATATGCATTGTGGAGATACAAAAAAGTGTAATCCCACACACACACACACACACACACACACACACACATATATATATATATATATATATATATATATATATATATATATATATATATATATATATATATATATATATATATATATATATATATATATATATACTGTTCCTGGTAAAATGAGCACCTTTGAAAGCCCTGCTTAAGATCTACTTGTACGCACATTGATAATTTCCACCTTATGTACTATTAACATTGTCATGAGCCTCATCACTTTATTCATGCGTCGGTTAAGTGAAACTGTGAAATTATTCGAAAAGAAAATATTTTACTAATCTGCTTATTTTTACATGTCGATGCATTAAAAAAAAAAACAGAAAGTGAAAAAATTATAATTTAAATTATCATACATGGTTACCTAACACTTTTTATCCGACGTTAAGACACAGAACTACTTTCCATTCTTCATGACCCTCTTTACTAGGCACATGTCACTCAGGGCGCCTGCTGAAATATATGCAGGTGGGAGGCACTAACATTTTTCTGAGGTTAATTTCAAAAGTGCTCACTTTATCGTGAACAGCCTTTAAAACATATTAGTATTACAAAATATTCAGATATCTTTCATTGTTTCAGTACTACACCTGTATGGATTTCTAATAATGGTAATGCATTCTTAAAAGAAGCATTGTTATTTATTCCTTTTAAAAGGTTTCAAATACATCATCTGTAAAGCTATGATCTGTTATGTTTCCCTAATATTCAGGCATTACACCTAATATACATGTAAATGAACAATAAATCTTAAATATCATAGATAAATTATATAACAAAACACGTATTTTCCATAACCATTAAACATAACATGCTGATCACAAGAATTGTGATCTGTTATGAACTAACATGAAACAAATGGAAGTAAATATTTTGAAGAAATATCTTCCTGTTTTTAACTTAATATGTTTTTGTCAATCATATTTACAGGTTTACATGTATTACCATAAAAATATACAGTTATCACCTGTTAATGTGTATTCTGGAAAAGTATTTGTGAAAATGTTTTCCTTAATGTTAAAAAAATGTGTTACACTTAAGTTGTATTTGTCTCTAAATAAATTCAACGTCGTTTAGTGTTTTCTGTTAAAAAATATGTGTTAAACTCATTGTACATCATTACCAATAAGCATATAAGATATAAACTCTACACAAAAATATCCATTAGGATATTTTACAAATACTGTAAAGGTCTGTATGTAGAATTGTGCTCATCCCTCTTTACTGAACAATATCAAAGCAGAATGCTTGGAATTGAGCACATTTGGGGACGAGCAGTTGTGAACAGGGTAGTGGGGCAGGGTGGGAGATGTCTTCAGGATACTGTGGACAGAGGTTGAGTCATTGACCTAACAGTGTCAGGGTGGTCCAGGGCAGTTGGCTGTGTGTGGTCCATGCAGGGAGATGTCTCCAAGCTACTGAGGGGTTAGTGTGTTTCTGGACAGGGTGGTGGTAAGACTGCTCAGGTTGTTGGACCCAAGCCTGCATGCCTTGAGACTTTGGACAGGAGCTTGGTGCCACTGTTAGGGTAGTTGAACGCAAACCATAATGGTACTACACACCCTGAAACAACCGATAAGGGATCTAGTTTATCAGCTCGATCTGAGTATAAGAGAGTCAGCTAGCAATGTTCCATTTTAAATATTCCTTGCAATACATTTATGTTAAAATATTTTTTTAATATCTGTACATCTATCGCAAAATGAATCTGTTCAGATTTGTTTGTCATGTCAGACAATGTTATTGGGTTTTCTCAGGGATCTCCTGTTTTCTCCTGCCTTTTTTATCTCACTTTTCCTAAGACATAATTTATTTGCCATAGGTAAACTTGTGCACATATTTTTTATGGAATAATTTTTTTAAAACTTTATAAATAATATTCATGATGAGAGTCATGGCTTTTATAAAAAATAATTGTCCATTATACTTGAATTTCTAAGTTAATTTTCAACTACTACTTTTTGGTTCATAAGGGTACATTTGCAATGTGTTACAGACTTTGTAAAGGGAGTTGGTATAGACACAATAACACAAACCACTTCATTTTAAAACACATTTATTGCAAAAAACACTAATTATATTGTGAAATAGTCGCTTGAACAAACATACACAAATTATGTTTGAACAAATTACCCTTGAACAAAGATATCATCAGAATGTGTCGAAAATTATGTAACAGATATTTTGCCAAACACTTGAACAACTGCATAAGGTGTTAACAATTTCAGCAATAGAAGGTTTACCAGCTTGATAAACATCAACTTCTCTGCTTATAGGCTGTTGATTAAAAACATATTTCTGGCTTAAATGTTTATTACTATTTCTTTCCCAGACATGTTCTTAACTGTTTGCTCCAGTGTGCAATCAGTTTGCTAATATTCAATTTACACTTGGATATCTATATGGACGAGCATGGGACTTCGTTCTCGTCTTGTTTCATCTTTAAACAGTATTGGTTTGCACAAACCAATTACTTTTATATATAGTAAATTACACTAGTTACTCTACAATGTTCTATCATCTCAGGTAGTACCATATTAACCATATAACATCAAATGGGGATTCGGAACGAATGTCATTGTCCACTTCATCCCAATAAGTCATTAGCGACCATTGCAACATTAATTGAGAGTTTTCACCTGCAGAGAAGGAAGACAATACAAACATGTTTGATGTTGCTGTTTATATAAAGGATATTTGAAGACTTTTTGAATATCTCTTACTTTTCCACTCCACACACATTCTAAAATCATTTTTTATTGAATCACATATGCATATTTCACAGTTATTTTAAATATCTTCTATATTCTCATAGTCCATACATACACTATCCCATGTTAGATCATGATGATATCCAATCGAATGGCGACTTGAAGCTGAAGACCACTGTGTGTTCTTCGATATCCATTATAGCAAATTCTTTAGTGATAAACCTATCTAGAGTTTGAAAACCTTGCACATTTCAGAATATCTCATCGCATCTGTGGTTTGTCGTCTACTGCTTCAAGTTATTATCTTCACCAACTTATCTGTTACATTACAGCTTGTCAATCTATAATGTATGATCAATGCGTAAGCTTGAGTATTTGCTGGAATGGGTGTATTTGCAATTATTTCAATTCGCGAATCAATAACATTATTGCTAATGTTATAATTTTGTTTGCTGACATCAAATGCAAATAGTGCTCCTCTGATCTTAATTTCTTTGGGTTCTAGGATCAGTGAGCTGTTTTTGTTATAATAAGTTTCCTGGAACATCCTGTGCATATTCAAGCAAATAAGGAAATCCCCATTTCCAAAGTTTGTATTGAAATCCGTATAGGGATATGCTTCACTCTTTAGGTAAAGTTTAAAATTTTTTATATAACAATTATCAAATAATGATCTATCTGCTTTTAAATAGTTTTGTCGATTTGTTTGAAAACATATCATGACATATATGAGTTTTTCATTCGAAAAATTTGATTTCACATTTCATACAAATTTTTCTGATGCTGGTAGTGTCGGAAACGTCTCCAAACACCATTACCTGAATGCAATGTCTAGATTCTTCCCTTTTTCAATATACTTTAGAAACTTTACACATTTACAAATAATAATTTCAATATGTGGCACCAGCCATTCAACACAGTTTAATTCAAATGTTACAGCTTCCTCATTATTGGCTGTGTCGTATAAAGCATTCAAATGCATATGACCGAATAGAATAACTAATTCTTGTTTAGCATTTACAATGACATGTGTTATTCTTCAGTGAAACCAAGTACCATACTTAATGTATAATCACTTAGTATTTTCTGCCTGGGTTTATTTGTAGTGTGTAATTTTTAGCATTGCTCCAACCAGTCACAAACCCTGTATGAATTTCGTTTACAGTTTGCAAGAGATAGTTCTTTATCATGGAAGTAATTCCAACAACTTGTGTTTGGTCGATTTCAACACCATTGAGCAGATACGTTATTCTGTCGATTAAATGAATTATTCCTTTTTCTCACTATTCCTTTAGTTACTGTGAGACAGGGTGTATCAATTTTACTCTACACGTCCCTCCCTCCCCCCCCTTTTTTTCTGACACTATCAATTTGGATTTGAGAAAAATATTGAATTTTTTTTTAACACAAACTAAATTTCCAGTTTCCCATTGTTCTGATGTCACGAGAAAAATGTAACCTACTTTTGACAGGAAGTTTCAGCCCGCATTTATGTAGTATTTACCGAAAAACTTAATCCTGAGACACGTTTACTATTTGAAATTGTTATTTTTGTTTTGATATATGGGTGTATATATCTTTCTGAGTAAATTACTGTTATGAAAAATACAAAATTCGACTGCCCCTTTGGAAAGAGTTGACGCAGGCTATGAGAGCTGGTGATATTTTAATCTATTTTTGCTAACTATGCTACATCGATTTTCCTCATTTACTTGCATTCTGGTGGAATCTGGTTGATTTCTGCGAGGAGTCCACGCTGAAAGAAGTGTGGAAATCAGATGAAGATTAATTTGGCCGTGAAGTCTGCTTTATCAGCAGTCAGAAGAAGTGTGGAGTCGGAGTCCATTGGGTCTCGTGAGGCCGGACTGAATGTAGATGTGTGCAGCAATGCAAGGGGTTCTTGCGCATGCGTCGTGCACCATGTCCGAAGTCGCCCAGCTGTCTGGTGGGCTCGGAGCTCTGCGGTGGCCCACAGGTTGCCAACTCCCCAGGCATCTTGTGATTTGCGATGCAACTACGTGGCCAAGTGGAGGAAAAGAAGAAATCGCCAGTCATTGGCAGGATGTGCTGAGTTCACCCCACCATGATAAAGTTTGTGTGCTGGTTCTTGTTATTGGATGTGCACCTATGAGACTGCTTTCTATTGGCCGAGCATTAGAGGTTTAAGATTTTGGTATTTATGTATAAATATCGGCCGAGGAGAGCCAGTTTGGGAAATGGATTTCTGGTAAATGCTAATTGTTATGATTTTTCCTATAATAGTTCAATTACAGTGCTATAATTGGGTTTTCATTGGTGCCTCTTTAAGTTTCCTCTGCACCACTCACTTCAGGGCAACTTAGTGCTTTGTATAGTTGCCTTGTCGCATCCTCTGGGTATAGAGGGCACTATAAGGAAAACTGTGCTCTCTGCTCTTTGGAGTAGGGTGTTGGCAGAGGATTTGGTGGATATTTCTGAATTGTGGTTAGAGAGTCATAACCCCGAACCAAAGAAACAAACAAAACAAATGAAGTTTTACAATTTTTAAAACTGTTGGCTATCCAGTGTGCCACATTCCAGTGTCTTTGCTTTGCCCTTTTGTTTTGTCTGAAACTAACTTTTCACGATGTCCACAGCTGTGACTGCATGGAGGAAGTAGGTGAGGAAGTCCGCGACACCGAAGGTATCGAGGAGCTGCGGGTCGTCATCAGGGTGCTGAAGTTAGTGAGTCCATCCCATTTTACAAGATTTTGAAGAATATCCCATCTGAAATTTTGTCCGAGATACCCCACCTCATTAGTACCACATTGGTGGCAGTTGTACATTTTTTTTGTGGCTCTCTTGGCTGTATTAAAATTCAATTTTTGTTCTTTCCAAATTGTTTATGCCGTGGCTACCTTTCGGGTACCAGAATTATTGCAGCTCACCTTTTGCAAAGCTCGAGAGGACAATTGGGACATTGATAAGGTTATAAAAGGACGTTTACAATTGGTGTCCAGTGAGAGCACTTCAGTTCACTTTTGGTTGAGACTGTTTGAAAAGAAGCAGGAAAACACCCAGTCGATGCGGGAGTTTATTCAGGACACTTTGAACATTGTTCAAATTGTAGGGTGCCCATGCTGTAGTGAAGAGTATTTCACTCAAGTTGTGTACAACAATTTACATCCTTGATATTGCAGGTATTTTTGCTTTGCATCAAAACCAGCTACTTCAACCCAGTTATTAAAGTTAGTAACTGATGCTGAACGCACTATGATGGATTGCTCTCCTGACCTCTCAGCCAAAGTCGAGCCTAAAGTGACCAAGGAAAACAGGGGAAACCCAGTTCCAGTAAATATTGTGTTATAAGTGAGAAGAACAATCACATGGCAATTGAGTGTTACCACCGAAAATCCCTCTTTGCAGTCGCTACTGCTGAAGGCAGTCCAGGGAATGTATGTAATAGAGAAAGGAAAGAGGTGAAAACCCGGTCCTGGTGCTCACAGACTATGAATCCTGGCATCAGTGGGCAGTTCTTGAGAACTGATAAAGAGTTGATTTGCTTTTTATGCAAGCAGGCCAGTCACGGGGAGTATTTGTTTTCAAAATATAAATTGACAAAATTTTCATGAAAGTTTGCTTTTAAGATGTTTCCTGGACTAAGTCATGAATTGTTGTTGGGAATTGATTTCTTGGGGAAAACCCATGCCAACCTCAATGGAATTAGAATTTTTCTTTTTGTAAGGACCAACCTGTGTGTATTATCTCAAAGCAGTTTGCTTTTCATGACATCTCTGTGAAATCTACTGTAGAGGTTGCTGAAGTAACTCAGAGACAGGAAGCCCAACTTGTTATATTACAACAAGAGTTTGTGGATGTGGTTACTCACAAGTTAGGACATTATACTAAGAACCCGATACAACTGAAATTGAAAGACTCAGAACCTGTGTTCTCCGTAACAAATCGAGTAGCACCTCCTAAATTAAAAATTTTCCATCAGATAATCCATGACCTACAAAAGGAAATGTGGTGGAATCATCCAATAGTAGTTATTCCAGTCCGGCATTTTTACTCCCCAAGAAGACCCCTGGGGAATGCCGAGTCATCTGCGACTGTTGCAAGGTAAATTTAAAAAAATCTGTGGATCCCTAACCCCTACCGACCATAGAGTCGGTCTTTCAAAATGTGGGAAAAGCAAAGTATTTCTTCATTTTTGATCTAAATAGTGCTTTTCTGCAATGTGAGTTGCATGAAGATTCTTGGGGTATCTTGGCCTTTGTCACCACATGGGGGCAGTTCCAGTAGACACGTTTGCCCATGGGTGTTAATTGTGGGCCCCAGCCCATATCCCGTGTGTTGTTTTCCATCTTGGGTAAATACCAAAATGATTTCCTGTTCACATTCATTGATGATGTGTGTGTGTACAACAACTCATTTGAAGACCACCTTAAACATCTTAGACTACTCTTTCTTGCTCTCAGGGAGGCTGCCCTAACCATCAACCCTGATGAGGTTACGTGGGCCAAAACCTGTGTACGGTATTTAGGTTTTGTCATTTCCGATGGAAAGTTGTTAATGTACCCAAAAAAGGTCTGGCATGTGGTAAGTTTCCCTGTGCCTAGGAATGTGAGAGGGGTTCGACATTACTTAGGAATGGTTGGGTTTTATTCCAAGTTTATCCACAATTTTGCAGAGATTGCCGAACCCTTGAACGGCCTCAAGCGAAAGGGGGTTGATTTTGTTTAGGGTGAAGTCCAAGAAAAGACTTTTTGTGAACTGAAGGAGAGGTTAACTACCCCTCCTGTGCTCCATTTACCCCAGTTCAGCGAGTCATTCATCCTTGAGGTGGATGCAAGTTCGAAGGCTATTGGGGTGGTGTTATATCAGAGGAAAGAAGGACTGTTCGTTCTGGTATCATATGCTAGTTGACTACTGACTCTTGCTGAGCAGCATTTTTCATCTTACAAGAAAGAAGTCCTAGCTGCAATATACGGGATGGAGAAATTTAAGGACTACCTTGAAACTGGGGAATGTGAGCTCCATACTGACAACCAGGGCTTGAGTTGGTTCTTAATGACAAATAAACCTGCATGTCGGATGGCTAGGTGGCTAGTGCACTTGACATGCTTTAATTTTACCATTAAGCACATAAAGAGGATCGACAACGGGGTTGCCGATGCCCTGAGTCGGATGTTTGATGCTGACAAATTTCTTGTGGACACCATGCCTTCTCTCTCTAGGGTGGAAGAGGAGAACCTTCAGGGTAAGGATGACCCTTCAGTGATTGCCACCCAAAATAAACCTGATCTTCTGGTTGAAACTGCTGGTGCACCCCATGTCGCGATCCTCCAGAATTTTCTGCAGGCATACATTAAGTTGCAACACCACCAAGGTCTTGACCCTGAATGTCAGGGAATATTGGCTGACATAGCCACTGGGAATGGAGGTAATTTCGAAGTCAGGAAAGGACTTTTGGGACAAGCTGACCTCAAAACAGGGAAATTTCGTCTCTTTGTACCTTAGGTGTTAAGAGGGCAGATGTTTCACTACTACCATAACACTTATTTTGGAGCTCACTTGGGTCAGGAAAAGACCATTACTAGGGCAAAGGAGATGTTTTTCTGGCCAGGGCTAACAAAGGATGTTGAACAGCTGGCCCATGAGTGCATAGAGTGTCAACGTGCTAAGCCATGGAATGCTAAGGTTGTAAGCCCTTATAGTGCCACAGTTGCCAAATTTCCTTGGGAATAGTTGTATCTTGATATTTCTGGCCTTCTTCACCATTCTAATTTAGGGTTTACTTCGATCCTAGTGGCAGTGGAGAGCTTCAGTGAATTTGTCTTTTTATTTCCTCTTCGGATTATGAAATTGTCAGAAATCTGTAAAATGTTGAGTTAGAGATTATTTTCTGTTTTGGCTCACCTGTCCACATTGTAATAGACAATGCTACCCATTTCATGTTAGTTGAGTTTAAGAATTGAGCGTTCTCTTGGGGTATTAAGTTAGTTCAGACCACTCCATACTATCCCAAAGCTTATGTAGTTGAAAGATACAAGCAGAATCTTAAAGTAACCTTGCAGGCTGTTCAAAATGGTTCTTACAAAGCGTGGGATGTAGGTTTGTACCAGTTAGCTTTGGTCTTTAATAATGTCATTAGTTCAGTTACCAAAATGGTACCCTCAAGTTGTTCTTTGGACGGAGTTTTCTTCATCCCCTCATAAATGTAGTTTTTATTTCCATTTCGAATTAAGATGTCTCATGCCCATTTCATTGTGTTGTCATCCTCATATAGGTTTCAGATGTATTTTATCCTTGGGAACATGCTTTCATATCTAATAAAAGAAAGTTATTTATTTAGGGAAAACCCATCTGATGTCGAGGAGAATGCTATCATGATATTGTGTACCTGAAATTGGAGTACCTGATGCTGAGGAGGTTGCATCCTAGAATTATGAATGTTGTAATGCTTGCGCACACTTTTTGTTTTGTTTTGATGACAACTACAATGCTGGAGTTGGGAAGTTGCTGCAGAGGCTTCCTCTCCCAGTTCTACTGGATGTACAATCTTACCACTGTGGGCCTGTCTACTTCTGGACCTACCTAGATGGATGGAGCTCCGGATGGCTCTTCACTGGAACTGACCACTTCAAGGAGGAGTAATCTTAGGTTCATCTGGACTACTTCATTAGATCTTCAGTCTTTTGTCTTCATAAGAACTTCATGATGTTGGAAGCATCTTCTGTCTGCATTTTCTTTGAGGGAACTTCCCGAGGATGTTGCTACAAGTTATTCTCTGTTGCTCTTCTATATCATCTACATCATATTCTCTCTTCTTATGGAATTCTTGAAACTTTGGCAGACTGGCACATCATGGGTCTTCTAAAAGTCCTTGGGGGGGGGGGGAATTGAGATGGGGTGTCTAAATTTCACCCTACATTCCCCTTTCATGCATTCTCTGACATTATCAATTTGCATTTGAGAAAAATATTGAGCTTTTTGGAACACAAACTAAATTTACAGTTTTTCGTTGTTCTGATGTTACGAGTAAAACTTAACCTACTTTTGACACGAAGTTTTATCCCACATTTATATAGTATTTACCGAAAAACATAACCCTGACACACATTTACTATTTGAAATTGTTATTTTTGTTTCGAAATATGGGTGTAAATGTCTTTATGAGGAAATAACTGTTATGAAAAATACAACATTTGACTGCCCCTTTGGAAAGAGTTTATGCAGGCTATGAAGGCTGGTGATATTTTAATCAATTTTTGCTAACTATGCTACGTCGATTTTCCTCATTTACTTGCATTCTGGTGGAATCTGGTTGATTTCTGCGAGGAGTCCATGCTGAAAGAAGTGTGAAAATCAGCTGAAGATTCCGTTGGATGTGAAGTCTGCTTTATCAGCTGCCAGAAGCAGCATGGAGTCGCCCAGCTGTCTGGTGGGCTCGGAGCTCTGCGGTGGCCCATGGGTTGCTACCTCCCCAGGCATCTTGTGATTTGCTATGCAACTACGTGCACGCGGGGGTCAGCGACAGATTGCTGTGACGTCAACGCAGATGAAGACCGGCTACAAGCTCCGATAACACGATGCTCTGGGCTCGGACATGCTTAAACCCACTCTTAAAAAATCGATAATATCATGAAAAATATAAGAGACGAATTATACTACTAGTAAAAGGGAAAAGGGAAATAGGAGTGGCTCGTCCCCAATAGGTTGGGAAATGAGCTACATGATCTCTCTGGTGGTAGATGCTAAAAACACGGGTTGCCAGAACATTATAGTGGGCAGTACTGAAACTCATGAGTTGACAGCACAGTATAGTGGTCAAATGCCGAGACAATGGATACTATGAGACAATGGGTTGGGTAGAGGGGCCATGTGTTACATTGAGATGATAATTTTTTTTCTCAAAGTTGAATTGAAATTTTTTGGGGAAATAACATTTTTTTGTATATATTTTTTTATAAATGCTCCCCTTTACATATATAAAAGGATTATATATATATATTGTGATATTTATAGATTTTTAAAGTTAAAGGTTACTGGGCCAATGTCACCCACACTCAACATGAGGGTTGGTTGGGGTTAGTAATTAAATTTCTCCCTCGATTTTTTGAAATCTTTGTATTTTTCCTCGACTTTTCTAGTTAAAGGTCGTTGGGATTAAGGTCAAGGTCACCTACACAACATGGTTGCTGATATCAGTAACGTAAACAAACATGGCCGCCCCATGCCGACGAGCCCGCCCTCAGCCTCTGGCGTCACCCACGTTCGCAGTCGCCCTTAGCGCAGACTTTCCCAATCCCTATGCCCCCATGAACTTTTTTCCTACTGCTTTATCAGTTTTTTTTCTAAATGCAACTTTATTTTCTTCCGTTATTCTTTTTACACGTGTAACTGTAATCGAAGGTTCCTTCGTTGTTTAATAATGTTGTCTCGTATAGGAAAACAGGATCACTAACAATTAAACCGAACAACCTTTATACATTATTTTAAGTAGTCCTCTATCTACGGAATGCTGAGCTTTAATTTTTAATATCATGTCATAAAGTTTGATTATGAAGATGGGTAAGAAACAATCCAAGGTTAATGGGATTTCTCTTATCTTAACACGCATGCAGGATGTGGCAGTGTTCAAAAGTGTTCGTTCGACCGTAAACAGTTTGTATAGTGTATTCGCGGTTTCTTCACACTTTTTAAACTGAACTTTTGAAAAATCACCCCGTGTATGAAGTGCTTGGATTTTTCTAATTGGGGGCGACGGTGGATGAGCGGTTAGCCTGCTCGCCTCTCACCAAGGCAATCCGGGCTCAATCCCCAGCTGGGCCACTCCAGATTTTCGCATGTGGGAATCTTGCCGGACGATGCCGCTGGTCGGCAGGTTTTCTCGGGGATCTCCCGCTTCCCCCTCCATAGCATTCCGGCGCAGCTCCATTCTTACCTCAATCACCCTCATTGCCTCTCAAAACCTCGATGTTAAGAGCTGTCCAAATCCCTTCACTCACTCACTCACTCACTATATTCGGCTTGCAAATAATAATATGTTACATTCATCAATAATTAAATAAAAAACTGGGAAAATAGGCGTGTTGGTAATATGTAGTTTTAATGCAAAATATTATTATAAGCTGTTCACGGTAAAGTGGGTACTTTTTAAGGTCCTACCAACAGGCATAAAACAATAATAAATATATCTTATTGCAGGCTCAAGCATTACATTTTGAGGGTGGGGAAATCTATACACTGTGATTTAGAAGGGCCTTAAAAAGTGCTCACTTTACCGTGAACAGCCTATACGCTGAGTGCGCACCAATGCTGTGAGCTGTCCCTTCGGTGAACTGTTCTAGACTCGGTTACGCTTTGTTTGCATGAGGCGGAGGAGTATCCTGTAAGTAGACCTTTATTATGGCTTAACGTGCAGGGCATGTGCAGGGCGGGCGACCTCTGCTCGCGGGCCACTGGTGCTCTCGCCCGACGAGCAGCCATGACGAGGCCTAACGAGCCGCCGACGCAGATGGAGCGTTCACGCAGGGGACAGGCCCCCGGATGTGGGTAGGGGACGCCACCAGCCGACACACCCTCATTTTCGGGGCACAAAGAAGACGAGGAACAGGGCGCGCGACTGTAAAAAAATGCCAGACGACCTCCTGCTACCCAGGGCCACTGCATGGCTTGATTTACGATTGCTCTGGCAAGCGGGTCGGAGGCAGCGACAGAGATGGCTAGTTGGTGGGATTTTTTGTTTTTTTTCACACGCCTGGTGCGTGTGTGTGCCACGTGGTGACAGGTGTGCGTGTGATCGCGGTATCATGTCGCGTCGCATCTCTCACGTCCCACCCACACATCGCTAAGCCTACATCTGCGTCGCATAGTGGTGCAAGTACTCCTTTCCCCACGAAACTATTAGACGTGCTCCAATCTGTTGATTCGCGAAACTAAAGGCTGTTCACGATAAAGTGAGCACTTTTGAAAACAGCATTTTAAAATTTCACTGTTCTTGGCTTCATACATTTTAACGGTCGCTCTGAGTGACATGCGCCCAGTAAAAATGGTAAGGATGGATGGGAAGTAGTTCCGTATCTTTACGCCGTATTAAAAGTGTTAGGTAACCATTTGTGATAACGTAAACTATTTTCTTTATCTTTTTGTTTTTTTTTTCCTTCTAATGCATCGAAGTATAAAATGAGCAGATTTGTACAATATTTAGTTTTCTAATAACTTCACAATTTCACTTGACCGACGTATGAATAAAGTGGTTTGACACACTCATGTATGTAGAAGTCTAAACGCTTTTCCAGCTTAGTGTGTATGTGTTGAGATTATTATTATTATTGTCAGAGTTTGTCATAGGCATTTGAATTATAAAGTTCCTGCAGTTTTGTTGTTGTGCCGAATTAGTTTTCTGTTTTATAATTTTATTCACAGGGAGCTATTTTTACGTGTGTATGTATGTGGGCCTGTTATGCATTTATGCGTTTGTGCAAATGTACTATATTCTTGCATGTATATGGTGCATAATTTGGCCTAACACCTGACAGTTCATCATCAGTGTTTTAGGGACTAGTTCGAACTTAATAATCACCACTTAAACTTATACATTTTTCAGTACTTAAATATGCATATCTCTATTTAGTATAATTACCTGTTCAGTTAATGTCTAGTAACGACTTTTGATTTTCTGCAGTGTTTGTTAATGTGTAAGAACTATTTTTTTTTTCTAAACTGTAATAAGCAAGTGTAAATTGTAAAATGGTTCAGTGTAAGAGAAGGCAGGTATGCTTTAACTGCGCAAAGTAAAGCGATTTATTATTATTTTTACTATTAACTCTGCATAATATTAACTCCGCAACGTGCATACAAGTAGATCTTAAGCAGGGCTTTCAAAAATGCTCATTTTACCGTGAACAGCCTATACCATACTTACACTTCAGTCGAGGACTACTGAGTGCTTTCAAGACGCCACGCACGTTACAAACACTATTTCACAGTACCTACACCAAAATGGCTAAAATCGACTTTTTCAAAGAGTTATATCTGAAAATATAGGCGTCGGAACCCTCGTACAGACTTTCCACCAATAAAATAATAGGGTCACCGTAGAAAGTCCCATAGATACACGCAATGCGACTAGAACACTGCACGCCAGTTCAGAGCCTTGCGCTTAGCGACGATGGCACACTTGATGCGCGTGGCGGTGTCGCCCTTATCGCTCCCGCGCTACTCGGTCACACGCAGAAGAAAGCTCTAGGTAGGCGGCAGACACCGACCGGAATTTGTAAAGCGTTATCGCCTGTACGCGCAAGACGTCCAACATGACGCGCAATCTTCCGTCGCGTCGGCGGCTCGTCTGAACGTGAGTCTTGAGAGCCGATGAGGGTGATTGATGTGAATATGGAGCAGTGCCGGAATGAAAGGGCGAGGGAAACGGGAGATCCCCGATCACCATCCCTACATGTGAAAATCCGGAGTGACCCGGATCGCATAGGTGGGAGGCGAGCAGGCTAACCGCTCAGCCATCGTGGTCCCCTCGCCTGAACGTGACGTAACTCTGTAGCAAAGCTACATGTCTGTAGCATGTCTGTAGCAAAGCCAGTTCATGTCTCTATCGTAGTTTCACACGTAATACTTTTCGTATATTTTGATATATAGCAACCTGAAAAAAAAAAAAAAAAAAATTAGCTATGTTCGAGGCCATGAAAATAATGCATCCTATGTGTGCATGTCTTGGAAGTAGCATTCCTTAACTGTCTGTACGATACCTAATTTTATTAGATTACACGCTGCTTCAAGCGGCAGGTAGGTGACCGCCTTAAGGCCGATCACACTGAAAACATGCAGCTCGTTACTTTAACTATGCGTTGTCCTTATTTTCACGTGTAGATCGCGTAACAGTGTATTCACACTGAATAAGAGCGACGAAAAAGTTAACTTTTCTCTCAAGATGTTTACCCAGCTTCAACATAACGTAAACGTAACGTAGCTTTGGCCAACTTACATTTGGATTGTATATTGTATATTACGCCGCGATTGCACTAAGTTACACTTTTGATTGTAACAGACTGAAAAATAAATTAACGATTTGAAAATCTCCGGATTTAAAGCAAATATTCAAGTGCAAATAGGCGCCAATTCTGATGAGAGATGAGATTACTATTGACACATACAGGCACATGTTTTCTTATTATAATAACAGTTCGTATGTACGATAACTGCAAATATAGGTACACATGTGTATATACACTAGCCTTTTATTCAGATATAATCAGATACAGCATGTGAGTACTGAATCACAGTTTATCAAAGACGATCCTTTCTGCACTCCAATGTGAAAAGAGGTACGGTTTTAAAACAAAATTTTGACACAGAGTTAAAGGAAAGGTAACATAAGGACACCATGTTAATTTCGATGTAAATGGACCTTTAGTGACACATTTACGCTCATGGAAAAAATTTGCTGGTTCAGCTGTGGAAAAGCTAGAATTCATTCAAATGTAAATTTTAAGTTTTACTTATTGTTATTTATTAACGTCTTAAATATACATATGCGAAGTCAAATTACACTCCTGTCAGTAGATAGTAACTCCCAATCCCGTCTCAGATATGAATTTATCAGGATTTTTACAAAATATAAAACAACTACAATTCTCAGAAATTATATATATATATATATATATATATATATATATATCAAGAAACTTAAATTATGTATACAATTCTTAATATTTTAAACAAAATAAAAAAGAAAATAACGAAACACAAAAAAAAAAGTGTAAAGTTGAAAAATTTAAATTATTAGAGCAATTTAAAAAAGAGAAACACTCACATACAAAATATAAGAAAATAATCAACGAAAAATAAAACACATTCTAGAAATTAAAATATTATGAAAACTTAATATCATGCACTTATGGTAAATTCTTAGTTTTTATAAATATTTTGTAAAAAAAGTATTAAATTTTATCATTCATGATTTTTAAACCATTATCTTGAATACATTGTAATTACGCATGAGGTAAAAATAATTAAAATAACATTTTTTATTATAAATTACATTTATAATTCGAAAATTATATTTTTATGTGTTTTTATTTAATTATAACTCATTTTGTTATAGAAACTCCATTGAGTAATTTAACATGTTTGATATCGAATCCATCTTAATTTAATGTAACAAAATTTTAATTACTTTTTATTAAATAAATGGAAAATATGACAAAGCGATTTAAAAAGTTTGATAAAGAAACTTATATAAACTTCTTTCGTTTAAATAAAAAAAACCGCATTAATAAGTTTAAAATATGAACTAATAAATAAAAAGAACAACATTATAAAATAATAATAAACATAAATATATGATTCAAGGAAACGTACTTTTGATTGTAAAAGTATATTGATACATACTTCTTTTTTTTCCCCCACAAAACATGAAAAACAAAATTACACCATAAAAACATTTTTTAAATATCACATAACATAAAATAATAAAAATGCACATTTCGCTGCAGTAATCAGGTCAGGTGAGAAATTATTTAAAAAACACACCTATACAAAAAAGAAAGTAAATGTGATCCATAATTTGTTAAGTATTAGAATATAAAACTAAAATCCTTAAAACTCCAACTTTGAAAGAAGTTCTTTCATCTTAAGTCTTCTTATCTCAATCATCACCATTGGTGCATCAGTCACACATGTAAACAATGTTCGTTACTGGTTCATTTTGGCAGAGTTCATGATACGGAATGAGACAAAACGTGCACTGTACCCACTTTATATTCTTCATCTTCTTATCTGAAGAAAAATGTCTGACTACATGACCCACACGTCCAGTCTTCATCATGTGATGCTGACTTTCCTGTACCTAATGGACCAGCTGATGAAGCACCAAAAGTTTTTTTGCATTCACAAAGTTTTTCTGACGACTGCTGAGGTTTCTTCACAACTGGACCAGGTGTAAGTCTACTAGTGATTAGTATGGCTGATCTGGATGTTAAGGCTCTTGAGTTATTTTTACAGGCCTAGGTCCAGGTGTTGGCACCTTGAGGATGGCTTCAGCTGGTGATGACTAAATCTGTTAACAAAGACTTGATGGTTGGTGTACATCAGCAGTGACACTGCTGACTTGTTCCCCAGGGATATTGCAGTTTGTTGACTGTGGTTCTGTTTGCTCTGTCGGAAGAGATGGTGCCAGTTTTTCTTTTGGAATGACACCTCTGTTCAGAGGAACAATGTCGCAGCTTCTGAAAGCATTTTTTATTTTTTTGGTCGACATAGTTCTCACAAATGGCACATTGAAAATAGCATGGACATTGGTTTTGTTCGGTTTTTCTGTTGGGTGGTCAATCATATACTGATAGAGCTCTTTTTGCCATGCACATTTCAGAGCTTTGTTTGTAGACTCCGACATCTAAGGGCTGGAGAATATGAGTTGTGTGGGACGGAAAGTTAACATATGCACATCATTTGATCGTGAAAGCTCGATCACTTCAGAGGTTATGTGTGACTCATGTGAGTCCATAAGCAACAGTAAGGGTCTTGGCAAACCAGTGCTGCTCTCCAGAAAAAATTTCCTTTTTTTATCCAGCGTTTCTCTGACAGATGGATTTGAGTGTCTGGCAAACAATCTTTCTTGAATTCCGTATTCCAGCGAGCACCTTTGAAGATTATTAAAGGTGGTATCCAAGTCCCATTGACACATATGCAGCATACAAGTGTCGTAGTTTCTCCACGTTCGCCATAACTTCATCTGTAAATGAACTTCTTTCTTATTTCTGTCACCACTTTCCCAGGCTTCACAACATACATTATCCCTGTCTCATCAACATTCCGCGCGTACTCTTCTGATTTGTGTTGAATGTTTGGTTTTGCCATGGTATCTGTGAGCTTGTCGAAATAGTCATCCACCATTGTAGGGTCGGCCATAGACGCCATGTTTGCTGACAGGTTTTCAGGGACTCTATAGGGTTAGACCGTAACGCTGTTTAAAATTTATCCACCACTTCTTGCTAGCACATTTGTTTTCTGTGCTAAAAAAATGTCCACGTGCAGACACTTCTGTAACTTCGAAAGCAATCACTTTAACCTGATTAACTGTAAGTTCAAACCCTAACTCCTGAATTTTAATAATGTAATTAAAAATATTTTGCTCAAGTTCAGCATCTAGTACCCATTTTTTTCAAACAGGTAGCGGTATACCTATTAGGTTCTGGATTTTCTGTCAGAAATCTTTTTAAAGAACTCCATGGAACTCCATGTAGATACTGAAGTTTTCTTGCTGAACCAGTCTTGCAGCTTCAGTCATATCAGAAGCACGTAATTTCTGTATGATTTTTGCAGCCATCACCATCTGATACAGATTTCTCCATCCTTCTTCAGATCAAGGCATATAACAATGAAAGTAAAAATTCGGATGTTGGTATGCTTTATCTTGATACATTCTGCTCTAAAATGAACCAGAAAATTAATTTAATGTCTAAAACCAGGTAACTTAACTTGGTGATAAAATTTTGTTACCTAAATTGGTGATAATAAAAGATGGGTACTTAATTTGGCGATGCTCTCAACGAGCATATGAGTAGGCCTACTCGAAAATACTGCAAACATATTACCTCTACCTTAAAAGTCTATCAAAAATCTCAAATGTTACATTTAATTAATCGTTTTAAATTTTCGAAATAAGGTCTGCACGAAGCTTTCATGAATATGCTGAAGAAAAAAAACTCATTTTTTTGCTTAATTTAAGGATATAAAAGGTTTGGTTACGATAAATATTAATTGAAATACGTGCCACGTGTTTCTAAAGGCTTCTGAGTGTTAAATGCACTAAAGTATATTTCATAAGCGCAGAAGATAATATTTACACACAAAATGATTATCACGTGCTATTTCATCGCACAGCACTGACTAAAATGCCCAATGATCGCTTTCCGTTTTGTACTGCTCATCGCTGAGACTGAATGGCGCTAGGTGTAGGATGCAGAAAAGTAGACATCCTGCGCTATCTGTTGCTGAAATTATGAACTGTTTGCGGCACATCTATGGTGACTATACAGCATTCCAAAAGTACCACCAACTTAGGTGTTGAAACAGTGTGTTCCTATCGAGCACCACTGTGAAATATTTTTAAGTCACCATGTTATGTGTGCCACTTTTTGTAATGATTCTAGTTGTGCTCCACTTTTTTAATGGTGTCTGTGATAGTGTGGGTGTAAATCTATTTGTTGTGAGTTGGGAGAAAGAATAATTATTATGCTATGATAGATTTTGGGCGCCTTATTATTCGTGATGTGACCTAGATCTTACCACACTGGAATCAGAAGCTCTCCGGCGACGCTGTAAACCCCATGCAATAGAAAACACATTCCAACCTTCACAGTAATTCATTTAAATCAAACATGTGTAACATTTATAATTAATTTATTAATGAAAAAAATAAACTCAGACCCAAACATGTGAATAATTCAACAAGATGCAAACTAAATATGAGTATGTGACAGAAATCTCTTTACTCAAAAATGAAAGTATACTGTATGATAATTAACATAAATGACATACCACCATCCAAGTAAGAATAGGAATAATCAGAATGCAAAATTAAAAAAAAATCAAAGATTGAAAAATGCTGTGAAACTATAAATTAATAAATCTTTTACTTGAGATGTCAGTTCGAAATATTCATCAGGTTCCACAGGAAGTAGCCTCCTCTGTATCTAAATTTCCAGAAAGTTTGGTAAGCTCTTACTTCAATTCTTAAATTTCTTGGATAACATTCACTGATAATTCATTAAATGTTAAAAGTCAGTTCATCACTTAACTATCTCAAATCTGATACTTCATCAAATAAAATTACTCTGGATTTATATTGAAAGTTCAAAATAAGTCTTTAACTCCTCATTCCATATTGTTCCGGCTATACTACCTCATATGCGAAAGTTTGGAACTACTGATTTAACATACTCGTGGAACCCATTTTGCAAAACCAAAATAATAACTTTAATAAAATGATTTTAGGTTCCTTAAAGTTCAGTACTTGAAAAACAGTTCATCTACTTAAGCTTTCCATACGTTAAACTGCCTTGGCGTCACCTAAGGTCCTCTGGCGCTATCTCGTTGCATGGCGCCGGCGTCTAAGTCGCGGCGTCCTTTTCGCCTCGTCATTTTAACACTCAAAATAATTATCTACGACTTAGCCTACAGCCTCTTCTTAGATATTGCTGCGGCGACTATCAAAATTTAGCTTCTAGGAGCATAATTTCTAAAATAAATCTATGATGGCGTTGTAATTTCAAAAGTAAAGTCACAGCGAAAATTTAGACGCCTTACATGTTCAATGTCTTTCCCAGAAGCCCCTTCTTCCGTCTTCCGACCAACCAACATCCAATCACGGCTCGCTTCCGGCTTTACATTCACTAAATAAAATTAAGGCCTAAAATATTATGCCTTTAAATCCTAAAACAAATAAATAATTTAGGTTTAAGAATTATGAATCAATTACCTCACCCTCCTAACAGTATACCTGTATACTTCGCCAGGTTGTTTAATTTTTAATGCCAATCTTTCGAGAGTGCTATCTGCACTTTGGAGTCGTTTCCAGGAGTAAGTACAATCAAGCATTTTGTTTCTGATTTCTTACAAGCAGTTTGTTACTGATTTTTTGTGAGGAACAACCTAGCGAAGTTTGTCAATAGGGTTTTCAAACATTTCGTAAAATAATACCTACCAAAAATAATACTGCAATTTGCACTCGCTCAAAAAATTGGGACTGAATTGGACTTAGAGCTCAGTATACTGGCAAAAATATAAACGACAAAATGACCCGCGTGTAAGTCACAACAAAAGAGAACCTTAACCTAAGGCATTTTTGTAAAGCAAAAATAGCTTATACTAATAGTAACTTAGTCGGTTTACAGACCGGGATCACGATAACTTTATGTTGCAAGTAACACTACAGGTAAGATGTTAACATAAGCCAGTCATACCTGATGTGTTAGAACGAGAGTCTGTGAGTTAATTTGACCTGAAGTAAAACATACGTCTATGTGTCTAGCTTTTGCATGCGGGATACGTGATTCTGAGGGCTACCACGTAATCTTGCGGAGCAATAAGTAGTGATGAAGTAACAACTTGTTGTGTTATTACTTCTTACAGCTTTTCTTTTCGTGTATTTAATGTTTTTGCAACGTTTTTTCTCTCGTGTTCATCGTACCGCATATATTATCCTTGTAAACGAAATGAGGGAATATTGACAACGTGTAAGGTAGGATTAGTAGTGAACTTTTTCGTTTAAAAATCGAAATGTAGCATTGCTGCACATTTTTCCTAATAATATAGTCAAGGCAAACTCACTGTACAGCCCTTTAAGTGATAAATCGCAGTCATCAGGTACAATAACTACATGTATAGGGTTTATGCACTGTGGGATTGTGTTTAATTTTTCACAGTAGTATAAACGTGTTTGAGTATAGTGCCCAAGTTTGAGGTTAACCATTAAGACAAACACTGCATCCAAGTTTGCAATATCAGGCATACCTATTTTACCTAACATATTTTGAAATAAAATAGTCTGAATAGCAGTTTTTTTTAAATTATTTTCCTTTTTTTTTAGTTGTGTCGGATGGTTCCAAAATACTGTGTTCAATGCGTGATATGTGATATATTGAAAATACCTTTCGCATTTCCTTTTAAATAAATGCTCGATTATATTTTTCGTAATTAGTCGCTGTTCTGTTTTTTGACTCTATTCTCTCTTTGGAATTTCCAGTGTTGTATACATATATTTATTTTCTCGTCCATAGGTTGCTTGTCATATTTAAGTATTTTTTCCGTGCTCAGTCCTGTTTTTCTATGACAGACATCTGCATCGCAATGGCGAATGTTCTAAAATCTCAATTGAGTGCTCTTTCTGCAGATCACATGTTTCTGCACATCACTTTGCACATGTTTCGTAAATGCATTATTTAAAAAAGGCTATTTTTAATGACACTGTAACGGAATTGAAGCTTCAAGTATGCCGATGTATTCATATTAAAGAACCACATCGGTAACAAGTGATTCTGTAGAATATAAATCTACCCAAGTTGCCATTGATGTTTCTATTCATTATGTGTTCTACCATTTAACCTAGCACACGAACGTCAGTTTGAACTTTAGGGTTAAATATTTTTTTAATATGTTCCGCAGATAAAGCGAATTAAATTTACGATATCATTAATCGAAATATGCGCTACGCAGCCATGCCGCTCTATAAAATGAACTCCTCGCTGCAACCCCTTCCGGTTTGGAGAGAGGTTTTTTAATCTCCTATTCTCCGCCCCCTTTTTTTCTCGAGAGTAATCGTTGTCGGCGAGGTAGCAAACAGACAACTGGATAAAAAGACGTGGTGTGGATAAACAGCACATTCATTGGCTGCGGGTCGGGCCAATCCTGGCGCACCCTCCTCGCCGCAAATAAAAACCTCGCCCATTTTATTGTTTCGTTTCTTTTTTTACTTCCGAGTACGTCGCCTGCTCTTTTTAGCTCTTTTACCCTGCTGTAGGGTTGGTCTGAACGACAGAAGAGCGGTCGATAAACAGGCCCTCTTCTGTTCCCTTTCACACATTTACAGTTATTCTCCTTACCTCATACATGAGTACACCTATAGTATATTAGCGGTTTCGCAACTTTTTTAAACCAAACCTTTCAAAAATCGCCCTGTGTATGACGTGTTTTGTTTTTTCCTAAATATTACTAATATTACAGCCTAAAGACGATTTATACACGTGTTAACATAAAAGTATAATGTTTTTACTGAAATTGAACTTTTACATATATTCTATCCATAAATTATAACACTTCATTTATAATTAATATGAAAAAAAGAATGGGGAAGAAGCTCTGCACTACTGGTGTAATTTTCTAAACTAGGTTAAGGTTTGTGTTTACGAGGAGGAGGAATATCCTGAAAGTAGAACTTTAGCAGGGTTTCAGAAATGTATAAAGTAACCGTGAATGTACTATAGAGATGTCTTTATACTTGAGACTATTCGCGATAAGCACCTCTGAGCGTCATAATATGAAAAAATGTACGTACATACACAGCTATGGACCTGATGGCATTATTCAACCGTCAGTCATTTGAAAACGCGGAATTTTTAGTACCCTAAATATGTTACTAATATGCTATTTCGTGCCCACTAATGTGTATAAAGTAGAATAGAACTTGTTTTGCTATAAACAAATACACGACGCTCGCATTAAAACGCCAGGACTTGGAAATATTTCTCTTAGTTCTTGTCAACTCAACTGGGATCCGCCATATGCCAGTGTGGCATGCGTGTAACGGACAGCAGATAGGCCTTCGTGTTTTTTCAAAGGTTTGACTCGAAAGTGCAGCTCACGTAAACGTGAACGGCCTATACGACCATGTGTTGATGTAGGTATAGACTGTTCACGGTAAAATGAGCACTTTTGAAAGCCCTGATTAAGAACTACTTGTATATGCGTTGTGCATTCCTACACCTTATATAAAATTAGCATTGCTATGGGCCTCATTCCTTTATTCCTCTGTCGGTCAAATGCAACTGTGAAATTATTTTGAATGTAAATACGTTACAAATCTACTCATTTTTACATTTCGATGCATTAAAAAAACAGAAAGCGAAAAAAATAATTTTCAGTAATCACCATTGGTTACCTACCACTTTTTATTCGACGTTAGGATATGGAACTACTTTTCATCCATCGGTACCAACTTTATTGAGCGAATGTCACTCAGTGCGCCCATTAAAATATATGCATTCAAGGGCAGTGACGTTTTTCTAAGGTTCATTTCTTAAGTGCTCACTTTATCGTGAACAGTCTTTACCTACATGGTTAGTGGAAAACACAGTCCCCTTTCTGCCCATTATTGCATGCAGTCTTATGTAAACAACCAAATTGAATATTCTTAATGGTACGTGTGAAAATTAGTTCTACTTTTTACCACAATAAGACCCCACTTACGGTTACTTCCGACATTTCTGAAGCCCTGCTGAAGTTCTACTTCCAGAATATTCCTCCGCCTCATGCAAACTAAGCGTAACCGAGTCTAGAAAATTACACCAAATGGACAGCGTTCGTGTGCACTCAGTGTAAAATAAATATTTTGCATGATAAACTTAGAGTCACAAATAAGCAGATTTTTCTGCATTGCCTCTTTCCTATTAGGTTGGTTGCGGAATGTTTGTGACCACGCTGTCTTGCTCGTTATTTTTTATTGCAAGATTCCAAAATAAATTATGGACAACAAACTAGACGCTGTCATGTTTCTACTCCT
Organism: Dryococelus australis; assembly: GCA_029891345.1. Classification (NCBI taxonomy): domain Eukaryota; kingdom Metazoa; phylum Arthropoda; class Insecta; order Phasmatodea; family Phasmatidae; genus Dryococelus; species Dryococelus australis. The sequence continues at coordinate 166,720,865 of CM056993.1, forward strand.
TATTAATTCCATTATAGTACGAATTTCTAGTAAATGATTTTCAAGAAACAGTAATATAGTTTTATAATTTTAAAAATACGTTAATATTTAGTGTTACCTATCAGGTCACTTCCAAACTACATTTATTTCAATAGCGTGTTGAATAAAATAAGCTATTATGTTCACATATTTCATTACGAATACATACTTTCACCTATTCTATTCTATTATATCAATGCACGTCGATCATCCAACGAATTATGGGAATAATATATCTGATCCAAATGACTTGTGAAACATATCGGCCAAGTCCGATGCAGACATATAGACGTGAGCTCAACTTTTCGGCGCAGCTCGTGCTGATAACTAAGACGGTTTATGATTGACTGTTCTAGTTTTTCGCTCTGTCTGTTCGGCATGATAGACGTACATGTGACCACATATAAATCTGGGTATATAATAGAAAAATTAAGCATTAAATTATGCGTTATGGCATGCGCAGAAGAACTGAAAATGAGTTTTATTATGTATTGGCTTCCATTAGAACTTAGCAGGTCGCTTGCTTTACTGTGATTTTCTCAAGAGTTAAAAGTTACAGTCATATTTTATATATTAAGTACAATTTGTGAGACGACGACCAATCATAATAGAGAAGTCAGTGTTGTTGGTGGGAAACTGTTATTTACAGTAATAGTAGTAAGGACGTGCCGATCCTACTTCACTTTTGATTAATCGGATTATCGATTTGATATCAAGTTAATTGAAATGGTTAGTAAAAAAAGTCATTCCTTAATCTGATTTTAATCCTCTCAAAAAATTCTTAAACCGATCTTAATCCATTTAAAATTTCTTAATCCGATCAAAAATGGAAAGGGTTAAATTTAGTGAAAGGGTTAAATGTATTGAAAGGGTTAATTGTTTTTCTTGATTACAATGTTGACGGCGTGGTGTCCTGAATGCGACTGACCAGAGTGGTGAGTTCCAATGTCTTATATAGGCGCAGAGTTTAGTGGAAGAATGTGCTAAAGCTTATTTTTCTAATTTTTCTAATTTTGAGGTGATTGTAGGGATATTGATGGTAGATAGGTAATTTTTACGAATATATTTAACACACAAGAGAAATTCAGAGTGTTTAAACGATTTCTAAGAGTGGCATAAGTGTAAATTTTATGTTATTTGGGGGGATTTGCTTGTAGATGGTAGATAGGCGACTTTGAAAGAAGCGATTTACATTTTAAACGATCTGTTTTTGGAATGTAATTAAACATTATAAAATTTCAGAGTGTTCTACGTATGAATAAATTGCACACATCGAATTGGAAATTTCAAATGACTATGTAAATAATAAATGTAATTATGTAAGTCTCAAGCTTAGAAATATAATTTACACGAGAGACAAGTAAAACGAACAACTACTGTCTTTAAACGAAATCCAGCTAGTCAGTATGAATAAATAACACATTAACAAGTTTACACGTACAAATTACACATGTCTTACATGATTCAGACTGGTGAATGTTATCTTATGGCAAAAAACTCTGTATACGTTTTAAACCAGACACAATAGCGTAGGTCTATTCTGATAAGTAAAATATATAATGATAGAAAATCTTACCCCATATTGTATAATATATGTCCGTTCAAATCACAATTACCATCGCGATTTTTGGTTAAACAGCTATTGTAATGATTGCATTTTATACCACTATGTCCAAATTTTTAAATACTTATTGTTCTTTGCCTGGAAGTAAAAAACTGTCAAAACCAGACATATATCTGCCTTTACATAGGGCAAGGGTTGGTATAATCACCAAAAAAACGTATTTTTCTTTCCAACAGTAAAAACACATACCTTTAAAATTTGTAAACGTAATATCGTCTAAAACATGACCATTATGAATATGTTGCAGATTCATACTATCCATTTTAAACACAATTACGATATTTGCATTGTCACGTAAATTATGTTTCAGTATACATGCGTAACTTTGTGATAGATAAAACAATCAATGTTTAAATGTCGCCCAAAACTAAAGTATTGATGTGTTTCACCCTGCGTTTCATACCAAACATAGTTAAAAATAAATATGGAATTCGGTAATGCTTCATTCAGAGGCACTATATCTTCTTTATTTGTAAAAGGAAAATATCACATTCCTTCAATTAACGATAAAACGGTCGCTAATAATTAATATTTCTCTTGTTGTATTGTTTCAGAAATTATATACATTTTGAAATTGAGTCCATTAGGATGCTCTAAGAACGACATAGTAACACAAGCTTTTCCACATAAAGAAGGATAACTTATTGCACAACGTATATTTGATGGTCAAAGAATACCATGTTTCTGTTCAATTACATTTTCTTTCGTATTTACAATTACCGGCAGATGTACATTTTGCTTTATAACATTCGTTTCTACATGATTACACAGTGTTATGTAATGTACTAACTTAATACTATAGATGTAGGTCTGTGTATAGGCTAGCAATCAATTTAAAACAATGGCGTGTACTAAACGTATCAAAAAATGAAGCAGTGTATTGAATACATTGATTAATAAATTACCATTTGAATTACATTTACCAAAATACAATTATTGCGGACCAGGTACTAACCTTGCAAAACATTTTGCACAAAATAATCAAGGAATTACATATTTGGATAATGCTTGTAAAGAACATGATACAGATAATGATAGAACAAACCATTTAAAAGAAAGACATATAGCAAAAACAAGTCTAGCCGATAAAGTTGCAAATATAAGGAAGAATCAAACTACATCTACAGGTGAAAAGCTTGGAGCTTGGGTTGTTGATAAAGTTATGCGAGCGAAGGTGAAGAGAGGCATGGGCTTAAAATGCAAAACCAGACAAAAAACAAAGAAAGGAGGAATTGTTCCATTCCTATTTCCAGCATTAATAGCTATTGGATAAATGCACGGAGGGGTTTCGGCAATTAGTAGAGCAGTTAAATCAAAAGGTAAAGGAATGCATTTGAAACCCTATGAGTTGGACAAGGATAAAAAAAACCTCCAAACGTGGAAAGAAATGCAGAAAGTCCTAAATATTCTTCCAAAACGTGCATTAACAGACAAAGATATTAATGTGTTTGTAAAGAAACTGGATATTCCCTATTTCCGAGGTGTGTATTTGAGAGACAATTTACCAAAGAAACCAAATCTTTGTGAATGTATGATTGTTAATTTAGATTCTAAACAAAATGAAGGAACACATTGGGTTTCATTAATTAAAACTGTAAATCAATCATTGTATTACAACAGTTTCAGCGATTTACATCCTCAAATTAAAATACTTAATTATTTAAAAAAACACACATCTAAGATACAATTACAAAATGGAACAATATCCAAATACAATCAATTGCTGACATTTATGTTTATGTTTTTTTGGCTATAAATACAGTATATAAGTAATTGTAATAGTAAAACATATTAGTAATGTGTCAATTACATTGATATTAAGAGGATATTCGTCGCAATTACATGCGATATATTTCCCTGTTAGAGTTGGATGGAAAATGGAAAATAAGTTTGATAGAATTCGTTACTTGCAAAAGCATATCGAACATTGATATGCATAACCAATAATTTATGGTTAATATTGGTGAAAAAACATACAAGATTGTGACACCGGCAGAATCTTATGAGTTTGATGACCTTGAAACATTCATTAAAGCGGCATTACCTGAAGATGTACATTTCTGATTACGTGGAAATCCAAATACGTTAACTAGTGCAATGAATAGTAACATTGATATCGATTTATCGGAAGACAATTCAATTGTAAATATATTAGGTTACGAACGGAGACTGTATCCTGCTAATAAATTGCTTGAATCGTCAACACAGGTTGAAAAATTGTCAGTAAATGTTCGTTGTATAATGTTATATACGACAAATACACTACACTAATTCACATATGCTATGGCTTCAGGGTATAAAATAATTGGAAAACCTAATACATTGATATACCTTCCAGTAATAGTTAATCGTGTTGATGAAATAGTTGTAACAATTGTTGATCAAGACAGTAAACTTATTAATTTTTAGAAACAAAGAAATTACAATTCGTTTACATTTCAAAAAAGCATTATAAACAGTTGCATTCCATTGTGCATTACAATCATAATGGGTAATGTATATAATAGTAAATTCGCGTGTAAAGTAGGCAGTTCTTTGAAGAAATATATCACTATGGAGCATATTTAGAAGACAGGAAGTATAAAAAGACGTAAATGCAATCATAAAACACTCACTTCAAATAAGTTACCCGTGAAGTTAACACGGTGCAACAAATTGTATTTAAAAGAATTAGGATATGCTGCTAATAGAACTGGAATCACCGATACAGAAATACATGGGTAGGAACCTTTCCGACTAGCTCTGTATGTGTTTCCTTCAGAAACAATATTTACATGCTACCATCGATATCAAGTTTAAGTTTTAGAGGAACAATAAAAAAAGACAGGCAATGAAAGTAATCCAGCAACTACAATAATAATAAGAAATGGAATACTTCATTTAATCGACACAATTGCATATCTGCTCAATGGTGTGGAAATCGATCAAATACTAGATGTTGGCATTATCTCCACGATAAAGAAGTATCTCTCAGAAACTGTAAACGATCTTGATACAGGGATTATGGTTGGGTGGAACAATAATAGTGATTACTCGCTACAAATAAGCCCAAGTGGAATATATGAAGTTGTTATACCGTTAAGTATGGTTTTGGGATTTGCTAAAGACTACAAATATGTCATATTGAATGCTAAACAAGAATTATTTATTCTATTAGGCAATTTGCTTTTAAATGCTATAAACAATTCGGCTAATAACGAGAAAGGTGTAACATTTAAATTAAACAGCTTGGAATGGTTGATGCTACATATTGAAATTAACACTCGTGAACATGTAGTTTTTAAAATATATCGAAAATGTGAAGAATCTAGATATTGCCTTCAGATCATGGGCTTTAGATGTTTTTCCAATACTGCCAAGATCACTGAAAGTTATTTGGAGTGTGAAATCAAGTTTTTCATTGGAAAAACCGAGATATGTCGTTATTTGTTTTCAAACAATTCGACAAAATAATTTAAAAGCTGATAGATCAGTATTCGTTAAATGTGATATGAAAAATATTAAACTATAGCTAAGCAGTCAAGCTTACCCCTACATGAATTTAAATATGAACTTTGAAAACAGGGAATTCCTTATTTGCTATATATACTCTAGGTTTAGGAAATGTATTATAATAAAATTAGTCCATCGATACTAGAACCCGAATACTAGAGGAACATTGATACTAGAGGAACATTGTTTGTATTTGATGTGAGCAAGCAAGATGATACTATTACAAATAGAGAGATTCATTAAACAATTGAAATTATTGCAAATACACCAATTCCAGCAAATAGGCATGCTTACACTCTGATAATTCACTATAGATTAGCAAGTTCCATTGTAAGAGAGAATTTGATGAAAATTTTGAATTGAGTCAGTAGACAATGAACCACAGCTGCAACAAGATGTTTTCCAATGTGCAAGGATTTTAGTTTGCAGAAATAAATTGTCATTAATGAATTAGCTATTACTGATTTGGAAGAACATACAACTGTATTCAGCTTCAAATCACCCTTTGACTGGAAATATCTAACTCCGAAATATAAGAAAACAAATAGATGGGTTACTAACCATCACAATTGTTTAAAATGGTAGAGTTGATGTATCGAGTATGACGATGTTGAATCTATTTGCAAACATTACCTAAATAATTGTGAAATATATGTAAGTGGAGTTGAGCAAAAATGTGTTTTTTAAAGTGTGTATGACAGGAAAGTAATATATATATATACAAAAAGGATACAATTCCCCTTCGTTCAAACAATTAAGTAAAATATATGGATCTAAATCAACATTTTTCTCTGCAGAGGAAAACTAAAAATTAATGTTAAGTTGGACAATGAGGATAGACTGCATGAAACAGATTCTGATTATTCTCCTCCCGAATCACCTGTGTATATTAGTTAAGTGGTATGGCATTATTTGGGATGAGAGAAGTAATGAGTGCAATTTACTATAAAAAGTATTTTGCTTGTATGTAATCCACTACTTCATAAAAATGGATCAACAAGACAATGAAATCACCAGATCTTGCATACAGAAAACCAAATGTAAATTGAATATCAGCAAGTATTAGCACATTGGAGTAAACCATTTGGTTTTTTTTTTCGGAAAGAAGTTGTTTAGCAACTTTTTTTTTAACAACTTGTGTTTCTATATATTTTTTTAAAATAATTGTTTAATATATTTCCAGTCATCCTGTAGTTACTTGTGTGTATTTTGGAAAAATCTGCACATGCTTGTGTTAAAATGTATTTTTTAAATCGTCCTGTGTTTGTACACATTTTTGTAAACAAATATGATGTAAAATGATTTTTTTTTTAAATGTTATTTACCCGTTTCCTTATTAACAGTGAACTTGTTTTAGCAGAAAAAAATATTTTCTCCATAGAGGGGGGAAAGTTTTGGAAGCAAGGACTCTAACCACTTTTCCATAACTAACAATATAATATACCATACTACATAAGGCTTGGTTGATATAAGATGGGTTCGAGTCTTTGTTAGGTATGATTGTAACCATATTAACATAAAAATAATAAAGAACGAATCATTGTTTTTACTATAATTTATTTGTAATTTAATTGATGAACACTTTTAGTTAATATGGTTAATGACTTACAAATGAGTTATTATCATACAAGACCTAGTCTGGAGTCATACCCAGAATCTATATATCTACCCCACACTGAAAGTGAGAAAGTAGATTACATTAGTACATTATCTAAGCAGGAGTCGAACCCAGCTTATATCAATCATGTCTTTAGCCTGGAATCGAACCCGCAAATTCTATATTAGAATTTACCATGCCTGACCTGGGATTTGAACCCAGAGCCTCCTTGCCTAATCTGATAACTCTAAGGAGGCAGGCTACATTTAACAACTTAATTTATGTCATTATAATATTTTTTTCCAGCAGACATCTATTTGTTAGATTCAAATTTATCTTTAACTGAATAGTATTGTTTTGGCGAAGGTATTAGTCCGTTTGTTATCTGAATCATTTCTTTACAATATTCTTTCTTGTTAATGCAACTTACTGTTAATACAAAATTTAATTATATATATATATATCTGTTGAGACAAATTTTTATCAATATTTATTTTTCATTTCATAGCAAAACAAGTACACTTTTAATAAGGAATAGTGTAAATAAATTGTAAGAAGGGGATTCATTTTACATCATATTTATTTACAAAGATATATACAAACACAGGATGATCCAAAATTTATGTACAGTATATTAACACTGAAACAACATATTTAAGCATGTACAAAAGTTTTGCTCCAAAACATATACAAGTTACACTTACTTATTTCAACCCAATCAAGTACAAGATGTCCCAAACATTTTAATATTATCAAGTAGAATTTACTCGAAACATTTCCATGCTAAAAAAATACAAGCGAATTCACAATATACGTACACCATTTTTTTGACACTAGCAAATACAGAATGGTACACAAATTATTTAAAAAAATACAGGTAGATTCAAAACTTTATGTATAACAATTACATCTTGCTCCGAAACAACTACAAGGTAACACAAAACATTTTAACACTATCAACTACAACTTTTTTCTTTAAAAACTAATATTTCTATCAATTGTTAGCAACTTTTGTGAACAATGCGTTCGCCCTTATGTTTACACTTATGATCTATTAAACAGGGTCTGTACTGTTTTACAAGACATTCAGAACTGTTACAGTTAGCTAAAGTAGCATTATAAGTATTTGGTTTACTATGTTCTGACAGCTTGAAAGAAATACATTCTTTTGAAATGAATGTCTGACTCACATATTTCCTTTACAACAAGATCTTAATATAATAAGCTGTAAGTTACAGAATGCAAACGTATAGTTGTAATTCATTGGACACGATGGGAACATTGGAATCATTATTCTGAATTAGCCACTTCACAAGCATATAAATTACACATCGACGGACAAACTAATCCTCCTTGTTTGAAAATAAAGTTGTGGATGTCCCGTCGCAGGTCTCCTTCCAACGAACAGTGATTCCCTGGTGAGGTCTTGTGAGCTGGTAGTTGATTACTCCGTATCCCTGGTCCTCTTCTATTTCCTTGCTAAGACTGGCCATTATTAAATCTTTTAAGGAAGATGGTAAGTCACTGTTGGGGCGAAGATATCTCACTGCACAATCCTTGCATGCTATACCTTCACCAAAGTGAATGCCGAGACTGTTGTAGAAAATGTAGCACCAATGTTCTATATCATTGCAGACATGAACTTTTAGGAGATCATTGTATGGTCTAAAGAAAACTCTTCTGTATCAATTTGTGGGACCTCATAAACATACGTAGGCTTGAAGATCCTAGCTATGACTGACGATTTTATACTAGGCACACTCCTTTATATAGTCTGCAAGATGTTCTTGCTTTGAAAAACATTGCATTCCCACATGCCACAGGGAGAAGTTAATTCTTGGTCACCGATATATGTAAAATGTTGCTACTTGTTGCATTGTTTTGTCCAAACAGTAGCAAGAGAACAGCAACTACACTCCTTTAGCATAATGTATGTAATGTTCTTGTAGGATTTACACTTGGTGATGTATCCACTGTGAGCTTCAAATTCTAGTTTACATTTGTTACAAGGTAGCTTGCTGTTAGGACGTAAATTATATAAAGGACGATAATTTCGCCCATAACATACATCGAACACTTTAAAAGTTTCTGTTGGACCAATTAACAAGAAACGCCAATGTTCATCTACATAGCACATCTGTATCTGCAGTGGACTATCTTCATCTTAAATTCGAAACCACTCTTGTCTGAATCCTGGAGTTACGCTAGCTTACTGAAGTGATGAGTCGAACCTCTACATCTAATGAAGCTTTGCTGTACGATTCTCTCTCTTTATATAGACAGATGTTCTTGCAGTTAAAATTAGTTCTTCAATGACAACTTTTTTTAGACAAAATTTACAGACACAAACAATACTGTTCCAAACCTCACTGTCCTACATTCTGCATGGTGCTCTTAAGAGACAGCTACTGCCTTGCAATTGCATGATGTGCTCCTTATAATTACACATTTCTGTCCATAATGTTGTGATGGTGTCATAAAATTCTCTAATCAATTTATATTTGATTTGATTAAAACCTGGTTCTTTGGTTATTTCTGCACTTGCGATTTTTAAAACATAGGTACCAAGAAGAACAGGGTAGTTCACTGTCAGGCCACATATTAAAAACAGGACAGTCTTCTTCTTCTTCATCACATAGCACTCGTTCTGTATACAGGCTTTCTCCGAAACTTTTTGCGAAGTTCTAATATTCATTACCATTGCACAACTGTGTTTGAAAGTATATGTTAATAGAGACTGGTACCATATTTTCTTGTGTCCTCGAAAAATAGTTGAGTATGTCTTCTTTGGGTCGAAATTCTCCATTTTTTCGAAATCTAACGCTTCCTGGAACAAACCATTTTTTGGAAAAATTAGTAATTCTACACATAGGTAGGATGTTGGTATAAGTATTCTCTTAAAGCTTTGCTTTTGCATTGTGAATGGAATGTTTTATCCTCACAGTGATTTGTATTATAGCATTTGACTATTGAATTAATACTCGAACAGTCAGGGTATCTCATAATATTGATTACTTCTGCATTCGTTAAAGTTTTGAAAATTTCCTTTTGTCTTGTTCCAAGCATGTATATGGGGTAGTCTTCGAGTAATGCATAATTTACATATTGAAAACGTTTTTCATAAGCTATGTCACCAGAGTCCCATTTCAGGTTATGTATCTTGTAAGTCTGTTCCTGAAACATCATTTAACTTCAGGTTTTAAACTATACCAAAGTCTGGGAGATTTAAAGCATAATAATTTAGAGTTATTATCATCAGTTGCATAAGAAATAGCAAGCTCTTTAATTACAAGGGAATTTTCTTGATAGTTTTCGAAACCCTGAGCATAGCACATCATTTCTTACATTATTAATCTTTATACACTATTTACAAAAAAGTCTCTCTCTCTCATGTGAGATTTTATAAGATGGCAGTGCTCACCCCGGAATCTACTTCATCGACCCTGGAATCGTCCATTACTATAACTGGAATAATTCTAGGTTCAAGTATCTGTTCCAGTCTGCGCGACACACAATCCCTCCCCATATGCTGTGAGTCTTCATCATTAGCATAGGTAGGTATCCTGCAAATGCAGTCTTCGCAAGGTAAATAGGATACTATATCCTCATCCGCTTTTAAATGTTCAGGCAGGAACAAATACACTGATTTTATTTTGTGGCCCGCAAAACAAATTATGAATTCTTTCGTCAACACTTGCAGTTGGGAACACTCTACATTTAATAAGGTTTTCGCCTTCCAATAGGCTAAAATAGCATTGAATGTTTCAACGCATTCAGAGTCGCAATTGTCACAGCAGTGACCTCGATGCATTGTACCTGATACAAAGATGAAATCTTGTAGATTCAGTGTTAATGATGTTCTAGATGTAGCGAAGTTGTATTAGGGGATGTCTGCCGTGTTAGTGGATGCCTGGAGCTGTAGTAGATGCTACAATGTCTGGCATTGTAGTGGATGCTTGGAGCTGTAGTAGATGTGATGGATGTCTGGAGCTGTAGTAGATGCTAGAACGTCTGGCATTCTAGTGGATGCTTGGAGCTGAAGTAGATGTGATGGATGTCTGGAGCTGTAGTTGACATTGTAGTCAGTATCTCTTGTAGTAGTGGACGCATGGTGTCGTTCACGTTATCAACGATTGACGGTGGTGTCGACGCTACCTGCACGCCTGTAGTAGATGCCTGGCGTCGTTATCTATGGTAGTGCAATGCACACACACACGAAGTGACCTTGGTATGCCAAGTTAAGAATGAGAAAAAATTAATTTATCCCTCCTTATATACTGCAAGGATTCAAAATCGCCAATATTTTCCCGTAAATTTGCAAGAATGTGGAACTTTTAGTAAAAAAGTAAGAATAACATTGAAATCGCAATTTTACAACTCTGAAAAACATCGTTTCCACCTGTATTAATACTATTTCGTCAAACTTACATTGGAAACTTAAAATATTAAATAAATTCAAATATATACATTTTATGTTACATAGAATACATTACTGCTGTTGGGAAGTTTTTGATTAGACATAAAATAGAGGGAATGCATTGGTTACCATGCTCGCCTCCCCAGGATGGTTACACCATAAAAACCAATTTTTTAGCAGTGTGTGGATGCCGTGTTAGACATTGGTCTGTGGGTTTTATCGGAAATAACTCTCTCATTTCCCCTAGTCTCACGCATGCGACCCGGTGCTTCTCGTCTCGGTTCACCCTTAAGAGCTCTTAAGACATCACTTTTAATAGCCAACCTAAATCTCTCCAAATTTTTTTCTCTCCTATATGTCGAATTGAAACTGAAAACTTTTCTTAATGAGTGAATACTAGTAGAAAACATTTCTTAAATAGTGAATACTTGTAAAAATTAGTTCTGTTTTAACAAGTGAATAAAATAAGTCTTGTATTGCTGAATAATTTTATAAATCAGAGTTTGCTTGATTCAAATATACATTCGTTGTTGTTTGAATTTGAAATCTGGGGATTATATTGGGAACTTGATCTCAGGGACTTGTAAATTTTTTTTTCACTGCTCATATAGGCAACCTGTCGCGTAAGGTTGAAACAACAGCGAGTCGGGCGAAATCTCTCGGGGTACGCATTCAGAGGGTCGGCGATGTGAAGCATGGGAGCCAACACTAGAAAACACATTCTGAATACTCTAGCAGGGAGGGCACATTGTCTTGAAACAGGTACTGCAGAGATACCAACTCATGGAAAAATAGGAAAAAGCATTCTTAGGGCTGATGCTGGGGTGCGGAAGACTGGTTTTTTTGCGAACTCCAGGCTGGACCGATAGCAGAGGTCTTAAGAAAAGTCGCCTTCGGGAGTAGGGGTGGTAGGGGGCACGTTCCTCTAGATAAGGGCCGGTTCTGAGGGTGACGGGTGGAGAGAGGGTTGCTACGAGCAGCCTGCTCCCGATCTGCACACAACTAGGCAGTTATCGCCATCTTGACTCACTGCTGAAAGAAATGACAATCACAGGCAGCCCAGGGGGATGACCTCCAGGACCTTGCAATTTGGGGTGTGGTGGTAGAGGGTATAGGGGTAGTTGGCATCATGGTGTCGGACTGGCTCTGAGGGGTTTGAGTGCAGGGGTGGGAAGGGGATGCAGGCAGGGTCCTCCCGATGTGAACAAAAGTAGGCAGTTGACCCCATCTTGAGAAGTTACCAAAAACATTTGACAATTGTGGGCAGCTAAGGGGCAGCATGCAGTGTGGAGTGGGAGGAGAGGAGAAAAAGGGTGCAAGCTGTTTTCTTGATCTCAGCATCCCACTGATGAGGTCTGGAGGGGTGGGAAAAGGGTGCTTAGGGAGCTCTGGAGCAAAGTGACCTCAGATATCCCAGTCGCCACCATTTTCAGTCGCTCATCAATGCTTGTGGGAGACAGACATGCTACTCGTCAGCTCATCTGAACCAGCTAAACCCCGCACCTCTAGACACTTGGCGGCCGACCAGGCCACCTTCGGCAGTAGCTCAAACTACGCACCGGAGACAATCGTACATACCTTTGTCTATATAGTGCTACCCGTGATTTAATATAAAAGTATTTATCGGGAAAATATAAATTTTTGCATGTTAACTTTTTTTTCTTTCCGGATCGATATACTGTGTTTGTGATAAGTAACTGATATCGGTGTTCGGTCTAAAAAAAATACAGTTTGTGTTAAAAATTGTAGTGATTCCATAAAAATAAAAAAAAATTCCCTTCATTTACAAGTTTTTACCATAATTTAAACACAGTTGTCTATTGGCCACACTAGACATATTTACTCACAGTGCGACATAAGTGATACTCATTCATACATCGAACAGACTTATTTTAATATAATTTGGGGAAAGATTTATTATCGTTAGATATTTTATTTATCAGAATAGATGTACGATATTGTTTCTGGTTTAAATCGTATTCAGAATTTTTTTGCCATACGATAAAATTCACCAGGCTGGATCATGTAAGGCATGTGTAATTTGCACGTGTAAACTTGTTAATGTTTTTATTTATTCACACTGACTAGCTGGATTTCATTTAAAGACAGTAGTTGTTAGTTAAATCTGTATCTCGCGTTATTCATTGATACGCAGAACTCGTTTAAAACCTCAGTGTTGTGTAATTGCATAGCTGGATTTCGTTTAGCGAGTTTGCACTTGTCGACATAAGATATTCATGTAGTTAAAATTCTCTCTTGTGTAAATTATATTTCTAAGTTCGAGTCTCATGTTATGTTTAAGACTCAAGTAATCCCACTTATTATTCATGTAGCCATTTGAAATTTCTGATTCAATGTGTGTAATTTATTCATACATACAATACACTCAAATTCTCTTACTTTTAAATTGCATTCCGATAGCAGATTGTTTAACATGTAAATCGCACCTCTCAAAGTTGCCTATGTACCATCCACAAGCAATATTCCCCCCACCCCCAAATTACACTTAGGCCACTCACATAGAAAATGTTTAAATACTGAAATTCTCTCACGTGTTAAATAAATTCGTAAAAATTGCCTATCTACCACCAAAATCCCTCCAAACACCTCAGAATTAGAAAGATTAGAAAAATGAGCCTTAGCCCACTCTTACACTCAACTCTACACCAACATAAGGCAAGTGCAACCCACCACACTGGTCAATTGCCTTCAGGACACCACACCATCAACATTGTACAGAGCTCCTGCCCACAAAAGAGAGAAATAAAATCAAGGGAAAAAATATAAAAGAATAATCTGATTATAAAAATTAACACTTTTTTGATTAACCATTTTAACTAACCCTTTCACTTAAATTTAACCCTTTCAATTTTTTTGGATTAAGATCGGAATAAGGATTAACACTTTTAATGAAATCGATAATCTGTCAAATAATCCCAATTAATCCAAGGTGAAATGAAACCCCTATGCCCTTATTACTAGTAATGTAAGTAAGTCAAGGCCGTTCACAATAAAGTGAGTACTTTTGAAATCGATATTTGAAAAATGTCACTTCCCCATAGACTGCTCACGGTAAAGTGAACACTTTCGCGGCCCTAGTTACCTTTCCTTCCAGCCATTTTAATCCTTTAACCACATTTCAAATAGGTGTATATTGCCATGTAAGTAATAAACACTGTTTGTAGGTAGGTATAATTTCATCGCACTCGGATGTTAATGCCCGAGGTTAAAATAAAATATATTTGTTGACTATTATTTCAAATTATAGGCGTTTCAAAAGTTATCACTTTACCGTGAATAGTCTACAGCTGCGAATATTTAACCGGCCACACTGACCGGCAAGTGCGTATTGAAGTTTGTAACGCTGGAGGGAAAGTTGTTCCATGTCTTAAATTTGAATTAAAAGTAATATGTGAACATTTGTGTATTCCGAAATTAATTCTTTTACATTCGTTTTGTTTTCAATTTACGCAAGTGTAAGGAACAGCACATATATTTACTTTAGTTTCACAGCTTCACTTTACTGGCGCATGAATAGAGTGATAAATTCACATGGCAATGTTAATTTTACATATGGAAGAATACACAAGATGCATCGTAGTAGGGATGTGCCGGTTTCACTTCACCTGGGATTAATTGGGATTGATTGATGGATTATCGATTTGATTGAAAGAGTTAATCACTAATCCGATCTTAAGCCGATCGAAAATTGAAAGTGTTGGCTTTCATTGAAAGAGCTAATTAAATCGAAAGGGTTGAATTTATTGAAAGGGTTAAATGTATTGAAAAGGTTAATTTTTAATCGGATCAAATCTTTTTCATTTAATTTTTTTCTGTTTGGGCAAGAGTATACTAAGGGTCTTCTTGGAGCAGCTCTGGTACGTCTCCCCCTCTGAGTTCTGGCACTTGACTGAGTGAGGTGTGGTGTTTTGGGGACAGGGTATATATATGGTGAGTTTTGTGCAAGAGTGGCCAAAGTGTAAATATTTTGGTTTGGTAGTGATATTGCTCATAGATGGTGTTGGTAGATAGGCGACTTTGAAAGATATTATTATTCTACCTATAAATGAATTACACCCATCGAATCGCAAATTTCAAACGAACAAAACTACGTGAATAATATCTAGTGTCGGCAAGTGGTAAACGATCGCAATTACATGACTCTCCATGTGTCTTAAAAATAATTAATTAACGATGCAAAAAAAGTCCCTATAAATTTAACGGCAGTCTTCCTAAACACAATATATATGAAAAATGTGGCACTACTTGATGCCTCTCGCACATACATGACAATATTTTAAAACTCATCCCTCTGCCTGTGAGATCGTTGAGGAATTTAAAAAATGGAATCCACATGTTAAAAGAAATTAATTAATTAACATGCATAAAAAGAAAACATTTAAAATATGTCCATTCGCTCGGGAGGTCCCTGCAGCACTGACTTAGATACAGCACTTACATCAACATATAAGCTGTATTAAGAGCAAACATAACCTACATTTGATAACAGACTGAAGTAAAAAAACTCGGAAATTTTAATGAAAATACAAAACGAATGTTTCCAAATAAATTAAATGGCTAAGGAACACAAATACATGAAAATGACTAAACACATAATGAAATGGCCCATGGAGCTCCCCCAGAACACATCCATCCACCTCGGAGGCTGGTGAATGAATGATGTGCGCTGGATTATATTCTGTTATATATATATATATGTATGTATGTGTGTGTGTGTGTGTGTGGGTGTGTGTGGAGGGCGGCTGAGTTAAAATTTACGAGAAAAATTCTGAATATGACTGACTAAACGATTTACACACTTCTCATACATATTCTGAATTATATTTTTAAAAAAATGTCCCCACCATGCTCGTATTAACGAAGTGAAATCTAAGCAGCGAAAGGTATGGACAAAGATTTAGCACTTCCAGTTAACACGGACAAATAAATATTTCCAAACTCGCATTTTGAATTATACAATTTAAATTTTAAGCAGACACAATAGCATACATCTCCCTCTCATTTGTACATGTACCCTAAGTATTTTTTTAACACATCCGTTTGATGTGGAGGCTGGTGAATTAATGAAATGTACCGGCTTATAAGTTGTTATTTACACATGGAGCGCGGTCGGCGACTGACAGGCAACCGAATACATTATTCGTCCTACAATAGACAATGAAACAATAATTTTTTAACGAAAGTTTCACTAATGTAAGAATAATTCACTCTTAGTAATAGAGTTAAATTTTGTTTTTTTAAGAAGTTTTAAATTATGTTTTCTGACTTTGTATAAAGTATGAGTGTGTTTTTTTTTCACCACCAGACAGTGTTGTGTAGAATCTCCAGCTGTAGAAGTTGTAATATTGTCGCTGTAAGAAAAATATTTTTATTTCAAAGTTTTTTTAATTCTGCTATTGCTTGCAGTAGAGTCGTAGCACAGTGAGAAATATTGAGGTGTTTCACTAAGAGCTCTTCCTACCTGGCCCTGAAAAGGTATTTGCATCGCTTGATGATTGGTTTTGTTAAATTCCCTGGTGTTCTTGAACTTAACCAGTGGGCAAACTGAGGTTTTCTGAAAATACTTCGAATTTCCCTCTCCTTTGATATTCATTCAGACATGTTCATATCTCCCTAGCATTTTATTTGTAATTTCCCCCTTCAGAGTGAGTTTTTATTAAATTTTAATTGAAATGTTAGTTTTTTCTCTGTCAGATAATTGGAATCAACAAACTTGTATATTTTTATCGTGAAAGTGAGCAAACAAATAACCTGATTTTAAATTCAAATAAACAACTTACCATCACCTACATGTCTCATCTTACCTACATTTTATTTTCATTTAATATCCACTCATATACAAGTACTTATAACATATCCAATCATTCACAAGATATTATATAATGACAGGAGGAAAATTTTCGAACTAATAAATAACAAGTCACAGTATTTAATTTTAACATATACAATTTTATTAAAAATTCTTGTTTTTTAAAATCATCCTTATGGGCTAAAATATTTACAATGTTCATACGAAAAAAATTAATTTACAGAAGCATCTTTCAATCACACTATGTTTTACCAATTATATACAAAAACCATTATTTTGTGATATTTTTAAACAAACAAAAAGAGAATGCAATATACAACATTCATATTACAAACTTAATTACCAAACATTTTTAACAACAATAAGACATTTGAACAAAAACAAGGCATTTTATCAATTAGATTTTATTAATGATATTTTATGATTTAATCTATCAAACATTTCATCAAAGTTAGGTATATCTTAAACCTACTACAACAACTACTGTAACTACTATTACTACTACTGCTACTACTGTTACAACATTACAAAATTATCTTAAAAGATCAAAAAATCTACAAAAAAAAAGGATTAACAAAATTTTTACAAATATAACACATAGTTGTGGTTGGCATTTTCTTCTCTATTTAGAGTAACGACAGAGTCGAGTGGTTTGTTCGTTGACACCAACAGAGGGGCGTTTATTTGTCACATGCAGGGTAATTTCTAATCACTCACACACTCCGATGA
The DNA here is from genome assembly GCA_029891345.1 of Dryococelus australis. Lineage (NCBI taxonomy): Eukaryota > Metazoa > Arthropoda > Insecta > Phasmatodea > Phasmatidae > Dryococelus > Dryococelus australis. The sequence goes on from CM056993.1 coordinate 166,738,572, forward strand.
GAGGGTGTAACACACACTCGCATGCACACAGTTTCCAGTAGATTTTTTTGTTTCACTATGACTTTCTTTGTATTTGACAAGGTGAAAAGATAATCAATACAGTTGTATTCTTGATAGTTTAGTCATGCCATTGTGGGTAGCTGTAGATAGCTATGATGATGCTTGTAGAACAGGAGGTGTGTGTGGTGGTGGTGGCAGATGGACGTCATCGCCAGTGTCGTGGTGATGGCAGTTGTGGTGTCGTGGGTGGGCTGAATTTATTATGGTGTTGAAACTATTGTAGGGAGGGAAAAAATAGGTATTCTGTAGTGCCCCCAAGGTAAGGTTGATATTCCATCTACCTCAATGTACTGATAACATCCATACCTGACAACACTACCTTGGTTATGCGTTAGGTGTAGACTTGATGAGCACACGAACGGAACTGATATTGGTTCCCCAAAACCCCCTGTGCAATTTTTGAGGCAATCTCGATAATCCTCATACCTGAGTGACTGTAACACGTTAGGTTTTACATCCTTTGCCTTAAGTATACATAGTTCATTTCCAACAACATATGCATAAAGCTTGGGATGTATACAAAGTGTGTGATGTTGCACGCAGTACATTCATCTTTCATCACCCTGGTATTGTCTTTGTTCTCGTGAGGGAATCCTTGAGGGTTATCGAGCACATAGTTAGATGTATCAAACTGTGTCTTTAAATCTGGGGTAATTACTTTATAGAAAACCTCACAAGCAACAGAATATACCAAGGAATCGGTGTCACTATACAGGAGGTGTAAGACTGGCGGAAGAAATTTTGTACGCATGTACTGATATGGCATTCATAGGGAGTTAATTTTGATGAATCAAGAATGGCAACACCAGTGTACAAAGGTTTGTTGAACACAGCAGAACTTTTGACATCTCGATAAGAAACAAGTTTTCATCGATAATCTGCCTTGCCTGGAATGTAGGACGTCCTATCAGCTCTGCAGCCCTGTAGATCGTGTCATACCTCGAAACGACTCTGATGTGCCTTTCCCAGTGGACATTCTGCAAGGTTTTTCCATAAATGGAACTCTTAATTAACTTGAAAAAGATTTTTTGAATCCGTTCGCAGCCTGGACATGTTTCTCAATGTTAAACTTTATGTACGGTGCCATCCAGCCAAATTTAACCCCATACATCAAGTACTGCCTCAGTGTTTCCCAGTGTATAACATATTTATTTCGTGGAACGAGTGTTAAAAGAAGTTTCTCAGGCGAGCCATTCGGGGTATGCCATTTTCTGGGGCCAAAGGCAGATCAGATAGTATATCATGATACTCCTCCAGAAAAGACTGATCAACTTTCGTGGAAAAACAAGTGTCACCATTATTCACCATGTTTGAAAAATCCCATGTTGAAAACACGTCAAACTCAACACACTCCAAATTGCCAATAGGAAGCTTGGATTTCATCGTATGACTGCACACCACATTGATTTCGAAATACCATATATTTCGATGCTACACTGGGGTCATAGTCCTCACCCATGTAAATTTGTTGGCTTCCGAACGTCGTTTTGAAACATAGGTAATGCCACATCTAAGCCCGTGTTCTAAAAAAAGATACATGTCTGGGTCAGTCAACAGCTTTAGCCGTGCATGTGTCATTGACAATAAAGTGTCCCATGAAAGATACGGATCTGTGACGTAGATGGCGGGGTCAATACCATAATGAGCCAAACATACGGTCCTGAAATTCTCAAAAACATCTACCACAAACAAGTGTTCACACGTAAGTAGTAAATGGCATTCTACAGCAAGTTTATGCAGTTGAATGCATCCTGTGTGATTTTGGCGTGAGCGTAATTTTCATTGTTAATGCCTTCGCCTCTCATCACATTATGAAATGCATCCTTTGGTGGGTGCGATTTGCACATCAGACTGTCTGGCGACTTAACAAAGTCATAAGGAAAAACTCTCTTCCATTTTGCCAATTCGATATGGGTGTTGTCTGGAATCATCGAGTGGATGGTACTCAATTGCACAGGTAGTAAATTACCTGCCAAAGTTTCCTGAGAGGCGCTCATGAATTGGAATGAATTAATAAATCGTAACTTAAATTTTGTGCCTTTCCGTTGAAATCAAACCCATTGGGAATTTGTTTGGTTTTACATTTGTATTTTTCAAGGGTCATTCCAATCACTTGAATTTTGCCTGGGTTTTCGATTACCAAGGGTCGATTGGATTGTGGTACGTGACGTTCAGCCAATGGCTTTATAAGAAAGTGAGCATCGTAATTCTGCAGGTTATGAATAACAGCGACAAGATGTCTTTTGGGCAGTCTGAAGTTTAAGTTGCACTTATTATGTGTGCGACCTCTGATTTCGCCCATCAAATGGTAATGATATACCACAATATCATCAGTGCCACGAGTTTCTTTACAAATGTTACAACTTTTCTGAGTCGCCAAACTAGCTCTATCAGCAAGGGTTTTTGGCTTCATCAGAACAATGATGTCGTAAATTCCTGTAACCCACTTTGTAAGTTCAACTAATTTTTCAACAAATTGGTACATACAATAAGCACCCACCAACTCAAAATAGTTAGATAAACTCGGATTGCATGAACAAACCAGCAACATGCTACCAGCATATGTAACATGTTGGTTGATGGTAGATGTATTACTCTTTCCATTATTAGGCAAGCAATTGGACATGGGATTCAGGAAACTTTCAACATCGCAACAGGCGATGAAACCCAATCTTTGCTGTTTGCTGTAATCTTTAGATTTCAAGTACTTGTCGTTCCCAGTGGGGAAAGTACTGCAAAGAGCTTTTTATTGCTGGCAAAGAATACTGTGACTTGCAAGTTTCTCCTCAGTACTGAAATACTGAAGACAATGCTCGCAAAAAAATTTCTTGTTGGCTCTCAATCTTAGCTGACTACCAACCAGCCATAACAAATTTCTAATACAGACAAGTTTCGCAAGTTTCTTAAATTATATTGCTATCTTTGTCCACCACACTGTAAACATTGATAGAAACAGAATAATTCTCCTCGAACTTAAACATATCCTGTATGACTACAGGAGGTTTTGGAGGTTTTGGATATGAAGTAGTTCTGTGGGCATTTTGTGTGGCAGGATACAAAGATGCCATTATGGCATAGTGGAAGCACATTCCCTCTGGGCAGTCTACATCGATACAAGCAAGACAATTGGAAATAAACTTTGGTAGTTTAGTGTGCGCAGCACAGATGGTGAACGGCCGGTATTGGAACATATATACATCAATGTATGTCAATATTTGCAGACTCCAGCCATATAGATGCACACTAAACTTCTCAAGTCTGTTTGTGAGATAAGGGATAATATCATCATCATAAATTAAACCCACACCAATTGAATGTGCTTTGCTTTGAGTAATAGAAGGTTACAGTAGCTCCTTCCTCTGCCGTGAGGGATTTTAATTACTTACCTGCTATGGTAACTGAAACTCTAACTGGTTGGAGTGATGCCATTATTAAGTTTAATAAAGAGATCTTACACCTCTGGAAAAAACAAGAAAAGTCAGCATCACTGTTAAGCCTATCATTAAGTATCTGTGTGTCATTTAGTCTTCCCGCGAACACCGTAACCATGAGCTTGCATGTCAGGTCTGGCAAAGTTTCCACTGAGGCTGGTGAGTCGGAAATCAAATTATTTTCTGGCTCCCTTAGCAAAATATCTCTAATCCACTCGAAAGTCGGTTGTGAAATGGATTGAGCACTCTTCGAATCACAAGAATCTTCCGAGTCTGATAGAAATAAGTCATTGTTTGTGTGTAAACAAAATTTCTGTAAGTGAATCTGTGCTCGAATTGTTTAAGAAGAAATCATATTCCAATAGATTAACTCGTATCTGTTTAGGCGAAGGGACATTGTCTCGACATCTTGCTGTAGACTATCTTTGCATCTGCACTCAGAATCTGAATTGCTTATGTAAAGATCTTCAAGCAATATGTCAGTACTAGATCGCTTATACTCACCCATTTTAAATAGCTAACTAAATTTTTGATTAGTTTCTTCTTTAGAATAGGTACAACACAACAACAAATTAAATTGAAGTGCCTAGTCATTCTGAAAACATAGAAAAATAAGACCACTTTTTCCCTCATCATGTCATAGTTGAAATTAATAGTAACATAAACACTGCATTGTTAAAAATAAATAAAAGTATTTTTGAGGGAACTGTATGTTTATTTGGGAAAGGCAATCGACTACAATGTCGTACTTTTACAAAAGATACTGGGTAAAGTCATTCTAAAGCCACATGTACAAAGCCAGGTATCGGATAGCTGAGAATTGAGTGTGTGAGGAGCGAGCGAAGCTGAGATCTCAAGAGCTAAAGAGGGTGATGCGCGCACAGTTGGAGCAGTGTAAAAGAGTGTGTGTGTATGCTGGAGTTTTGGGCCGCTCGCAGAGCAGCCGAAATAATGGCTCAGTAAACTGTTGTTGTCTGCACCGCGTACCACCATTCAAGCATGCTCCCCTTTCCCTGCCCTGCCTGACAACCTCCCGTTCCCTCTGCTATCACTCATCGCGCAAATACTATGGGCGCACATGTACAACCACAGGAGGGAGAGTCGTTACTTCGCATCTGCCCCCCCCCCCCCCCGATGACTTCTTTCTGCTGCATGAATTGCCATCCCCACATCTCTAGGTATTACAAAATGAGTTTCCTTGACCTGTCTCGCCTCGCCTATGTTTTCACAAGTTTAAGATTTGAAAGCAAGCGGACTACGTTTACAACACAACATACAATTTTAAACCCAGTATTAAAAACTTTACATTTTTAATGCACTTTTAGAAAAATATAGAATCTTACACTGTCGAAGTAAAGTACACCATAAAAATTGTTTACATCATATAAAACAAAATGGATTAATTTTACACCATAAAAAATACATACTAGGGTGCATAATTTACAGCATAAAAAATAAGTTCTAGGGCACATGGTAAAACCATTTACAGCATCAAAACATTTCAATAAAGATTTTCATAAATTTAATAATGATTGTCGTCTAAAAGTTTTTGCAAGGGGGAAACACACTGGATATTAATTATACTAAATAAATAAACACTCTTAAAAGTATACATAATTTTTCTTTTTATTTTATTAAAAACTACTCATCTATCTATCTATCTATCTCTCTCTCTCTCTCTCTCTCTCTCTCTCTCTCTCTCTCTGTCACACTCGCAACTATCTAAAAACTTTTAAAATGAAATATCTAAAAAATTAACTTCGATATTCAATCCACCTTGTCACATACACATCAAAAACATTTCATATGTTAGAAATACTCCAGGATCATTTATCCATCTTTCAATCGTCCTTCACCAAACAGCTCACCCAGAACAAACTTGAAAGCTGAGGTTATGTACCTCCTGAATATGATAGGCGTATCCAGTTTAGTTTTTTCCCTTTCTTAGACATTCATATTTCATACATCAGATATAACCATAAACCCACCCTCAAACAGCTCTCAAATATACATCAACAACCCACCTAAAATTTATTGAAAAAACTTTTCCCCTGCACTCATACTAGTAGTCTGCCACCTATTTTTTCTCAGAGTACTTTGTATTTTATTCTAGACTGTATTAACATATATTTACGAGTATTTAACATTGTAGAGAAGGCCATAATTCGAGATATTGTCTCGGCCTGCTGTCCGTAGTACAATACTCTGGTGGTCATTCAGTATGTCCTTCAAAACTCTGTTCAATTTCTTCTCAAATACACGTCAACAACCAGCCTAAAATTTAATGAAAACACTCTTGCCCTGCACTCACACACTCGCATACACACATATATGAATTATCATTAATTAACACTAACAAACTAATTACACAGCGAGTTGGGACCATGTCACCTCAAACACCCTTTCGACTTATCATTAATTAACACTAACAAACAAAATACACAGCAGGGTGGGACCATGTCGCCTCAAGCACCCTTTCGACTTGTTATTAATTAACACAAACAATTTACACTTAAACAATTTATAAAAAAAAATATCACACTCAGAATAAATTTTATGTAATTTTCATTCAAATTGTAAAGACTTGTTTAAAAAGTTGGAATGATTTTAAGAAAATTTCATTCAAGTTGTAAACAATTCATTAAAATGTTTAGTGATTTACTAAAAGTTTAACGAAATTCATTCAAATTGTAGATAATTGTTTTAAAAAAAAGATTTTAAGAAAATTGCATTGACTTTGTGAAATTTTTATCAATTTGTTAAAAATCTCATTCAAATTCTAAAGACTTTGTTAAAAGTTTTAACAAACTTTTAAAAAATTAAATGAAATCATAGGAAAGTTACTAAAATATTTAAGAAAATGTGGTGAAGACAAAGCCACTAAAATATTTAAGAAAATGTGGTGAAGACAAAGCCATTATAAATTTTTTTTATGAAAAGTTTTGACAGAATACCGCAAAAGAATTTAAAAGGCCGAAATATCTTTTTAAAATTATCCACTCACTTTAACTCTTAGTAGTGAAGCTGTTAGGCATCGAAGGAGACCTAAACCCAAGGTCAGGCTGGTTTAGCGCTAGCCTGCTCCGCTAGGTGAGCGCGGTGGGTCCCTACCCAGCAAGCGGGCGAATTCCCAAGCTAGTGGTGAATTGGAAGCGAGGCCGAAGATTGGATGAGAGGAGTTCCTTCACCACACAACCCCATCACGTTAGGTCCCGGAAGAGGTAGCGGCTGGTGGACGGGCAACTGATGTCCTTGAATAATAAAGGTTAGGCAGGCAGCTCCTAGCGTTAAAAAAAAAAGTAAAGTTTTTTGTACTGGGCTTAAAATTTTATGTTGTGTTATAAATGCAGTCCACTTGCTTCAAATCTAAAGCTTGAGAGAGTAGGGTGTGTTGACCCCATTAAGTCAAAGCAGCAAATTACGTGGACCACATGGGAACCCCTATTTATAGCCCACCTCTTGTCCTTGTCGAAAAAAAAATTGATATTTTGTAATTCACTCTAAAAATGTATAAAACGTACATATTACGTACTTGAAACATTTAAAACCCATTTTACAGCAAATTTAACGCATTTGAAAGGAATTAATGCATTTTTTTAAATTTAGCATGTATATGTTAGAATTCAAAGTAGAATGCATGTATTTGTCCGGTTTTAAGAAATTAGATTTGATTTATGTTTTTATTTAACAATATCTTATACGAACAATTGTAATTCCAAGATACACTTTTTGCATTAAGAGGTGAAATTAATTTAATATTCCCTTTAAACCTTATCACGAACAAACAATTATCAATGTGTTGTATATTTTTTAATTATGTGATTAGTTCATAATTTTTAAAAATGATTACAAGGTTTCAAACATACCTAACCTATCCGAAACACGAACCCAGAATCTATATATTACAATCATACCAAACCGACACTGAAAGTCAGAATCTATACACTACAATCATACCTAGCCGGGATTCGAACCCAGCTTATATTAAACCTTCCTTATCCAGAATTCGAACCCAGAGACTCCGTGTATAAACTGATTACTCTACAGAGGTTGGCGAGATCCAACAACTTTTTTCATGTACTTATAGTGTTATGTAAAATATTATTACTCACGTTATGCAGAAGACATCTTTTTGTCAGAGACAAGATCAAATATATATATATATATATATATATATATATATATATATATATATATATATATATATATATATATATATATATATATATATATATATATTTATTGTCAAACTATTTTTGGTAAACTAATAGTCTGTTTGCTATCTGTTTTTTTTTCCTCTGCTTCTTTCTCTACACCACTATTGCGTGTTAATGCAACATACTTTTAGAAAATTTAAGAATCTCCCTCTATGTTAAGACAATTTAATTACTTTTCTCTCAAATGTCTTTTAACACATTTATTTATCAATATTTTTTCTTAGGAAAACAAGTTCACTTTTTAATTAAAAAAGGATAGGATAAATAAAAGTAAAAATTCTTTTTACATCATATTTATTGACAAAATGTATACAAACACATATTATTATTATTTCAAGAAAATGAAATATACAATTTTTCATAACACACAAGTAACGACAGGTGTCCCAAAACATAGCATAAAACAGGTATATAATGATTCAAAATATATATATTTTTAAAAACACATAAACAATTATAGAATGTCACTCAAATTACACAACTATTTCAAAAATGCACGTAGATCCAAAAATGTATGTACAACATTATCAAGTATACAAAACATTGAACACTATCAAGTACAAGTTGATTCAAAATATATACAACATATTTCTTTAAAAACAAATATTTTTATAAACTCCTAGCAACTTCTGTAATCAAATTTTTCATACATTTCCTTAATATTGGGTCTCACCAAATCTTCTAATGTTGTAGGCAAGTCATTGTCGGGCCGAAGATATCTCATATCACAATCATTGCATGCCATTCCTTAACCAAAGCAAATGCCAAGACTGTTGTCGAAAGTGTAGCGCCAATGTACTGTATTGTTGCAGACATGAACTTGTAGAATATTATCATATTGTTTAAAGAAAACTGTTCTGTATCTAATTTGTAAGAAGTCGTGTACGTCTGTAGGATCGAAGATTCTAGCTATGACTGACGATTAAATACTGTACGCTCTACTTTATTTAGCTATTGTAACACCACTTTTTCTCACTTTTGACTGTTCTTGCTAAGTCAAACTCTACAATTCCACATGCCACAGTGAGAAATTCATTCTTGGTCACTGATGTACGTAAAATGTTGCTTGTTATTGCACTGTTCTGTCCAAACTGTAGTAAGAGAACAGCAACTACGTTCCTTCTGCATGATGTATTTGATTTTTTGGAAGGACTTGTGATTGGTGAAGTATCCACTCTGAGCTTCAAATTCTAGTTGACCATCATTGCAAGGTAACTTTGTGCCAGAAATTAAATTATTTAAAGGGCAAATATTTCGCCGATAACATACATCGAAAATTTTAAAAATTTCTGTTGGACTGATTACCAAGAAACGCCAATGTTCATCTCCGTTGCACATCTGTATCTGTAGTGGACTACCTTCATCTTCAATTCTAAACCACACTCGCCTGTATTCTGGAATAACACTGTCATAAGGAAGTGCTGAGTCGAACCTCTCCATCGTAACTGAAGCTCTCTCTTTAAATAGTCAGATGTTCTTCCAGTTTGTTGTAAAATTAGTTCTTCAATGACAACTTGGTTGTCAAATTTACAAACACAAACATTGCTGTTCCTAACCTCAGAGTCCCACATTCCACATGGTGATCTTCGAAGTCCACTACTACCTTGCATTTACTTGACGTGCTCCTTATTATTACATGTTTCAGTCCATAAGTTAGGGCTGTCGTAAAATTCTCTACTCAATTTATATTTTATTTGATGAAAACTTGGTTCTTTGGTAATTTCTACACTTCTGTTTTTAAAATACAGGTCCCAAGAAGAACAGGACAGTTTGCTATAAGACCACTTATTAAAAACCGGACAGTCTTCTTCTACATAACACATCACTGTTTTTATATACATGTTTTCTCCAATACTTTTTGCAAAATTCCAATGTTCATCTCCATTACACATCTGTGTTTGGAAGTATATGTTGTCTAGATACTGGAACCATACTTTCTTGTATCCTCGATTAATACCTAAGTATATCTTCTCTGGGTAGAATTTTTTCGAAAATTCATATCTCTACACATAGGTAGGATGTTGGTACAAATATTCTCTTAAGGCTTTACTTTTACATTGTGAAAAGAATGTGTTTTCCTCATGGTGATTAGTATTATACCGTTTGACAATTGAATTAATACTCGAACAGTCGTGATATCTTCTGATATTTATCACTTCAACATTGGTTACACTTTTTAAAATTTCCTACTGCATTTTACCAAGCTCACATATGTGATAGTCTTAGAGACATCATGAAAACCTTTCTTGTAAGCTATGTCACCAGAGTCCCATTTCAGGTTACATATCTTGTAAGTCTGTTCCTGAAACATCATTTTAAGTCCAGGCTTTAAACTGTACCAAGGTCTGGGAGATTTGAAGAATAATACTTTTAGAATGATTAGCATCAGTTGCATAAGAAATAGCAAGCTCCTTAATTACAAAGGAGTTGTCTTGATAGTTTTCGAAACCTTACACATAGCACATCATTTTTATGTTATTTCTTTATTCACTATGTACAAAATGTTTCTCATACAAAGTATCTCATTAAAATTATATTTATATAATCACAGTGCTCGCCTCAGAATTCACTTCATTGACTCTGGATGAGTCTATTACTATATCTGGAATAATTCTAGCTTCAAGTAGCTGTTCCAGTCTTCGCGACATACAATCCCTCCGCATATGCTGTAAGTTCCCATAATTAGTAAAGGTAGGCATGCCGCAAGGGCAGTCTTCACAATGCAAATAGGATACAATATCCTCATCAGCTTGTAACTGTTCATCAAGGAATGGATATATTAGTTTTATTTTGTGTCTCACAAGGGAAATTATAAATTCTTTCGGCAGCACTCGTAGTTGGGGGCAGTTTAAACTCAATAACGTTTTAGCCTTCCCATATGCTAAAATCGTATTGAATAATTCGACATATTCCGAATCACAATTGTCACAACAGTGACCTTGGTGAATTATCCCTGTTGTGTGCTGATGCAGAGATGAAATCCTTTGTAAATCTAGATGATGTATTGAAGTTATAGTTGACATTGTAGACGATTGGTGTCATTCTTGGTGGGGAGTCCTGTCATTGTTGTAGACGTCTGGAGCTATAATAGATGCCTGTTGTTGTTGTTATTGTAGATGTCTGGTGTTGTTCTCGGTGTGGATGCCTGTTGTTGTAGTGGACATCTGTTGTCGTTGTAAACATTTAAGTCTCACTAGTGCTAATGCTATGCACACACATGCATACAGATTCAAAGTGACCTTAGCAGATGCGAACTTAACACTGAGAAAAAAATTAATTTATCCTTCCTTATATAGTAAACTGATTCAAAATGGCTGCCATTTTCCTTGAAATTTGTGTTAAATTTGGCCATTTAGGAAAACCAGTTGAAATATCGTGAAATTTTACAGATTTCAACTTCGCTAGCAGTCATTTAAAGCTGGATATGTGATATTTCAGTAATATCACATCGATATTTATTTTCTAGGCACAACAATTTGTAAATAACTTCGAGTATACACACATTTTATGGTAGATAATAGAGTTTAAATTACTTCAGTCTAGGAAAAAAACTACAAATGAAGTATGCACAAATATTTTAAAAACAGATGCAATATGTGTTTTCTCTGCCAGATGAATAAATATTTAAAAGCATTTGGTTTTTAACGTGAGTTCGTTTCACGTAAGTTTTCAATGGTTGTAAAAAAAAGTTTAACTTGACTATTGCTTACATCTAATAATGGTGTTCTAAGTTTAACTTGTGTAAGTGGAAAGATGTGTGCTTGAAGAAAGATCGCTTTCTTTCAATGTTTAAAATTTAGCGAGTGAAAATATCTCTTATAGTTAGTTCTAGTTTCCTGGAGATACTTTAAAATTAGAATTAATATGTTTGTTGGAAAACGGCATAAAGTTTGCAATATTAAAAATAAAATTTCTTGGAATATTAAATTTAGGGGATTATAATCTTGGGATTAATGAAAGTTGACTTTAACTTCAGGGATATATACTTCATTGATGGGACTTGTGACTTTTTTATTTCGATGGGAATGTACCAGACTCTTGCGTCTCGAAAAATAGGAAGAAGTTTCATTGTGCGAGCAAAAATAGTAGCAGAGGGGAGAGGTGCAGGCAGCTAGCCCAGGTCAGTTAAAAATCTGCTGCTGCCCTGAGGGATGGAGCCTTCACGACATTTGCACACAATACTTGCTTTGGCTTTGAAGTAAACCTCCATTCCTTGGCGAGGTATCCTTTGTGTCGGAGAATGCACACTCTGGGGTGGTGGTGAATGGAATAATACTATCTTTCAAAGTCGCCTATTTACCAAAACCATCTATGAGCAATATTACTACCGAACCAAAAAAATTATTCTTAAGCCACTCTTGCACAGTGCCAGAGCTCAGAGTGTGAGGACATACCAGAGCTGCTCCCCTGAAAAGGAAAGGAAGAAAATCCCTAGTACACTCTTGCACCAAACACAAAAAAATTAAATTTAAAAAAAAATTGATCATATTAAAGATGAACCCTTTCAATAAATTTAACCCTTTCAATAAAATTTAACCCTTTCAGTTTTGATCGGATTAAGGATAAACCCTTTCAATCAAATCGATAATCCATCAATTAATTCCATGTGAAGTGAAACCGGATGCATACAAATAGATCTTAAGCAGGGCTTTCGAATGTGCTCATGTTACCGTGAACAGCTTGTATAAAAATATTTAAAAAAAGACGTGTGTATGCACGTGTTTGTAGCCGAAATATATTTGTCCACACAAAATAAGCTTCTCGGCTAGAAAATGTTTGTTTTGAAGTATGTATGTTATACGAGAATAGGTTAGGAATGAAAGTAAACAAGCTTGGCGCATGTTTTCGTTGGCTGGACTTAAGAATTATGAGGTGACTTGTGAATCGTAAATCCACGAGACGTAGTTCCCAGTGCGAGAACCGCGGTTGCCGCATAATTCTTAACGCACAATATTTTCCTCGTAGAAGCTTTCGCCGGAGCATGTACGGAACATAGTATCGTGTCACCCCGAAGGGGACAGGGGGGTGTATAGTGAGACAGGGCAGTTCCAGGAAAACACGGGGTATGAAGCAGTTGTTTACTCTTCGCTCACTGTTAGGTAGAGCATGGAAGCGTTGTTTGCGAGATATATTTTTAGGACAAAAGGAAAGTTACATTTCGTATTCGGAAGCAACTTTCGATATCTTTAGACCATGTTTAACCTGTAGTTGACTAGTCACAGTTTAAGCTTCGAAAAAGGATTGGTAATACCACAAAACTCTGCAGTGCCATGGCAGTTGGTTAGGATGTCGTTTTAGTTTTACTATTTGTTTTGTGTTTAATAAGCACATATAGTTTTATGGGGTTATATTTCATACGGTTTGTTAAAACTATTGAAGGATAGTGTGATGAGTAACGATATCGGAACACTGGGACAGGAAATTATTCTTTTTTGACTGAATTCAAGAACGAGTATCGGTAACAGAGAACACACTAATGATATTTTTTACAGCTCACTTTTAAGAAATAAAATGGTTTAGAAACATATTAAGCCAAGTTTGCATGAAAATAATTTTATAGAACAATCACCAGATTAGTGATTTTTAGCTAGTTTGAAAGCGAGTCGGTAGGTACACTCCATTCACGATAAAGTGAGCACTTTTGGAAACCTTCTAACTTGGAATAATAGTAAAAAAAATTTTTTCCCCAGTCTTAGACGTTAACTTCCAAGTGCGGTTGAATATATATATATATATATATATATATATATATATATATATATATATATATGTATATATATATATATATACACACACACTGTATTTATTGCTTGCATGGCAATATTTATTTTAAAACGCTATTAAAGGATAAAAAATGGCTAAAGTGGATAACTAACTTGGGTCTCAAAAGTGCTCACTTTATCGTGAACAGCCTATAGCACTTATATTGTTTGTATAGATCGTCAAAATACAGAAATAAAATTAAAACGCATGTAATTAAAAAGTTTTACCACGGGGATGCTATCACAGTTAAAACATCTATAGGATCTAGTATTGTGGCCAACCATTTATTTCGAAAGCTTGGTAGTAATGGTAGGCCTAAACGAACTATCGTATTCGTGCCCATGCTTTGGAGTGAATATCAAATACTTTAACAAAAAGGAGAAATAAATGATAATTTTTATAAATTTCGTCCATTATGTTCGCGATTCCAGCGTGCCCGTGAATTAATATTCGAACTGATATTTTGTTAACTAAAATACTAGGCACGATCAGTAACGTAATCAGAAGATTTGTTTACTCAACATTTTCAATACCTGCAATCTAAAATCTGTCACCACCACGTTCATTACAAGCTTAGTCAAACGCTAAACTACCCTCTCACCTAGTTTTTACGTAAACCATGCCTAGCTACACACTGACTAAAATAGTCACCTTTAATATCGCCTTCTGAATACGAAAACGTCGAGAGAGTTTACTAACTATGGCGATACAAACCGTAATTATAGTTTATACTATTTTTAAATCTACTCTTAATACGGCTCTATTTTCTTAATAAATACAGAATATAATAGTCCATTCACGGTTTCTTCGAAAATTATGAAGGAAAAAAAAACCTTTGAAAAATCGCCCTAGGAGTAATATGTTAACCTTTTTGTTTTTAAATAACTTGTATACCACGGGTATATAACACTGAGTAACTTAGAAATTATTATATTTTTGAATAAATAATACTTTACCATAGTGTATTCTACAACTTGTAATATTTACTACGTATTCAATACGAATTAAAAACAGTGAGAGCAGCGATGTTATGGCAACGGCTAGTAAGAAATAGTTCACAGTTATAATATTCTTTTAACCAAATTTTTTGGTATGATATGTGTAAATTAAACGTTGCATATTGAAATATTTAGATATCTCCGATGGAAACATAATTCACTGTTACAGTTTAAAATAACAGCGCAAAATATGGCGCCTTTTTTTTTTTTTTTTTTTTTTTTTTTTTTTTTTTTTTTTTTTTTTTTTCGCTAGTAGTAGAAAGATAATTATACATGTTTTCAATTTTAGCATATATCATACTTATTACAGTAAAATAATGATTCTTGAATTTGTAATTTACAACTGAAAAGAGATATTAATGATTGAGTACTTATTTTAATATATTTACATGTGATGGCGGAAGGGTTACAAATCTGAAGTTGGCAGAAGTGGCGAATGGCGACATGGCGTGGCGTGTTGTTGCTGTTGCGCAACGAAGAGTTTATTTTTCTTGCTTCGAAAACTACTTCAAATTACTAAATCAAGTTTGCACACGTTGCGTTTTTTTAAACCTACCTAGGCAGGTTATGATGCTGTGATAAATCTGCGTTTCTACAGCAGGATAATATACTGCCACGCGTGTCGTGATCGCTATGTGTGAAAGGGCGTGGCTGCGTCGTAGCCGTTAATCTGACCAGTGTGTATGTGATTGAAAATATTGGACGCGCGAAATTGATAAGTTTTAACCGCAAACTGTTTTACGATAAAGCTAATAATTTTTAAGTGACGTCTATTTATCACAGAGCTGTACCTTTGCCCTAGGTGTTTGAAATACAGGTGTATAACGTGCTTACGTTCCTGTGATGTGAATGTTTGCCACAATTCCAACGAATTGCTAATACTAAGCCTAGCCAGGAAATTTTAAATAAATAATTAAATAGACCTAGTAAAAACTAAGTACACGTGCAAATTCATAGGAACTGAATAAAAGTTACGGTAGGCCTAATTATGTGCAGGTTTACCTCTGTCTGTTCAGCTTGTTGCTGCTACGTACAAAAAGTAAGCGACACGAGTTGCGTGTTTGAATTTATTGTCTTTTTTGTTGGACTCGTTGTTTCTTCGTTTTAATATGTATTACAACTAAGGCGTCATTTTAACGAAATAACCCAACCCGCACCAATAACAAGAGGTTAAATACTGCTGTTATTCCCGCGATAGTTGTAACAGGGCTAAACACAGTCGCGGTAAAATATTAATGTATATTATGTGCGATGTGTTATATCGCGTGCAACAAATATGATAAAATTGTAAGTAAAATAATAACCGTAAGAACTATCGTCAGTACAAACGTTTTTAAAAAGTCATAAAGCTAACCTAAATATTGTTATAGGCCTAAATTGCGAATATTCGTACGTAATGGTTTTCGAAATATGACAGAATTCTTTGAACAACTGTAAACAGAAGACAATGCATTTGACAATTATTAAAGTAGAAGTCAGACGGCAGTGTTTATGTTACGTGTAGCGTAAGGATACGTAATCAATAACCAAAAATAGAAATTTAGCAGGGCTTCATAAAAATCCGCAGATACCGTTGCTGTGACCTGTCCTGAGGATGAATGAGGCCACGCAAGGAAGGGGGATGTCGGTAACTAGATGATAGAGCACTCTCATATAAAATACTATCTTTTATTCACTCACAGCTTTACATTAAATACTACACAAAATGCACTCTTCTTTATGTTACATTGATCAATTACTTTACCCAGCTAATAGCAATTACTTCAGTAGGTCCTTCCGACCTGCAGCAACAAAGTATATAAGTGCTCACGACGTGAGGAGTCTTAATAGTTAGGAGGAAGACCCTAACGCTGCACAACCTCTGGCGCCCTACTGGGATTATAATTACCCTTTGGCTGTCGTGTCGGCTTTGTCGAGCGAGACCTCCTCGACAGTGGCAGTGCTGGATGTAGAAGCGGGTACCACGACCTGGTGGTCCTACTTGCTGGCGTCTCGTCGATCCCTCGGGAGCAAGATGGCCGCTAGCCGCCATTGTTCCAACCTTATATACTGCTCCGCCTAGCCTCTCCACCTTCCTCGGCGGGGGATTCTTTAATAACAGCCGGGCTGGCTCGTAGTGGTCGCACCGTCCCAGGTGCTCGAGCGTCGCTTGCCAGCCCCGGCTAACACTGCTTGCAGACACCGTGCATAGACTATACCTTACATATGTTATCACTAGCAATTAAAAGTATAGTGCAGGTAGTCACGATTTTGGAAAAAAAATGGCTATGGCACTTAACTAAAAAGATTAACGTAATTTACAGTCAAGGACACGAGATCATTATTACTGTATACTGGACTGGCAAAACAAAACTAGTCACTCGACGCGCTACGTTTTACACTGATTTAAGCTCCACCAGTTTTTGAATAACTGTAAACAAATAATTACACTGATAGTGAAAATGTATCAACATAAATAATTGTTCCTTTTTATAAGCTAACATATCTCTTCAGGTGCCAGTTTCTTTTTTCGAAAAATTCTAAGTATCTTGGCCCTGTGTGCTGCTTATAGTACTAGCGAAACTGAAAATAGAGGCGAGTTTTGTTTTATGAGACGCTACCTAATCACTATTTTATGGATAACTTTAAAACAAAGAGCTTAATACTTCTTTTTAGGATGTTGCCTTACTTATTCAAGCTTCTGTTCATAAAACGGCATACTTCTTTAACAGCATATTCACTTGCATAAGCAGGAAAAATCACTCGATTGATTGTTTGCCTGTTTTTTCTTATTCTTAACTTGTAAAAATACCAAGCGTTTTACATCTCTGACAGTTGAAGAGCGTTTCGTAGTCTGCCCAGCTCCTTGGCGTTGATTCGCTCGTAATTTGCTGTTACTGTTAAGAAATTAACGGAAGCCAGGAAAATATTACAAGTAGGCCTATAAGTAGATAAGTAAGTTTCCCTGTTTTTGTAGGTGAATGGCCTAATATAGCGAGGTCTTGAAACCAGTGAAGATGATTGAGGTGAGTATCGAGCAGCCCAAGAATGAAATGGCGGGGAAATGGAAGATCCTCGAGAAAACACGTTGTTCAACGGCACGGTCCAGCACGATTTCCACTTGCGAAAATCCAGAGTGACCCGGACGGGGTTTGAGCCCGGTTCACCTTGATGGGAGGCGTGCAGGCTAACCGCTCAGCCACCGCGGTCCCGGCCAAATATAGGCCAAGACACAAAACACCCTTTTATTTCGGAAATAGAAAGGTGTAAAAAGACATTTTCTATTCCCTGACGTCCTGTACATTCGGCCATTTCACCACTTAATCTTTCACTTCGTCGTCGCTGGAAAATCGCCTAACCCGTGGATGGTCTTTGCATGAAGAGTGGAATTGTTGCACGATAATGCCAAGCCTCGCCTCCACATCACCGCAACAGCCTGCCATTGGCTTTGTGTTGCCCATTCACCATACAACCTGCACTTGACACTTTCGGACTCTCATTTTACGCTATGACAAATGATTGCCTAAATAATTCGGCGATTATGTCGAGAAATAAAGAAATGCTGCCGAAATACGAAGGCGTTTTATATCTTCACCTATCTGTACACATCCATTTACAAAAATAAGAAACTTAAATTTATTATTTATTTACCTTCGTAAAAGTAGTCTAGTCGCAGAAAAATTCAATGTTATATTGCTATAAGAATAAATAAAACGAAGATTTGGTCAAAATTATTTTCATTTACAGTTTTCACACCATTGTGCTACTGTACCTATTCGCAAATTTCAAAACAGCCATTATGTAAATACATCTTTTACATGAAAATTAATCTTCGGATCCATATCTTGCTGTTATCTCATACAAATGTAACTACCTTAAGCAGTTACTGAGACCTACAGAAAAAAAAAAAACTAAATTTAACAGTTGTATCATCTTGAGATATGTGGGTAACCAAAATTCAAGAAAATTCACTATCACATCATAGAAATCGCATTGCCATTTGTGTTCATTTTCTTTTTCGTTTTTTGTCATCCATAATTTAATAAAATTGGGGTTACTTTTTAAAACCACTGTGATAGTAACTCGCGTGTTAGTAACATCATTAGCGACACCTGTTTTTTTTTCGTGACAATATTCCACGACCAGTTCTACTTCAAAACACTTTAGCTCAGATCCGCTTTCGTGATTAGATGACTAATGGTCACGTGTCTCAGCTGCCTGCCTGCGAATAATGGACATTCGGTATTGCAGTAATTTTATTCATACTGAGCAAGTCATAGAGTAGATAAGTATGCAGGGACGAAAAGGCGCGGCGGTTCCTTTGACATGGCCGTGCCATGCTGTGATTGGCTGCGCGAGGCTCTGGAAACGGGCAGCGTGTGTGATTGGCTACTGCCAGCTGACAACTATGTTACCATGGCGACGTGTTACTCAACGCTGTTTCAACACGTCGCGCCATGCGCCTCATCACTTTATTCATGTGTCGGTCAAGTGTAACTGTGGAATTAGTAGAAAAGGAAATATATTGCAAATCTGCTAACTTTTACACTTCGATTAATAATATTAAAAAAAATCTGTACCCGAAAGAAATAATCTAAGATATCACAAACGGTTACCTAATACTTTTTTTTTAGACGTTAAGATGTGAAACTACTTTCCATCCATCGTTACCAACTTTACTGGGCGCATGTCACTCAGTGCACCCGTTGAAATATAGGCAGGTAGGAGCAGTGACATTTTCCTAAGGTTGATTTCAAAAGTTGCTCACTTTATCGTGAACAGCCTTTACGTACTCTGTAACCAAGTCAAGTAAGAACATTTCTTGTCACAAAATGACGACATCACTAATTAAAGGAAAGGTGAACATATATTGCATAGCCTAGAATGCTAGATTGCCAGTGAATATTTCTGCGTTAAAGTAGGCCCTAGACATTAGCCGTACGTTTTTCTGACACGTTCACAGTGTCTTTTCATTAACGCATTACGGCTATGGGAAAGGTGATATGCCTATTTGCATGTGACGGCGTGCACCCGCCACATAAAATATTTGACCAAAATTTAAAGTAAATATTTTTACAGTCAAGTTATTTTAGGGGAAGTAATTTTAGATCAAATAATTTTATGTGAAATGAATTTACGAACAATAATTTTATGTCGAATGATTCAGGCCAAATTATTGTTTTGAAACTATTTTAGGTCAAGTGATGCTTACGCATGGCGGAAGTATACATGATGGCCTGAAATAAGGCACTCGGTGGAGTCAGGTTAGTTAAAGGCTGTTCACGATAAAGTGAGCTCTTTCGAAATCGGCCTTAGAAAAACGTCACTGCCCCTACCTGCATATATTTTAACGAGTGCACTGAGTGACATGCGCCCGTCAAAGTTGGTAACGATGGACGGAAAGTAGTTCCATATGTTAACGTCGAATAAAAAGTTTTATAGGCTGTTCACGATAAAGTGAGCACTTTTTAAGGCCCGCCCAACAGGCATTAACGGCTAGTAAATATATCTTATTGCAGCCTCAGGCATTACATTTTAATGGTGGTGAAATGTATACACTGTATTTATTATTCACATTATAATGTTTATATTAAAAAGCAGCAGGAAGATGGAAATTGGATGAAAAGAAAAATTTATAAGGGCCTTAAAAAGTGCTCACTTTACCGTGAACAGCCAATATGTAACCATTTCTGATCATTTAAATTATTTCTTACGCTTTCTGTTTCTTTAACGCCTTAGTATGTAAAGATTACCAGATTTATAAAATGTTAAGTTTTCTAATAATTTCACTGTTTCACTAGACCGACGCTTGAATAAAGTGATGAGGCCCATGGCAATGTTAATTTTACATAAGGTGGAAGAATTCACAACGTGCATACAAGTAGATACTAAGCAGGGCTTTCAAAAGTGCCCATTTTCCGTGAATAGCTTATATAAGATGTTCACGGTAAAGTGAGCACTTTTGAGGCCCTAGTTACTCTTTTCTTATCGGCCATTTTTTATCCTGGAACCACCTCTTAAAATAAATATTGCTCTGTACGTATTAAACACAGCGTGTATATTTCAAAGTAGTCGAAGTTAACGCCTAAAGCTAAAATAACATATATTTATGGGCTATTACTCCAAATGAGAGGGCTTTCAAAAAGTGCTCACTTTACCGTGAACAACCTATGTTAACATAGTATCCAAAGTGGAGTCATGAAATGCAGTTACACGCCTCAACTTTAACATTTGTATGGGAATAGTAAAATAGGGAAGAGCTTGTAAAGGCTGTGGTCGGGAGAAATGTCTAGTGTCTTCACGTGGAGGGAAAGAGGCGGTTGCTACTTCCTGCTGCTCGCACTTCCGGGTGCGTGTTTACCGGAGCAGGCAGGGCCCCGGATTGGGGGGGGGGGGGGGCGCTGTTATTTCTGTAGAGTTCCTGACGTGCGGGGGTCAGCTGCGTGTTCCAGGCACGCCTGCCTCCCTCCATCAGTGGCACGCGAGCGACAACCCTTACCTCGCCGCGACTCCCTTCATTAGAGGGCGCGAGATACACCCCTCCTTCCCCCCCTCCCAACAAAATCTGGCCAGCATTTTCCAGTGGCAACGCTCGTCAGAGAAAAAAGTGTCAACTGAGAGCTAGTGCTATTTTAATTTTGGTTTCTTTAAACATTGCCTTGTCTGTAGTCCTGCTCAAGATATGTACATAATTTGAAACCACTGATCTTTTTCACATTTACTACTTTTTGAGCTATCACATTTCTGTTTCGCCTCTTGTTAATGTAAGTATTTTTCTTGTTTTTTATGTTTACGTATGTGTACACTGAGTTATACCTGGTCAAGTGTAAGAGAAGGCATTGAAGCCTTAACTTCGCCAGTATAAATAAAGTTGAAATAAATAAATAAATAAATTACACCGCTTCTGCAAGTAAATGACTTTTTTTTTCAAGGCTCATTGAAAGCATTATCCCCTTTAAATACGCAAATAAAAATCATTTCTTGAGGTAATACAAAGCATCAGTGACTCGCCCCTCACCAGCCTCGTCTCCGGTAGAGGGCAGAGGTCAGGAGGTGCGGCCTTGGACGAAGGCGCACATCAGAACAACGAAGTTTAGGCACACTGTAGTATGAGTAATGTTAACCAACACACATAAAAGCCTTATTTTTAGTAGTGTGATATTTTTGCCTGCTTTTAGTTTTCAAATCATATAAGCTTGTTTAGTTACGGAAAGCACAAGATTGATTATTATGCTTGTTAATGATAAATATTTAAATAATTTAATAATGTTTTAATCAGTCCGTTGTACATGAACTTGAATATATTAAATTTTTTATTTTTTTTCATATGTGAGCAGTGCCGTTACTAACATCATTGTTCCATACATAAACAATCTTCGTACTTGTACTCAGAAACTTAAATAAATGCAGTTTTCAGGGGGAAAAATAAGCTTCGTACTTTTTGGGTGTACTACAAAGCACCTACGTATAATATTTGACCGCATTTGTAGCCCTGCCAACTGCGTAATGTCTGCCATTTGCGAGTTGTTTTCGCCTGCAATTTACAATTTTCTGTCAGCACTTTAGGTAACGTGTGGGTATGAACTGATGCATTCTTTCTTCTCTTCTGCTATCGAATTTGTTTTGCCTTCTGTTGTGCCCATGGGTATGCCAGAAGGTAGCAGAAATTGGGTATCGTGCAGGGACGGCTTAAACACTGCATTTAAAAATGATACGTAATTTAATAAGTACCCCGACCTTGCACACGTGTTCCAGCCTCTCTGCGCAATGATCGCGATATGGACATCGCCGAACATGTCCATACAAGATCAAATAACCGCGACCATCGGTTCCTCCATTCAGCTGGTCAAAAACTTTGACCATGCTGACAAAACAAAATAATGCAGCTACCATAAACACTCCCGAAATACACATACACTCCGTTCTTTTCTGGAATGCACGAAACGTTAGCTCAAAAATGGACGAATTTATAGACTATTTGTCTCGTCATAAAATTAAAATCGCAGCAATTAACGAGACTGATTTATACATAATTCTCGCTTCTCTGTCCCGGGTTATGCCATCTATAGAAAGGACAGGCCTCGGGAAAGAGGAAGGGGCGGAGCAGTGGCAATTTTCGTCTATAACTGTTGCTCATCACGAAGTAATACTTCCAGATTTTTATGTTTTGGAAGCTGTAGGCATTGAACTAAAATTAGGCCAGCAACGCACAAAGCTTCTAGCAATTTATACCCTGCCAAGCCACTCGCTAACAAAGGCTGACCTAGATTTACTTTACAACAATATAGGCCAAACCTTCCTTACACTAGGCAACATAAATGTTAAACATTCGAATTGGAATTCTATAAATGGAACAGCCAATGTAATGCTCCTGCAAAGACATCAAGCTACAAGAAATCATCAAGTGTCTGTCATGGGATCCCTAATCAGTTCACATGGATCTATAATATATTCACAGAAGAAATGCCCCAAGAAAAATTAAAGATTATTCTAAGCAGATTGGAGGAGCTTCGCGGATTATATTACAGAAAACTTTCTGCAAATTAATAACGACTCCCTGCAAACAAATCAGGATGTTGATGAAGCTATAAACGTCCTTACAAGCACTATACAGCAGGATGTGGCCGAGTATGTTCCTGAAAAGGCATAACACATAAACTTGAAACATTTCCGCAGTATATACGGGATTTAATAATGCAGAAAAACCGCCTAAGGCGCCATTATTCCAGACGACGAGATCGACAAACCAAGGCGCGAATTAACGAAATACAGATGGTCATTTCAGAGGAAGTAACACTCTGGCGGACCAGTGTATGGGATGCTAAGGTAGCTAAATTAACACCACGCGAATACAACTTATGGGAGTTAACAAAACGTCTCTTAAATAAGATAGATAAATGTCCTACCCATACAAAATAACACAGAGATCGCTTTCACTCCTGAAGCAAAGGTGTTTGCCAATGTACAGGAAAACACTTCCCAACCAAATCAGGACCCCTGTGATAGGAACTTCACGCCACAAATTTACCGCGAATTAAATATAAAGGAACCCGACTGAAGATGAACCTAAATTTATTCAGTCGCAAGAAATGAAACTTGCTATTCACCGCATGCATCCCAGGAAAGCACCAGGAGCTGGCGGGATTAAAGCTGTTGTCTTGAAGAACTGGGCCTTGAGTATATAGCTATATGTATCAATGCTATTCTCAAACAGGGTACTTTCCAAGCGAATGGAAAGCTACAATTGATATTGCATTCTACAAGCCAGGTAATGATAAGAAACTCCCTCAAAATTACAAGCAAATTAGCCTATTATATTAACTTTCCGAGGTGGCAGAATCTATAGCCTAATCCTAAGAATGATTAATGCCCACGTCACAAGCCATAATTTACTTACAGAAGGGCAGTTCGGCTTCCGACAAAAGCACTCGATAACACACCAACTGGTTCGAATAAGTGAAAATATAACTCATTCCTTCAACTGGAAGGATTATGTTGTCGCAGTCTTTTTAGACATTGAAAAGGCTTTTAATCGCGTGTTACATGCTGGGTTACTTTATAAATTATAAGAACTAAAATGCCCCGATTGCTGCATTAAATTATTAGCCAGTTATTTAAAGCGCAGAACGTTTTCTGTTCAATGCGAAGGGCAAAATCTGACAGCAAAATTATTTATGCTGGAGTGCCACAAGGCAGCATTCTTGGCCCCGTATTAATTAATATATTAATACATACATGACTTACCGACGCGCTGGCCACTGACTGCTCTCTAAATTCTAATAAGTGGAAAACCACTGATTCGCAGTGAAAATGGCTCCACTTAGAATGAGCGAAATTTTTCACATCACTAATTCAATCAGCCCAATTTTTCCACTAAAACAGTGCCCCCCCCCCCCCTACTGATTTTGAGCGGATCCATTTTCACTATGAATCAGAGGTTTTCCACTGATTCGAAATTAGAGTGTGGTGCAATTCGGTTGCTATGCTGACAACACTGCCATTTTCATTTGCTCCCATGACCTTGGCTTAGCAACACGAAGGCTACAAACTGCTCTGATAGCCTTTCAAGAGTATTGCATTAAATTGAGGATTAAAATTAATGTCGGGAACAGCAAGGTGATCGTTTTCACACGCACGTAACTACCTCAAGCAGCCAATCGCCCGCAAATTACACTTTTTGGTGAATCTATACCCCACAAAGATGTATAATATCTAGGCGTACATATGGACCGAAAACTCACCTGAAAAGCACATACAGAGCCAAATGCGTAAGTGCAAATGCCAGGCTTTCCACCCTTTATCCCATACTTAACAGACGAAGTGCTATACCGCGAAATACTACAGTATTGCTTCGCACAAAGCTAATACGGCCTATCATCACCTATGCTACGTCCACATGGGCACATGTAACTAAATCACATATTAAGAAACTGCAGTTCGTACAAAATTGCTGCAGATGCGTCTAGATACTGTGCCATTACATATCCATATTATAAATTACAAATTTAAAAATTAAATAAGCACTTGGTCAAAATGGCGGAAAAATGCTATAACGACTGTGCCACTAATGCCAACCCGAAAATATCTAATATCGGTGATTATAACACCAACGAGACTTAGAAATACGAGCGGCAAAAGAGCGTATTGGCTCACAGCCCGCCTCAGATTCCTAAATCTTTGAGTGTAGGGCCTCAGCTATGCACGTGTTTGTAATTAACATCGGAAAACCCGTATTACTGCGTTATATCAATTAACATACTACACTCATGTACCAAAAAATTTCGAAGCATTATGAGATTCCAGAACAAGACAGAGCATGCACTGCAAGCCTCTGGCTCAGTGATGGCTCTGTGATTTACATTGCATACACACTGCTCTATACACACACTGCGCCGAAATGCCTCTCTCATCCGACAGCTGTCTATATGTATGGTCCTTCGCCTCTGCAGATTCCAAGGCGTCAGGCGTTGAGAAACTCTATGCAGCAGCTGGCGAGGACTGTTTGGAGGCACACCTACACTAACCTACACACTAGCCTACACTAAGCTGCAAGCGAGGTCGCAGGCAAGGTGATAGAATAATTACCCCTAATTTATAATTTCTCTCTTCTTATAAATGCCTGTAACACACTAACACTTTTTTCTGTGTTACAGAGAGATGACTGGCATCTGTCCGGTGGGTGGCTCAGATCTGTCCCCCACCACCAGGGCCGCATAGCCGACCCTGGTTACACACCATCTGCGAACTCATTAAATAACGCCTTGCACCAAACTCTTACAAGTCTATCTTCTCTAACTAACAATTTACCCTACTTTCTCCAACCCCAATACAGTTAAAGGAAATTACATTTATCCTCCGCGACTGTCGCACAGATTTTCCCAGTGCTCTCTCCGCTTTGCCTGGTTTGCTGTGCCCTTCCATCTAGACCGTTCTTCCTTCGGGACGTGTCCATGGCTATAATCGCGGCCATGGCACCAGGCAAACCCTACCGTAGCCGCGATGCATGCGTCCCTTTTAAAAATAATAAACTCGACCTAAGGTGTAAAGGGCTTGCCCCGAGACGCACCCCATTCTCCAAATGTCTTAGGAACTAACATGCATGCCGGAGGGCACACAGAACTGTGAAGGTGCTCGCCCTGGCGTAGCGGGATTTGGGGGCTCACCAGAAAAAAATCCCCAGCCTCCTGTAACCCTACAACCCCTACATCGCTGTAGTCCATTCATGGTTACTTTAAACTTTTCGGAAGTCCTGCTTAGGTTCTAATTCCTATATATTCCTCCGCCTCATGCAAACAAAGCTTAAGCAAGAACAGGAAATTACACCGAAGGCACTACGCACCGCATTCTTGCGCACTCACATTAATAATATTTTACATCAGAACTATTTCTTACTGGGCATTACCAACACACCCACTTTCTCACGTTTTTGTTTATATTAATTATAAATTATATATTATAATTTACAAACAAGATATAAGTAAAAAAATCAGTTTTATAAAAAATGATATATGTTTATATTACCACAAGAATAAAACGCTTGCAATACATCGCATATTTAGGAAACAACTAAGCACCAGATGACGTGATACATCTTCCCAAATTGATTCTGAATTCATATTGTCCATATTCTTCACAAATTGTTTGCAATGACCATACATTTAATTAATGGGTGCAGCAATCTTTTCCCCCAAAAGAATTAAGCTGGAGCTAATATATGAGTACTATGAACGACGTTTTTAAAAAAAGAAATTAGAAAAGTAAATGCAACACTTAGCCCCAATGACGCTGAGTGTCGGACTGAAAACTACATAACGTAATTTTTATTATTAGTGCCAAGCTCTTTAGTTCCTCAGTAAACTGTGCAACTATAGCAATGTTATCCATAACGACATAGTATTGCAGTAGAAAATGTTTGTATCCTTTCAACAGGGAAATGAGGAAAAAACCAAAGAACGAAATTTCGAGCATTAGAATAAAAAACTTTTATAGAGGGGTTATCTCCCGAATATGATTTCCTTTTTACTTCCGATTTCCAGCAGTATTTTCAAAATGTGGCCGGTATTTTCTTTAACACAGAACATGTACCTCTCTAGTTCAAAAATTTTCCAGTATAGGCTGTTCACGGTAAAGTGAGCACTTTTGAAGTCCTAGTTACTTTTTCTTTGAGCCATTTCTTATCATTTAACCACATTTTAAAACAAATAGTGTCCTGTAAGTAACAAACACAGTGTATATATTTTATCATACTCAAAAGTTTACGTCTAAGGTTAAAATAAAATGTATTTATTTACTATTATTTTAAGTGAGAGGGCTTTCAAAAGTGCTCATTTCAACGTGAACAGCCTATACCAATGAGCGAATTAAAACACAAGTTTTACGCTACATGTATATATGAGTTTGTGGCATGCCAAACTATTCTAAGTAATATATTTAATTTCCATTGAAATAAATGACTAAACTGTACGAGGCTCAAATTAAAAATGCATGTTAGAAAATTTTACAGCAGTGTTATGAATGAGGGATTTTGTTATGTTACATATAGGTAAGATTAATGTTAAGAGGGTTTATACATTTAATTATTCATAAGGTGTAACTGGGCAACATAGATTTAAAGGCGTACATACCTCCGGCAGCAGAGAGCTGCATTACAAGGTACGAGGAGACCGAGGTCTCGGTAAAGTGATATGACCCACTTGCGTGTTCTAGTTTACAATGACAACACACCTCCCTCCCTCCTGACCCCTCATGAAAGTCACCAACTTCCGCGTGGCCGATCGCTGCGAGCTGACGAAATGCGCACTTGAATGCGCGCTCACCTACATAAACACTGCGTGCGCCTTTCACTGCTGTCCGTGACATTGAGTTTAAAAAGATTCACTCACTTGATGCTGGTATATTATGAATAAGGAACGGGATGGAATGAAGCAACAAGAGATGGACGAATTTAACTGAATGTAAAGGGTATTAACGAACACGGAAACTAGTGCTGCGTACACACCTATTGCTCCTATGTAGAGCGAATTCGTAGGTTGTCCACTTTAATTACATTGTTCAGGTAATTTGCCCAGATCACCACCATTTTGATTCTCGCAAGAGTGGCGGGAATGTGGGATCCTGATGGTCTAGCCAACGATCCAGGATCACCCACTGTGTTGTTTTGCACACGAGTGCAGAACTCGGGGCTGTATCGGGATGAGGACCTGAGAGATGAGAAATAAATTTGAGCCTATCTACTTCACTGTGTTGTCGAGGTGTCTGCAAGCAGTAGGATCTAGCGACAGAGGTAAAAGATTTCGGCTGTGGGTTTGGCATGCTACACAGCTATACATTACTAAGGATTTCACTGTGGGGCCAATCCATGCGACACAGTATACATTGCTGCGGACTTTGCTGTGGGCCTCGCATTTCACAGTAAACCGCAAGTGTACCATGAGGACACTTTGCAAAACCGACCTCCTGAAGGTAAAATCATCGAGTACAGATTCCCCGATTCCACTAATATATTATATGTGATACTCGTCACATTCCTCGGCGACCTGAATGTACCATTCGAGGAGACCTTCACCTTCACAGCAGCACAATTACGTAGAGTGACTGCCCAGACTTGTCGCTAACAAGAGTGTGCTACAGCGCTGAATGTCTCCAGGCCGGCTCCTTTGGTACACGCCACCAATACTTACCCACAAACAAACTGGTTTTGTTCTCACTCGAAATAGTGCCAGTACTTAAAACCTTACAGCATACTCGCTTTTTTATTGCTGTTAGTAAAGTAGCTTGACTTGGATTGGTGTTCGGAGAATGGGTTGCTGAAGGGTGTATCGGTTAAATGCGAAAGTATTTTTTACAGCTCCTTCTTGAAGAGCTTGCATGCTTGGAAGCAGGAACCTTGGTTGGATTTAAATGACGTGTGTTGCAGTCATTATTCCTGGCACATGTCAGATGACAATGCGAGAGAGACCATGTTTATCGTTTCCAAAAAACCCCAGGAACCATTTTGTGATTTTATAGATTCAGTCTGTTCATATAACGAGGCCCTGTGCATGTTTTTAAGTGACCAGGAGCTTACTAAAATTATTTTGGACAATTTAACACCACACAATCGCCCGCTTTGTGTAGTTTGTCATTTATTTTAATGGAAATTAAATATATTATTTAGACTGGATTAGCATACCATTAACTGATATATACGTGTAGCGTAAAACTTGTGTTTTAATTCACCCAAATATTATTTTGTGCATGCATACAGCTTCATTTATTTAAACTGCTTTAACATTATACAACTCATCGTACAGATAATTTACCTATATCTTTCCAAGAAAAACTTCATAATGAGCACATTATCATATTAATATTCACAATGAAATGAATGATTCTATCTCGTTAAGGCGCTTACATTATTTAAAAATCCTTTAACTTCTAATTTTATATCAAGAAATGGAACTCGTATTAATTATATATGATTTTAACCTATATCAGTTTTTACTTTTGGACACTTGCATTAGTTATTCCGCTTGGATATACACAATGT
This sequence comes from Dryococelus australis, assembly GCA_029891345.1. NCBI lineage: Eukaryota > Metazoa > Arthropoda > Insecta > Phasmatodea > Phasmatidae > Dryococelus > Dryococelus australis. The sequence goes on from CM056993.1 coordinate 166,768,048, forward strand.
ATATAATATTAAATATAATTTTAAATTATTTAAATCCTTTGCCTAGCAAATTTCTTGCTTTGTGTTCTATCGACATTTAATTTTAACTACTCAGGTTAATTGATTAAAAAATTTTAGACTTGGCAAAACTTTCTTATCGTAATTTAGTTCAAAACTATTTTAGTGTGGGTGGGCAGGGTACTCGGTTTTAGTTGGTGGGAGGTGGTATATAATTTAACCCTCGCAACAAATTTTATTATCAATCAAATTATCAGTTTTCAAAGTTTAGGAATTTATTATAATTTTAAACGTGCGGTTTACGTAAAAGTAATTTAAGGGGATTGGCGGAGCTTACAAGCTTGGCTACTTAAGGGTGGGAAAAACCTTAGCCTCCCCCATTGTTACGTTGCCATATGGGGGCCGTCCAAATTAAGTGGGAAAGCGGTACTAAGATGAATAACTCGCTGTCATGTACTATGGCAATATATTAAAATAGATAATCACTCAACTGTTACGTTATGAACTACAATACTTTTTCATTATATTACATTAATTACTCTAAATACTTCGGGGGAGCACGATGTTAGTTAGATATTATTCGTTAGATGTAATTACGTTATTATTTACTTATTAATGCCATGTGTGAATCTCTCTAAAGTCTCCGATTAACTAGTTGGAAAATCATCACCTTAATGTTGCCGAAGGCGGATCTGCTTTGCGATTACGGCGGCCGATACCTCGGTCGTCGTCCCATCTGGACCCGTCGGCGGCTGGCTATGGTAAACCTAGCTCGATCCGGCGGCGTTAAAGTAGCACCCTGTTGTTTCCCAAACACCGGATGTATTATCAAAACGCCCCGCGGCGAGGCCACGAGCCACGCTGCTCTGCTTCCATTACACGACCAATTGAGGTAAAATATACCACACTGGAGTAAATTACCTCCAAATGGAATAAATTACGTCCACTGTGTGAGTAATATGTGACCAATCAGAGAAAACTATACCTCATAAGAGCAAACATAAATAAATTACCTCAAAAAAGTAAATTACATCCAATTAGCATAAAATGGAGTTTATTAAGCCCAAATGGAGTACAGTATGCTCTATTAGCATAAACTAAATTAAATTACTACCAATTTTCATAAATTGGGGTTAAATTACACCTAAGACGAGTAAGGAAGCACTATATGTGTCTAAAATACATTATATTAAACCAATTAGCATAAATTGGGGTAAATTACACCTAATCCTAGTAAAGCAAGCCCAACAAGGGTAAACTGGTGTAAATTATACCAAATCGGAGAAAAATTACAACAAACACCAATTTACACTAATTGGGAATAATGTAGACCTACTACATTAAGGCATAATTTACTCAATTTACGTTAATTGGGCTTAATTCACTCCGATTGGGTGTAATTGACTCAAATTGGTCATTATTTGTCCAATATACGGTAATTGGATATATTTTACTCCGAAATCACTTATATTAAATTACTTCTAAACTATCACTTATTGAATTACACATATTGGGGTTTAATTTATGCATCTTGAGGTCCTCTATCACCCTGCACTGTTTGATCCATCATCAATGATACATCCTGCATATACACGATGATGAAACCACTGAGTAGGTAAGCGTACAGAAGTGGAATAGGGTGGCGATTCCTTTGATGTAAACGAACTCGATCGCTCATTGGCCGTGCGAAGCTCTGGTAAAGGGCCTCGCGTCTGATTGGCTTTTGCACGCACCGCATTCGTGCGCTCTCAGTTTAATATTTTGCATGAAAACTATTTCTTACTAAGCATTACCAACACTCCTATTTCTCTCTGTTTGTATTCATAGTAATTATATATTATTTATTATACTTTATAGACAAAATATAAGTGATATAGTTCAATTTGACCAAAATTAAGTTATTTTTATGTTGTCAGACGTATAAACCACTTGTGAGACATTTAGGAAACAACTAAACATGTCATGCATGGGATGATTTTTCAAAGGTCTGATTTTAAAACATCATCGCAAATAGATTACAGTATAGTTGCATCACGGTCAAGTGATCGCATTAAAAACCTTCTGCTTAAATGTTTTTCTTTTGAATATTTTGTGTATCATGTCACCACATGCCCAAATGAACGTTTTTGGAATTGTTATAAACTTGAAGTTAAGTTTCTGCTACGGCATTTCTTACTAAAATGTGCATTGAACCAAAATAATTGATAGACATACAACTTAGGCGAGATCAAGCGGTGCCAGGTTAGACTTCAAATAGGCCTTCTTGTACGGCCTTGCTACTTGTGTGGTTGAGCTGCACGTTCCCTCACATGGCCTGCACGACTGTGAACCAGCATTGAACACAGACCAAGCAAAGCACATACAATCTATCATACTGGATATAGTGCTCATCATGAAAGAACCAGTCAATTAACAAATGACAGCATCTGGTCTGCATATCTACAGAACTGTCGAGTTGAGCCTACTCGTCAAATGAATTCGTGGAATTTCCTTGTTCCATCGCATAACTTGTCACCCATTTAGACGTTACCTATTAAATATGACGTAAAAGTTAAAACGCTGGAATCCAAAGGAAAAAAAAAACTATCTCGTGGCAGCCACGAAATAGTATTGTTCGTATTCAACTTGCCAAATTATTTGTGTGTTGAACACAATATTATTTAGCGCTGGTACCCTCCTATGCATGCAGTAGAAATTCTAGTACTTTTTGTAAACAATTTGTTGTAATTGAACATCTGAAATACTGTAGCTTTACAACACACTGTTTTACGAAACATTCAGAATTGTTTATGCAGCTATATGTTTATAATGTACTTGAAGTCTTATACTACCAGCTTGTTAAACGCAAACATCAGTCGTACAATCTCCATAGTAAAGTTTGGTAGAATTTATTTGTAGTTTTGCAAAAATATTTTTGGCAACTAGTATCCCAAGCATTCTTCGTAAAATTCAAAAATATATCTATATACAGTGTACAGAACATTGTTCACTGTGTATTGTCATGTTAAAATATGTGGAAGTGAGTGTGTAGAGACTGCGAGGGCAGCTGCAAGGGCAGGCACAGTAAGGACACGTGGCTGTACTGTGCGTCAGGCGGACCCTCCGTGTTTCTGGCAAGCCTGTTTGTTTCTGCCTCGAGGGTTGGCAGCGCCCCCGCCCGCGCCGCACCGGAACCCGACTGCAACCCTGCATTTTTGCCTTATTTCCGCATCTCTCACATCCACCCCCGCATCACCGTGGGAGAGGGGGGGAGGGGGGCAACACCGCCCACGAGTGCGAAAGTGACTCACCGCTCTCTACACGATCGATCATTTAAACTGCCTTCCCCCCTCCCGCCCCCCTCGGCCAGAGTGGCGGCCAATCAGATGACTGCAGTTTCCCCCCTGCCCAATCGCAACCCTCCACCACCCTCGCGGGCTTGTTTTTTAGATGGGGGGAAGCGGACGACAGTCTAAGGGGCATAAACAAGTCCCGGGTTGGATGGGGTAGCTATTGGCGAAAGTAGGAGGGTGTGAAGCAGGGGCTAGCTGATGGACCGCATCTGCTATGTCTCCCCAGGATTCTCACAGCATCCGGCACTGTCGCTCATGTCCACACGTCCACGCCAACTTCAGCACCGGGGCCGCGGTGGCTGAGCGGTTAGACTGCTCACCTCCTGCCTATGCGATCAATCCCCGGCAGGGGCACTACAGGATTTTCGCAAGTGGGAATAGTGCCGGACGATGCCGCTGGTCGGCGTGTTTAATAATAGTTTATGAGATAACTATTTCTAACTAGGCATTGCTAACACACCTATTTTCTCCCTTTTTAATTCACATTAATTATAAATGGAGTATTATAACTTATAGATAGAATAGTAATTAAAGTTTATTTTATGATCAAATATGGCACGTTTATGTGTATACGAGTACAAATCGCTTGTAACACGTGACATGTTTAGGAAATAAACCAAAAACGTAATACGTACATTGTGGCGGCGGAGAAGAAAAAGGCCGGGGGGGGGGGGTGCAGTGGACACTCTCCCTCCCCTAGAACAGTGGGGTGGAACAATATAGGTATTTGTCCCCACCCTAAGTTTGACATATACATTAAATATTAAAGAAGTTAATTCTCTCTCAAACCACGGGAATCACAATGTTGAAATGAACGAGAAACTCATTACTGAATTTTACCATCAACTGAAGAGGAAGAAAATGGGTCTTGACCATCAACTGGAAAGCTAAACAGTTGCCTTGGAGGTTCGGTGTGCTTGGATTCTCACAACCTTGGAATGCCAGTGATAGAATCAGACACATTTATTAAAAATACACACTGGAAGGGAGAGGCAATGTTTCAAGTGATTCTTCGCATGGGCGGATCCAGGACGCGTGTGTCCCACCTGCCCCTTCCTTGGCCATGTCTTTTTTTAGTGTTTGTATTTATAGGGTACTTATAAATGCGTTAATCTCAAGTTAACTGGCCGGAATTTTTTACAGCATATTCAATCGTCACATTCTAGTTATTTTCGATTAATGCTATCATTACAAATGCATAATGACAAGGGTTAGTAGGTATTTCTGAAGTCAGTGGCACCAAGAGGTTTCTCTTGCCATGGATGTCTGAACAGTCGCGCAGGTACGAGTTTTTCTCTATTCCATGCACAGCCCTCTCGATAAGCTTCTTACACTCAGGCAGCATGGGCACTACTTTCTCATTTGGTTGGTTAGTAGCATCTACAGGTCAGATGCTATGTGTAGGGGAGACCGGAGCTAGTTGTCAAAAAATTCACTTTTAATTTTTTTCTTTTAACACGGTGCAATTTTATAAGAAATACTATTTTTTAAATAATTTATTACATTCATTTGTTCGTCACATAATATTTTTTACAATTAAATACCGCAATGTTAAAATACAGTTATTCGCTTTCAAAAGCAAGTTGACAAGTGTGACAACTTACCCCATCGTCGGGGCAAGTTGTCACTTAAGATGGGGTTAATTGTCACATACAAAACATACAAACATACGTAGTATAAACTAAAACATCTTAATTGCTACACAATTCCTAAATTATACAAAACTTTAAAAACTATATCGGAAGGAAAACCTTGTGAAAAAAGCAATTAAGGCTTCCATAAGAATTTAAGGTGGACATAGCTAGCACAAATACAAATTGTTTATTTGTCTTGTGACATGGAGGCTACTATAAACTGTTCTTGAGACACTAAACAAATATCGTTTAAACTTTGATAATTAGTTTAGTCTGAAGAATCAGGATTTAAATCTGAACTGTCTTTTTATAATACAAGAACTGATGAAGAAGGACCTGGTCTGTCTGTCACATAGCTTGACAGAAAGTCTACTCCAGAAAAAAAGTTTGGATTAAGAAGGCAGCTTTTGCAGCTCTTAGTTAAAAATCAGGGGACGGTGTTTTTCTACCCGTTTTTCGTTTGCATGTCTTCACCATCTGCAAATTTATAACACGTTGCTTAGTTATGCATATATTATTTTCTATAAAATAAAATTTATAATTACTATATTTTCCTATTAAATGATGAGCTGAACTATTAGGTTAAGTGGGCCTGCATACCTTATATTATCATTATGAATGCAAGCTCACCCTACTTACATAAACATCAAGCAAACCTCGTCTACGTGAAACCTTGCTTTGGGCATTGGTGCTGACACAGCATTCGGTAGCTCGTGCTATTTAAATAAAGATGCCACCGTTTACATTTATTTCCGTATTTCGACTAAACAATAAAACTATACTGAAGTACATTACCCCAGTACCTTTATTTTTTCCATTTAAAGGGGAAAAAAGGGGGTGGATTTTATGGTGAAATCACGAGCTTTATTTAAGTATATGAGCACCAAGACAGAAACAGGTGGTTCGGAGTACCTCTTTTTATGAGGTCTCATGTTTACATTTTTGCAAATAATTAGGCTATCTCAGTTGAAACTTATATATTTCAAACACAGAAAGTATTTATCGTCCACACAATAGCGGATAAAAATTTTCTTCGAGGTATACGGGGCATGTTGTCACAGCGGCAACTAACCCCTCCAAAATATTAAATTCCTCATAAGCATTACGTGGTATATATCTTGGAGGTCTGTTTTTCGCAAACCATTCGTCAGAGGTTTTCTTATCAATAGGACTTATTTTCAAGACTTTCAATGGTAATTTATAGGCCGTGTTCATAATTTACGTAACGATGTAAGACGCGCCTTTTTTCACTTCGGTGGCAACCCCCATTTTACTATGCAGGGTATACGTTAGGTCAACAAATGTACTTGGATGTTACAGTGACTGAATTGTTTGGCATACCTACATAGATTCATCCCTTAATATCACATGGTTTCAGTGTAATTAAATAAAGTTCATAATTGCGACCCCATATTCACAAGGGTTTCCTGCCCTTAGGAGTGGTTTCCTGGCGTTCGTTATGACATTTTCTAACTGAAATTTTGCAAGGAATGTCCTCTTGCCGTTTGTCGCAGAGCTGATGACTCAGCCTGTATAATCACACAAATGTACACGTATGTGCATCTAATACACGATGCACGTGTAAAATAACTATGTATAAGTAAGTCTGACTTAGAAAGAGTGCCCCCTACTTGACAGATATCTGGATATGCCCCTGATTCTTCGTGAGTGAGTCAGCAGTCAGGTATATTTCTTAACTGTACTTAGTGGAAGGGGGAACAGTTTCAAGCAATTCTTCATCTCTCATTGTTGCGCCGAGTGCATTAATGGATTGTGGTTTAGAAGCTGTGTTCTGTTTAAGGTTTATCATTACCAATGGATTTCTCCTTGTGAGAATTTTTAGCATTAGTCCGGGAAAATTACGAAAATAGCATGGACAAATTACAATAAAAGATTTATTACATCAAAAATCGCAGAAAAATTCGTAGATTAGAATATCCAAAATCCAATATCTCTTATTATTTGCCCAGAACTTTTCTCGGAAAAACTATATAAAAAAAAAGGTTAACAATTATAAATCGGCGCATTTTACTACCAAAAGTGAACATACAAAAATAAAAGAACACATTTCCCATTCGACATCCGAAATCCACCAAACATTTCTCAGCATTTTCCTAGGATTTTTCCTGGAAAAGTAATAAAAATTGATAAGTCGAAATGGTATGTTTTATGACCAAAAGTTGGCAGAAAAAAACTAAAGAAACAAAATTTCGTATATTATATCCAAAATGCACCATAGTCCACCTAATATTTATTTTTTTTCCCCATGATTTTTCTGGAAAAAACTATAATGAATTAATAAGTCAAAATTGTGTCTTTTGCCACTAAAAGTGTAGACAAAAATTAAAGAATACAAATTTCCTATATGATATCCAAAGTTCACCATAATCCACATAACATTTCGTACTATTTCCCCGGGATTTGTCTCGTAAAAACGATAAATTGAAGTGGCCATTGCATCATAGGAAACTCATTAATGTATGAAATGGACCAAGTCTGAGCACAAAACTGCACAACGAGCAATTTTATGGTTCTGTCAGTATTATATTTATGGTTTTCCACCACAATGGTTCGGTGACAAGTTAGTATAGGCATATTTATTTTCTTTAAAGCTTGATCTTAGAATAAATGAAGTGCTGAATAGCTTACATGCAAGTCTTGTCTCCATGGTTCATGTCTATGATGGGGAGAAATGTAACACTTGATTTTTCCAGAAGTGAACCATTGTGAATCATTTCCATCATTCCTGACCATTTTGTCACATGAGACCTCAACAACCATGGCATATTCCACAGTAAATCGAGATTTCTGGTTAGACTCTTAGCTTTAACAGAAGGAAGGGGTCTGTATGTTGCTGCTAGTTTGTTAGTATTTTGTATAATGAAGGCGAGTATTACTGAGCTGTCGAATTCCTTTTAGATTAGTTTGTTTCCTTACGATCAGCACACATGTCTGCAGTTCTGGAGTGGTCACGGCAATCATTCCCAAGCCGTATAGCGTATTATGACCATCCAGAGTCCCTATACTATCAGTTACAAACTGAGTAAAGTTTTCAGAAACCATTCTACTTGAGTCATCACTGTTAGCCGCTGCAGCATTTCCTTCATAATTTACAACTACTTGATAAGAGCAGCAGAATACCAGTTCATGGACATCATCAATTAATCGCTTGGATGCAAAATAATGATGAAGTTGGAACTCCAAGAATTAAATGAAAAGACAAGGTCTTGGGCGAATCTTTTGCATGATTTCTTAACCAATACTAGCTAATTTTAAGTAATCCTCTTTTTCATTAGCAAGCATTTCAAAGAAAGAACTAAGCGATGGAGGCAGAGTGTCTAAGCATATACTTGCAGACTCCAATTCAGAAGATGTTGGGTAAATTCCTATATCTTGAGTTACAGACTAACAAATTTTTTGAAATTAACCTTGCAGCTGTTTCTATGATCGCACGTTTTCATCGTAATAATTAGTACTTCCTTCGTTCTGAAACTTATCACTCACATTTTCGTGGAGGCTAACAACATTTGTAGTCTCTAATTTTTACGAGAACACCACACCACGAAAATCCTGGGCCGGCGGTCGAGGGCACGCTATAGTGCAAATAAAAAATATTTACTCATATTTATACACAATCACTATAAATATGTAGTAAGTAAAAGTGTTTTTTTTTTAAATAATGATTACAAAAAGACGAACTTGGGAATAGGCTTAGTAATATCTTGCGCTCAATAAAAGGATTATCCAGACAAAGTAATTTGCAGTTTCATACGCGCAAGTAAAAATTAATTTAATCTCTAAAAATCTGTTTAAAAATTGAATCGGCACGGACACACAAACAGATAAATATGCATATTAAATATATATTGAGTAGGCCTAAGCCATTAGGCTGTCGAAGAGTAAACAGGAACATGAACAACCATGGTGTCGAAGGCCTATAGTTTTATTTTCAGGCAATAAATTAAATCTGAGAATTAATAAAATGAACCATACTAACCATTCACTGAATGAAATCACCCAACTATATGTCTACGAAATCTTCATAATGGCCGCGAAAGTTCTGAGTTATGAATCACTGTTGTTAATTGTTGCTGCACCATTCGATGACACTTCACTTTCCGAGTCACTTTCACTGTCGTCGTCGCCCAAGTTAATTATTATACTATCACATCAGAATAATTTCATCCTTTCACCAGTACTCGTATTCGACGTTTTGAACATGGCTACAATATCCTGCCTAGTCTTCTTTTGTAACTGGTGAGATTGAAGTTTCAGTAATTTCCTTAATTTTCGTAAGTAACAACATTTCTTTCCCTAACTATCCTCTTGATTTTACTCCATTATTTTCGATTGCATTTAGATCACACATATAAGGCGGGAGTCTGAGAACTGTGTGTCCAAAACGAGACGGTTTCTCATATATTCTAAATGTTTTTTGCTTCGGTTTATTTATCTATATGAGCGTGCACAGATCAACTTTGCGCATGTTCTCATTGCACTCTACCCCATTGTTTTTAAGACACAAACATGCCGTGTTTACGAAATATTTTGAGAGAGGTTTATTTAGCTCCACAGTATGGCAAGGTGCATTATCCATTACAACAACGGAATAATGTGGGAGGTTAGGTAGTAATTTCTCATCAATCCATTTTTGGAAGTTGACATGGTCCATCTGGCCATGGTAGTCTCCAGAGACAGTTCCGGCGTTATACAGATGTAGTGCATTAGGAAGGAATTCATCCCGACTACCTAGTGCAACAATATTAGTATTATGCCTGCTTTTGCTTGCATTCCAAATTCTTTGTTGTGCTGCTAACACCTATCAACCCAACTTTCATCAAGGTAAACTATCTCTCTGCCAACTTCACGGTAGTGTCTTATCTGATGTATGTTGTCATTACGCCATGAAAAATAATATGGATGTAGAAAAGGACAAGGCACTGAGAAGGCAGTATGTGGTTGCAAAAAGTGAACTCAAGCAGACATACCTATATATTAGGAATTTTCCTGGATATTAGTAGTGCATTCGACAATGCGTGGTGGCCAGAGGTGCTCTGGCAACTCAGAGACAAGGAATGCCCGAGAAACATTTACAGCATTATTGTTATTAACTTTAAAGAAAGGCACAGCCAGTATGAAGTTAACAATGTGACAGTGAGGAAAAAACTTTCAGAGGGATGTCCCCAGGGATCGGTCCTTGGACCGATCCTATGGAACATTCTTTTTGATACACTTCTTCAGCTGCAGCTGCCAGAAGACTGTAAAATATTTGCATATGCAGACGATGCATTGCTCTTAATTCCAGCCCGGAGTCGCGCTGAAATTGAGACCAAGCTGATGAAATACTGAAAAAAATCGAGAGCTGGGGTACAAACGTGTCAAGTTACATTTTTCAGTGTAGAAGACCAACTTAATGTTACTTAAAGGAAGCTTAAAGAAATCACCTATGGTCCGTTTCGAGGAAAGATCACTACATCCACAGAGCAAAGTGGAGTACCTAGGTGTCATCTTGGATAGCAAATTTCACTTCCAGGAACACATAAGGTGTTTGAGGATAAGGCAGTGAGTCTATTCACTAAAATGAGGGCAGTCTCACCATCATCATTGGGACTTGGGTTCAGGACCGTGATGACACTGCACAAGAGTGTATTACTAGGAATCGCCCTTTATGGAGCTGGTGTGTGGTATAGGAAAGCAAGACTGGTACATACTCAAAGATTATTGCTAAAGACACAAAGAGCTGCATTACTAGCCATAACAAAAGCTTACAAGACAACATCAACTGAAGCACTACAGGTGATCGCTGGTGTAATCCCACTCGATTTGCTTGTAGAAGAACGAGGAGAGCTAACGTAAGAAACTCAAGGAAGATCTGCAACGAAGATCATTAAGAAAGAAAACAGAAGAGTTACACTATCCCTCTGGCAAGAAAGGTAGGACAATTCGGAGAAGGGCAGAGTCACTTATAGAATTTTCCAAACATAATGGAAAGATATAGCCAGCACTGGACTGTTACAGATCTTCGTCTCTCACAGTTACTAACTGGATGTAGAAACTATAATGCAAAATTACATGGATTTAATTTAGTTGACTCTCCCTTCTGCCGAATCTGTCCGGTAGAAGATACTGCCAAACATGTACTTAGTGAATATCCAAGAATAGAAAATATAAGAATTGAACTCTGTAGGAAGATTGACATAGAATAAAATGAAATAGATCTTAGAAATATCATGGCAAATAGAAAAACTGCCAAGATAATGGAAGAGTTTGCAAGAAAGATAAGCAAATGTCTGGAATAATTCGAAAAATGGATTCCAGAAAATCCTCACTAGTTCGTGAATGATCCTCTTCCATAGATGGATAGAGGTTTCCATGACCCGATTAAAGAAAAAAAAATTGTTATACAGGAAGTGACACTGTAAAACCTCTATAAAACATTGTGGTGGGAGTAGCCCCACCACACACCTTGGGTGTTCACAATGCACATAGGCTAGAACTTGGAAAGGAAATATCATAAGGTGAATGATGAGTTGGGAGGCCTGGCCTCCCACTAGGAAAAAAAAAACCTAAAAATATACTGAAGATCAAAGTAACGAAAAAAAGGACATGTGAAATCGGAATAGCAATGACTAAGGCAAATGAACAGGAAACGAATCAAGATGCTGAAGACTTAGGCAATGTATAAGGAAAAAGAGTAATGGTATGACAAGGTTCCAGTCTAAAGGACCGGACTACGGGGGAGGGGAATCGAAAAGGAGTCCACAGGCCACCCTCTCCTCTGGCAGTTCCAAAAACTGATGGCTGGAATTGAAATAAATATAATCTAAATAGTAGAAGTTTAGTGCCACAATATGGGCATAATATAATCATCAATAGAATATAATGTCAAGAAATTTACCCCCAAGCTGCTAGTGGAGTCAGGGTGAAATGCAGGAAAACCGCGCCACTCTCACCCCCCCCCCCCCCAGGCAACTTGGTGTAGATAGTTGTAATATTATATAAAATTGTAATCCATAAAGGCAGTAATGAGAAAATAAAGTATAAAAATAAAACGGTAAAAAAAAGGAACATCCCATACTCCTGCATTACCCAGAAAGGGCACAGGTATGGGGGTGATAATAAAATTGCGTGACCCACCTTCGCCTCATGCAAACTAAGCTAAACCAAGTCTAGAAAATTACACCAAAGAGACAACACACTGCATTCGTGCGCAATCAGTCTAATGATATTTCGCATAAGAACTATTTCCTTCTGTGCATTACCAACATACTTATTTTTTCCTCTAGTTATATTCTGATTAATTAGAATTTGAATATTAAAATTTATCGATGAAATATAAGTAAATTGTTAATTTAACCAAAAATAAGATTATTTTATTTTAACAAAATAATAAAATGCCTGAGATACATAATGTATTTAGGAAATAATAAAACATGTATTGCATGGAGTGATTTTTCAAAGGTTTGTTTCAAAAAGAGTGAATAAACCGTGAACCGACTATAGCTTGCATCATTTAACATCTGCCTTAGGGTTGTGACGCAAAAGGGTATAGCATATCATTGAACACTGAATAGTTAGGATTACAGAAGCAAAGTACACTATCTATCAAAAAGTAATTGGGCACCTGTCCACAATGTTTGCTCGATGTTTGTCACCCCGTTAGAATCTCGTAGAGCCACCTCTTGTGGCTATAACAGCAGCCACCCTGTCTAGCATGCTCTCTACGAGTGTTTGCAGGACATTCACGGGGATTCGTCGCCAGTCCTCTTGCAATCATTCCATGAGTTGAGTAATGGATTTTGGCAGCACCTAACGAGCCCTCACCCGGCGATCCAATTCGTCCCCAAGATGTTCTATAGGGTTGAGATTGGGGCTCTGGGCGGGCCAGTACAATCGGCTTACCACTGCATAGTAGCCCTTGAAACATGGAACCTGGCATTGTCATCCTGGAAGTAACACGGGTCCATTTCGAATTTTTGGAGTTAGAAAATAACTATTTCAACGTTATTCATACTTTTTCTACTTAAAGTTCCAAATTATTGTAAATTTGCAGGAAAATATATTGGTATTGTAATTTTATTTTATTTAAAAACTAGTTTGAATATATTATGTTTATCTTCTTCTCCAGACATTATTGTATTGTATATTGAACAGGAACTCTTGTAATTGGTGTATATGTAAAATTAAATATTTTCTAAAATGTTTGCTGGTTTCTATTGGGTGCAGTCATAGATTGTAGGCAAGGAGGGGCAGAGGTTTTGCTACCTACCTCTGTGAAGGTATGCGGGGTTTGCTTTCAAAAGATTCCTCTGGGATGTCCTGCTCCAACTTTCAAGTTTAAATTGATTTATTAAGTATTTCAATGATATGACAAACATAGTTTTTACAACACAACTTATAGAAATGCAAGAAAATCTAAGAGTTGTAATTAACTAAGAGGTAAATGATTGCAAAACAACTTGAAGCACAAATGGATAAAATAACGGAATATGTAAGAGATGAATTGATTAATAAAATATTTGTTTTAGTTATGCAAACAGATTTTAGAAAATAAATTAATGATTTGGAAACACAAATAATTTATTTTATTGATGATTTGAAAGCTATAACTGTAACAAAATTAGATATTTTTTAAAAGTAAAATTGATAAGATTGAGAAAGCACAAAGTAATCAATCTACTGCAACAGTTATAAAAGCAACGACTTTATATATAAGTAGATTGAATTTATTGTACCATATTCAAATATGGCTGCCTCCGTTTCATATTTGCATAATGTTATAACTGCTGTGAAAGACACATATTTGCAAACCAAACGAGCCTGTATGGAATGGGATGTTTTAAACAAAGAAATATTTAAACCTGTTATGACTAGAATGTATACAATCTATTCTGTGTTGAATAAAGCTAAAGAAGCAGCTCTGGAAATTAAAATTGAAAATGAAACTTTAACAAAGAAAAAGATATCACTCTCTTAATTAATGCAACATTATTTAGCTTTAAAACTATCTACGTCTACACACAATAGGATCTTTGGTGTCTATCGAGTGTCTATCGATATGAAAACAATTGGTTTCTGGGAGATTCTGTAATTACATTTTTGCCTGTGAATAAAATTAAAATAGGTGATTACATAACTGATGTTAGTCAAGGATTATTTGAATTATAGTTTAAAAACTTTCCAAATGGATATTCTTACACAGAGTTGCAGACATCTGAAGAACTTATTCATCGAACAAAAGCAAAACCAACCGAAAATATATTTAATAGGAGATATAGCCGGAAGTGGAATATATAAAGACAAAATTGACAACCACTTTTCACCTATATATTGGAACAATCCTAATGACTTGGTCTACAGATTAAAACTTCTCATCGCTTCGAGAGAGTCTGGGGATAATTACATGCAAACGAAATTGTTTCTATTATTGAAGAGTTAACTAAAGATGGTTATATTATAAATGAATTTTAGTAAGATTACTCAAGAGCTTCACACTCCTGCAAGGATGAGATATCCTAGAAGAATTGTTATAGCTTATGGTTCAAATTATCTTTTTCACGACAATTTGTGTGGAATGATATTGCTTTCAGAATACAATAAGAGATACAAGTATACTTTAACTGTATTGGCAAACAGCTTACCAATGCAATGAAGATCGTTTTGAAAGAGAGAAAGCCCAATTCGCTCCAAACTGACAGAGGCACTGCATTTTTTCTACACCATTTCGGAAACTAATGACTGAATATGGTGTTAATCACTTTACAACATATTCGGAGCTTAAAGTCAGTGTTGTGGAACTATACAATAAATCAGTTGAGCAGTTAATAAATGCACATTTCACATCAAGGGGGACTTACCAAAATGGGTTGACATATTGCCTGAAATAGCTAAATTAAATAATTCCATATATCGTAGAACTATCAAGATGGCTCCCAAAGAAGTTACAGATAATAATTCAATGAAAACTATTTATAATAATGTTAAAGTCATCGATGAAAAAAGAACCAAAGTTCTAAGTTGGGGGATTTATACGTATCTCGAAACAGAAAGGGATCTTTGCTAAAAAAAATTATGGTGAATTGGTCTTTTGAAATATTTAAAATTATTTAAATTAGACAAACACATCCCAGAATGTATTACATAGAAACATTTATGGAGAACTAATAAAAGACGGATTCTATAAACATGAACTGCAAAAAGTCAGTTCTCTTAATGAATATTTGGTTGATGAAATCATTAAAAGGAAGAAAGATATGTCATTGGTTCGATGGAGAGGATTCTCAAAAGCACATGACTCCTGGGTTAATAATCATGATCTTAAAAGATTGTATAAATAATGTTTGTAAACATTTTCAATACTAAATAAATATTTTAAATTATATTTATGTGTTATTTGATTTAATAAACCTCTGGATGGGGATTGGATTTTCAATTTATTCCCTTTTTGATTGGATTATCATTGTATTGGATTAGCATGTGAGCAATAATCAATTGTGATTAAATACTTTTAATTGTGACATTATTCACATTTAGGTGATAATTGATTATGTTTGGTATGTACTGTAATTCAATGTGTTTGGATGGTATTCCATTGCCAATAGATTCCTTTTAAATGTGACGCATTTGATTGATCTTTATCTTACATTTCTTGGAATCAGGATAAAATCTCATGGAATTTTACCGGTTAAAGACATTTAAGACATGATTTGTTTAATTCATTGTTCTATTTTCCCTGGAGTTTAAATATTTTTTCGCCAATTTTTCAACTTATAGGTGTTTGGGAGGCGATTCCATTTTAATGTTATTTAGAATGTATTAGAAGCGTGCTATATTTATTGTAATTTGGAAAATGTTTCCTGGAATTCATTTCTTGGATTAGATATCTATGGTAGTTCATGTTTGTTTATTTAATTGTGACTTAATTCTTTGTTAGTTTATAGGAATACTTTTCTGGGTTTAATAATTATTTGTGGTAGGTTATATTTCCTTGCTTGTTACGATACCATTTTTTGAAATTTGCTTATTTTTTTGAGAGGAAAATAAAAGTACCCACACTAAAAACTTGTTGATAGTGTAAAAGTACTTAAAAGGTTTGATGGTGTAGAAACTTGAATCTTTTTAATGGTGTAGAAATTTGACCATGTAAGGAAAAAATGTTTAAAAAAGAGCATTTTAAAATGTAATGTTGCAATACTAGGCTTAAAATTCAACGCAATGTTGTAAGTGCAGTCCACTCAGTTTTTACAAAATGCAAAAGCTTTCCACTGGGAAAAACAGGCGACCCAGGTCACAAAGCATGGTGTTTAGTGTAGGCTAGCTGTAGGCAGGGCGATGCACATCGTGGAGTGAATTTCGTGGGTGTGGCAAAGGGATAGAGGAAGTTCTCCCTCATGCTGTCACACATGTGCGGAGGCGAGCATCAATCTCTGGGCATGAAAAGAAGGTTGTCGGGCGAATGGAAGCAGGTGGGTATCGATAGTAGCATTCAGCAGGTTACTGAACAATTCCCTCGCCTAGCTAGCTCCACGCAGTCCAAAACTCCAGCCCACCTGCGCTAAGATCGTTTGCTGCGTATTCTGCTCCAAGTACGTGTGATACACTCTCATCGACTCTTGAGACTATAGTTTTGCCTGCTCCCATGTACACTCGATTGTCAGCTATCCGTTAGTTAGTATTGTACACAAGGTTTTAAAATGACTCGTACCTATATCTTTTGTAAAAACACATTGCTGCAGTCGACTTCCTTTCCCAAATAAATTTGGAAGTGATTTTTACTCAACATAGAATAATAAACTTCAGCAAGATTATATTTCCCTATACGATAGCATAGTCATATTTTTAGTGTTACAGAGAAGTCTACACTTTTCCAATATGTTTGTTTAACATATGTTTTCAATAGTTGAAAATAAAGTTTTGCTTGAGTATTTGCTTACAACATAATAGTTAATACTTGATATAAAATATGTGTTTGAAAACTGGTGTTCCTTCAATGTTTAAAATTTTAGTGAGTTAAAATTATGCCTTATAGCTGTGTTGATATGAAAATTAATCAGCAATTAGTTAAAAGTGTTCGGAAAATGCTATAAAGTTTGCTGGAAATGGTATAAAGTTTAAATTTTTGTACATTTACAGGATTAAACTTAAATTTCTACTTAAAACTGTTAATATTTTTAATTGAATTTATTGTGATAAAAATATTTGTAATATATTTCTGAGTGATGAGGACAAATAAAGTTTTATCTGTGGTATTTGTGACATATAAATTTAGCTGGGAATGCATCAGGCTCTTGCCTTCCGAATTATATGAGGAGGTTTCAGTATCTGAGCGAAAATAACAGTTGGTTGAGGAGAGGGGAAATAGCCCAAGTCAGTTCAAAATGGAATGTTACCTCCCATGGGAAAACCATCACTTTGGCCTTGAAGCAAGCTCCATTCATAACTGAGGAAGTGCTTGGTGAGGGTGGGGGAGGAGGATCGGCAAATTGAAGCTGGGGAGCAAACACTAGAAAATATGCTTTCTGAATAGAGTAATGGTGGGGAGTGCATAGCCTTGTTCTAGGAGAATAACTCGCTTTTTGCACAAAGACAGCTTCAGGAGTAGGGGCAGGAGGGATGGTCTGGGTTCTTGACCTCGAGGTAAGTTCCTCTGGATAAGGGGCACAGGGTAGGGTGGGACAGGGTGTCTACTATAGAGTGGACCTGATCGGAGCGGAAGTAGGCAGATGACGCCATCTTGAATCATTTGTGAAAAATGAGAATCGAGGACAGATGGGTGACTGACCCCCAGGACCTTGCAGAGGAGGAGTGGTAGGGGTGGCTGGACATGGTCACGTACCTCCGGACTCATGCTGATTCTGAGGGGTGCAGAGTAGGGTGGGTGGTTGGGGTGTTTGGAGATGGAAGCCAGGGTCCTCCCAATGTGCACGCAAGTAGGCAGTTGCTGCCATATTGTGAAATTACCAACACTTGACGATCACAGGCCATGTGAACAGTGAGAGCTTGGAAGAGGGTTATTACAAGCAGACAGTCCTCCCAATGTGAAGCTCTCTGGACACTCTGTGCCATCTTCAGTCGTTAATCAATGTTTGTGAGAGATGGACGTGCTAGACATCAGCTCCTTCATAAACACTGCACCTCTACACACTTGCCAACCGACAAGCTTATAAGTATGTGGGTTAGCTCAACTACGGACCATCACTAGTGATAGCCGTGATTTAATATAAAAGTATTTTATCGGGATAATATAGATTTTTGTGTGTTAACTTACCTTTTTCTTTTATCGGATCGATACACTTCATTTGTGATAACTAATTGATTTCTGTGTTCAGTATACAAAAATACAGCAAATGTTAACATATTTTTTCCCCTTCATTTACTGTAATTTAAACACAGTTGTCTATCGGATGCACTACTCATGTCTACTCGCAGCTCGACATAAGTGCTACTCGTTCATCGAACGTACTTATTTTAATTTAATTTCAGATATGTGATTATGTCTGGTTTATATCATATTCAAAGTTTTTTTGTCATAAAATATAATTCACCAGGCTAAACCATGTAAGGTATGTGTACATGTAAACTTGTTATTTATTCATACTGAGTAAATGGATTTCGTTTACAGAGTTTGCATTTGTCGACATCAGATGTTATTCACGGAGTTAAAATCCTCTTTTGTGTAAATTGTATTTCTAAGCTCAAGACCCGCCCCTAATACTGTACTGAATTATCTATCTTCACGGTGGCCAATTTTTTTTATAGATATTGTAGTTGCGCGTATTGCCAACTCCAGCCACAAACGCCAGAAAAATAGCATCACTGTCAGTAGTTTCGTGTAACATCATTGGCCAATCAGCTCTAGGAGGCTAACCGGCGGCACCCCGACCAATATCACGCAAAGCGAATCAGTGGCAAAGAACCACCACACAATTAATTTCCGCATAGGCCTACTTACCTGTTATTTGCTTTAGCTGAATCACTGGGGACCCTACCAATTCGCATTATATTTTCCAGCAAATTTAGAATTCACAGCCTTGTCCATAATACAGAACTGGTCAAATGTCGATTGGCCGCCATTTTTTTTTGAATCATTGATCAATGTTCCAACCATACGAACGAGGGAAGCGTACAAACGTCTGATATATAAGTTTTTACCAAATACACATAAATTCTTGAAATTCGCGCGCACAGCCCATACCATGTTAATCCCAAGTGAAAATAAAGATGAAAATTTTGGTGACAAAAATTTCATTCTACAAAACCTCATTTGCACAGTCTGTGAAAGCAATACTGAGTTCATTCTATTATTTCCCCCTTGCCATATCTATCTAAGAAGGTTCATAGCTCAGGATGAAATGAATTAAATACATTCAAAAACCAAACCTTACGAATAATTTAGAAATTAAAGAGACATTAATAGCATAAATAGCCAAACGATAACGTAGTAAAGCAACGTTTAAAAAGTTTGACCTACGGTCGAAAGACAAATTATAAAGATGGGCCTATATCGCGGTTGACTAGGTGCACCTGTTTCTCGCAAGAAGATTCCAAAAGTTCACTGAACCCAATAATTCTACTGGTCTCATGAATAAGTCAGTATTCTGCATATTAATAAACACAGAAAGTTCGTAAAATAACATGTAAATGATGATCTATGGAATTAATATAATGGAGGGAAAATCGAGAAATGATACATTAAATAGCTCTCCCGACACACCCACGACCACCACCCCTCCCTCCTCCCGGTATCTTACACGGGAGTTTTGATAGGGTGTAACTACGGAGAGCGGCAGCTCTTAACATCGAGGTCGTGAGAGCCGATGGTGGTGAAGTGGTGTGCGGGGGGAAACGGGAGATCCCCAAGAAAAACCCGCCGACCAGTGGCATCATCCGGCACGATAAAGGCTGTTCACGTTGAAGTGAGCACTTTCGAAATCAACCTTGGAAAAAAGTCACTGCCCTTACCTGCATATATTTTAATCGGGCGCACTGAGTGATATGCGCCCAGTAATGTTGGTAACGATGGAGGGGAAGTAGTTCCATGTCTTAACGCTGAATTAAAATTGTTAGGAAACGTTTGTGATAACATTAAAATTATTTATTTCGCTTTCCATCGTTATTATTCCAATCACTTCACAGTTACGCTTGACCGACGTATGAATAAAGTAATGAGGCTCGTGGAAATGTTAATTTTACACAAGGTGGAAGAATACACAACGTGCATACAAGTAGATCTTAAACAGGGCTCTCAAAAGTGCTCATTTTACGGTGAACAGTCTATACCGACATGTGAAAATCCGAGGTCGACCCCGCCGGGAATAGAGCCCGGTTCTACTAGGAGGGATGCGAGTACTCTGTCCACTACACCACCGCACTCCTCTCTATAATTACGGAAACATATTTTTCGCGAAAAAGATTTTCATCGAGACTAGATTTCAATAATGCACGTGCACCTGCAGTTTCCTTCGGGTAGACCTACTGGCCGCATGTCTTTGTGAGAAGACATTTGGTATAAGCTGTTCATGGTAAAGTGAGCACTTTTTAAGGTTCTTCCAACAGGCATTAATCACTAATAAATATGATTTATTACAACTTCAGAAGTTAATTTCTGGGAGTGGTGAAAAGTATACACTGTGTTTGTTAGTCACATGGCAGTGTTTATGTTAAGAAGTGACAGAAACAAAAAAATTGGCCAAAAGGAAAAACTCACCAGGGCTTTGAAAAGTTTTTTTTATACATTTGGCAACATTGGTTCCCAAAATTATCACCTTACTTAGTGTAACTTTAACAGTTTTATTATGTGTGTATATATATATATATATATATATATATATATATATATATATATATATATGTACGTGTGTGTGTTTGTATAGATGTGTTTTACTTATTGTATATACTTTTGTTTACTGTTCTAAATCATTGGTAGATATTAATTCCTGTTGTATTTTTTTTTATTATTATTTTGTCTCGATGACTGCTTGACGGCGCTGAGTTCGCTCGGAGCGCCGTGCCGTGTCGTTTCTGTAGAGAGTGGCGGACTGACTTCGGACTGAGAAGGGTGTTACTGTTCAAAACATAGACTAAAGATGAGGTAGACCGATCTCGCTGGCTGCGCACAACCAATCTCCGTGTCCCAACATTGAACTGCTCACCTGCCAACACGTCTAGCGAAAACGGCGTGGTTTGGATTTTAGGTCATGAAACTGATTTGTAAAGAAATGCCTTGAGATGTATGTATACTTCATCTAACCGATGTGTAATGCAGTTTGATCAAATTCAATTATATAAAAGTAATTTATTCATATAATAGTGCATGTCATTTAAAAATTAAGATATAAACAAACACTTCATCAGTGTTGACCATGTGACTGACAGTTGTGTAGGATTGGGGTAGGTGAATGCTGGGTACATGCGCAGAAGACGAATAAGCGTTCTACCTCATCTGTTCAACCAAACGCTCCGCTGTGGACTTGTCCGGCGGATCACTGGTCGAGTGGGTGCTGCGTCCTCGTCTTGGTTAGGTTGACATGCAGTCGGGTTCTTGCTTGCATGGTTCCACGAAGAGCGTTAAATGGCTTGCATCAAACTGTTGATTTAAGATACTGTCTGTCTTCAATTTAATTTTACGTCTTGTGCGACGTCGTCATTACGAGTTGGTGTGCAAGTTACATTTTACTTGACATTTTATTTGACGGCTGCTTAAGTTTTCGGAAGGGTTGCATATTTTAGGGATGGCAGGCATATATATTTTTAGCCGTACTTAGTAACATTTAGGGAACCATACTTTTCTCCGTCAAGCAGCAGCGAACGAGAATATTATATATGCACAATTATTGTTATTGTGAGTTGGTATATAAATTTTGGTATAAAAATTATGGTTGTTATGCGTGGTATTATTTCCCAAATTTAACAGCATTCAAAAGAGTAAGATAATTAATATAAGTGACTTCAAGGATACTATTTATAAAGCATACCGAATTTGTAATGAATTTGTTGCCAGTAAGTGCTGAGTGGAACCAGCGTTGACCTCCTGGAGTGATTTGGGAGTTACAGTCGCTAGGCTATAACCCACGACACTTCTCACGCGAGTCAGTCACTCCACTGCTCCCACGTACACACTGAACTTCCGGACAGAAGGCCACGGTGGCTGAGCGATTAGCACGCTCGCCTCCCAAGGCGAACCGGGCTCAATCCCCGGCCGGGTCACCGAATTTTCGCAAGTGGGAATCGTGCCGGACGATGCCGTTGGTCGGCGGGTATTATCGGGGATCTCCCGTTTTCCCCGCCCCTTCATTCCGGTGCCGCTCTATATTCACTTAAATCACCCTCATCGACTCTCAAGACCTCGCTGTTAAGAGCCGCCCAAAGCTCTTCATTCACTTCCGGACACGCGGTAGCAATAACTAGATACAGTCTATTCGCGGTTTCTTTATTGAATCAAACCTTGGGAGAATCAACTGTAACACCTGTGTTTTTGCATTGATTATGCGCACCACGATATACTACTTTGATATGCAGATCATCACCAAGTAATATGTTTAGTTATTTGGATATGATTAAATACTATTATTATATATACTATTTATAATTCAAATATTAATCAGAATATTGGTTTTTGCAAATTATACTGTTGTATATAAGAATTTCTGCAATTTGCAATCTGATACGTATTTCCGTTTTGTGTGATTATTTGTTTATGTCAAGTGGCCTCAAGTCTGAAAGCTATATGCTGATTGCCGCTAAGGCAATAAGGTGACGTTGTCAGCCTTGTTGTTGTAGCCGCCCAGTGATTGGCTTTTGAGGTAAGCGTCAGTTTAAGCTGTAAGTAAAGAAGTCCAGCCATCTTGCTTTTGCTTCTACCGAGTGTCACGGAGCCCGGTAGAATTTTGCACTTTTATTAGGAATTTGGTTCGAGTCCCATTCATTGAATAGGAGACTGCCGGAAGGTGAAGCCGGTATTGGAAGAAAAGAAGAATTACGTCTGCTCGCGCTTCGTACGTGATTTTTTATATATATATATATATATATATATATATATATATATTAATTTTAGTTCGCCAGCCGCGGATATCGAGTGGTACATCACAGACTGTATGAGCGCGTAACCAGGTACGTAAACCTGATTAGGAAAGACATCGGGATCGAACCAGTGACCTCCAGAAGCGAAGAACTTCCAGATTAAACTGCTTCTGAATATTATGTGTGAGCCTTTTAAGAATTATTAATGATGAATATTATTTTAGTGAAAGTTAATTTTAATGGCGCCAATCACTGGGTTAGGCTATATCAGTTTTGGCCACTTTAATGTAAGCATCTCTCTCTCTCTCTCTCTCTCTCTCTCTCTCTCTCTCTCTCTCTCTCTCTCTCTCTCTCTCTCATAATCTGAGAATTATACATATGTTGAAACATGAATATTTTGTTTTCATCATAAAGAATTTAAGTCGTTTGCCTGAGATATTTCACTATTTCAAAACATTTCAGATCCTTATTTCTATCAGTAGAATAGCAGTAATCTTCTACATTTCAGTGATTCGTCCTGTTGTATTAAGTCTTAATAGCAACTACGAGGGTCCTATTTCTCAAAGCGGCAAGTTTGACAAGTGACAAGTAGGGTTATTTCTGTTTCTCAACGATTGCAGTTATACTTATCAGTTGCAGTCACGTTTGTGACAAGTTGACAAGTAAACAATGACTGAGCTGAAAATAGCGGTCCTCCGAAAAATCAAGGAAGAAAAGAGGGTACTGTTGGGTAAATTTTCTCCCGAAATTACAAAGGAATTGAAATTGACAAAATGGCAGGAGGTTGGCAGTGTTGCTCGATCATTAGGATTACTAGATGGAAAGACCTGGCATTACGTTCGTGATACTATGTTGCCAAACTGGCGCTAAAGGACTTTGGTAAGTAAGATTCTGTATATTTGATACTCTGTTGTTTCAAAACATAATGTTTTACAACCTAACCTATAAATGTGTTGGAAAACAAAATACTATTATCTTTGGGCTGATTGGAGTATGTAATGAAATACACTTTAAGTAATGTAAAACATAATTTGTTACATGACTAGGTTGCACAATTTTTTTAAACATATGCCATTGTCAATAATAATTTTTACAGGGGAAAAAAAAACTGGAACTGGTGGCGGGAAGAATGCGAAGCTAACCGAAGTTGACATCCTAGTTCTTGAGGTTCTTAGGAGTGAAAATCCAGCTGTGGGAGGAATAAGAGAATGAGATTCGTTAGAAGATGGGAATGGTGAACAAGTTATCCAGAGTAGTGCACGCGGAATTAATGCTAAAGGAGACCTAACATGTGAAGTGGACAATTCAATGACACAGCCTAAAAGTGGTGTTTCGTTACGATTGTTCTTCATCCCTGCACATTCCTTCAGTAACCTCATTTTGTCAGAATAAGCATAATGCCTATTAGAATAAATATTACCTATCAAAATAAAAGATATCATTGAAAAGTTCATTTGGTTGTATTGGCAGTGTGTATACACATATGGGACGTAGTAATTTAGAGGTTAGCTTATCTTGCACACTGTAAAAAATATTCTGGTAAACTTCCTAAACTGTAATGTAAGTTTCTAACCATACACTCTATGGAAATAACACCACACATCAAGCTGCAGATATAGGAATGTTTAGCAGCACTACTATGCAAAGTTGGGAACTTCCCTATACATTTGACTGTTTCCTGAGCAGCTGTAGGAACGCCACAATGAATGTGTAGAGGAAAAAATTGCCGTTCCTTCTTTCTCAGTAAGCTTAAGCGTGGCCTTCATGCAACTATGTTACATTCAAAGCCCCAAGTAATTAATGTTATTTCCACCTTCCATATTTAATATTTTTTTGGTTGTACACATCTGATATAATCTTAGCAATAGAAATTGTTTAAGTATTTATTCTGTTTTTTTATTATAGATAAATAGCTTGTTTTGAAAAATCTATAGAAGTTTTAAGTCAACAATACATATCCCCATAATTTTTATTGCAGACAAATAAAACAAGGCAAGCTTCAACTGCTGTAGATTGTTCCGTTCATGCTGTTGAAGATGAATATATTAAAAAGGGAAAAAAGAAAATTAGGCTTGCAAATTGAACATTTGGAATTTCTCAACTATAAAACGAAGTTGGAATTGTTAGAGATTGAGCAATGGCTCTCTCTTCCAAGATCACAGTTTACAGAGGATCTTCCAGGACACACAACTGCATCATTGTGGCTGACTCACAAACACGAAACGTAAACCAAGAATGGTTTGTAAACTTTACTGAATACCATAATGTTTGAAACAGAGGCTCTATATTGAAACATACGTACAACTTTTTTCACATACATTTGGGTATTTCTTACATCACTGTATATTTGTATTGTTTTATAAATTATTTGAACTGTGCATTTATTCTGCTCAAATTTTCTGTTTACCTATACCCGAAAATGTTTCACTAGTACTCGTAAACGATTCATTCCTTCGCACACGGTTGATTCTCGAGGAACATACACTAATTCACCCAGATCATCATCTTCTTCGGGTAGGAAGGCTTTGTGGCGGTAATCTTCACTTCGTGCAAAATTGCACAGTGCTACACATGCTTTTATTGTTTTGCATGCGTGGGCTGGTTGTACTCCTAAGGTGATTAAGGCAAAGAAAATTTTCCACCAATACACCGAAAGCACACTCCATTATTCTTCTTGTCTTTTTATGTGCTTTTAAAAATTCGACTTTAGCTTCATCATTTGTTGGATAGCCACTATCACCAAGTATAATTCCATCTTCTGTAGGCCTCCAATCTCCTTCCATTTTTCTGCAGAGGTAACTGTTGCGCATTACGCTGGCATTGTGCACATTTCCAGGCCAGTTCGCATAAACATAATAAAACTGATAATCTGGCCCACATATCATCATGCAATTGATGGAGTGATTGCCATGTCTATCAACGTAATCTGGTTTATTTTCGTTTCGGGCATCAATGTTTATTAATATCCCATCAATACTTCCCATGACTGAAGGCATTTGCGCCTTACTGTAGAACTGATTGACTACTTGAAGAATGTTTTGGGCCATCGGACACACCTGGGAAGTATAACTTAATTTACTGCACTTACAAATTCTTCAATAGCTCTGCAAACACTTGCCTTACTAATACCATGCATATCTACTACAGCATGATATTGAACTCCAGTCCCAAGCCAATGCAAAGCCACCTGGATCAATAGCTTTTCCGTCAAGGAATGGTTTCTTGCTGTGGCACGTCGTAAATTAGGTCTAATTAAGGTTAACATTTCTTCTAACTTGTTTGAGGCTAGGCGAAATTATTCATTAAATTGTAAGATAATTTGAGGAGCGTATATAATCCTATTTCCATATATAGACTGTCTTCTCCGTACCCTTTTCCTTAAAATAATCACATTTTCCTCTTCCGAATCAGTTGATGATCATATTTCATAAGGAAAACAACTTATGAATATAGAATACATGACGTATTTGTAAACTTGTCACAGCACTGACCATGCTCACAACACTTGTCATAAAATCTTACATTTGACAAGCTAATATGACAAGTTTGTTTCTTTTGTGAAACAAGACACTTGCCACAAAGTAAAAATCTACTTGTCGGAAGCTTGTCACTTGTCACTACTTTTAGGAAACAGAAAATCATGACTAGTACATACTTGTCACTAGTTACGCTTGTCACTTGTCGAACTTGTCGCTTTGAGAAATAGGGCCCAGGTATTCAGTGAATCTCTTGCATGGTAAGTTTGAGAAAGAGAGAGTGCTGGAGGAGTGCTATTCTTACTACACCTGTCCCATGGTATTAGTAATGGTGTTGTAAGTGTTGTGATCCAGAGCACTCTAAGGGAATTTTCCAGTTTTTCTACATTAGCTGCATATGCTAATGATCTACTCATTTCACATATATGCCATTTTAGCTTACACCTCAGACACTATAATTTAATGTAACACGCACATCCCTGAGTAGGCCTACCTTATTTTAGAGGAACTTTTTACTCTATTTATGACATGTTTGGTTGTTTCCTACATAAATATCCAATATACCACAAGCGTTTTGTACTTCTGTTAAAATTAAACTAACTTACCCTATTACTGGTTAAATTGAAATGTTATTTATATTTTACCTATAAACTATAATATTTCATTTATAATTACTATGGACAAAACAGTGAGAAAACAGGTGTGTTGGTAATGCCTCGTAAGAAATATTTCTTTTGCAAAATACTAATTATTACAAAGTGCACTGTCCATTTAGTGTAACTTTCTAGACTCGGTTAATCTTTGTTTGTATTAGGCGGAGGAATATTCTGGAAGCAGAACTTAAGCAGGGCTTCAGAAATGATGGAAGTAACCGCGAACGGATTATAATCAACTTGTGGCACTGACTCGAACATCAAGGAGATAGTCAAGTCACAGAATAGACAAGTTCACGGAAGTAGTTTCTTGTTACGCGATTTAGGGTAAGTGCATTGTTTCTAGGTCTTTGCGTTTTTCTGTAAACACTAACACTGCTTTGTTTTCTGTTTTCTGAGCGCTAGTATCTCAAATGTTATTGTAAAAATATATTTGAACTTCAAACAATTTCACAGTCAATTGATGAACCCCTGAATTACCAGTCTTTCGCTCTCTGGCAATGTTCATTTTTCAAACGACTTGGGAGAATACACAACTGGTAGAGAGAAGTTATTACGTAGTTGTCACGAGAATAATAACGTAACCTAGGACAAGCCATGCCCATTGTAATTTTTTTTTGTATTTGTGCAAGGAATTTTTTGCAAACTAGTTGCGGATCACTGCAATAAATTAGAGTAAATTCCACCCAACTATATTGAGGAACGCGTAATCTAATGTCGATTTTTGGCAAGCTAGTGTTGTGGACATGAGGTTTTTTTTAAATAAGCAATGAGTTACGTAAAGAATGTTGCGTGTTTTCTAAAATTATGTGTTTAAAATATTCAATATTTCAGCCGTAAGGCTACAAGAAAATATTTAGTAACTAGGATTGTTTGCACCAAGCGCATACGTTTTTTTCTCCGTGTAGGTTACCCCGCCCCAAACTTCCCCACACCCATTACGGAAATCTGCCAGTGCAGTCAGGTCGGGCAGGGCACCTGTTCTCAATGGAACTGTAAAAAAGATATAAAATACTACCCTCTCCGCATGGGCCATTCAAATTTAAACGTCCCCTTTTTTGCCGTGCCGTGAAACCGATCCTTTCTCCCGGCGCCCTTGTTTCCTCCCCCCGCCCCGGCGGGGGGGGGGGGGAGAAGTCATCAGGTGCGTGTGCTCTCCCGTTTTACACATCGCACCCCAATAAAAAAAAACCAGGCGACCCTCTTGGGTGCCTCCTCCCAGCCAACCCGCGAGGGGAGAAAAAATGCATTTAAGTTAGCAGGAGGGTTCATTTTTAAACACCAGCTAAATGCCGAAGGCGCGTGTTAACACGACAGGGGAGTAGCTCCTCTTTCAGGAAGGGAAGTGGAACCACAGAAAAAAAAAAAAAAAAAAAAACTTGTTTATAAAAATATCTGTCAATGCTCTCTTTATAAGACGATTAGGCGGCTGTCACTACTCACGTAGCACGGTGTTTTCTTCTCTCTCTTTCGACTAAAGTCGCTACGTACTTGGTGACACTTATGACAAGTTTTCGTTAACAGCTCCCAACCTACAGTTGAGAGATTTGGGCGGCTATTAACCAACGAGGTCTTGAGAAGTGAAATGAGGCGAGAATGGAGCAGCGTAGGAATGCAAATACGGGGGGGGGGCAGGAGATCCCCGAGAAAACCCGCCGACCAGCGGCATCGTCCGGCACGGTCCCCACGTGTGAAAATCCGAGAGGAACCCCGCCAGGAATCGAACCCAGTTCGCCAAACAGGGAGGCGAGTAGTCTACCCGCTAAAACACCGCGGCGGCATGTGACAGGTGTGGATAATGGTACAGTAATGAGAGAGTTTGCTGTTTTAAACTCTAACATGAATGCAATAAAAGTATATGATAAATAAAAATTCAAACGAGATTTAAAAATCAGTAGCATATTAATTAACTCTTGATGATTATAATAAATATTTATTTAAAGAAGAAGAGCTATATAGAAAGACAATTATAATTCAGTCATACAACCATGATGTATATTTATTGAAATTGATTACATATTAAATTTTATTGATTGGTAATTAATATAAATACATCAATTACATATGATTAACCAAATATAAAACTATAAAATATAAAAATGATAAAAAATGTTTTTATTAATTTTTTTTATTTCTAAGTAAATACAATTATATTTAATTATCTGTCACTTAAATAATAGCACTAATTATATTATAAGTATACAGGCATAACATATGAATATTTAGGTACATAATTAAAATACATAGTGCATACCTTTAATTTTTGGAATTTTATCAATATTTACACCAGAAAATTCTATTAAATCTCCATTTTCATTTTTAATGTAACGAAATATGTGATTCAATATTTCATTACTAATTTTAATAAACTCAAGGGAAACAGTTTTATATATAATACTATTCTTAAACCAAATATTACTTTTGGTTCGAAACTAGCAATAATATTTTTGATAATTTTTAAGTCCATTGTGTTTAACAAACATACCAATCGCAAAAATGCAATAAACTTTTTTATTATTAAATACATTAAAAAATATATATTTTGCTAACATATTTTTGTTTTTATACTTCTTTGAAATTAAAAATATCAGACAAATTCTGACCAAACGTAATAATAAATGTACTCAATAGTTCAATGTTGTTATGTTATCACCTTTTAAAATCATATGATTTTGTAAAAGAGTGAACTAAATGTATGCATTTGGTAATAATTTCATATCATATTGTTCTATAGTAATACTTCCAACTTCGTTCTGATCAATTATTATAGTCTCATTATTTTTTATATTTGGTGTTAAATCTTTTGTATGAAATCTAAGTAAGGTTGCAGAATTATAATTAATTGTTGCATTATATATATGTGTGTGTGTGTGTGTTAAATAACAAAAATTAATTCCATTTTTTAAGGTACATACCTATATGTTGGCGTTATATTAATTATTTTCTACATTTTAGTAGATACGTACCTTTGTTTAGACATTTAAATAAAATATATATTCATTTGTTATGTACGTACATAAATATAGGCACGTCAATTTAAAAAAATTATTCCCATTTTTATATGTACGGTCCTTTGATATAAAATTATTATTTGGCATGAACACTGATTTTATTTATAATATAACATCTTATAGTTAATAAATGGAAAACATAGTTGACTGGGTGTTGGTACATTAAATCCCGCTGAGAAAGAAATTTTAAGAAAAATTAAGCGTTATTGTTTGATAATATAACTATGATAGTGGAACCTAGTTCTTGGAAAAACACTAGTGATTGATAATTTTATATATAAACATGACTAGTTATATTCTAACAAATTATCAACAATCCAAACTTTTAAATTAGCCAAAATACCTCGTCCAAAAATGTTTTTAAATAAATATATAACAGACATTTGAAGATAATATAAGCCAATATTTTTAGGTACTGAAGTACTGGTTGCTATCTTTAGATAGATGTGAAGAATAGTTTGTTAGATATATTTAATAATTTTGTTTTCGATAACCAGTTACTTTAGAGAATATTTCTAATGAGTTAGACATAAAAATAAATATGGTTTTATTTCGCTCAACCTTTTTTTAAGTTCTTAAACAACTGGCAAGAGATAATTATACTTCCTTGTGAATATTTAGACATCATGATACTAATTTAAGACATTTGTAGTAAGTTTTTCGGTAGAGATATGAGTTAGAAAAAATACACTGGGATAAATACACAGTCGAATAACATTATTATGACCACCTGCTAGTATTCAGAGTAACTGCCTTCGCAGCATGGACAGCTGCTAGAGAAGCTGGCAGTGACTCAGTCAAGTACTGATAGGTCTTCACGGGTGTATGGAGCCATGCTGTCTGCAGTGCGTCCCACAACTGTCGAAGATTGCTTGGCGGAGGAGACAGGCGGCGAACACGACGATCGAGGTGGTCCAACAGATGTTTAACTGGATTGAGATCGGGGCTGTTTGGGGGCCAGGGAAGAACGTCGAAGTCTTGAGCGTGCTCTTCCAGCCACATGTGGACACTTCTAGCCATGTGGTAAGGCGCATTATCGAGCTGGAAGAACCCATCCTCCCGAGAAAAGACAATAATTGTGCACGGGTGGACGTGATCGCCGAGGATGGATGTATAGCAAAATTGATCAAGAGTGCCTTCCACACGGATGATGGAACTTATAAATAAAATACCACGAGAAAGTTCCCCAGACCATAACACTGCCTCCATCACGTTGTGTTTGTCCAGCTATGGATACAGAGTGTCTGTTCTCTGACATTTCTCGCCGGACACGCTGACATCCATCCGGTCTATGCAGCTGAAAATGTAACTCGTCGGAGAAGGCTACCCGTCGCCAATCACCAGCTGTCCATTTTCGTCGATACACCTGTGTTAGCATGGGTTCTGTCATCCTCCGTCAACTCCGGAGCCCCATTCGCAGAAGGGTTCGCTGAACTGCTGTGGTAGACACGTATCTCGATGCCCCGGTTCATTTGGAAGGTGAACTGTTCCACTGTAGCCTGTTGGTTGACCTTCACGCACCTTTGTAGTCGACGTTCACCTCGGACATCAATAGTGCGTGGAGCTCTGCAGTTTCCACAGTGGTTATTCCGAATGGTGCCGTTCGTCCATTCACTACACACCTTTACCACAGAGGCACATGAATAGTTCACAATGGTTGCTGTTTCCGAAATGCCCCCCCCCCCCGCCACCCCGTGGCCCGAAAGCCGATGATCATCCCTGTTTGCAACTCGGTTGAATCGCTTCCCTATATACCCACCTCACCAGCCCACATCATGTGCTACATGCTGCAGACGGCACTTCTGACAGGTGGTCATAATAATGTGATTCGACTGTTAATGTATGTTGTGTTTATTAGGCTACTATATGACTATGACTAGAAAAATAATTATGGCAAATACATAAATACGACTTGACCTTCGGCTAAGTACTTCATAATTTTTTCAACATAATCATTACACATTTATTGTTACAGCCAACTATGCTTATAAGCATGCTTAGATCGTACTTGACCCTGCAGTATTTTTCATGTTCTAGGGTGATGCCTATGTAACGATTTTGGTAGTTGTATCTCAAATGGTTAGGATATTACAGTCAACTATGCTTAGGTGATTCTTGACCCTTCAGTACTTTTTGTTGTCTGGGTATGATGCCTATGTTATGATTTGGTCGACTATCTCTTCAATGGTTCGTAAATTACAGCCATCTATGCTTATAAGTATACATAGGTCATATTTGACTGCATTCCTTCTCGTTGTCGAGGGTTATGCATATGTTACGATTTTGGTAGTCATATCTCACATGGTTCGGAAATTACTGCCAACTATGCTTATATGTAGGCATAGGTTATACTTGACCTGAGACTGGCAGGGTGCCTTGGAATGGGGTCTTCCCCTTCACATAGAATGCATGAGCGGGAAGTGCACACTTTCGTTATGACAGAAAACTCGGTTGGGAGCACCCAGAGAACACTCACCAGAATAACAGAGCAGGAGGTGCACATCCAAGATGGATGCCGCAGGTATGAGGAAAAATTGCACAAATGCGATTTTTTTCCATCGTGACATCCAAAATGGTAGCGAGTCCTCAGTCCCAAGCCCCCAGTGGTAAACATACTCTGGCGCCATATTGCTAGTCAGTGATAAGATGGTTTCGCTGTCGGGACCCGACGTCATCTTGCTAGTCAGCGAGACTTCCAAAATGGTTTTTCTATGGGGACCCCGACGCCATACTGCTAGTGAGTTCTAAGACGGCTTCACTGTGGGGACCCTGGCACCATCTTCCTAGTCAGTGAGACTTCCAAGATGGCTTCGAAGACTCCCCACTCCTACTTTCCCTACGAGGTGAGTGGCTGAGTGGATTCGGGTTGGGGACATGGCCTCTATTGGTCAGTGCTGGGTGGCTTCGGGCTGAGTATGCAGCCGCCATTTTGATGGTAAGTGATGGGTGGCTTCAGGCCGAGGATGCAGCCGCCATGTTGATGGTCAGTGCTGGGTGGCTTCGGGCTGGTACACGACCGCAACACTGCCCCATGGGGGTGATATGTGGCTTTGTTGTGGGCACCTGGGCGCCATTTTGCTAGTCAGTGAGCTATGTCCAATATGGCGCCCATAGAGGTGGAATGCCAGAGTATGGCACGTTGGCTGGTAGGCAGGGCAGGGGCTAGGGACCCAGCCACCATTTTTCTGGTCAGTTCCGAGATGGTGGTCGACACTCGCACTACATGGCTTCGTTGTGGGGACTCGGGCACTATTTTGCTAGTCAGTGAGTGACATCCAAGATGTGTGGACTCACTCGCCATTTTGGTAGTCAGTGCTGGCCAAAAGCAGAGGGTGGCTTCGTTGTGGGGACTTGGGCACCATTTTGGTAGTCAGTGGGGTCCTCTGGAACATATGGCAGGGATCCAACCGCCATTTCGCTAGGCAGTACCATCCAGAAGCCTCTAGAACATACGGCTAGGACCCAGCCGCCACTTTGCTAGTCAGTGCCAAGATGGCAGCTGTCTAGGTGGAATCACAGAGCAGGAAGTTTCAAGTGTAAGCGCGATGCTTGCATTTCGGTTAGAAAGGAAATACATGCGTGGCAGCATGCCGAGGGAACCCCTGCACTGGAATGACAGAGCAGGAGGATCGCTTCCAAGATGGTCGTTGGGAGTGGTTGCACAATGATTGCACATTGCGGTTGGCCATCACACAATTATGTGATTTTCAGCCGAATTGTGCAAACTGCAGCAACATTGTACAAACTACCAGTCACATTGTGTAAGGTAAGTTATCGGGTGCAGTGTTTGACTTTTTAGTAACTTTGGAGAGTTTTTAACTCGATGTATGCAGGCTAGGGTTTAGTGATTTTAGGGAGCTTCTGTGTTGTTGGCTTAATTTCTAAAGCGTCTTTTTGGTCGCCGTTTAAAATTGAGTTTCGTTGGTTGATGGGCCTCAGTGTGTGTTGCCCCTGACTGCACCTGCTTTTAACACTGCACTCGTTGACTTGCGTGCTGTTAAATTTTTTTAACCGATCTCTTTTTGGATTTTCTGGTATCGATATTAAATTCATATGAGCCCTGATATCAATCTTTAACTTAATTCATACAGTAATTTGGAACTGTTCTACTTATACCTGATTTAAAGTATCGTGGGGAGTATTCTCTTTTAACATGCACTCTGCAGTTATCTTTTCAATTCATTTCATTTCATCGTATTTTTAGGTCGGCGTGAAGGCGCCTATAATTTACATCGTCCCCTGAACACGCCCGCTCACATTCAGTAGAATCCAGGACACAGGACAGCGATTGCGACAAGCGGGGCGTGCATTGCCAAATGACTGTAAGCAGGAAATCCCACTACTAACCAGAAACCAGGGCAGACTGCAGCCCTGCGACGCCAATATCCAGCTATGCGGAGTGGCGGCCATTGTCTTTCTACTCGTGACGCCGGACATGAAGGACCACTACAGAGAACAACTGTGCTGTCACCGTATCGCCATTTCCAACAGCCTCGTAACTCTACTCAAGGTTGGACAAACCCAATAGTGTAACATGAATCTAATTAAGCAATAATTAAGAGCAATATCTCATATCGCTCTTCCGGTACATTTAAATTGCATTTATGTAAATATAATGTTCATTAATTCAATAAAAACCAAACTCTCGACCTAGACAGTTTTACAGTTAATCAACCCTTGTCAACTACTAGCTATAGCCCCCAATCATTAATCACAACTATAAGGCCCCAGCCCATTTCACGTATAAATACGACCAAAATACTTATTTATAACACTATGCGATTTTTAATACCTCTTTCACTGAGAGTTGGGAGACTTTGATTAGCCGAACAGGCGCCCTCTCATCTCGAGGCATTGTATGTTGCTGCAATTTTTAACTTACTTTTTAAATTGTAAAATATATTGCCCCTTTCTAGTCAAAGTAATTGGTAAGGCGGTTGATACCATTTATTGCGCGTGGTTACCATTTTGTACTTAATATACTTCATGTATATTTTGAGCACATCAAATATAATAAAAGATAACCATTGAATGTGAATTACATTATTTGGTAATGTCATGTTTTTTTTTTTAAATTTTGTTACTAACCATTATTAAGCTTTAGCGGTTGATACGCCACACTGCAATTACACTCGGGTTCAGAAAATATATTGCCCTGGTAATTTTGTATTGAAGATATGACTGTTCAATCGATTTTTGTATTAAATGCAGAAGACATACTTGGCAGTCCTTATGAAATTGCACGATTTCTAGTTAATTGGTACATTAAAATCTTTCCACAGTACTTCTTGTGGAAAATCCTAGGTCATCTTTCTCCACAGGTATCAGATGATATGTATTCAAGATTAACGCTTATCAAGTGATGAAGCTGTCTCAATTATTTCAGCTTTCACTACACGTTAAAAAAGTTTGTGAACAAGTACATTGAACCCATCATGCAGAAAATGGTCCATGGGTTTATCAGACTGAAACTGTTTCATAGATGGTTCAACCATATCTACAACTACTACGGGAAATGCTATTTTAGCAGCAAGGAATGCATCTTTTTCTGCCTTTGATACTGTGCGAAAGCTGTTAGGCATCAAAATGTACATTTGTTTTTCTTCTTACACTGAGCTAACAAATTTAACTAAAGTAGATAATGTATTTCGTGCTCTCAACGTAACTGAAGAGTTTTCAACCCATCTGGTAGTACAGAACTTTAATGGAAAAGAGGCAGAATCAGTGCACTGAGTGTATTTTGCCATTCAAGCTAAAGAATCTGTGAACAAATAGCATGCAGAAATAAGGAACTTGACGATTTTCCAACCAGTTTTTTACTGCTGTTTCAAAAGCACTTTGCCTTGCATGTAAGCCACACCTACCAATAATCAACAGCACAGGAAAAAGTGTTTTTTTGTCATTTCTAAACAAAAATCTTTCCATAGCCTTAAATTAACATAGTCATCCATTGGCAACTGAATTACTTTCTTCGTGATTTCCGGAGTCAAGGCTGATTTTTAGCCTTGCAGTTAATCATTAGTAGAAGTCTTCCTTAAAAATACATACTGCCGAATAGTATCTTGTTGACACATGATTTTGATCTATCCCAAAAACCAAATGTGGATAATATTTTGTTACCTTATAGACACTTCGTTCAAACTTTCATCAAATCCTATCACTACATGACATGCATCCTTCAGTCATGTCAAAATTTCTTTCTGGAGGTGATGTGCCAAACCATGGACTACCATTTATGCAACTACTGCCCTCTATAATTGCATTTTTAAAACCAATTACACTGTCAGGAAACATTTCTAGGAGATTTCGTGCACTATTAACAGAACCACCAAAATACATGTGTTTTGCCGCGCAATGAAGGGACTACAAAATCTCTGCCTCGGTTATTGCCTCAGAGTGTTAAAATTTTTCACCGGAGCAGTCAGGCTGACTGTTCACAACTATATTGGCCTGCTGAGAATTCGAGACGTCGGTTTTCTCAGGTTCGGGATCACAATCTTCCAAGGAAAAAAAAAAGATCTGTAAACAACTGGAATCAGCAAATAATCACTACAAACTTTTTTTAAAACCCAAAATGACTAGTGTAACAGGCAATTTGTGAAATGAACACATAAATTGCAATATTGTATAAATAGGAACATAATCGTTTTTAGAGTTATAACAGACGTAGGAATGCGATTCGATTTTCTAATGCACTCCACATAATATTATAAGTTGATTTAAGGTCGTTTAAGTGATCATACGTAAATACATTTTTATGTGGGAATTTCAAGTAAGGATAATTAAAAAGGGATGTATCATGGCTAATATGTTTTCACGCCGGATCAGGAAGAGGGGAAGGCAACTTTCTCACAATTCCATACGAGGGAAGGTTTCTTAGCTCAAGGGTCAAGGAACGAGGTACCCACAAGGGAGAGACGTCCTTACTGATATTAGTATAAATTCACTTCTCTAATCCTATTTTTAGAAGTATGTAATTTCATATGGTAAGTGGAGTGGAGGAGAGATTTTCGACGCTCTTAACATCGAGGTATTGATAAACGACGGGGGTGAAGTGAGGTGAGTATGGAACGGCGCCGGGATGCAAGGGCAGGGGAAACAGGATATCCCCGAGAAAGCCTACCGGCCAGCAGCATCGTCCGGCACGATTCCCACATGCGAAAATCCGGAATCGACCCCGCCGGGAATCGAGCCCGGTTCGCCCTAGGTGGGAGATGAGTAGTCTGATCACTACACCACCGCGGCCCCTCTCATACAGTAAGACGATTTTACGTCAAAGTAAATCAACGTACGTAACGTGAAAATCGAATAAACTGTTCGTGCGGAACTGCAAGAGAGAGTTTCGCTTAGTTACGTCACACGCGATTGGCTGTTTCATCTTTCCTTGTGTTGTTGGTTGGTGCGAGCTGAAGGTAGAGAGACACGGGGACTCGCGGTGACGCGATAAGCGAGGGCGGACGCCTGATTGGTTGCAGGGCTGTCCCTCGTGAATCGGACGACCCCAAAGGCAGTTTAATTTAGCATGTGGAAGTATTCATGGTCGCAGTCATTGTGTAAGCCCGGGATTTGAATCGGTCAGCAGTGAGAACTATGTGAAAAGGGGTAGAATTAATTGTCGGATCTAGATGTAAGGCACTGGGCGAAACTCTCTACCGATTCTGTAGCGATATTACGTTGATTTCAATTATTTTGTTTTAGATTAAAACCCGAGAGTCAAACACGATACGTGAAACATTAAATACAGCTGTACGAGGGTGCCGGGCAAAGAACGATGTGAAATACAGAAGCGGCCTGATGTACTAGCAAAACAACACTTGTTTAAAACCATTTTTACATAGCCTAAGCTTTGAAATTTTCTTATTTGCTTCCCTGGTAAGGGTAAAAGACTATCTTTTGAATAATTGTGTATTCAAGTAAGAAGACCCACAACTGTGCACATTATACAAATTCTAAAATAGTATAAGTTATATATGTTGTTCTCCAATTACAAGTACATGTTCCACAGCCACTGCTTGTAAAAGAAACTTGTAAAATATGCTATGTTATTAGTGATAATCTTCACAAGTGTGAAGATTATTGTTGTTCTCCAATTACAATGATAATCTTCACACTTGTGAAGATTATCACTAATAACATAGCATATTTTACAAGTTTCTTTTACAAGCAGTGGCTGTGGAACATGTACTTGTAAGTTCAAGAAACATATACTTGTAGTTGTAGTTCTACAAATTGTAGATTAGGAAAATTTGATAGAGTATTGAAGAGTGGGTGAAGAGAATTGGGCAGCTATTAACATCGAGGTCTTGAGAGTCGAGTTGGTAGGGTATTGAGGAACACAATTCTGCAAGTTACAAGTAATTTCACTATTAATATTAGTTTGCACGTTATTGTGAAATGAGGGTCACACCTTCCATTATGCTTCAAGCAGTTTGCCGAAAAACGCACAAGAGAAAGCGTCCGTTTACGTAAGCTGTTTCCAGCTGAATGACAAGACTTTTCTCCCAAAAAAACCAAACCAGGCGTACAAACAATTAAAACAAAGGGAATGTAATGATAGTACATTAAAAGCCTTAGTCTTAATTTAGCTTAACCTACCTTAGGTTGAAATGTCTTTGTTTGGATTTCCTTTCAAGAATCCTGGTGAACCAAAAAAGCACTAATGTACAACGGTTTGTTGCAAAATGCCTCAGCAGAAATGAGTTTTTCATTAGTTACAAGTATCGCCCATCCGTGTGTGGAAACTGAGAAAAAGCAACAAAGACTTACTAAGGTCCCAAAAAAGTTAACACATTGCGAAACAGTTGCAAAAGAACGCATTCTACACAGATTAAGAGAGTGATTTGTACAAGGAACAATTATTGCTTTAGGATTAAGTTTACAAATCCTCGCCTGGACTCCAGAGTGCACTCCAGCCATTGTAGAGTCATTGTCATACCCCTGACGTCGACACAATGTGATATCGATCCCATCCTGTTCAATTGTCTTTATAACACCTTCTGTCATGTAAAGAGCTTTCTTCCCAGTTATTTGAAAATAGCCTATAAACGACTCCTTTACTTCTACATTTTTATTCTCGATATGAACATATATAACTATTTCCCACATCTGATCAATGTGTGAGATGTCTGGTGTACTGTCAAAGATAATGCTGTAATATTTTGTTTCCTTAATATGAAACAAAATGTTTTTCTTAACACACTCGCTTACGAAGTGTGATAAACTCGTTTTTTGTGGTAGGGGACAGATAGCTTGTAAGTATTTCGTCTGTCTGTGACTGACCTGCCTGCTCTAGTTTGATCCAGTGTTCTCTTAGTACCGGATCATACTTTGATACCAACTCAAGTAGCTGTAGAAAATTTCCTCTGTTTTCTGATAACATATGCTCTCTGTGGCCACGGAATGGCAAATTTTGTTGAGCCAAAAATAATGTTACAACAACGAACCATTTCAAAATCTCTCTCCAATTTTTTTTTTTTTTTTTTTTTTTTTTTCTGTTTCTGCAACAGTTTGGCTAACTTTATCAATCGTTTTGTTAGCAATTAGACTTGCTTGTAACGTTCTCCATTTTTCAAAACAAGTTAAATGTTGTTCAGAGTTTTCATGACTTTGAACTTTCGGACGAAATTTCCACCTCGTTTGAAAATCAGTCATACACGTTGATGGATATTGATTGCCACTCAAAATTTTATCAGTGCCAAAGATTCTACAACAAAATCAGTACAAACTTTGTTTTTTTTTAAGAGTAAGCCATCCAGGTTCTCAGTATTTTCTCACCATTTGGTAGACTGATATAGAACCAATCAGACGTTAGTTAGCGGTTAGAACCCTTTATTTCATCACCTGATCTTCTAACTGTAACAAATGCACCGTCGTTGTTCTGGTACGCTTCACTACCCCTTTTAATTAAATCGACTCTTAGACTATTTGGAACAGGAAAAGGCCAATTAGATATATAATTATAAAAATATTACTTATTATATGTTCCCATTTTTATCTATCATCTCATTTGTCTTCTTCTAAAGTAACTGCTTCTAATTTATCTTCTACACTTTCTTTGTGCTCTTTAGTAAGAAGTTCATTGTCTGGCCTTTCCTGGTTATCAGTTTCAATTTGTGTTTGTTCTTCGCTTTCGAAACTGCTATCAGAATAAGAGAGTACTCTTGTTTTCTTCAAAATGAAGTTCATCCTGACCCTATGATTGAGATACTGTTTCAGTGTTTTCCCTCATGTCTCCACGAAAGTTTGATTCCTCTGGAACACTTGATGTTGATACCGAATTGGAAGATGTGACAAATTTCAGCAACGATCCGGCCAGCGACTGCAGATTTAAAATTTTGCCTTTCTGGTTTTTTCTTTGCTGCGCTCCACTTGGGAGGTTCCGTTTAGTGGTCGTAAACCTGGAAAATGAAAATGGGGCACGTGTTGCTTTGCTTCGAAAATTAAATGCAAAAAATAGTAATGTGTCACGTAATTTAGGCCACAGTGTAGCTGTAGCAAATCGTCACACAATCTGCCCAGTGCAGTTGCAATACAGCAGTTCTCAAACTTCTTAGATTGAGGAGCCCTTCGTACCAAAGGGCAAAGTCACGGAGCCTTAACATTTATTTTAAGACTTACACATTAAGAATACTTTTAGTAGTGGTTCTGATATTAACCTATTTTTATCATTTATAATTTTATGTAATTTTTAATAAAACCAATACATATCAATGAAGTAATGGTGAATGAATAAAGAAAATGTTATTTTATATACAACTAATGGGTTACCCATCATATTTACGGGAAAAAAATAACACCTCACACCTGTAAATTTTAATTTTATAGCCTTTATTTATTTCGATAACAATGTTATCTAAATAATATTTAAAATAAAGCTGCTGGCTGCAAAATTCTTAATGCATACATTCAGATAATATTCTATCACTTGTCTCAAGCCCTTGGCAGTGGACGCGTGAAGAGATCCATCGGCATCCCTAGTGAGAATTCGGAAACTAAGACAACATGGCCACATCCACTAAAGTGCACTTTCTATGGATCCCTTACCCTAAGGCGTCCATTAGGCCAGTATTTGGAAACAGCCATGGAGAATACGAACTGGTAATATCTTTTACTTAATTTCGCTATTTTGCAATTTTGGCTTAAAGTACAAATACCAACAAATGGAGATGCAAAGCGAAGTGTCTGCCATCTAGTGGTGAATTTTGGAACCTGCGGAATGGTGAAAAGCCGTCGGCTTTACCTTGCACGCGTGCAACGGTGGAAGGTATTTTTACCTGAAAAATTATATTTCAGGACTGCATTGCTGGGTTTCCAAACATGAAGCACGCACGTAAATAGTATTTCATTTCAACAAATCCATATATCTCCGAAATGATGGTGTCAAGAAGCAGAAAATTGTAAAATATTGTCATGAACATAGTCAATTGTATACGCCATAAAATTCGCATTGTTGCACATAACTAGGCCTAATAACACAAACTTACCTAATATAAAACATACAAATTCAACATTAACATTCCAATATCTATGTAATTCATTGTCACACACTGAAGTAATTATAATTTAGCGGTGCTGTAACAACCTATAAACAAGGAAAAACAGGTTAGACCTAAGTCTCGTCTGCGTACGTAAGCATAGAACTGTTATAATTTTTAATATAAAATACAGTTTTATTTCATTTAATTAATTTTGTTAGAAACAACCAGGTTATCGTGATAATTAATCATTTATGACACAACCACTTTTCGTGACAGCATCTTCATTCTAGTATGGACTTTAGTAGTTTCCGCAGTAAAAAAAAATAATATATATATATATATATATATACATACATATAATGTGTTTATTATGTAACAGTTTCTCTCTTTTAATATGTATTCAATACCCATGAGCTATATGCAGAATAAAATCCAATAACGTCAATAAAATAAAAACTAACCACGCATTTACTGTTGCCTAAGCACATGGAAAAAGCCACAGACTACGTATGTAACTAACATCTCTATCTCCATCCTGTCCGCTGCTAGACGCGATAGTGCTGTTCCTAGCGTTACTTTGGCACTTTGCATCTCCCACTGCACGTATCAAAACGTTTACTTTACTTACCAAATTCAATATCATAAAGAGGAGGATGATCACAATAAATCAATGAAGATGAAATTAAATAATGTAACAAAAATAAATTCAGTACCGCACTTATACGCTTCAGTAATAAGGCAACATGAGTCACCCGTTGTTTACGTATCGCTCGAGTACAAACAGCAGAGTCAGACTTGGGCGAAAAGAAAAATCCCCTCCTCTTCCTCATCAGTACTATCTCCACTAAACAGCGTCGAGTTCAGCTGTGTTTCGTTGCGTTTGTTGACTGAACTAAAAAGTTTCAGTATGTGTTATGTTGACTTCTTGAGGTTTATTGATTGCCAGACGAAGTTATTCACTCGTTTAAAATGCAATTATTTTTTTAAAAAAAGCATCATGATCCCACAATTTTTATTTTTTATTTTTGACATTTTGTCACGCCCCTCAATGATTACACCCGGGGCTGCCCGCACCCGCTCCCCCCATCATACTCCACTGAATCTGGACTCTGTACGCACACGTGACACCCAGCACCGAACACGTCTTGTCTTCCTCGTCGGTGGAAGTGAGTTGGGGTTCATTTTTAGTGTTTTGGAAGGGGACTCCGGGTCCCCACGGCGAAACAAATATTTATTTTTGTGTTCAACCACTTATTTTCATGAGATGTCTGGGATTTTTTTAATGCTTCTGTTTTACTTTATGTAGTTATTTTAGAAGGTTTTGATTAAACCTGTGTGGAAATGCTTTAAAAGCCACTAATTCAAATTTTAAAAGGAATCAATTTTACTGAGCAACACATAGAAGTATTTTTGAATTCAATTAACTGAGTTAGAATTATTGAAACACAATGTTATTTATTCGCGAGAAATTAATTTTAGAGGAAGACAGCTCTCATGTAAATTGCGAACACCAACAGGCGTGTAGGCTCTGGGACATTGCCGAAATCAACCGGATCATTAAAAAAAAACGGTTTAGTTGCTACAGTACCTTTAAGCCAGAGATTATTTCCTTATCGTATTACCGACTACACCGTATTATAAGCATTATTTAGATAAATAGTTTCTGACGGAGCTCGATATCTTCTTTCCCACTCCCACTTAAAAACAGTTGGTGATATATACCTACATATGAGACATTTTTATCAGTGCTGATCTTTAACAGCGTTACCGAAGATAAACATTACGTGTCAAGTGCCACACTAGCAAAATCCCTCGTGATTAAAGACTCCTTCAGTGAGTGGCTAATCCTTGCATCTGTAGCAGCTCACCTGCCTAACAACACCGTGGGCTCACATCTTCACAGATAATGTTCCTGTAAAGTGCTCGTCAATGTTAATTTTTTTAAATAGGTTTTATCTACTGTGACGCTTAGTTGCGCACTACGCAACAGTTTTTTTGTGTT
The DNA here is from genome assembly GCA_029891345.1 of Dryococelus australis. NCBI lineage: Eukaryota > Metazoa > Arthropoda > Insecta > Phasmatodea > Phasmatidae > Dryococelus > Dryococelus australis. Next base: position 166,811,648 of record CM056993.1, read on the forward strand.
ATCGTGTGATTTGATCTTTGGAAATTTCTCAATCTATCAGATCCCGCAACATGTTTTAATTCAGAATGTGTACACTGTAAAATCTAAACAGTCAAAATTTCTCAAAATCAACGAATATGACTGCAGATCTGTTGAAACTACTTCAATTTTATCGGTACAATTTTACCGTATATTTTAATTGATCTTTTTTTTACTGATTGTGACTGATTAAACAGTACTTTCTACTGATTCCCAACAAATTGCACTGGCGCGGCAGCAAAATCTCAGTTAATTTCTTTAATTCGCCAGTACATAAGTACTTATTAACTAAATATTCAGTAAAATAATTATTATACTGATTGAAATCACTGCTTTTAACTTAACACAAGGTAAATATTAGTTTCCCAAGCACTGGTTTTATAATTTTAAACTAGTAACTTCCTGCCAATAAGTAAGTTATTTTTCGTGCGGGCGATAAGCGATTTCATAAAATGTACAAAGTAAGAGGCATTCTGTTTCCCACGACCTTCGGCCAAGAAAAAAAAAAAATGCAACATTTTTAACTCTAATTTTTGAAAAATACTATATGAAACTAAAGCAGCTGGGTAAGTGCTAGCTTGGCACCACCTGCTGTCCAAGCCAAACTGTCCATGGAAGTAAACTACCAGTAGTAGGAGCGTGCCGGTTCTGGCTCACTATGTGACAAGGGTTAAGTTTATTGACTGGTAAAGCATCTAAAGGGTTAAATGAACTATATGGTTAATTAGTAAAATTATTAATTAGTTACTTGTGTAATTTTAAAAGGGTTAATTAGTACAAGCATTAAATGTTTAATTACTACAATCTTTAATTCTTTAACTGATGTTGAAAGGGTTAAGTGCCATAAGGGTTATATTGGCGGAGCAGAATCGATGTGCACTCTAGGACGTCTCGCAATCGATGAGGTGAGGGAGGGTATGTGGACATCATATATCAAATTGGGGCAAACGTGTAATAAGTCTATTTTTTTTCATTCGAAGACTGAATTGGACGGCTGGACGAGAGGAAGGAGGGTGAGAGAAGGAAGCATCGGAGATTGAGGTTATGTTGGGAGGAGCGGGCGAGGTACACCCACACGGTCAAGTTGTTGTTGGAGGACTGAGGTGGTGGAGCACTTGCAACTAATGGTAGGCAGGACGAGAGGAGGGAGGGTGTGTCGGGAGTGGGCGCACATCCACCGTGGTTGCTGTTTGGTGTCACACTGAGCTCTATATATGTGTAACAGCATAATTCGAGAATTGTAATAAATCATATCTTTTTTAAATATATATGATTGAATTTATCCCTCGTATTGTTTGTAATGCACAACTAATTATGTAAAAAATATAGTTTTAAGCACAAGACACTTCACAGAAAAATCGATTGAGTACAAAGGGAATAGTATTTACGTACAATTCATGCGAAATATTCTCGCCCAAGCAAGAGATGACTGAAGCACTTCAAATTATTGAGAAATATGCACAAAAACCTTTTACGAAAAAAAAAGAGGAACCACACAGAAACAACATCGGCCTGCACTTAACAAATTAATGATATTACTAATTCAAACATCCTGCCCTGAATTAGGACATAACTCTAGCCCACCATATCAATGCAATTTACGACAGACAACAGGAAGTCCTACAATGAAAAGACAATGTAACCTCATTTCCACACACCCACAAAAAATACATTAAAAATTACACGAAACAATTACACACATCAAATTTAAACACACAAACATCATAGCCCAGATATACAGGTGTGTATCAAATCTTTTTTTAACAATCTCCCTACACAAGCAAGGAATAAGTTAACACACATTCACACGAAATATTAATTAATCAAATACTAAACATCACAGCCCAGAACTACAGGTGTCTATAAACCTTACTTTAATAACATCCCTACTCAAGCAAGGAAAGAGTAAACACCACACAAAATCCCACTAAAACATGATCAATTACAGCTTATAACTCGAGAAAACAAATTACAAAAGAAATATAGTGTTCCAAGGAAAGCAATATAATTTATCTCAAAAACCAGAAATGTATTCCGACAAACTAAACATTACTGTAACAAACTGAAAAACACGAATCAACGCGTAATCACAAATGAATTTTAATAACAACACACATAAAGGTGCAACGATTACACCACTCATTAATATTAATAAGTCACACCAGTTTACTATACTGTTGGTAGAAATATATGCTAAAACAATCATGTAAATGATATTTAGCATGTCACTGTGTATAAAGTTAGTTTACTGTGACAGTAATAAACCATATATGTAAAAATACTGTGATTTTCATTTCCACTTCACATTCAAGACTCTAATAGTTAAATTTCACAGACATGAACGAAAATATTTTAACACAATGTCATGACATATACCAACGTCACACATGAAACAGTAAACACGAAAAAAGCACTTTATGGGTCTATTAATAAAAACAAATGTTATATCACCTAAAAAAATCCACATCACTGCTTTAGTAAATTGTTACTTCATACGTATCGTTAGTGCTTTATAACTACGGACCATAAAATAATTATTATAATGTAACACTTGACCTATCAATCATAACGATTTACAGATGCCAAACAGGATTAATTACTCAAATGCATACGAAAAAGCACAGTATTTACATATCACACGAATTTAATATGTACATGAAACTTTAAATTAATGCCACAAAAATATAATATAAGCTAAATCGCACACCAACAAATACACGGTTCACACGAAGATACTATGATCATGAAACATAAATTGACAATGAAAAAAGAACAGTTCACAGATCAAACGTATTTTATTTAATTTTATTGAAAAAAATTCCGTCTTAAACCTGCACTCGTTGTCCCTAATCTGTTCTAAGTAACCCGTGGCAAGTAGACTCACAGCAATGTCTCGCACATAGAGTCTCGTCCTGTCCTTGAAGAAATAATGTAGTTCCCATCACACACACTGTTACAAATGTATGAATTTGTAGAAACAAAGATAAATCGTGTTCCTGTCGAGCTAGATGATTATGATTTTCTTAATACAGTATAGTTTGTGTGATACAGTAGAAACAGTTTCTCTCAAAAATACCACACCCTGAATGGCCAACTTTTAAATACTACATAACCGTTAGTAACATCTGCGAAGATCCCCTTCTCCAACCACAGCCTCATCTTGGCTGCGTATATGCACGGCATTCTCTCGCTTCCCAAACAAACCCCCAGGATCTACCGTGGTACGCATGTGCGAGGGACAGAAGCTGGCACAGGTCTCTCCCTCCCGCCAGCCGCCAACACCAAGCGCTGTAGGGAGGGGCTAGCATCAATCAACAAGAAATTTGAAAAAAAAATTAAAATATTTTCATATCTCAAATAATATGTATATATCACACAAATATTAAAAATGTTATGTAAAAGAAATGCCACTTTGCAATCATAGCAACTTTTTGTGGGGGGGAGAAGAGAGTTCAGCGATTCATTGTGATGTTATTGGCTGCTTACGGGGTATGACCTAGCTAGCCACTCTGTGATATAATGTAACTTATCACTCTATCATGACTACTCTGCTATGGTATGCAGATTTCTGTTTGAATCGGAACATTGTGAAATGTTTTTAGAAATGTTAATTGTATGGGCACCAGATCACTACTGTGATCAGTTTAGTGTAGGTATGTGAAGAGAATGAAATTATGTGCTTGTGACCAAGACAAAAATCATTGATAACTGTTACCATAACCTTACCAATCTTACTCATCTGGATCGTCATCAGGAATGCTGAAACAGTCACACATATACCCTTGTACAACAACATACACGTGTAGGGTCAACTCAATACAAGGACAACTCGCAACTGGGATGAAAAATAAATTCAATTGAAAATATAAGAGATGCATTTGAAATAAATTATTTAATTATTAAATTGAATATATAGAATAAAAATCAAATTGAAATTCAATAGCTTTAAGCTACAAAAATTATTTTCTGTGAAATAAAATTATACCACCATCCTCACAAACTAAGATTTATAAAAATGGAGAAGTTATTAAATAAATAAAATTAAAATAATGAAATGCTGCCAATTAAAAGGCCTTAGTGAAATAAATTGAATTATTATTGAAATTTCCCAGCAGTAGTTCACATAGAAACATGTGTGGTAGCTCCTGGTATAATCATATCTGACATTATGTTAAAGCACATATTGAGTCTCAGTTCTGCAATCAAATAAAATAACATCTCTTCTTAACACTAAACGTAGAGATTAAATAAAGTTTATGTCCAAATCCAAACGATTAAAAGTTAAATTAAGTCTTTACACTTGATTCATACTGCTCCGGACTAGCCACATTAGCAGAATGTGGACCTCTGGGTATCTACATATGCCAAACATGGAATTACACCAGAGAATATTGTAAAACAGGCCATTATTCAATATAAAGTAAATTAGTCTTTCATAATTCTGATCAATTATACGAAAAAAATACATCGATGGCCCTTAAAATTGAATATCGTCACCTTGACTTAGGTGGTAGCTTAACGCCTAGTAAACATGGCGCGACAGCACGGTCCTCTGAGCTTAAGAGCTGGAACCACTCCAAAAAAATCTACCATTCAACTAGACAATGTATGCAGACCATTATATGCACACGAAAATTTTGATGAAACTGAAAATATATTTGGATAATACAGATGAGCATTTTTAATATTCTTATAATCTACAATATTTTTCTACCTTTGTGCTGCATGCTGGTGTTGTTGTGACCCGACGTGGCAGTAAAATTAAACTTGTCACGGCACTTGCGAAAGAAGAGCGTCATTCTCTCAGCGCTTGGAACATGTTTCATTATGGCACCCGTAGTTTCTACTCCCGCTGCTGCTGGCGGAGTGGAGCACTGCTGTCGCCCTCTCCTCATGGCGGGGGTGAGTTCATCATCTGCGCAGAAGGCCAGAACACCGTTCAAATGGCAGTTTGCGTGACACAGTGTCGTCCTTATTTGGACATGTTGGCAGATATGAACTTTCATTCGCCGATCAATACTTATATCTCTCTAGGGCATATTGTATTTTAATATTTCCCATTTTCAAATATAATGATTGTAACACCTAATATGTTAATAATTACTTCTATTGGGTCTTGTATTTTCAGAGTTGAATAACGATTTTTCATTCGGGTTTGGAATATGTCACCCCTATAGGAATTAATTGAAATGTAACAGTATATATGCCTTGTCCTTCTGTTCGTTCGAGGCCAGACGATTTCGGCCTCGAGGGAGCATCATTACATTAGAAGTTATGTAATTTATCATGTTACTTTCTATCACTTGCTGGCTCTTCAAGCAGACATCATTTTGACGTACCTAACATGGGCTCAAACATTTCTAAGATCAATTTTGCTTGCAAATAGTACTTTTGATGAAACTCTAAGAAAAGACATTTGTATGTTTCTCCTCGAAAGTTAAGGATTTCTAATTGTGAGCAGTTGCTTTGGTCAGTGGACAAGGAGAGAAGAATTGAAATCTAATTTTTTAAAGTATGTAATTGAATGGCAGGCAAGTCCAACTCAGCATGGAGTTTTTGAGATTTTCAGTATGTTTTTCTATTGATAAATTTCATAAAATTGCTATGAATGGCAAGATGGTGAAAATCACATAAGAATTTCTTGTGGAAATTTAATGCAAGTTTTAAAGAGGATTTTTGTCAAGCAAGACCCATTTAAATGAAGGTTAGGTGAATGAATTCAGAATTCAAGTTAGACATTTTGCATCGGCCTTTGGTTAGCCAGAGAACTGTTTGTCATGAAAATAAAAATATATATATTTCCATGTTTGGAAATATTTTTGATAATTGCAATCTTTTTAATAGGTCAAAATGGGCTTGAATTTTTATATAAAATTTCTAATATATGTACCTGGGTTCCAGTAAGTAGATAGGCAGACGTAACCTCTCCTAAAACATGAGGGGGAAGGAGTATCTTAAATCAACATCCTGGCAGCACTCCAGCATGGTTTTGGAGCTCGCGATTGAGCAGGCTCTAGAGCATTTCCTTGCCATGCCCTTCTGGGACTGCTTCCACCAGCCCTGCCCTAGTGGCCTCCAGCTAATGGTCGTTTTCGTGAACAGTGGATTTTAGTCATTACAGAGGGAAGATATGTTTGTGCTGCATGCTCTAGTTGGGAGCTCGTTCCGCCTCCGTGGTGACTGGTCCGAGTTAACAGTTTTGCACCGTGCGCTAGTCCTGGATATCACTCACGCTTTGCATTAGCAATACGTGATCGCACTCCGCTCTTGTACTCCGATCGGCTGTGGCGTATTCATTACGTCTGTATGCCTGGACCGGCCCACCGCTGCCTGCCTGTTTGCAAGGGGTGGTGTGCCTGCTACTTCCTACACAACAGTTTTCTACAAGCTTCAATATATTTGCTGCTAGACTAGTTCGTCAGGTTTGCTACATCCCATCACCAGCGAGGGAAGATACAGCATTCGTTATCGTCTTGATACATCTGCTATAACAAAGTTGCTCTCATCATGCCTCCACCTTGGAAACCCTTACATGAATTAGTGAGTGATATGCGTGTGCTTCGGAAAAAAACAATGTGTGTTTCGGAAAAATAATTAAAGTACAGATTATAAGAAGTTGAAATATTTTTGAATGTGTTAGAGAAATACATACAACACAGTACTGCAGTGAACGGAAGGAAGAGGTTTCATTTATAGGGGTTTTGAAAATATAATGTTTTGTGTACATATATAGACAATGATATAGGGTAAATATATTAAAATTATAAATGAATCTTTCCAAGAAGAATACTTTTTTAGGAAAGGTGAATAAATATTAAAGGGTGTAAGCAGTGTTTGTGTAACCCATGTATATAATGGATAAAGAACATACTAGGAACTTAAAAAATTTAGGAATGAATTAATTTGGGGGAATGTGTATTCTAATTTTGCTTCCCTGATATCCTGCTATTTGGAGTTGTCTATGTTAATTTTAATTTGAAGGATGACATTTGTTAGTAGGGGTAATATATTTGAAGTAGAATGCATTGTGATTAACTTTAAATATTATGACTACTTTCTGTAGAGAAGCGACATTTCCTTGCATTTATTCCAGAAAAAAACGGGACTTATAATTTTGGTGGCATTTAATAATTTTAAAACTATGTGTAAAGCTAACATTATTAACACAAATATGTTCCCTTAACACGAAATTAATATTCTCTGCGTTGGGAAGTTATGTGGTAAAATAAACATTTTCTGTGCTGTAAGGTTGTGTGGTAAAAACGGACATGCAGTTAGCAATACCAATGTACGTTAACAACCAAAGAATAATCGTCTTATGGAAATAACTTATTCAATGTTACATATTTATTAAAAAATGATCACCTTCCACGAACATGGTACACTTTGGCGAAAACCAAGATTAAATTGAATACATTTCTTTGTTAATCTGAGTAGTGTTATGTGAAATCTATTAAACTCTGTCAGCTTTCATTCACTTAGCCTTAGTTAAATATTTTCTTTTCCACATACACAAATAGGTTGCTAAATACCCGGACAATGTGCATCATGTATATCTTACAAAAGGGGGGGGGAAAGGTTTAAAATGGCTTATTATTTATGTCTTTAAGTAATGTTTTATCAACAGATTCGTGTATTTTTAAAACGAATAATTCTAGTAATATTTATTTGTTATGTTGTCAAGTGTGCACAGAGATAAAAATGCCCATCTAGCTTGGAGTGGTAACTGTCTCTTAGCCTACCATCTTCAATTGCAGCCTGTGCTAAACGATTGTTAGGTATTCATATCGTTTTGAACCAGATGGATAAGTTCATCGGCTGTGAGACATTGGGTTCATGACTGTGATAACAGTTACCAACAAAACCTATAATAAGCACCCAAGAGTGGTAAAACATGTATCATGAAGAACTTTTTTTTTGTTTTACAGAGCAGGGGCGGTAACACATTAGTAGGAATCAATGTATTTTATTTCTTTTATAAGTGTTGATCAACTTAGTACTCACCAATAAGTATGTTGTTTGCTAAAGTAATTAGATTTGTTACAGAACATGGGGCCACTCAAATTAAAATCAATACTCCACCCACAGGACATTTACATCTAAACAAACATATTATTATTATTATTGAATTTCATGGAATAGTATTAAATATGAATTATAAATCATGAATAACATAAATGAAAAACCATTTCAGATACAAATGTATTTTTTTTAATGGAAACATAACATTTTACTGAACACTGTTGAATAATATGTGAAAACCATATACGAGTGTTTGGGGATTACCACAAGGGGAGCACACAATTATTATTAGTTCAGTCAGAGAACATTTTTTACAGAGAACAATTCCAAACTTACTAAAAAGAGTATGGATAGGATTATCAGTGGTAATTATTCTTAACACAAAATCCTAAACACATTTATTATTATTTATTTACTTGAAGTAAGAAGAAGACATATTCGGGTGGGAACACAACAAGGTTAATATGTACTTTTCAATAGCTTGTTGACCGAACTTTTTCCATTAAAAATAAATACAGAAAACCAAATAATGAACATGTAAAATAACCTCGTGAAAGAATCAGATCACTCAACAAATGAAGTGAGATTTACGTATCTTATTTCAAAAGTTAATCAAACATGTCCACAAATAGTTAATAAGTTTCTACAGGTGTGATGGAGTAGGTCTACATGCTGCTGCTGATGGGTGTTTGGCAGAACTACGTGCTACACTGCAAATGTAATCTGAGCTATGACTGCAATACACGTTTTACATGTAAATGTAACACTTTTCGAATAATGACTCTTACATTGGTTTCTGCTAATGTAATGGAAATAGCCAGCGAAATGTTGTGACAGCGTAATGGCATTTACATACACTTCATTACAACAGAATGAGAAATATTTGTATTTCTATAACACACTTCATTAAAATATTTTAAAGATTTAACTAACACTGAGATGTTGAGAAACATGATTACATGATTTTTATTATTATTATTATTATTTATTTATTTTTAGCAAATAGGTAACTGGGTCAAAAAACTTAGGTAATATTGTCTTGTAGTTTTAAACATGATCGGATTACTAATGTGCATTGATATATTTTTTTACGACTTCACTAATAAAACTTGAGTATTAATACTATCTTGCTTCTTCGCAAATGAAGGCAATCTTAAATATCTTTAATTTTTTGACTAACACAATGTAATGTCACATAATATAGTGATTTTACATAATAAACCTATAAGTTTGGTTAATACAAGGAAAGTTATGTCAGTTAGCAGATCCATATATTTTCTAAATGGGAAATGTCTTGTTTGTGTAGCCACCGCCCTAAGGCAGATGCAGATGTGGTGGTATGTTTGTAAATGAGTTTAATATTAATACAAACAGACTTTTGTGTTACCTTTGTGAATTTTAAAGGGCACTCAGTTTTACTGACACGTATACACAAACTTGAAATATGGTAGAAACGAGTATTTGATTTTCCTAACTGTTGACATCACACTAGGCGACAGAGAGAATATATTGTTCACTCACAGGGAACTTTACACGCAACTATGATCATAATTTGTTAGGGTAAATGTGTCTGCAACAGAATGTATGCTTCTGGCCACACTTTTAAACATACTTGTATAACACTCTTATGTTACATGATTATAAACCGATTTGGATTTATGTTTTATGTAACTAAGTAATATTAAATTAGTAAAAATATTTGATGTTAGCCCTGACTTTTCAGACTGTCGATACTTAAAGTCTCTATTAATTTTTTTAAACTTGAAATACTTAATATTTTTATTACAAAACATATAGGTTATACTTCCTAGTTATCATTTGGTTTAAATTGCATTTTTAAAATTTGTGTGATTTTGACATAAATTTAAAATAAATTCCATTTACACAATACCAGAATCATGAGGTTTGAATTTTTTTTTCGGAGGAGTTGTTCGTTATAAGTCACCCCACCCTAGAGTGCATGGTGTTAACAGTGTGCGGGGGAGAGAACGTGAGCGAAGCGACTGTTAGCGACTCCTTACGCCCTCTGCAGGAGTAACTCGAACAAATTATATACCATGCTTCCTTCGTGCAAGCTTGAGGTTCTATAACAAGACGAACATGCTAGGTGACATGACCCACTGAACTATCTTCTTCCCCCAAAAAAAAAGTTGCTATGATTGCAAAGTAATATTTCTTTAAAATTGTGTTTTTAAACTTTGTGTAACATATACATATTAATCAAGATGTGAAAATATTGAATTTTTTTTCCTCAAAATTCTTGTTCGGTGATGCTCGCCCCTCCCTACAGTGCTTGGTGTGAGTGGTGGGTGGGAGGGGGAGACCTGCGCCAGCTTCTGTCCCTCACGCATGCCCACCACAGCAGATCCCACCGGGTTGTTTGGGTAAAGAGGGGAGGCTGTGCATGTGCATGCCCTGGCAGAGCCTGTAGTTGGAGAAGGGGACCTGCGCAGATGTTACAAACTGTTATGAAGTATTTAAATTTGACTGTTCAAAGTGTGGTATTTTCGAGAGAAACAATTTCTATTGTATTACACAAACTACACTGTATAAGAAAACCAAATTTGTCTAGTTCTACAAGAACGTGATTTGCCTTTGTTTTTACTAATTTTACATGTGTAACAGTTCATGTGATGTGAACTTCTTTATTTCTTTAAGGAAATGACGAGACACTATGTGCGAGACACCGCTGCGATGCTACACACTACGGGTTACTTAGAGTCGATTAGGCACAAAGAGTGCAGGTTTTAAACATGATTTCTTCAGTAAAATTAAATAAAATACATTTTATCAGTGAACTGTTCTTTTTTGGTTGTCAGTTTATGTTTCATGATCGTATTACCTTCATGTGAACCATGTATCTGTTGGTGTGCATTTGAAGTTTCATGTATGTATTAAATTTGTGTGATAAGTAAATACTGTGCTTTTTAGTATGTATTTGAGTAAATAATCCTGTTTGGCATCTGTAAATAGTTTTGATTGATAGGTCAAGTTTTACATTATTAATAATTTTATGGTTCGTAGTTATGAAGTGCTAACAGTACATGTAAAGTAACAATCTACTAAAGCAGTGATGTGGATAAATTTTTAGGAGATATAAAATTCGTTTTTATTAATAGACCCGTAAAGTGCTTTTTTTTTTGTGTTTACTATTTCATGTGTGATGTTGGTATATATTGTGACTTTGTGTTAAACTTATTTTTGTTCGTGACTGTGAAATTTAACTATTAGTGTATTGAATGTGAAGTGGGAATGGAAATGATGGTGTTTTACATATATTGTTAGGTACTGTCACAGTAAACTAACTTTATACACAGTGACATACTAAATATCACTCACATGAGAGTTTTAGCATATATTTCTAGCAACGGTATAAACTGATGTGGTTTATTAATATTAATGTGTGGCACAATTGTTACATCTTTGCATGTGTCGTTATTCAAATTAATTTATGATTAGGTATTGATACATGTTTTACAGTTCATTACAGTAATGTTTAGTTCGTCGGAATACAGTTTTGGTTTTTGGGATAAATTATATTGTTTTGCTTGGAATGCTATATTTCTTTGTACATTGATTTCTCACCTTATTATCTGTAATCGACCGTGTTTCAGTGGGATTTCATGTGTGTGTTGACTTTTTCCTTGCTTGTGTGTGTGTGAAAAGGGGGAGGGGGGTTAAAAAAAAGGTTTTATAGACACTTGTAGTTCTGGGTTGTGATGTTTAGTATTTGTTTAATAAATATTTTGTGTACATGTGTGTTGACTTTTTTCTTGCTAGTGGGGAGGTGGTTAAAAAATTGTTTTTTAAGACACCTGTAGTTCTGGAGTGTAATGTTTGCATGTTTGACTTTGATGTGCATAGTTGTTTTGTGTATTTGTTTTATGGGATTGGTGCATGTACATCGTAATTCACAGTAAGTTGTTTTGATTGATTTTTAATGTATCATTTGTGGCATGTGGAAATGCGATTACATAATGTTTTCATTGTAGGAGTTTCTGTCGTTGGTCATAAATTATATTGATATGGTGGGATAGAGTTGTGTCATAATTCAGGGTAGGACGTATGGATTAGTGATACCATTAATTTGTTAAGCGCAGGTCAAAGTTGATTTTTGTATGGTTCCTCTTTTTTTTTTTTTTTTTTCATAATTGGTTTTTGTGCATATTTCCCAATAAACTAATGTGCTTCAGTGGTATCTTGCTTGGGTGAGAACATTTCACATGAGTTGTCCGTAAATAATATTACCTTTGCACTTAATTGATTTTCGTTGTGAAGTGCCTTGTGCTAAAAAAAATATATTTTTTTTGTCATTCGTTATGTATTTAAAACATTGCAAGGAATAAATTCAATCATATATTTTAAAAAGATACAATGATTTAGTGCAATTCTCTAATTATGCCATTACACATATATAGAGCTCAGTATAATACTAAATAGAAACCAGGGCAGATGTGCGCCTGCTCCCGAAACACCCTCTCTCCCCTAACCCTACCTACCATTAGTCGCAAGTGCTCCACCACCTCAGTCCTCCAACAACAACCCGACCGTGCAGACGTGTACCTCACTTGCTCCTACCAACATACCCTCAAACTCCGATGCTCCCTCATCTCACCCTTCTTCCCCTCATCCAGCAATCCAACTCCATTTTCGAATGGAAAAGAAATTATACTTATTACACTTTTGCCCCAATATGATACTTATGCCACTCTTGCACTAAAGTCATTACATGGAAACTGCCCACATACCCTCCCTCACCTCATCAACTGCCAGACGTCCTAGGGTGCACATCGATTCTGTTCCGCCAAAATCACCCTTATGGCACTCAACCCTTTCAACACCAATTAAAGAATTGACAATTTTACTAATTAAACTATTCACCCTTTTACTGTTTAACCCCTTTTTAACTACACACCAATTAAATAATTAACACTATTACTGGTTAAAAGATTAACTCTTTTGCTAACTAACCCTTTTTCTAATTACACAATTAACTAATTAACCCTTTTACTAATTAACCATTGAGGTAGTTTAATACTTTGGACACATTCCTTTCAATCAATTTAACGCTTTATCGCCTAGTGAGACAGAATCGGCACGCTCCTACTACTACCTACGAACACACAAAACAAATTTTAGTCTAACAACTATTAATATTCCACGTAACTTGCCGAAACAAAAAAATAATAATAGGAAATAATAACTATGCAAGAAAAAAAAAATTATTTACCAATTCAGTTGTACCTTCTTGGAGTGCACTGAATAATATTTACAAGGACACTCGATGGTTGTGTATCGAAGTGGCACTCCATGGGTCGTGACTTCCGATTTTTGGAGTCCCGATGACCTCAGATATGAAGTGGTTTGCCAGAAGAGGGAAGGTAGGTTATAATCCCCCGTCCCTCCTACGACACCACATATTAGTAAAAATTGACTGAAACATACGAATACGTAATTAACTCAGTCGTATTTTAATGGTTGCACGGTAGCGCAGTAGTGCTGCGTAATTTCAAGTCACAATAATACCGTTATTGGCTACATTTTCTAAGTTAATCCCAATCTCCCTGAAGACCCCTTATATATTAACGAGTGGTGAGTGGATGGGGAGCTTTGGGCGGCTCTTAACAGTGATGTGTTTAGAGCCCAACTAACTAACGATCTCGACAAAGTCGCAAAGCGAAAAAATACACATCACACAGGTTCTTATAATGTTGCCCGGCATAATAACGTAAGAGTCGCAGTTTCGAAACTTCTGACTTTATTTTCTAACCTACCTTAAAACTAAGATGAGAGTGAGGCCCTAGATAGGGATGGAACCCGGGTGTGTCTCGGGGCAGGGAGACCCCTACGCCAGGAAATATACGAACGGGACACGTGTATAGCGGCTTACTGGGATTTGAGCCATGGTTGCTTCCCATACTAACTTCTTATAACCTGAACTACGAAGTCGAAGAGAGCAGGGAAAACTGGCATAGTCACAGTAAAAAACGCTTCCACAGGAGAGAACTGCAATAAAACATGCATTAATAAAAATAATGGGTTTGGCTGTGTTGGGAACACGGCCGTTTGTTTTGCGTGAATACGTCTATGTTGACGCGCTCGGACGCCTTAATGTATTTTTTTTTTTTTTTTTACGTTCCCGGCACCGCTTCACTGATTATATGGAGTTTTATAGGTATCACTGGATTACTTTTGAGATGCTCTTTCCAACCGTATAGGAATTCTGTATTTCGCCTTGGCTTTTTGACGAGTATAGGCCGAAATTGTGTTAAGTTTTCTTAACTCTTTACACTAAACTCATACAGTTTAACTATGACGACGACGCCACACAAATTGTTTTATACACGCAAACGATTGATCTGGATGAGAGCTGTAGATTGAAATTTAAACGAGCGCCTTAGCTTCTACTAGTCAAAAGTTATACTACGCGGAAGTTATGAGACGCGGCGAAACGAACTCAAAATGCCCCCCCCCCCCCCACACCCATGACACGCGCGATGCTTCACAGTCCTCACTCAACGTAACATATTATTTGATCCTTTGGAAATCGAGTGGTGTAACTGAATGTTAAATGTAGACGATAGATTCGGAGCTATAATGCCAAAATGTATCCACCGATCTTGTTATCATCAGATTTTCTGGGTTTCCTGCCACTATGTCACTATGTCACTATTGTCGTAAATTGTAAGACGTATCCATGTCAGAAAATTCTACTAAAACACACAATGGAAAATGAGAATCCTTATGAAAAGGGTGTTTGCAGCACTAGAAGAGAGACTGATAGGGACGGCTTATTTTAGCCACACCGGCATCTTGTTTTGTTTGTACCAGTCGTGGGGGAGGGGGAGTTCGAGGCACAGCGATACGGGCGACAACAACATGCGCTCCCCAGCGCCCCATCGCTCCTACGGCAAGGCGCTGAACCGGCCCGGCGTGCAGCGCTTCCATCGTTAGGCTCCGCTGTGCTGATGAGATCTGCTGGAATTTTACTACACGCGATGAAAGCTCACATATTAAACGATGACTACAATTCTGATTTTCTCACAACGCTGAGGGAAATTGCGCAGGCAAGCTCTATAAAAATGCGTTTTTTTCCCCCCCACGATTGTTAATCAAAGAAACTTAATATCTTAGAAACAAAAATGTACGGCATATGATGATTGTCGTTTATATTTTCTGGCGAGAAGTCCTATACTCAGGGTATTTATTTGCTTCGATAAACGTAAACGCGCAAAGAACGTATGTACAGAAAATATGCGCGGACTACTAACTCCTAAAAGAAAGAAAAAACTGGACACTGCTATAAAAGGTGAGAAAAACCGGTTTTTTCTGTGCGGAAACGGGGCAGCGCATGAGAACATGTAGTCGGGTTTCTTCCCAGCCAGAAAGTCGTATTTTAAATGCGCGTCCAAACGTATTTTAAATTCTATTCGGTTCGATTTATACTTTCCTGCTAATGTGCATCCAAAGTTCCAGTCAGTTAATTTCTTCGTCACAAAGACGTACGCGTGTTTATTCTATATAAGACGACTGCTAATTGCTCGTGTGTGTGTGTTTGCTTCAACAACAACAGTCTTTTAGCCCACAGCGTCTTCAACAACAACAGTATTTTAGCCCACAGTGTTCCTAACACATGTAGTCAGTGTTTACTTTTCGCGTTGAGAGCCAGCGGTAGGAGCGAACTGCTGTATAAACATCGGGAGGAGGATTATAAATAGCCGCATTCAAAAAGAAATACACCAGTGACCCTCACTTCTCGAAGGACGATTGTAGTCGGCTGGAAAACCCCCGATAACCCGGAGATAAGGCAAGTCGAGGGAGATCTCTCCGTTCTGACCGCAGTCATGTTTCCGACAGGAAGGCAAGTGGACTACGTCGCTCTCTCCAGAGTACGTAAACAACTTCATAACGTTACGTGTACGCTTAGCATTAACTGCATTAACGTGTCACATCATGTACATTTTAAATATTCACAGCTGACCTGCATCACATTAACAAAGCCAGCATCCCAGGGGCATATCCAGAATTTTTTTCGAGGTGGGGGGGGGGGGGCTGATGAGTATTAGTGTTGTCACTAGTAGTACATTGTTCACAAGTCACAGAGGAAGGATAGAAAAGGAAAGGAGGATAGCAACTATTTATGAAAATTCGCTCACATATACACATAAATTTACAATAGGTCAACATAAAAATCATATGTAAATTGCATCACTGTGTCATTTAAATATCTCATACTTTAAATCTGTAATCATATGTGTGGTTAATAACAAATAAATAAATATAATGATAGCCATTTTCATATGGGGTGTAAAAAAATGTGTGTCATGTGGGTAATAACAAATAGGCTATACAAATATAATGATTGATATTTTGATGATAGGGTTTTTAAAAATGCGTGTCATTTCAGGGGGGGGGGGGGATTTCATTTTCTCGTATGGAAATATTTACTTTAATGGTCTATACCTGTTCCGTCAGTAAATAGCTTAGCATGTTTCGTTTGGAAGTTAAATTTAAACATTTCTCCCGGGGAAGGACCCTCGAATTTCACCTCCCCCCCCCCCCCCATTCGGTTGTATACCACACCCAGAACAACTAGGTATCTAGTTACACCACCTATTATCACGCAATTTTGCCTATACATTACATGCATGACAGTGTGAACATTGAGTTATATAGTCTTCCGAATAATTTCATGTGGAAATAGAACTAATCCCTCCCCCTTCCAGGCGAAACCAGAGGGTGCAGTCCTGATCCTACCATCGCTGAGAATTTATTAATGATCATGGAGTAAAAATTATGAAAGGCCAGCCTACAATTGATTTAGCACAGAATATGCACACGCACAGAAAATAGAATGCAAGTCTTGCAAAGGCGCTGCCTACAATCACGCATAGTAAACGCACAAAAATTTAGCACAGAAACCACGCACAGAAAGTTGGCCAATATTCTATAATTCCTGTGCGTGTGTGCCATGCGTGGCCAATCAGAACGTCGATACCACCGAGTTCATGTGACGATAAAAATGGCTGCAAAAGTAATGAATCTGACTAGTACTTGGAGAGTTTGACGCCACATAAATATTGGTTTGTTTTGATTGAAATTGTTATTGTACAATCGATGTATGTTAAGATGAACGGTATAACGGAGGCTATTATATTTCTACAAATTAAGGCACGAGCAGCAAAGTAAACAGCTGTCGACAATTTTTTTTCATTCCAGTGTGACCAACACACGGACGCGAAACTTACCGAATAATGTTTCTTTCATGTTACGTCTGTTTTGTTTAAACATCCGTAGATTCTGTGCGTGTGCTATTTTGAATGTAGGCTTTCGGATTCGAGCTGTGCGTGTATTCTGTGCTATCACACATGCTGTGCGTGTGCTAAATCAATTGTAGACTGTCCTTAACCTGTGAAAACATGTGTTATAGGCCATTCATAATAAAGTGAGCACTTTTGAAAGATCTCTCTTTTGGAACAATATTCAATAAATATATTTTATTTTAGCCTAAGGCGTAAATTTCCATGTTCGATGGAATATATAAACTGCGTTTGTTATTTCCATGGCAATATTTGTTTAAAACGGATGTTTAAGGATAAGAAATTGCTGAAAGGAAAAAGTAACTAGGGCTTCAAAAGTGCTCACTTTACCGTGAACAGTCTATAGTAAATAATGGCAGCCTAACAAAGCTAACAAAATCATTTAATGTCACAGCAGGCTGGGGCGCGGTAACCTTTTTGTGTTAAGCGCGGAAACCTGTAAAGGGGGGGGGGGGGGGGGGAGGTGATTTTGTAGAGAATCTGGTGCATCGCTGGTGTTTGAAAAAGTGCTCCTTCCAAAAATTTGGTTTTGAAATGAAGAAAATAACATCAATATTTGCACACAAATATTTACCAAACCAGTATAGACATTTAGCCACTATTTAACATTACTGTTCTCCATTTTAAATAAATGTGCATAATATATTAATTTAAATAATAAGTTAATGAGCCTAATTTCTTCAACTTGCGTGCAATTAACTTTTAAATAAGTTGTGAAATGCTGATTTGGTGGGTAGTAATTTTCATTTAGTTGAAGCAATATTATTATAAATGAAACCAGAAACATATGGCACAGTCGTGAGGCAATTACAAATACACACACGCCTTACCCGGGACTTAAAACAAAAAAAAACCTCGTACCAGAAGCTACTGTGCAATCAATTGAATTACGGAGGTTGGATTTGGATAATCCATTTCGGATTTAATCTCTCTAATGCTTCGAATGAAAGGGTTTAGTAACCTAAAATATTTATAGGACCGTCATTTTGAAAATAAGTGAATGAGCCACTTAAAACATGCAAGTTTACATGACATAACGTGGTGCTACTTGTGTGAAGAATTTGGTGGAAATAATTTATTTACTCCATTAGATATGGCATAAAACACTTAATTTTCTTATCTGATGCTGTCGTACAAAACTGCCGAATAAAATAGGATCTATATGCGATGCTTCTAATGTACATACAAATTTCAGTTGAATTTGGTTGAATTGTTTAATATATGTGGCAAATTTTCCTAAATTATTTATGAAGCTGCTATCTTGAACATCGTTGTCTGACTCATTTAAATCATGTAAGTTTACATTAACTTCTGTAGCATTTATGGTGTGCACAATGTGTGGTACAAATTCGTTGAAATGTTCCAGTGTAACATTTGAAGGGGAATCAGCTGATTGGTCCTCGAGATATGGCATAATACCTCCATAACTTTCATGTGGCAATATTCATAAATGGAGGACAAAATAAATGTGTCATACTTAAAGAATGCACGGCCTCCACAGTACAAATTCTTCACCAAATTTTGTAAGAATGGGTTGATTGTTTCCCGAGATATTAGATGGAAACTTTATTTTTCATTGGTGGGGCTATCTTACAGAATGACAGAGAAATGAGGCTCTGCATATACAATTTTGATGATTGTAATAGGCACAGTTAGCATACAAAGTTAAGTTGGAATTTTTTTGTTACTAAAATATATCTACTGAGCTAAAATAGTTAAGTTATATAGCTCACATTTTTAAATAGGTGCCTGACCTACTTAAAACATACCAGTTTACGCCCCTTGCTGCAGTACTACTTGTTTACAAATTTGGTAGGTATCTGTGAACTGTTTCCCAAGATATGGCATAAAACCTTTATTTATTCGCATAGTACTAACTTACAAAATGGAGGACAAAATATGCCCCATGTATAAACAGTTGATAGTTGTAATATCCACCGCTGACATACAAAGTTAACTTGGAATTGATTACATGGTTTCGATGATATAGCATTCTAAGCTAAAAAGAGGCATATGGCTGCCATTTTGAAAATAAGTGTCTGACATGCGTAAAACATACCACTTAATATCATCTGACGCAGCACTACTTATTTGCCAAATTTGATAGGAATTGATCAATTATTTCCTGAAGTATGACAAAAACTTTATTCACATGGTGCTATCTTACAAAACAACGGACAAATTATGCTTCACTTATATACATTTGATAGTTGTAATATCTACTGCCAGCATACAGAGTTATGTTAGAATTGATAACATAGTTTCGACGATATAGCATTCTAAACTAAAATAACTATATGGCCACTATTTTGAAAATAAGTGACATGCTTAAATACATTACTTAACACCATCTGCATCAGTACTACTTTTTGCCTAATTTGGTAGGAATCGAATAATATTTTACTGCGATGTGACATAACAACTTGGCTTATTTGTATGGCGCTTCTTCCAAAATGGCAGACAAGTGGTTGTGAGTTTGAATATACGATGCTTGTAATATATACTTTCAGTATAAAAGATTTGGTCGAAATTTGTTAAATGGTATGGCAGATATACAAAATAAATCTGAAATATTTGTGTGGCCGCCAATTTGAAAACAAGTAGCAAATCAAGTTCAATCACTTATGTTTACTTGGCCTATCATAGAAATTACTTACCTGCCAAATTGTAACAGAATTGATTAAAAGTTTTACAGATACAATATAAAATCTTTATTTATTTCATGCTATTTTCGAAAATGGTGCACCAACAACAATACCCATCTCATAATTTATCTTACTTGATAGCCTGTTTGTATACGAAAATTGCTTTAAGTCGTTGAATATTTCCCAAGATGACATATCGCCCTAAATTTTAAAATTTGCTGCCATTTTGAAAGTAAGTGCTCGACTTGGTAGAAAACTATAAAAACCAAGAGTCCTTACTAGATATTCGAAAACTATGAAAGTCAGGTGTACTTACTAAATATTCTATGCGTACCAAGTATAGTGAAATTTGGTTGACACATTCAAAAATTGAAAGAACACACACACAAATGCACAGACCCATACACACACGGACAGGAAAGCGATCTCATAAGCCCCTCTCTTCTTCGGAAAGTAGGCTGAAAAGAAAGACTTTAATATTTGTCTATTTACATATCACACTTTGGACGCTCAGGCCTTAGTTCTACATTGTTTTTGTGTGGCACCACCAAGTAAAACTTGGGAGGGGAAATAGGAATACCCACTTTTCTTTACATTGTCCCTGTCCCTGGTCACAGGAAAGGTCAATATCTACACAAATCTAAGGTATATGTGTTTCTATGGCCAGGATATAGTTATTGAAATAACCCTGATATGGCTATGCTGCTTTGTAGGGAAGATTTGGGGTCAGGGGAGTCCGTTAACAATAGTTATCTGGTGAACATAATTAAATAGTATTTACAGATATAGGTTAACTTTGTTATACTGTGTCATTGCCCTCCTGATTTTTTTTTCCCCAGTCTTGCTGCATGTATTAAGGAACCAGCCACATTTACAAACCATAAGTTACATGGGCACTCATTATGAATAAAGGAGATTAAAGGAATGGGGTAGGAGAAAGGGGACTAGCCCACTACCATAATACTTTCCAGCACTTTACAGTACATTAAATGTTCTATATCTGTGGGAAGAATTTAAGTACATTAAATTAAATATATAGCAAGGAAAAATAGTTTTCATATTTATAAGTGCAATTTATTTTGTTTCCCTGGCTTTCCCTCCGCCCTATACACTATTTACAAAATGTGGGAGTCCTTGCACACATATGCAGGTTGAAGTCTAATCACTTTTTGCTATTTCCTCTTTGACATGTTTGATATAAACATGTACTTTGCTACTACTGATAACCACTTATCGTTCATTTAGCAAATATTCATGTGTCAAGTTGGAATCTACTCAACAACTTAAAGAATTAGCTACATCAATTGGTATCATGATGAATGTTACAATTTGACAATGGGAACTGATGGTTCTACAACTCTGCTTTTACCTTGGGATAAAACTCTTGGCCTTCCAGCCTAGTGAGCAATGCTAGGCAACTTTTCAATGGGAATTATGTGAAATTTGATCAAATTGTCAGACTTGGATTCGAGTCACAGAAAGTACACATATTTCCAAAAGGCTGCTGGAAACTGTTGGGAAGAGGGAAAGGGAATTATGGAGCATGTAATTAAGGATGCACGAACTCTGTATAGCTCTATATGGAAAACTTGAAATTAAATAGTCTACAAAAATATACATCTGCCACTGATGATGCATGCTGGCTCACAAAAGCTGATGCATGTCTGTGAATTTTAATGCTCCATCAGGTGGAATGAAAACAAAAACATTTCTAACTATCTTGAACTTACCACAATCAATTTTATTTATAGCTACAAGTTTTTTATACATTTTCCCCAAAAAATTTTATTATTTTCATGTCAACAAAAACATAGCAATTTAGGATCCAGACACAAAGTGAAGGTTTTGGATAATTTAAATCCATTAAAATATAATTCATCAATTGGTTATAAAATAACAAATACAATGCCAGGAAATAGCAATCTTGCTGGAATTGAGATTTTTTTGTTAATGTACAATTTATTACAGTAGTCTACCAAAACGGCATAACACAAGTGAAAGTTTGGGTTGGCTAGTCAAGAGGGTGGTGGGGAGGGAGGTCAGTGTAGCCCTGTACCTCTATTCCTGCACCCCTGACACACTGAACTTTGGTTGTCCAATGTGTCTGCTACTGAAGAGGTGGACGATAAATCGATGGAAACACAAAGAGTCTATGCAGTTTTATTTGCTCCCATCGCAAAGTTAAGAATTTTATCTTTTCCGTGTATTTTCTAGAAAACAAAAGCAATAATTCTCAATCTACCCTATAAGAAATAATATTGTTAAAATAGATATAATCACTACAGTTACTGGCAGTTTTCCTTTCAATCAAAATTTGTATAAACCCAGGAAATTCTGCAGACTCATTGTGAGCCTGCAAACATATGCAGCCCAAAGCAAGCTTTTCATTCAACAATAATGTAATTATTACATTCCTGCAAGTGGTCAGAAATATGTCTTACACGAGGAAACATGGACAACCAATCACAAAATAACCAATTTCCCATCGAATTGCATAATTTAGTGGTGGATAAATAATTTGGTCAAAAAAGGGAAAATCTAGGGATTGGTCGATATCACATTTTGCCGATACCAATTATACCGATTCTCAGTTGTCGATACCGCCGATTGGAGCGACGCCGATACCAGTTTTGATGAGCATAATCATAATTCCCAATTCTCAATATTTGGAAATACTTTTTTATTACTGAAATTTAGGTTTTCAGTTTTGTGAACACTTTTAGCACTTTGTATTAGCTGTCTACAGCATAGAAATGACATACAAAATTAATTTTAATATCAAATGATAAGACAAACAATTTAACTGGGCAAATAAGTGAAGTAACAGACAAGCAAAAATTGTTACCAGACAATACAGCATTCATTACAAACAGAGTTGATTAAAGATAATCTTCAAAACTTCAGGCAATCTGATATGGACTTGGATTTTAGATCTGAGAATTACCATGCATAATATCAAAATGCATATTCGTTTAAAACCAACAGCCTAAAGATGCCATAAAACACTTATTGAAATCAATTTAATATTAAATATTCACTTGAAATTGAGCGATTTTTTTTTTAATTTATATTAACATTTTCGCTTAGTATTCCTTCGTCGGCCAAGCTGACCTCAATCTCTTGGTTAAAAAGACAACAACTTATTCATTTGTGACACTGTTTGCAAATTATTACTTTCCAAGTTTTTGACATTTAACATTATAACCAAAACCACAGCCGACAGTTTCCAATAAGAACTAACTTGTATCTGTCAAATTACAGCCACAGTTATAACTTTTAACTTTTCATTTACAATAACAACATACAGATAGGTGAACACAGTGTCAGGGTCATGGAGTTAGGAGTATACGATTTCAAAAAGTTAAAATTTAAAGTCAAAGTCAAGCAGCCATTTTGCCGAGAATCTAACAGAGGTTATGTGTAAAGTGCATTATTTTATTATAGGGTGATTTTAATCTCGGTATATTAAACAAAACTCGTCTTATAAATTTCAAATTAATATAATGAGAAGAGGAAATATATGAATTGACATATTTTAATAAAGTAAATAATTGAGGTTTTGTTTTGAAACTTTTAGTATAAATTTTAAGCCTTTTTTTTTTTAAGGCATGTAAAATGCATTGCTGGATAATATCATAATTATTTATATAACTTCACTCCCACACTCCCCGACAGGTGGAGCAAATGGCCTTTGGATTAAAATCGTCCAGCCAGTGTCAAACCCGAGGTATGCAGCATCAACGTACAAGAGAGAACTCAGATCTTATCTCCCGATACTGACCCTCAGCCTAAATGCATCTCTTGTTCCACTGAATAAATCCATAGATAAGCTCGTAGATCTTCATGTCAGACGTAGAAAGTAGAGTAGAGAGATGATAATAACTAAAAAAGCCTCGTTGCTGCAGAAAAGCAAGAAAATTGTCTCTGCCCATCATGAGGGGGCACTAAAATAGAATATGATTAATACATTCGACATTCGCTCCACAGTCGCAGCGGGTGTCTTCACAAAAAGAAATACAGAGTAAATACACCTTGAAGTTCTCATGATTCAGTTGCAACCTGGAGAGTGCAGTAAAGAATCTGTGACTACTGCAATGAGTTCAGAACTAAGGGACCCATTTAAGGTGCAGTTGGATACACCTGTAAGGGCCATCACCTTTAGCTACACGCCACTGCTGCTCCCAAAGTTTTCTCACAGAGAGGTTAGCCAGGCTCAGGAGCTCCGCTGTATGACATTTCTCCAGAGGAAGAGATGAGTGACAAGCCAGTTTTGCAACACAATCGACCATTTTTTTGCCGCTAATACCGAGATGACTAGGGAGCCATGACAGAAAAACATGTGTCTCCTGTAGGGAGGCAACATGCAAGGCATGTTTGGTCTGCAGAACAATATCATCATGGACAGAAGTACGCAGGCAACACTGTAAGGCTTGAAGAACGCATTGTGAATCAGTATAAACCCAACATCTCCCATAGTTTCTGGTATAAGCATAATATATAGCATGAAGAATCGCATAAGTCTCTGCAAAAAAAAATAGATGCAGTAGGCATGAGCTTGAATACCCCTGTTGCCTTTTGCGAAGGAGCAAAATAGGCACAAGCTGTCGCATCAACAGTCTTAGAACCATCAGTATAAATGCAGATCCCTAATGTGGCGAGCCAAATGGCAGTTATGCTCGACGACAACTACCGTCTAAAGGAATTCGTGTATAGTGCCATGGTAAAGGGAGACGATAGCACATTGATAAGAGACAGATTCAAAATCCAGCAAGTAACAGAGTGGGTTTAAGCATAAAGTAAGATCATTGGCATGTTGCACAATGTGTTCAAAGAGATGTAAGGCAAGTGAATCCAAGAGTCGATGTCACGGATGCATCGTGTAACTTCGACTTGATCCAATACTACATAGCAATGTAATCTTGACGCAGAGACTACGGGAGGATGTCGGCTTCGACATGCTTAGCCACTACAGAAGTGGAATGCATCAGACCGAGGCATCTAAGCAAACAGACATTTTGTAACTTTTGTAGTGTGGTCGACAGAAGCAAACCAACATGTCTCATAAACAGGGAGCCATAGTATGCGGGGACGAATGAACGAGGTATAGATAAGAATCAACATCTTCAGATCATCACCCCAGCATGTATGGCTAACTACCTCTAAAACAGAGATTACGGCATGTACTCTGGCAGTAATATGCTTCATCTGCGGGAGCCAATTCAATATGGAGTCGAAATAAATGCCTAAATACTTATGCAAGCTCACAAGTGGAAATTTGGAATCGGCATAGGTGATCCTGACTCCATCCCGTTGGATGAGTTTTCTGGTCAACAAAAGAATTTTGGTTTTTTCCTAGGTTGAGGGCAAGATTCGTCTGAAGCCATAACTGAAGAAACTCCAAAACCCGATTGAATACATCTTGTCCAGTCAACAAATTAGCATCCTCGTAATATAGGATAACATCATCAGTATATGTCAAGCTGCACACTCGTGGCCCAATTTAAAAGTGATTAGCTGGATATAGAGGAGGAACAGCAAGGGGCTCAAAATACCACCTTGAGGTAGCCCAACGTAATGTATCCTGCCAGTAGGGAATTGATTGCCAACCTTGACATGACTAATATGAGAAGAGTAGAGATTGTGGATGAGACAAACAAGAGGTCTAGGGAGCCCTAAGACCTTCAATTCGTTAAGCAAGTTGGGGAGCAGAACAGAATCAAAAGCAAAGGACATATCCAAAAATACGGAAAACAAAATTGATTTGCGTGCAAATGCCTGTTTCACCCTAGACAGCAAAGTGGCAACAGCATTTACCGTGGACCACCCTTTCTGGAAACCAACTTGATCCGGATGCCATAAAGAGTTAACCTCAAGCTACCACTCAAGTCTAAATTTAAGTACAGATATGTGTTCAAAGGTTTTCTCCAGAGTGGACATGAGAGTAATGGGGCGAAAAGTCTCAGGCCCACATCTAACTTTGTTGGGCTTTCTAATGGGAACGACGAGCTGTAGCTTCCACTGTGATGGAATCTTCCCAGTATGAAGGACAACATTGAAGATAGTCCTGAGACATGTGTGGCCTAAAGCAGGCATTTCCCATATATGTATGTAGGTTATGCCATCTATGCCTGGTGCTGTTGAACTGTGCCGTAGGGAACAAAGGAGTTCATAATCAGTGATGTCGGACACAAGATGCCTGGAGCCTACCAGTGCCCTCCTATCCTTGGTAACGTGTTCAAGAGGCACAATTTCAGTGGGAAGAGGAACATAATCGGGGGCAAGCATCTGATAAAAACCAGGGAGCATGGTCATGGGAATGTCAAAGGTCATAGTAGGGAAGACTGTTGAATAAATAAACATTTCTTTCATTTGCGCTTTTTCATGCATACTGCAGACTGTAAACAATAAAACACAAAAACAAAAACACAAGGTACAGTACTGCCAACTGGCGAATATGCATTACAATAGAATGAAACACAACCAACATAGGTATATTTAACAACATTAACAAGCTACCTAAGAGTCACTTTATGTTCTTTCAATTGTTCTCAACACCCTCCCTCAATTGAAACAACAAATTAACCCATAAAGCACATTGGATTTATACAATCCTCTAATAAAAAAAATAACAAAACAAACAAATTACTCTAGTCCCATATATTTCCGAAGCCTCTCAAAAATGGGCATGTTAAGAGTCTTTGTGAAAATATCTGCGATCTGATCTTCACTTGACACATAGCACAAGGCTACAGTCCCATCGCCAACTTTCTCTCTAACGAAGTGATGCCGAACATCCACATGTTCCAGTCGCTTGTTCTCAACATTGCGCGCAATTCGTTCTCAACATTGGGTGCAATTCTGATGGCAGATTGATTATCTTCAAAAATAGTTATAGGTTGTTCACACTGCTGAAACACCTTCAACTCTTGGAACAGTTTCTTCAGCCAGCAAACTTCAGTTACCACAGCATTAAAATCAATGTATTCAGCTTCCGCCAATGACAGGGCCACAGAAGGCTGTGGCCCTTAGACGACCACACCATGGTTGATTTTCCCAACTGGAACAAATTTCCGGATGTTGAGATCTCTGGACCAGTCCGCATCGACTATGCCTTGTAATTGAATTTGCCCCTTCCTGTACACCATGCTCAACTCAACTGTTCTCTTGATGCAACAAAGTATTCTCTTGAGTGCTCTCATCAACTCATCACTGGCCCGATCTTGATATCGACTCAGGAATGTTACTGCCCAACAAATATCCGGTCTCGTACCTGAAACTATGTACATTAAACAACGTGATATTTGCACTGCCACTCTAGGTTTTTATGACACCTCTCAACATTAAGAAAACTGGCCTTTCCAATTGAATCAGTCAGTGTGGAGATTGGCTTACAGTCAGTCATCCCAAACTTTCGCAAGACACTTGCAAGGTATGAGGTCTGATTCAGGGTGGTTTCTCCAGTAGACAGATCATGTTCAATCTTAATTCCCAAATACTTCATTCTGAAGTATGAGCTAAATTTCATCTTGATTTATTCTGTATCACTTTCTTCTGTACCTACTATTAGTAGGTCATCCACATACAGTAGAACATAGAAACCATGGGATTCATTTCCCTTAAGACACAAGCAGAAGTCACTTGTTGACCTGGTGAATCCTTCCTTCACCATAACTTCATTGAATTTCGTGTTCCAACATCAATGACTTCTTTAAGCCATACAAGGATTCATTTAATTTGAGTACTATGTTTTCTCCTTCCACTTCCATTCCTTTAGGCAGCAAGAGATACACAGTTTCATCTATGTCTCCATAAAGAAAAGCCCCTGTCACATCCATTTGCCACTGCTACAAGTACCTGCACTGTTGAAAGTGTGGACACAGGCGCATATGTCTCAGACGAATCAAAGAATCCTTGTTGCTGGAAACCTCTGGCAACAATTCTGGCTTTATACACTGTTGGATAACTCTTGTCACCCTTTTTTACTTTGAATGCCCATTTCGTCTCTACTAAGTTAAAGTCTACAGGCCCTTCTACTTCCACCCATATATTGTTGTCCCTTAAATTTTCCAATTCTTGATTTTCTGCCTTTCTCCAGTTCTCTGAGTTTTCACTATTCATGGCCTCTTCGAATGTGGCAGGATCTTTAGGTTCGATAATGCACAGCAAATTAAAATCACAGTCACGGTTTTCTCAAGCTGCCTCTATCTCTCAAGCACCTGATGTCACCTGAACCCTTCTCTTTGACACTATCGTAATCGTCCAGTTCAATGTTTACAGCCTCATTTTCTTTCTGTGTTAGTACACTTAGTATGGCTGTATTAACATTTGACTCTTCTTCATTGAGGTTAGGAAAACCTAAGAATTCTTCTTTTTCACCATCCTCTGAATCATCATGTGTATCCATCCTATCACTTTCCATAATGCTCGGATATCCAATACTTCTTTGCAACACTTCTCCACAGTCCCTTTTCTGAGTGAACTTTATATTGCAACTCACGATCACCTTGTTTTAATTCGGTAGGAAGACACGAAGTCCTTTTGATGTTTCGCTGTAACCCACAAACATACCTTTCTTAGATTTTACATCCCATTTCTTACGAGTCTGATCTGCAATGTGAACGCATCCTCCTAATCCAAACACTTTCAACAATGTTATGTCGAAATACTTTCCCTCCACAATTTATAAGGTTTTTTTGCCCTCTGCTGTACTGGTCCCTGTTCTATTTACAACATAGACTGTTGTGTTTATAGGTTCAGCCCAAAACTTTATTTCTAAGCCCCTGGCTGTCATCATGGTTCTAGCTGCCTCAACTATTGTGCGCAGCTTCTGTTCTATCCTACCAGACTGTTCTGGACAATATGGTACACTTCTCTCATGTACGGCACCTAATTCTGATAACAACTGTTCCATGTCACTGTTAACAAACTCTGTCCCACAATCTGTTCAAAGTGTTTTGAACATATCACCCTTCTGATTCTTAAACCACACTGTAAACACCTTGCATTTTTCTTTGACCTAATTTTTGTTTTTACAAAAAAATTAAAGATAGTGTAATCGTCCTTCAGCAGCAAAACATATTTAGAGCCACCTATAGATGGAGTTTCCATGGGGGCGCACATGTCAGGGTGTATTATTTCCCCACTTCTTGAAGTTTTTGTGATACTGCTTTTGAAGGAGCGTCTTGTCTGCTTACTTAAAATGCAAGGTTCCCAAAACACCTCAGGTCCACCAGTCATCTTCTGAACATTCGAATTCAATACACCTTTTACCTGTTATAGGTTTTGGTGAGCCATTCTTTCATGCCAAGAGAGAAGATTTTGTTTTTCACCCACAAAGGCAACGACTGATTCATGTGAACTAAGTTTCATTTTATACTAGCTTCCTGCACATTCTGCAATAACTGAAATTTTACCTTTACTATTTAGAATTTTTGAGACATGATTGTTTGAAACCATAGTGTAGCCTTTGTCAATTGTAGGTCCCACTGAAAAAAAAGGTTTATCTTCATTTCTGGCACAAATAGCGCATTTTGCAATATGATTTTTGAGGCACCCTCATGAGTATCTGACAATAACCTAACACTACCAATGTCTTCAGCTTTCAAAACTCTTCCATCTCTGAATTTTACCAGCCTGACTATATTCAAAGTACGATACAATGAGAAAAGTTCCTTCGGCAACACATGTTCTGAAGCTCCAGTGTCCAGAAACCAAGTATAGTCATTGCATGTATCGCTGATCAAGACTGTTGCCAAGACAGTGAACACTTCTTTATCTTTATTTACATTTGTATTTTCTTATTTTTGTGTCTCCCTTTTGAATTGATAACAGTACCTTCTGTTGTGTCTTAATTTATCACAAAAGTGTAAGCGAATAGAACTTTTCCCTAGACCCAATCTGAAACACTTGGCCCTAAGGTGGCCGTATTTTCCACATTCGAGACATTTTTTAATTGGATTAAATTTCCCTGTGGCTGTCTAGCTGTCAAACTTCCCATGGTTCACCCATCCACCGGAACCAAGTCCCAGGCACTAAAAAAATGAACATAAGTTCAAGGGCATAAGGATTTTGGTTATAATCATAGTTTCTGACACAGTTTTTCTCATAGATGTTTTAAGTAACTAACTGTATCTTCGACTCTGGACGAAAATTCAGACATACTTTCACCTGGCAAAAATTGCAAATTAAAGAACTTCTGTTGTAACAAGTGTACCGAAAGCTCACTTCTTCTTTCAAACATTGTCAAAAAAAATTTCCAGATTTCTTCAGCACTTTCACATGTTAAAACATGGGTCATTGGTCCTTTGTCCAGTCGTGTAAATATTAGATCTTGAGCTAGAAAATCTTTCTGTTGTCATTCCTTTAAGGTTCTTTCGTAGTCATCAATTCCTGGTTCCGGCTTCACACATGTATGATTTACCATATCATAAACACATTTTGCCCTCAATCTAACTCAGTCTGGAATTTACACGTTTTCCAATTACTTTCAGAACTTAACATTATCACATTTCCTTCCATTTTGTTCATAATTATGTACAATAAGCCTGACAAAAAAATGTAATTTACATTAAGGCCAACAACAAGTTTACTTCAATTTAACATTTTCCGTTAACATTACGTGTATAATAAATAAACACTTATTTCATTTGTCCTTTTATTTAATGCACTCAAATTCTTGAAACAACCCATTTACCTACAAAGAATACAGTGAGAGTTGCTCACAACAACCAACCTATATATGTCTGCCATGATGCTTTTTCATACATCGTACAGCCTGTAAACAATAAAAAACAAAAACCACAAGGCACAATACTGCCAACTGGGAGATATGTATTACAATAGAATGAAACACAGTTAACATAGGTATATTTAATAACATTAACAAGCTACATAAGTCACTTTATGTTCATTCAAATGTTCTCAACAAAGCTGTTGCCCTTTAAGCTTCGAAATTTATATCAGACCTGACGAGATGGTAAATCTTTGGTGATAGTGGAGAAATATCGTCGCCAGTCGTGTCTTTTAACGGACGCAAGACTTGCCAGAATTTGGCATGGACACACAGATAATGTAAAAAGTGATCCTTGGTGCTGGTTTGGTGATAGTTGCGAAGAGCTGTTTGCCGCAGAGAATTATGAAGAGAACAGAGATTGTGCCACCAGGGGCATTTAGAACATCGAAAGACACAGCCAGTCGCCCTTGCTGGGGTTGACATAGTGATTGATTCTTTAAGAGAGATTATCATACTGGTGTTGTAGAGAGGCGAAGGAGGTTGGTTCCTCATGTAACAAATGGGTTAGAGACTGTGCGTATGCAGCCCAGTTCGTCTTTCGATATTTCAACACAGAATACCAAAGCCGAAAGTACCCATGTAAGGGCATAGGAGAGGCCAGAATCTTGGGCAAGAGATGGATAAGGATGGGAAAATGATCACTGTCCAAACGATCAGTGTAAATCCCCCAGCTGATTTTTCCCTGTGGTAGATGAGCAAATGGTTAAATCAATAGCCGAACTCCGTCGCTCATAGGAGTCCATGAAGGTGTGTTGGTCCGTATTAAGGAGAGAGAATCGGGAATTCAGCACTGAATTAGCCAATTGGGCCCCAGCTCGGTCGACGATAGAGTCACCCCAGACAGTGTGGTGGGAGTTAAAATCGCCACCAATTACAGCATCAACAGGTAGGGAATCAAACAGCAAATCCCAATTGTGCTCGATGACAGAGTGCCTGGGTGGGACATACAAGGAGTAAATATTCACTTACTTCCCAGCCATATGAACTACACTGCCCACAAGTTCAATTTCGGGATGTGCAAAATCAAACGGACACTGGTGTAGACGGAATGTATTTCGAGGCAAGAACAGCCACACAATGGATATAACTAGACGAATTGCTATAAAAACGATAGCTGGAAAAGACTACTCGTCGATCATCAAAATGAAGGTGTGGCTTTTGAAGGGTAATAACATCTAGGTGGCGTGTAATCACATGATATTGCAATTGTTCCTGCTGCTGAGTAAGAGAGCGACAATTCCACTGCAAAACATTCATATTATGCTGGAGGAAGTGACTGAGAAGCAGTATCCTGGCGAAAAGCAGTATCATGTCGTTCCTTGGAATGGACAGCAGGTGAGAGCTGGTGTTTGGCTTTGCGGTAAGTTAAATTGTTTCTTGTCATGAGACTTTTGTCCAATTCTAAGGTCCACAGTCCACAATAGTCTCTATCCGTGGTACTATGTGGACCTGAACAGTTAGGGCAACGATAAATTGGCACAGAGCAATCCATCAGAGAGTGATCTTCGCCATATCATGGACAATGCAGTTTATTACTACAGCATACTTGGTCAGAATGCTTAAAACGACAACATTTAGCACACTGGATGGCCATTTAACTTTGGATTTCACATCAAATTAATGTTTATAGTTAAAGATACGATCAGGAAGTAGCTGCCCTTGAAAAGTAATAGAAATCAATTTAGTGGTTTTTATAAATGACCTGTCCCTCTTCAACAAACCTCTTGTTCAGACAATGAATTTTAAAGATCAGAAAAGGTGACTCTATGCCCGCGCTATGTCTTCATCTGTAACATCCAAAGGAATTCCATAGACTAAACCCTGTTTTTGAATCAGTGAAGTCGGAATATAAGCCTTTAACTTGTGTTCAGACAATATGCTGGACAAGACCAAAGTATTTGCAGCTCCAGATATTTTTAATAAAACTTTAACGATTCAATCCCATTCTGAGTATTTCTACAATCTCCTCTGCCATATGAAAAAGCAATTTCCTTATCTGTATGGGATTTAAGTTTGCCACATTTTTATCCTGACCTTCGATGAAGACGACAAAAGGCCCTGACTATGCGTTCGGATATTTATTCACAGGCGTTGGCAGCGAAGTGGCTGCATCGTCAACATTGGCAGAAACATTAGACTGGTTATGATTAGTGTTCGTACTGGGCAACGATTTAGGAACAACCTCTGTGTCGCCAGTCTAATTAGATAGCAAAACAGTTTCACTCACCTCTATTTCCACTTTGTTGCCTTTGTCTTGCTTGTCCGTGGACATATTGGAGATAGTATGTTAAGTAACATACTGACATTCTGTCATCTCGTGATAGCACAAACATTGGATTGGCATCACAAATATGTGACAGATGTCTGTAATAACAATTATGATTAATATGTCGTAAATATATGTACAGAGTGGGTCGGCACAGAGAGAGAAACAGCAATCCCTTTCAACCGAATTCCAAATGTATTCTACTGTGTCAGGCCGTGGTTACACGAGTGCTGTTAAACACATCCAGCTAAATACATTCGGTAGCCATGTCTGAAAAAGTTTAAAAACAGAATGTGTTTCTGTGGTCACACACCCAAAGCAGAATGTAATCAATGGAAATTCTAACCTCAAAAAACATGGAACTTAAAATGTATAATATTTAATTATAATAGCCTCCAACATTTAACATTACTGAACTTTTTAATTCTTATGAAACCTACAATTTTACTATAATGGCATAATGGGTGGATATTTGTACATTCAACCTTAAACTTAAGTAAATTCAACAAGTACAGGAATTCCCGCCAAGATCAGTAATATTTAATACACTGCTTGTTTACTTGGAAGCAGCCAATAGGAGCACAGCAGAGAAGAGAAGTAGTTCGAAACGACTTATGAAAACTGTTCACTTTGAATGAGAAACAACTGCGATCGGAACTCGTTGGAAGATAATGTAACCTCTTCGAAAGCTGAACTTGTTTAAAGTGAAGTAGTTCTGCATCCCGTGTAACCGCGGCCTAAGAAGCTCTACCCTGGGTACCAAACTTGATGAATTCGGACAGGCAGTCTTGTTGGCTATGGTACCAGTTATTAGCCAGCTAACCAATTTTAATGTACATATATTCCTACTAAGAATTTGATACCTGCCGAAAGTTTTAGGGCTTAAATCAAGTATTAAATAATATTTCAATTTGATTTACACTAAAATTTATTGTCTTGCATTGTTGTATGTAAGTGCGATTTGGATTGCTTTTTTTTATATCTTAGATTCTGTAGATAGGCCTAATAAAAATTTATTGTTTAGACCTTTTTTTAAGGTGAATCTTGCGATCGTTATTTACTCAGCTCAAAATTCTATGACTATAAAGTAGTAATGCTGCCCTATTGAACTCTAAATAAAATAATAATGTCGGAAACAAATTGCAACCTACAAATTGCTTCTCAAAATGGTGACATGTATTCCGCAAGTACGCAAGAAGTATACAACTTCGTTTACTTCATAGACTAAAGATGAGGTAGACCTCTTATTCGTCTTTTGTGCATCTACCCAACATTGACTTACCCCGATCCTACACAACTGTCAAAGTCACATGGTCAATAGTGATGAACGTGTTTGTTTATATCTTAATTTTTAAATTGCAAGCACTATTATATGAATACAATGCTTTTACTAGTTTTGATTTAATCAAACTGCATTATAAATTGGTCAGATGAAGTATACATTCATCTCAAAGAATTTGTTTTCAAATCAGTTTTCTAACCTAAAATCCAAAACCACACAATTTTCGCTGGACATGTTGGCAGAAAAGCAGTTCAATGTTGGGACAAGGAGATTGGTTGTGTGCAGCCAGGGAGAAGGTCTACCTCATCGTTAGTCTATGGTTTACTCGCATACTTCACTTGCAATTTGGACAGCACTTACGACGTCACTTCTGGGGTCAGGTATACTCAAGTATGTACTTCACGCGAATTCGGACACAGCCTTACACAATTGAATACTTTAACATTTGACTTTATGTTTGCTTGCCGACATGTTGTCTCTTACGGAGCTTGACACAGTGGGACTGTCAAAGGTAAAGTGAAGCACCTTTGCTTTACGATTTCGAATAGTTGAAATTTAAAGTCAAAGACAAGCAGCCATTTGACTGAGAATCTAACAGAGGTTATGTGGAAAGTGCGTTATTTTATTGTAGTGCGATTTGAATCTCGGTATATTAAACAAAGTTCGTCTTAAATTAAATAAATGGCAAACGACTATAATGCGAAGCAGAAATATATGAATTTACATATTCTAATAAAGTAAACAATAGAGTTTTTTTTGTTTTGAAAAAAACTTCTAAAATAAATATTAAGCCTATTAAAAAAAGTACATAAAATGCATTTCTGGATAGTATCATAATTATTTTCATAACAAGGTACACATTTTTGCGAAGCTCACAGAACCGATGTTCAATTGTCTGAACGCTGACTTCCCAATTCTATTGTGTATTGCTGCTTTCGTCAGAGGAAAGGAAATGTAAAGTCAAATGCTAAAGTTTTCTATCATGTAAGAAGCTTTATTGTCGCCGACCAACAAATGCAGTAACAACGTAATAAAAAAAAAACCTTGCGGAATGTAATCGATAATATCGATAGCATCAGTTATTGATTTTCTGTTTTTCGCATTCGCCTAGTGTCAAAAAACGAATGATGCATGCAATCTTTGGCGAATGCACCAATACACTGTTGAAGTCGTCTGTTACATAGACTAAAGATGATGGAGACCTATCTCGCTGGCTGCGCACAACCAATCTCGGTGTCGCAACATTGAACTGTTTTTCTGCCTACACGTCTAACGAAAATGTCATGGTTTAGATTTTAGGTAAGAACACTGATTTGTAAACAAGTACTTATGTATGTTTTTATACTTCCTCTAACCATTTTGTAATGCTTTTTGATGAAATTCATATGGTAAAATTATTTTATTTATGTAATAGTGTTTGACATTTAAAAATTAAAATGTAAACAAAACCATTCATCACTGTTAACCACATGACTTTGACAGTTGTGTAGGATTGGGGTAGGTCAATGTTGGGTATATGCGCCGAAGACAAATAAGCGGTCTACCTCATCTTTAGTCTATGGTCTGCTAGTGCCTCACAAGTGAGCGACCATATTGGAGACTTCCAACTATAGCCATGTCCGAAACGGCTACGAGACCATTAGATTACTGATCGACCACACGACCAAGATTAGGCCCTAAATATTTGGGGATTTAGGGTTGAAATTTACTCAGGTGAAGTAGCACGCTAAATCCCCAAATAGCTCCGTAAAATGGTTTGCAGTTGTTTATTTACGTTTTATTTTTCGCGTAATGGTGGAAACGTCGGTATTTTTTGTTCTTGAAACACTGCATAACACATGCACCTGAAAATTGAAAATGAGGAAACTGCATGAAGCTATTTTAAAATAAAGTTTGTATGTTGTATACAAAAAAAAAAAGAAAAAATTGATCAGTTGTTATTTGAAACGGAATGTTAATTGCAGGGTGCAAAGAAATAACGAGAAAATTGAAATAGGCTAGTACAGTTATTCACAAGACCTGAAAATGCTTGGAAGAAAGTTATTTATTGGTAGTAGGGATGTAAATATATATCGAAATATTCTATATTTTTTCTTGATATTATCGGGACGAACGATTAGTTTTCTAACTTCGATATATCGATATATTTTTTAATTATTCATATTCATGTGAATATTTTCGTTATACATCTGCAAAGCTGGCAGCAGTAGCGGCTCGCTACTTCGTTATCAAAACTAGGGGAACGACCACTTCACGAGGAAAATGGGGAAAAAATATTCGGAGGATCTTGGCTGGGTACGTGACTACAGTGTTCATCCTTGCAGTGTGAATGGAATGGGGTAGGCATACTCTCTGTCTTGGATCATGAGCGGAAGTAGAGTGTGGAAGTATTTTAGCAAAAAACAAAAAGATACCTACTAATAGTGTGAAGTGCAGTGTATGTTTTAAAACATACCTAAATTCGGGGACGACAAACTTGTTTGCGCATCTCAAAAGCAAGCATATTTATGCATATAACAAGTGTATTTTTTTTTTACTCTACCTTACATCCAAGTGTTAGGGGAAAGGCAGCCCGAAGATAGGGCGGAATTTTATTATGTGTCAGGACTAACCCCGTACACCTACAAGGGAAGGAAGTCATGCAAGGAGGCGTGCATCACAGTGGAGAGGGATCGGGCAGCCATGGTCAGCAATTGGGGCTATATATGACCACATCCCTAAGTGGCATATAGTGCTGGTTTAACCAGATTGACGTTTGCATGTCACTCTGGTGAGGGAAGTGGTGCTATGGGGCCTCTTCCCTCCAATGAACCTGAGACTAAAGAAAAAAACGTGAGCTGCCAGTGAGCAACGGCAGTGCCAATGCTCACTAGTTTTTACAGGGACCAAGAGAGATGGTGGAGTCTGTGAAAGGAAAAATTAATAATTACTCTATAAACAATCTAATACTAACACGTGTCCTCGGGGACAGATGTGTTTAAGTCTATTGCTGTGCTACCTCGCAGCGAGCATGCCTCCATAGCCATAGGTTGTAATTGAGTATATTTCCACCCATAATGCTGCGAGTGCACTGAGCTTCGTAAGAAAGGGGGCGAGATCTTCTTTCGTCGATTGGGACTCTCACCAGCTGCTGTAGAGAGCATACTATCGCTACAGCCTCTGCAGTTATGTTGCAGAGATTACCTCCCAGAGACAGTCTTGGAATCAGCAATAGCGAACGGGCTGTACATACACACAGCTGGCTGGGATCAGAAGAATAAACCTAATTATAACTAGGTGGAGCTGTCCCTGTAGGACAGCTCATATTATCCTACTGCAACTTAGCCTAGGTGTGGGAGTATTCAATAAATAAAAACGCATGGAGGAGTCTCTCACCAACTGTTGTAGTAAGCCACATGAGGCCGCTGGCCTCAACAGAACTGCAGAGGTGGCCTTGGAATCGGCTGCAGCGCAGGGCCATACCTGCAAATAGCTGACTGAGAGAGAGGTTAAACCTAGGTTAACCTATAATGCTATGCTGATCGAGAAAGTAATTATAGTTAGTCCGAGATGTCCCTTTAGAACTGCTCAGAATGAAAGGCTGCACAGGTGCTATAACGAGTGGCTTGGTCGTCATATAACGAGTGCATGGAAAGCAAGATGAAGTAAAAATTTACTTTATTAGAGGCACGTTTCTTATATTATACTGTGTTAAAGTTTGCATGAAATGATTTAAATTTATGCGACAAACTTGCACGGCAAGGATTTTTATTAACATTTAGACAGTTTAAAGTTAGTCTGTCTTGTGTGCACATATTTATTTAAACTTGCAAACAGTTCTGGTATGTGTTATTTGTCTTTGCCTTAGTTAATATACTTCTTTTTTTAATATGCAGAAAAGAAATTTATTTTGTTACCTACTGCTTTTCTAAAATTTAACTTTATGGTCATGAAAAATAAGACCTACTGCTATAGAAGCATTTAATGTAACTTAATACAGAGCAGCAGCAACAACAGAGCAAAATTTACATATGTAGGTACTAGCAGTTCCCCAGTCGCAGCTTATCCTGCGATGATTTTAACTTTACATTATGGTATACTTTAAATAGAACAGTAAGTAGTCGGCCAGGTTCCTCTTATTACGCGAACATTGATGTCCTGCACCTCATGTTCATTTTCCATTTTGATATATGAAAAAAAAAAAAAAAAAAACTTGAATACATATAATTATTTATTTAGACAAAGATAAACAAAGTGTTACACGCACAGTTGCCCATTGCGGATCTACCCGTGATGCTGCTTTTAACTTTGTACTATTATGGTAGAGTCAAATAGAAACGGAAACAGTCGGCCAGATGCAGTGTATAGTAGGCATAAGAAATTATCCATATGCACACTTTGCTAGTAAGAATAATAGTTAATTCATGTG
Organism: Dryococelus australis; assembly: GCA_029891345.1. Classification (NCBI taxonomy): domain Eukaryota; kingdom Metazoa; phylum Arthropoda; class Insecta; order Phasmatodea; family Phasmatidae; genus Dryococelus; species Dryococelus australis. The sequence goes on from CM056993.1 coordinate 166,850,401, forward strand.
GGCACTGGGCAGGACTTTAGGTATATGGTGTGGAGGGATCTCGGGGTGCTCTAATCTTCTCTCGCTATATTTTACATTTTTTAGCCCTCTCGCATGGTTATTAATTTTTAAGGCTAGCCAGGAAAACTGCATGTTCCTTGGGTAGAGTAGGTACTCAAATCCGATTGGTGCCAGTCAACTCACATATCATATACACACTGACCATGACTCACCAAAATCACATGAATTTTTCTATTTTGTAGCATAGTGATCTAACTACAGAGAATGGTGGTTTATAAATAATTAAAAATGATATGTAGGTACTGCCTTATTGTTTTTCATGTAGCATTTATGGTAGTCATATTCAGAGTATTTGTTAATCAGTTTTAATCAAACAGGAATCAACTAAAATATTAACATTTCGCAGTTGTTCCCAAAATGGTACAATTTTAGTCCCTGACAGGTCTTGACTTTCAGTTATCAATATTCCAACAAATTTATCATTTATTCTGTTTGAAATACGTTCATTGAATGTATGTTAATGCCTTTCTTATCAAAATACAATTTTCTTAAGCACAGGCAAAGAACCTTCAGAAATACTGTTTGTAAATTGAAGTAACCTTTAAATGGATATATTTATATAAATGTTTTATAGAATATCCTAATCCAGATAAATATGAATGTAAAGTCTCTGCACAAATATTTGTCACAAAATACATTTTAATATGTCTATAAAATGTTATTTTTGGTGAAACATTCACTTGATATTTTGCCTCTTTAGGGCCAAAATTGTATCTTTCAGCAGAAACAAACATTTTTAGGCGAACGGCCCTGCCATTCTGGATTTTTCAAATTTTCGTTATAACTGCTATTTTTAAAGAAGTATCAACATTTTTGTAACGATACACCATTAATATTGGTTTTCCAAACTTACCTTCAATTTATACAATTTTACTTTCATTATTTTCAGTAAGAAATAAGAAAATAAGTGATTTTTTAATATGGATGTCAACAGACAACAATAGCAACACCAGACATTCTATACTGCCTTTAGAAAATACACTAAGCTATGACATGTGTCATGTAGTTTCGAAAAATGAATTCCAATATCTGCACTGCTGGTTGTAGAAAAACAATTCCAAAATGGCTGGGACTGCTAGCGCTTAAATTGCTCACAGCTATTCACCAACAATTTTAAATTATTTAAACTAAAATTGTTTTTAAGTCTTCGAAATTATTTATTCAGTCGCATTTCTCTTGCCAGGATAAAGACAATGCAGAGGAATGAATTAGAAGCAGATAAGCTTTGCGGTAGGTCACGTTCATGTAGCCCTGCAAATATAGCAAGTACCAGCACAATGAACCCTGTGGAGGACAATGCAAGTTCTGTTCCTAAAACAAGTGAAGATACCAATGTTGTGCTCCCCAGGAAGAAACAAATTACTTTCACAGATTATCTGGAACTAAGATTAAGCTTTGAAACTGGTGGAATAAAGCCACATCTTGTAGATACTGTTGGGTGATGCAAGCGGTATGGGAACTAGCATTATCTTGCTGCATGATAGTATTGGGTATGCTGCACAAAACCTTATTGACATATGCTGTGCTGTCTTCGTGCCTTCAACAACCGTGAGACATGAACAAGGCTAACTGATTGCACCCCATACAATAACACTTAAGTGTTCATGACATATGGCATTCACAATTCAGTGCAGGATCATATCATTGAATTGCCAAACCCTTCTGTGACTATCATGTGCAGTATGACTGAAGCAGGACACACAGGAGAACACAAGATATCGCCATTCCTCTGTCCAATGTTGACATTCCCAGCAACTTTTATGGCGTACCAAACTATGCCAAGGGGTTAAAGGCAAACTGCACAGTGGGCCTTGTGCCTGTAGGGCAATGTCATTCAAATGGTGACAAATGTTTCTTGTTGGGCAGGCCCCATGGACTGCAGAAACTCTCTGGATGCAGTGCCATGTTCTGCTACTGCATGTTGGCGGAAAAAATGTACTTCTCTATCTGTAGTGCATCTGGCAGGGCCAGTACCTACTCTATGTATGACCTGTACCTGCACATAACCGTGCATGCACACACTGTGTCAAGTGGTGACTGCATGGTCAAAATGAAAGGTTATATGATGAGCCGATCATCTGACTTTGTGCAGTCCAACACTGCGACCCCATTCAAATACATCTGGGAGGTGATACTCTTTGCAAGCACAATGCTGCAGCATACTGATGTGTCCCTTAACATGCAGACTTCTGTCTTTCCAGCCTCTTGCGTGACCCTTTTAAGAACTGGGTGCTGGCCACAAGTGCTTCCTATATCATGTGACATCACTTTAACCATTTGAATTGTACGCAGTGGCATGTAGTAAGTTTTTTTACAGGATAAGCAATATAATAGCCCCACATATTTGAGTATTTTAGATAACATTTGCTAGTGCCGGACTGTGGTTCCATTTTCAATTTCTACTAACAAATGCAACTTTCAACTGTCCTTACCCTCTACTTGTATTTACAGTTTTATAATACCTAACATCGGTTATAAAAACGAAAACGAAATTAATGTAATAATAATTAAACTGAATATTACTTAGAGAGCACATTACAAATTATACGAAAACTCCAGTTTTCCCAAACACTTTCATCCACTTTCCAAGGAAAAATGAGGACTGGAGGATGCAAACAGAATGGCTGCTTACCCTGCTGAAAACACGTGGCAGGGTAACTCGCTTGTGAATTCTATTCATCGCTAGTCGCTCCCATTTGTGGAGATAAATACTAGTTAGCACCACTATGCGTGTACAGTATGGGAGTTACGAAAACTCTGTTTCTCGAATCGGAAACTCAGAATTAAATGTGTTTAAATTTAAACGTAAGGCGAAAACTATACAGGGTCAAACATTTCCAATATGTATAGGGAAAGCATTGCTTACCTTGCACCTATGGTTGTATGATTAGCAAGCACTGTATGTGATCTTGATTTTATTGCAAATGGATGACACCTTATGGGTGTAGCAATTTCTATGTCCACAAGTGTAAATCATAAATTCACTATGAAAATTTGTTGCCATTTAGGGGTGGTTGAGGTGGCCTGACCATCTACCTGCCACAATACAAATGAGATAGATAATCATGCCCAAGGCACCAGTTAAACACAAGTCAGCTAACACACTGGAAGAATACATTCTCAGGATTTTGGGGAACATTCAGCCAGTGTAGCTAATGGGCATGAGCGACAAAATTACAACCTTAATCACATTACATGATCTGCAGTGCTGTTGGGGTCACACTGTACACCCATAAAGAACGGACTTACTCTGCTCAAAAGAATAATACCTGCATGGTGGTTTATTATTGGTTTTATTGGTTGTAGCCACCACATGGTACATAGCACACAACACAATTTGATTAAAAGTACATGATCCTTTAAATATGCAAAAATGCTTGTCATGCTGCCAATCTACGTTTATGCCGGTAGGAATAAAACTAAATTTGAGTCTCGTGTGATCAACGCTGGCCAAGATACTGATGGATAAAAACCTGGGTCGCCAGTGCCTGATATCCAACAGATGTGGGTGGCCGGGAGCACCACGGCTCGAACCAAAATCGCTACATACATGAGTCCACAAATGGTGATGCATCACACAAGAGCAAAGACAAATGGTTTTGGAACTGACAAAATGCAGGCAGATGCTAAAAGCTCAATTAAAACCAACACAAGTGAAGGCCCTACAGAACGCACCTCCGTCCTTCACCATTGCATTTCTAGACTGACAACATGGCAGCCAGAAAGCAGTCTCTGCAGGTATACCTCCAACCATTACACAAAACTCTTGTACCAACAAAGAAACTAAAACATAGAAACATTAATTATTGTACAAAAAAATTCGGAAAACACATGAACCTTTCCTGGCATTAAACATAGTTCATAAAATTGAAAGTATTGTTATGTGTCGCTGGTCTGCACCACTGATGGTTTCGTATCCTGCACAAGTGAAAATGACAGAGTGTCGTTATATGATAGCGGCAGTAGCACGAGCAATGGTGGTCGCGTATCAGTAACAAAAAGGGAGCAGACACAACAATATCTTTAGTGGTGCATTTTGCTGACCCTGGTTGTATTAATTTCTGTGTTTATCAGAAGAATGCTCTACATTACTGACCTCATTCTCTCATCACAACTCGGGGTGCGTTGAACCTTCCAAATGTAGAGCCAACACTACAAATATTGTGACAGGCCTCCGGGTCGGGAGTTAAGATGAGTAGAGTTGATGAGTGGTTGGGTTCCAAGCAATAGAAGAACGCGCAGCCAAATAAGTGACCAGCGGAAGGGAAGTCTGCAACTGTATCTAACAGTGAAGGGTGCAGCTGCCAGGCTGGACTATTGGACTAGATGCACGAGTGAAAGACATTATAAATGATGGCAACAGGTAGACTGAACATGTGTTAGTATAGGCTGTTCACAGTAAAGTGAGCACTTTTGACACCATGTTTTGCCATGTAAGTGATAAACACAGTGTGTATATTCCACCAGAATCGGAAGTTAACGTCTAAGATGACAATAAAGTGTATTTATTGAATATTGTTACAAATGACAGGGCCTTAAAAAGGGCTCACTTTACCATGAATAGCTTGTAATGAGTATGAGTTGATTGACTGTAACCAACGGAGACAATTAAGAATAATGTTAATGAGAATTGAAATTGACATTAAATATTGTGCTAGCTGTTAAAAAGAGTAAAAGTAGAAACACATAATTTAATGCTGTAAATAATAATGGAGTAAATAAATTAGAGATCAATTTTCGTTTCGGTTTTTTTTTTTTTTTTTTGGAGATCTCCATCCCTCAAGAACTCAGATAGACCCCTTAGCCATCTGCATGTATCACTGGTGTCAGAAGTAGGATGGACGCAATTATTAATTAATCAGTTGTAAATAAAGTTAAAATATAGGCAAGTAGTTAGCGATTTTAAAACAAATAAATTAGTTGTAACAGTTGTATGTGAAAAAAATTGAGGCTGTTTTGTACAACTGATGCAGTAAATGTTAACAAGGAAAATATCTGCGGAACTGGAAGCACTGTGAGCTCTAATTGAGGGGTTGAGTAGCCAAGTGAGCGCAAGTGTAAATAGCCTGAAAGAAGAAGTAAATAACCAAGTTAGCAGTGCGAAAGATAGTGTACATGACATTGTAAATACCCAAGTTAGTAAGTACTGTGAAAGAAAGCATGATTGAAACTGTAAATAGTGTAAATGAAAATGTAGTATACAAGATGGATAGGAAAATACAAACAGTAAATTAAAATGTTGATAGGAAAAAAAAAGACATCAGCATGTTAGTGAATATGAGAGTTGACTCAGTGGACAAGAAAATTGGCAGTGTAAAGGAAAAAATGGACAGTATAAATACAAGAATTGACAGTGTAAATGAAATAGTGAATGCTGTAAATGACCTGATGGACAGTGTTGAGAATGAAGTGAAAAAGGAAATACATGTTATTAAGAAGGAATGGCAGAAGTTTCTGCAGCAGCGAAATTCTACTATCACCACATTGCCAGCCGAGAAAAATGGCGAAGCAGTACAAGTCAACACCAACACAGCGACTTCAGAAGATAGCAAGCAGCTCAGCAGCATTGGTGTCGTGCAGCCGGCAGCGGGGAAGGGGGTTTCAATTAAGCCCGCACCTTACGATGGCCACAATTCATGGCTGGAGTACCAACATCAGTTTGAAATTGTTACTGCCCTAAATGGCTGGACAACCGAACAGCAGGCTTACTACCTTGCCTCTGTACTGAGAGGCCCCGCACTGAGCATACTACAACCTCTGCCAGAGCGACATCGACTGGAGTACCCCACACTGGTGTCGGCCCTGGAGCTGTTTTTTGGGAACCAGTACCTGCGACATGCTCATCACGCACAGCTGCAAAGCCGTAGTCAGCTACCAGGGCAGTTATGGCATAGCATTATGTGACTCTCCCACCTATCTTTGGAGGGGTGCCCCGAGAAGGTGCGCAATATCATCGCAGTCGCCTTCTTCATCAATGCCATCCCCAACACAGAGGTACAGCAAGTAGTACGTCTCGCTGCACACCACAACATTCAGGACACCCTCGCCCGAACACTGGAGGTGGAGTCAGCAAGACAGGGAGCCACACCATGACCTCAGGAGCGGGCAGTGACACTGAATGAAGGCGAAGACACTGAAGGAGTTGCAGTTGGCTTTGAGGGACATCGCTTCCAGGATTCATGCTACAGAGTTTCACTGTCTCTGACCAAAATGGAGGGAGTGTTAATCATGTAGATAAGCTGGGGCACTTGAGAGCTTATTACCCACAACAGAAGTAGCAGCCAGGAAAGAGACAGCATGGTGAAAAACACATTGCCTCTATGAGTACATAAAAGCACTTGCACAAAGAAATTTGTGAACTTCGTGCATAAGCCAATCAACTGAGACACCACACTGATGAGCTGATGCTGCAATCTGCACACCTCACAAAGCAGTTAATGCACATGACGACCTGCGACTGCTGTCAGAAGCCCTGTACATACTGTGCCATACAACAGAGAAAGGTGCCCGTGGCATGATAGGAAGGAAGGCCCCTCTCAGTAATACCTCTGAGGATAGCAGTCCCATGGAGGAAGTGGTTCGAGGGTCAAATAAACAGTTGCATGAACTTGAGAAAGGGAATGAGGCAGTCGACAGGAGCTACCAGTGCTTCAGGGTACGTCGAACGAGGATCCAGCTACAACCTGCAGCATTCACCACAAGTGCCAGTGCTTTTCAAATTGATAGACATAATCTAAAGTAAAATACAAGGGGGAAATTCAGGAGTTTGCTCAATCTTTTCAAACTGTTAATGAAAGGATTAGTTCTTCAGCAAGGCAAAAATGACCATATAGTGACAGGATGAAGACCTGGTATGAGAGGAGAATGTCAGGCGAGATATTTCAAGGACAACTGGTGTGGCTGTACAACCCACGGAGATGAAAACGGTACTCGTATCTACAGAAAAGTTGCGAAGGCCTCTACAGGATTCTGAATAAGATAAATGATTTGATCTTTTGGATTTTTCGGCAAGGCTCTTGGGAGGACCGACTGGCACTCTACGAAGGTCCGGACGTTGCAGAGTCTGTTCGGGATGAACAGACTTGAGGAGAGAGCAGTGTTACATGTTGCTGGTCCACACTGCTGATGTTTGCTTTGCATCCAGCATCAGCAAAGAGGGCAAAGAGTCGTTATATAACAGTGGCGGCAGAGCAAGCAATGGTGGTCGTGTATCAGTCATAGAAAGCGCACCAACATGACAGTCTCTTTAGTGACACATTCTGCTGACCCTGGGTGTATTGATTTCTGCGTTTATCTGAAGAATGCTCTGGATTACTGACCACGTTCTTTGAGTGCGTTGAACTTTCCAGATGGTAGGGCCAATCTATAAATATTGTGACAGGCCTCCAGGCCGGGAGTTGATGAGTGAATGAGTGGCCGAGTTCAGAGCGATAGAAAAACGGGCAGCCAGATAAGTGACCAGCAGAAGGGAAGTCGGCAAATGCGAGTATCAAGTAGTGGACACGGCTGGCAGGCTGGACTATTGGATTAGATGCATGAGTGAGACATTATAAATGATGGCAATAGATAGACTGAAAACATGTTAATATCGAGTATGAGTTAATTGACTGTAACCAACAGAGACAATTAACAAGGATGTTAATTAGAGTTGAAATATACATTAAATATTGTGCTCGCTGTTAAATAAAAAGAGTAAAAGTGGAGACAAATAATTTAACGCTGTAAATACTAGCAGAGTGAATAAATTAGAAATTAAATTTAGTTTCTTATATTTTTTTATTAAGGCCTCCATCCCTCACAAACTCAGATATGCCCCTCAGGCATCTGCATATGACAGTATTTTAAAATGTCAGCCCTGGGGGCCCACAGTACCTGCCTGTAATGTCACATTACTGCTGTGCATTGTAAACACTCCATGAGCAATGTGATTAGAAAGGGGGGGGGGGGGGGGGGGTTTATGGACGCTGCTGGATAGTCGCCCGGACTGCCCTAAAGACTGAGGGAGGAGGTATGACGACAAATTTATTATAAGAGATTGTATAAAATATACCAATGAAGCTCAGTTTAGAAAATACTTTGAGTGCCAATTTATTCTCTTTTGGCACCCTTTAATAAATTTAGGGAGGGACAATGTATATCCTATCACTTTCCACTAGTCATGCCACTGGGTTAAGAGTATGGGAGATGTGCATGTTGCATCTTGTTTAACTGACTCCCAGGATTAGGACCTGTGATACCTGACTGACCTAGGTGAATGAAGCAAAGGAGATGCAGCAAGAAGCAAGGGTGAAGGGTGATACATGCACCCAGAGAAAACACATCCACCTCTATAAGCGGTATTAAGCTTTTGGTACACTGCCCAAAGAACAATCCCAAATCCAATTCTTGCTCCAACTAGCTACTGGACTAGATTGCAAGTAATTCAGTTCACATGTTTGATGAAAAAATATGCTGGTGGTAACCCACTGCAGCTGTTGGTACACTCGCCTGTAAGCTATCACAGACTTAAAGTCACACCATTGCTACACTCACTCAACAACATGTTTCAATTATAGGTTCAAAACCACCTGCCAACTATCCACTATTTTATAATGTTGGTCCCAGGAGCAGATGTGGTGCACCACAGCAAAGTGGCTAGCAAAATTACTGTTAACAAGGTGACAGGTTCCATTCCCAACCAACAAAATTTATTCGTTTACGTTTTTCCCATGGTAAAATTAAGACACACACATTTTCCTCAGGCTAATTAAAACTTTTACAAATTATTAAATAGGTACATTAAAGCTTCATGGATTTAAAAACAAATAAGATACTGACAAAAGTCTTCAAAGAAAACGGAAGGAGTACACTTTAAGATAGGGCTTTCTTTCATTGGGCATAAGAATTGTAATAAAAGTCATCACAGTCAACCAAGTTAGAATGAGATCAAAAAAATTCAGAAGAAAGGCAACTCTGTTTACATTCTTTAACAAAAGATAACTACCACTCTTACTGGTAAAGGGACATGGCTCGTGCTTAGCTCTAGAAGTTTCATAAAACATCAGATGCCAGAACCACATGACCCTGTTTAGCGGTAAGTGTGCTGATCAAAACAAGAATGCACATGTTTGCAGCCATGTGTATGATTGCTCTACAAAATAACAGGCATTTGAATACCATCGAGCACGAATTCCTTGTTCCAGGACACACGTATAGAGTGCGACACTGACCATAGCTTGATAGAAAAGAACAAGCAGAAGTACAATATTCCCATCTAGCACCCACATGATTGGATGCAACTGGTCAGAAGCATGGGCAAGAAGCATGGGCAAGAAAAAGCAGTTGATAGTAAAGGAAATGAAAAGATAAATTTTGTTCTCATACTCAGAACTATTAAAAGGACCTTTACTAGATCACAAATGGTATGACAATGGAAGCAGAGTGAACTGGAGATGTATCAGATGGTTGCGGTACAACAATAATATGCTTATGTATGTTAGTAAAACTGTTGCTCAATGTTCACTAACCTTTTTAGAGGCTATATTTCCACAGATGGGGACAGGCAAATCTTGAATTACAGTTAACATTAACATACACTGGGCCTATTCCCATTTCCATGGAGAAAAAGAAAGACTTATTAGAACTACTACCTTTTATATCTCCACTGTTCCATGAATTCTACAAGAATTTAAGGGCAATGGATGATGTCCACAATGTGTTACCTGTGTATTCAATGATGAGAGTGATTAAATCTCACTACTGAAATGTTTAACTAACTTAACAATTATCTGCAACTTAATGTGAGTATTTGCTATCAAATAAATTCTATTAAAAAGGCAGTACCTATTTGTATGGCACTCCTTTCAAACTCCTTCACATAAAAAAAAATCCCCAGCATTAGAACGTGCAAAAGGTGGTAAGTCACACAATGCAACAGTGTGAAAAGAGGTAGTCAGTGTTAATTCTGTTGAGTTTGAGCAATTAAACATATCAAAACACATTGTTAGTCATTTGTGAATGCAATCAAGAAGCTGTATTTTTAACCTATTTCTACACAATCTAACATATATGTTAGATATAATCAAAGAAAACACTTTGAACATATTATGTTTATACTTTGAACATATTATGTTCAAAGTGTTTTCTTTTATCAGAATTCAATGCATTAATTTTAACATATGGTAGGCCACACCAGGACAATAATTTTTTAATACAGTTATGTCTAGTGTCAAACATCTCCCTACTGTGCTACAGGTGCTGAACAAACTGCGCACATTTTAAAAGTGGCGTAGGCCCTAGCAGCGAACAGACAGTTCTGGTAACAACTTACTGCATTAATAAACGTATGTGGGTGTGTTTCATGGTGATTTACTAACACACGAATGTGACTCACCATTACAGCAGGTGTTCAGAGTAACAACATTCCACCTCTGTGCAGGCAGCGCAGCAATGTGCCATGTTCTGATGCACACGGTCAAATATCTACAGCATGCATTGAACTTCCTGACAAGCGGCACGTATTCGGGTTGTCAGTTCTTCCCCCGAGTTAATGGGCATGATGTAGAGTACGCTCTTAACATTCACTCGTAACACATCAACCAGCACCAACTCCGGGGACTCATGACTTACTAACGTGACAAGGACTGCCACACATCCGTCGTCTTGGATTACGTCAGCATCATCCTTTCACTGCAAGGGCCCACGCCACATTTAAAATGTACGCGGTGCGTTCGGCGCCTGTAGCAGTGTAGGGAAACTTTTCTGACCACACGTCCCTATATAAAGATCATCCTGGTGTGGCCTACCATCCCTTAAAATTAATTCATTGAATTCCTAAACATCCTGTACACATTATATAGAGAAATTTTAGATATTTCTATTCTAAGAATAAATAACTGAAAATGCTGTATACATAATATATATTTATTAGTATTGAAATATGCAAAACTTTTGAGAGAACAATTCTTTAAATATCCCATTAATAATATTATACTAGTAACAACTTTTCATGTAATATTCAATAATACATAATAAAGTGGTAACAATTTTCCAGTTCCACGTGTCACTAAAACAACACCCACATGCCATAAGTGGCATGTGTGACACCTGATTAGGGTAAGGACCTGCACCCCAGGGTTGAAATATCGCACTGCACAGCTCGTAGGTATTTGTTTTCTTGTTGAATCACGAAAATAATACAAAAAGTATGCTTCTGTAGACACATGAACGCAATGCAACATACGCTATAATGTGCCGTGAATGAATCCCACATGTAGCAGTGATGAGATTCCTTAGAGGAAAGATAATGCAGTCGACTGACAATTGTTGCACATAACTAAAACAGAATTCTGTTTCAGGTGGAACTTCACGTTCATTTGGATGGCTCCTTGAGGCATGAAACTATCTGGGAACTTGCAAAGTAAGCTGTAACCACTTTTTAGATATATTTATTGTAGAATTTCATCTGTAAACAAAAACTTTTCATGCCATCCTTCACACCACTATAAAGAAAATCACTTAAGAAAAATCATATTTCATATAAATATATATTGTTAATGCTGTTTATTTTGGATAAGGCATTACCTATCTGAGGTAGGCCATAAAATGTTTTTTAATACAAAACAAAAAAAAGATACTCTTTTTTATTTCCGGCTTTCAAAATGTACCTGAAGTTCATAATTTTCAAATTATACAAACAGTGGAGGGTACAATAAATTGTCATAGCTGTCATAATATTTGTCTGATATTTCTAAGTACTGTATGTACTATGTGCTTCCATGAACAATATTTTAAATTCACTTAATTTATTTCACCCATGGTAATCCTGAGAATAACATTACCATAGTCTGTTCACGGATACTTCCAACTTTCTGAAGTCTTGCTTAAGTTCTACTTTTAGGCTACCTATACCTCCACCTTGTGTGAACATGGCTTACTAAGTCTAGAAAACTACACCAAAGCAACAACGCACTGCATTCGTGCACACTCAGTTTAATAATATTTTGCGCGCAGAACTATTTCTTACTAGGTATTGCCAACACACTTACTTTCTCCCTGTTCTCATTGATATTGTTTATAAATGAAATATTATCATTTACAGAAAGAATACACATAAAGTTTCAATTAAAGCAAAAATAATACACTTTTATGTTAATAGAGATATAAAATGCTTGTGACATGCAACATATTTAGGAAACAACCAAAATTGTCGTAGATGGGGTGTTAAGAAACTGGTCCAGACCTGTTTAGGCTAACACAAATTCCCATTTCAATATAAATAGGAAAAATGTTGGGAGATTACTGTAGGATTGTGATACTGTGACTTTTTTCTCATGAAACGAAAACTAAACATACGTTACGAACTTTCATGAAACTGAAATGAAAATTAAAAATAATATCACTAGAGCTCAGCCTTAATGAAAGTTTAACGAATTTCAAAACACTATAGCAGGTTTTTCATTATAACAAATTTGTTGGAAAATCAAACCAAAAAATGTAGGATATGGAGTATTTACACAAGAGGTCTTTCCTACATTTAAATTTCCATTTTATGTAGTTATTTTAGATGTAAAACAGTGAAAACAAACAAGAGTATTTACAGGCAAAATTTTCTTTGCTGGTGCACTAAATGAATGTTCATTAAACCCCCCAAAACTCATAGAAATTGAGAATTTTCGTTTCGTTACGACTTCCGGTAACCAAATTTCTTACCAAAATGAAAATGAAAGCTGTCATTTTTCATTTTCGTTTCAGTATACCAAATATGTGCACAACCCTAGAAATTAGCAGTACATTCTGTTCATAGCACTTCACACACTTGAAAAACTCTTGAGTAATAACATGTATCAAGCTAACATTTTATATAAAGTTTTTTAAGCTCTGATACACGTATTGCAGATTAGCGCCTCTTGTTGCTTTCTGCACCATAAATACTTCTAGACATTTGTCACAGTTTTTTTTCATCTTCCTCTCCCTCCCCACTGTATGTGGTATATCCGATAACTTATAGAAAACATCGTTTTAAATGACAGCACAATTTTTTTACTATCACAGTCTGTCAAACAATGTTCTTTTACAGGCTCAAAATCATTTCTCTCACAATTTTATGAAACACTGCAGACTATTCCTTGCATTGCTTTGAAAGAAAGCACCACACACATACTCACTGTCCATGTCCTTCATAATCTACATCTCTTTTGGTTTGATACGTTATCATTTCAACTCACTACAAAAAATGTGCATTGGACTAAAATAAACAAACTCCAAAACCATTACATAGCTAACATGACAGTTGCCTTATATATATATATATATATATATATATATATATATATATATATATATATATATATATATATATATATGGGTGTGTGTGTGTATGTATAGACACACACACACACCCACCCACACACATATATAAGTATATATGCTTATATATGTATAAGCATATATACATAATGACGCTGTCGGGTGAGACACAAGACACAAACGAAGACACAAATTACTTACTGATGATGGGCGTCAGCAGACACTTCCCAGCCACCACACTGTTGAGACTCAGGGTTCTCAGGGATGCTGTGGGTTCTGTGTGTCCGTCTCACCCGACTTACAAAACACTTTGCATTACTAAACCACTTTAATAAATTTGGATCACTTATAAAACTGGGCAAGAGGTTAATGCCACTACAAAATAAATACTTAGAGCACTGTGTATTTGCTTTTATTCTGTTAACCATACAAGATCGTGCCAACATTACTCTTATGAAAGACTCGGACATGTCTAGCCTACTCCGTTTGGGTGCTGCCCCGCCCGCAATTAATCTAGCGCACTCCTAGATGGATGACTTCTCTGTGGTATTAGAAAACACAATCTCCACAAGGGAAGGGGTTGACAGCCGCTAGGGTGGACTGACGACTTTCCCTTAAGATAGGGCACAGAGAATACTGAAATGAAACAGAATGAACAGTTACACAAACACGTGTGATTATTTAGCATCGCTAACGTAGACTTGTCGGGGATCGTCCTGACGCACGTGGTTAGTGAGGTGACAGCCGATTCACAAAGCCGGCTAGGACGGAAATAATATCACCGTACCCTTTACATAAATGACATAAATACCCTTGAAATACGATGGGACACGACATGAATGGTCACAATAAACACGCAGATGTGTGAAAGCAAACTTAGATGGCGTGGATGCCACTGGATATGCTTTGTAGCGGATCACGTGGTGCAGATGAATTCTCAGTTTTCCTCCATCAAAACGACAAATTCTGTATATATAAATTATTATTTCTGTTGGGAAATTTATTCTTCCGTAGATTAAATTGGTTTTTGAGCTTGTAACATGCCAGATGGCAAGAAAATCAAACATTGAAATAACTGTGTGATCAAAAATACAAATCATTAATTACGTGAAAAATTACATGAAACCCTGAATAAAAGTACATAGAATCCTGAAATAAATTACGGCACACATTATTTTACACAAATAAATCCTCAAAGCACATGGATGGCGCGGACATTGACTTGGAGGCGGTTAACCACGTGGTCGCAAGTGATGTGGCCTTAAAACAATTACACATGAAATTTACCCTAGAATACATACATGAAAATAAAGCACTTAAAATTGCACGCAGTAATGATACAGAAATTACACTGAAACGCCTTTAACATACGCGGTTGGCACCTTATTCAAGTTGTGTGGGCCGCGTGGCCTCTCCGACATCTTTCTCTTCCTTCTCGTCAATTTAAGTTCGAAAAGCCACAAGGGCATAAATTATTAGGTTAAGCGGAAGCATAATGCTGGGGAATGTCTGGCAAAACGTACGCAAAGCAAAGGTTAACTGGTATACTAAAGTGAAACTATTGTAATCTACATCCGTGCAAAAAGTTTGTAGTGCGTACGCGACAGCGTCTTACCTCACCAGCTCTCCTCGACGGACTGTCCAGAGGCAGGGGTCACGCGGACCTACCATGGCTGCCTACATGGTGTCATACAACTGGAAGTGCTATGCACGCAGAGTAAAACTTTTATATTTTAAAGTAAAAGGCACATAAGCAATTAAAATATTGATTTACATTTTGGAATTTTCTTATTAAGTTTCTGAATTCTTTGAATGTCTTTTATGACGGCGTTCACGCCGGAATAAGAGTGTTCTTACTCTTCATAACCAAACATTGTGCAATATTAGAAAACATACATCTTAACATTTTAGACACTTGAAAAACATGAAAAATTAACAAGAGATATAATTTTACAGTTGAAATAAATATTCCGTTAAGGGAAAGTTCAAACTGGAGCTTCTTTGGACACGTGCATGTCCACGTGTGACGTGAGTGGTGAGAGCCATCATGGGCTTAACGCCGTTGGCTGTTAGCTGGCGTCAAACGACCCCTCCCTCGAAGGCCAAGACGGTGCGAGCAACTCAACATTACTCTGGCGGGCTCTGACCAGCTGCGAACCGGGTCCACCGGTTGAGGGCAAAGGAAGCAAGGCCTAGGAAGCCTCCTTACTCTGCTGCGTTTGCAGGGGGTGGGGGTGTAGGCTGGAACCATGTTGTGGGGACGTAGCGGTGACTAGCCTCGCCTCTTTGTGAGCGGTGCGTTGTGTTGTGTTGACAGCTGATATCACATTCACTTTCCTACTAGACTTCCCAAACCCTTTGAAACTCTCTTGCCCTACTAGACTATCCCCTGGGGATGCTGGAAATCCTCTGAAAGGCATGACATTTACACTGGTGGTACTATTGTTTACATTTTCACTTTGGTTACAACCATGTTGACTGGTCCCTTGGGGAAACCCCTTAAAACTTAGATCACTGACACTGGTTGTATTATAACTTATGTGTACACTGTTGTTACCACTTTTAATATTATTACACATGAAACCCTTGAAACTGCTTTGATTGATTACACTGTTGTCTGCTTCCGCATGGAAGCCCTGATATGACATTGCACTCCTACTCTCTTCTCCCACTTGAATGTGTGTTTTCATTGCCTGTTTCCTCCCTGTTTGGTGTGGAGTGTTCCGATGGTACAAAACCCCTAACTGATATTCTATTGACAGAACTGTTGTTTACATTCTTTGGCCTGGTGGTTCCCGTGCTAGTGTTGTTGTTTACATTTGTGCACGTGTTGACATTTCTCTGTGTACTTCATGGTATGCTGCACCGCGCTCGCTGAGGTACTGGGCGTAACTGTGTCTCTTGCCTCTCTTCCCTACAGGTAGCCGGGCTATATGCAGGTCGTCACGATGCCGTTTCACGACATGTCTTGGTCCCAACTTCACTAAGAACGTAGAATTTCCCAGTTTCTCTACCACTTGCACTGGCCCTGTCCACCTAGGTGCCAGTCCTGCACAATATTTCTTTGTTCTGGCCGATAGTGGGTTTTTCTCTAATGTACACAAACATCCCTGGTCGCAACTCCGGTAGCTATTTCCTACTCTCCAGTACCCATGTGCTACAGTACCTTTCCTGATTTTCCCTAACCTCCGTATGGATCTGTTGCTGGTGTACTATGGCTTCTTCGGGTGATACCGGGTTGTTTTCTCTTAGTTCTCCAGATGTGCACAACTTGCGGCTCTGGACCATTTCTGCCGGGGTTTTCCCGGTGACTGCATTTACCCGGTTTATTATGCAAAACATTACCTCTGGAATCAACTCTGCCCACCTGGTGTGGTCTTCGCCTAGCCTAATTCTCAACTGAATTTTTATATCCTGATTCCAGCACTCGGTCGGGTTCACTTGGGGGTGGTAAGCTGGGGTGGTACGGTGTTCTGCTCCCCACTTCATGCAGTACTCTCTCCACTTTCTCCATACAAATTGGGTGCCGTTATTGGTCAACAAAAATTCCAGATAACCCCATCTCGGAAAAAACTCTGTTTACTTATCTGGGCAACTGTGTGGGCGCATACGTTACTTACAGGAAATGCTTCGGTCCATCTTATAAACAAATGCGTAACAACGATCAAAAACATCTTTCCACCTGTGGTGCGAGGATACAGGCTCATGATAGCCAGTGCTACGGTTTTGAATGGCTCAGTTGGCAGCCTTGGTTGTTGTGGAGCATCGCAGTTTGTTCTCGGCGGCTTCCAGGTATTACACATGACGCAACTTTGTACATATATATGCACATGTCCCTGGATTCCTGGCCAGTGAAAATTTTTTTGCATGTTCCTGTGCGTCAGCTCGGTATCTGGGTACCCATGTTCTAAGCTGTCATGCATGTACTTGACCAAAAGTTCATGTATTTATTTCGGCACATATGTTCACCATCATGTGCAGGTACCGGGGAGGGGGAGGGTGGGTTTCACCTGAATTTCTCTGTCTACTATTCTCCAATGCTTGAAATACAGAGTGGCACAGTGTTGCCGGCATTGTGCAGCATCTGGGGAGTTTTCCTGTGCTGCGTGGACCTCCCTTAATATGCCACGGACGTTCAACGAGACAAGTTAACCGGGTGTTGAGGCGACAATGTTTTGCAAGACAAAAGTTGGTGTGCATGCTGTCGGGGTGGTACGGCGGGGTGGTAGCACCTCTTCCCATTCCTTGTCGTATGTTACCGTTAGGTTTAGACAGGGGTTCCTGGACAGTGTGTCTGCGAGCTCATTGGTTTTCCCCGCCATGTGTTCTAACTTGAAATTGAATTCTTGGAACAGTAAGGCCCAGCGGGCAAATTTACTTTTCCTGTTATACATGCCCTCTAACCATACGAGACAACGGTTATCTGTTCTTGACATAAACTGTCTCCCTAACAGATAAGGCCGGTACTTCCTCAGTGCGTGCACAATCCCTAAGTACCCCTGCTCGTTAACATGATATTTGCGTTCTGCCTCGCCAAACTTTGCACTGTGGTGATTTAGGATGTGTTTTTCCCTGTGTTCTCCCACTTGATATAGCATTGTGTCAATACCTTGCTTGCTCGCATCAGTCTGAATGACAATGGGTAATGAACCTGACTAGCGGTTTGCAATTTTGGAAAGCAAGCTTGATTTCGCAGAATGCCTGTTCGGACTTGAGATGTCCACACAAATTTAAGTTTTTCACATCGCAATTCAGTCAGTGGTGCAGTTATCATGGAAAAATTTGGGACGAATTCCCTTAGCCAATTTATCAAGCCAAAAATTTTTCTAACTTGTTTGCATGACCTGGGTATGGGTTTGTTTTGAATTTCTTGTACATGTTGTTGTTCTGGTTCGTCTCCGTTCCCTGTTACATAATGTCCCAAAAACTCCATCTTACTCATACCCAACTTACACTTGTCAACTTTGCACGTGAGCTTATTGCGTTTGATCCTTTCAAACACAAGACTCAGGCGGTGCAAATGTTCTTCCCAGCTGTTCGACCATACAAGCACATCATCAAGATAGGCCATCGCAAAGTCTTCTATATATCCATTAAGTTCAGGTGCGCACATTTTAAACCAAACGGCATTGAAATAAACTGAAACCTACGCCCATCTGGCATGGTGAAGGCTGTTTTTTTTCAGTCTTGGGGACGGATAGGCACTTGCCAATATCCAGATTTCAGATCTAATGAGGTGAAAACAGTAGCTGGCCCTAGTGTTGACAAAGTGACCTTTATATTGATTACTAGAGGCGGGATGTTTACAGTTATCTTGTTCGATGGACGGAAATCAACACAAAACCTCCATTCACTGCCTTTTTTAGGGGCAAGTGTAATGCCTGAGTGTAGAGACTTTGTGGGGTTTCAATCACATTATCATTTAGCATCTGACATACCTGCTGATTGAAGACATGCCAGAAGAAAATACCTGGGTCTCGTGGCTCGGAGAACACCGGGTCCTCACGCATCGTGATGATGCTGTACTCAATGACGTTGCTGTACTCGATGACGTCGGTGCACTGCAGCTTCCCATCAGTGTGGAACACACTGGCATACTGGTCCAGCAGGGGTTGCAAATGTTGTTGATGTTCGGGCACCTCGTGCGCAAACTCAGCAAGCGGCATGGCAGCTATTGTCGTTGGCGGCGTTGCTCCCATGGCATACAATGTCCACCTGCCACGTGTCCCCACGTACACACGGTCGAGATGCAGTTCAATTACAGGTTGGTTGTCAATTAGCCACGACAGACCCAGAATCATCTCGTTGCACAAGTCCGGCACGATGTACACATCACATTATGTATGTAGCTCACCTACTCCCACGGTTACATGCATGACGCTTCTCACCTCGCCCTGCTGGCTGGTTGTGGCAAACTGCAGGCAACGTGCGTCACTCTTGTTGTTATCGCCTGGATTAGGCTCTCCCGCACAAAATTATGACTTGCTGCAGTGTCAATTATGGTAATCACATTTTTACCCTTGAGTTCAATGTTAACCCTCAATGCACGTACAGTACTGTCACTAACCTGCAACACTTTGGCATCTTCATTACGCAGATTCCTATGGCGTGTGTGTGTGTGTGTGTGTGTGTGTGTGTGTGTGTGTGTGTGTATATATATATATATATATATATATATATATATATATATATATATATATATATATATATATATATATGTGTGTGTGTGTGTATATATATATATATATATATATATATATATATATATATATATATATATATACACACACACACACACACACACAATATACACATATATATATATATATATATATATATATATAGACACACACACATAGATATATACACATATATACAAGATGTTCGGAAAATATCTGTCAAAATTTAAACCACAGCATCTGTGGGCGAACAGAAACAAGAAACTGTAGTCACAAAACATCAGAAACGATATTTAGTATGTTTAAATTTAAGTTGAATTTCAGAAAATGATGCTGGGTGTCCACAGCTGTATATACCTGTGTGCACAACAAGTTGCAAGACACAAAGGTAAACAGCAGTGGCACCAACATGTGGCCAATGCCTGTACATAGGCAACCATGATATTGCACACTCATCTGCCACTGCAGTGATGCCTGTGTGTACGACAGCGGCAATCCATTGACAGACAGGCGGCACCGAGTGCCGCGTGCAGCACCGCTGTGGATCAGTTCGCATTCGTGTCATGCAACTTGTGCACGCAGGTACACAGGGCCGCGGACACCCCGCGTCATTTGCCGTAATTCAACTTCAATTTAAACACACTAAATGTTGTGACTAGAGCTTCATATTTCTGTTCATCCACAGATGCTGTGGTTTGAATTTTGACGGGTAGTTTCTGAACATCTTGTATACATACATAGATACTACTTCCAGGTTGCAAAGTACTATATACTATACTGTATATTTAGCCAGTAGAGGGCACTATGGGCCAACATGGTATTGGCGAACAGCAATCCTGTAAATTTTCATATTTGTGACATAGTGCCGCTTACCTCCAATGCACAAATACATTACTTTGTTCTTGTACGTGATATTGACAACCTACGTGCACTGCATTGTCCCTTCCTATTATCAAAGAAGAAAGTTCTGTTCTGTTTACTTTTCTATTTTTCACTTGTGCTTATATTTTATAAGCAAAGTAGGTTTTGTGATTTAAGTATATTTTGTTACACTGAGAGACAATTTTGCCTGATGAAAGCTGCCAACACACAGTTAGCTTATTACTTATTAGGGAATCCTAGTTGCAACACAGTACTGAAAGAAAAACCTACTAAATGTTCATTTTCTCCCTCCCCCTAATAACTTCTTGTAATCAGTTAAGGCACTCATACCCAAAATAAGATGATGCCAACATATATTTATTTTTCAAAATTACTAGGCACTTTAAATGGCTTAATGCAGCATTTATTGACACAGATGCACTTTGTCTTTTATCATGAAGAATTTTCCCATAATGTTTACTATTTTCAGAGCTAATTTCAAGTTCCGAGCATCAAACTTCAAACAAATGTAATTTCAAGACTCCCTCGAATATTAAGATACATTTTCTAGCAACACTTTCCTTGAATATTTTATCATATTTCCATTCATTACAATAAGCCTAAAAATACTGATGACATGGCACATCGCTAACTAAGCATCACAACCATCCATCAATTTTTGTGTTCTCGTGTTTCTTCAAAAGTGTGTTGACTACATTACAAACTGTTTCCAGGAAGAAAGGACTGTCACTGGCTGGATGCAAGACTCTGCAGGACCTTCGAGATGCATGTGTGGTGACAACGCCCAAGGACCTGCAACATTTCCTCAACCCACTCCGTCTGTTCATTCCTACAATTGTGTCAGTAATGGTACCATCAGAACTAAGCATTTGATGTGTTATACTGCAAAGTGTCTGTCAAATTGGTAATTAATTTATGTTTTTGCCACAGTTGGCTGAATGGTTAGTCGTGACCCAATAATGCCAATGGTGGGAGAAAGAACCTGAGTCTAACCTGAAGCTACACATGGCATGAAAACCTTGCATACAATCTAAGATCACTAAACATAAACATCCACTAGTATGATAAGTGTTGTATTTACACTCAAATAAAAATATTTTTTCTTGCTTCTTATAAAATGCTAAATTTTACATATAAACCAATTTGTATTGACGTCGTCGGGTGAGACACGAGACGAATAAAAACACTTTTACTTACTGGTGGGTGGGCACCAGTGGTGCTTCCCAGACACCGCACTTCAAAACTCAGGGTTCTCAGGGATGCTGTGGGTTCTGTATGTTCGTCTCAGTTGAGCGTCTTTACAAAGCACATTGTATTACTAAACATTTAACACTGAAAAAAGACTAGAGTTTGCTGGTTGATGCTAAATAGAAAAACATAGATTTGTCACTGAGGTTGCATTCATTGATTTCCGAGTACATACTGTGCCAGAATATGACTTAATGACAAACTCTGTAACTAGCTAACTCCGTTAGGTGATTCCCCCAGCTCGACATTAAACTAGCGCACTCCTAGATGGATGACTTCCCCGTGGTGTTGAAAACACAGTCTGCACAAGGTAAGGGGTCTACAGCCGCTAGGGTGGACCGTCGATTTTTCCTGGAGGCAGGGCATGGAGAATTACAAATTAACACTAACACGTGTGATTACTGACGTTGCTAATGCATACTCATTAGGACGCGCCTCCCAACTACGTGGAGTGTGTGGGTGACTGTCTTTACACTCAGCAGGCTAGGACGAAAATTACGTCAGCATACAAAATTACACAAATATTGATGAAACAACATGGGACACAATATGAACAGGCACAATAAACACGCAGATGCATGAAAGCATTCTTACATGACGTGGATGCCACTGGATGAAGTTCTTAGCGGGCCACATGATGCAGGCGAAATTGCAATTTTTTCTGTAAAATTCCTTGAAATCCTATCGGACAAAATTACAGCACTCTTCAGAAAATTATTCTGATTGCATTTCAAACATTCAGGCATTGCTAGCTTGCCTGATGGCCGAAATATCCATGTGTGCGGTTTATCGTGTGGTCAGTTACAAAACATTGATCATGACAAAATGACAAGAACCCTTTCAATGAACGATACATATTACCCTGATAAAATTATGGCGCACAAGAAATTACAAACAAGAACATTTGAAGCGCGATGATGGCACAAACACGGACTTGGCTTGCTGTTAACCACATGGTCGCAAATGATGTGGCCGTAAAACAATTCAACATCACAAAACTCTAAAATAAATACATACAAATTTACCCTTAATATTGCTCATGGCAATGAAGCAGAAATTGCAATGCAAAAGCCTTTAATATAGGCTAATGGTTCTTGATTCAAAGTTGTGCGGGCCGCGTGGCCTTTCCGACATATTTCCTCCTTACCTCGATTTAAGTTCAAAAAGCCACAAGGGCTGCAAAAGATTTATTTAAGCGAAAGCATAATGCTGGGGATGTCTGGCAAAATGTACACAAAGCAAAGGCTAACCGGTTAACTAAAGTGAACTATGGAAATCTAACTCTGCAAAAAATATGAAAAGCATACATGACAGTGTCTTACCTCGCCAGCTCTCCTCAACCATTGCACACCTAGAAGTAAACACATTATGGCTGTAATATGGTATCACATAATGAATAATTATCACCAAGAACAAGCAGGCAGCAAACTAATTACAATTAGTAAATGAGCTACACCAACGTTTAGTTGTGTTTGGTGGCACATTATAAAGCAAGGGGATAGAAATTAAGAAAAAATGTTTCTGTGCAACTGCCTAGCTCTGGCCATCCTGCAGATACTGTAAACAGGTGTGTTAGCAGGTATATGTTGTTCATAGTAAAGTGAGCACTTTTAAAGCTAGTTACTTTTTTCCTTTCAGCCATTTTTTTTTCTTTTGGCCACCTTTATAAATAAAAATTACAGTGTAGATAATGACCACAGTGTGTATATTACACCGCACTTGGAAGTTAATGTCTAAGGCGAAAATCACTAACGTATGTATGCACGCACGCACGCACATGCACACACACACACTTGTTCCAAATGAAAATGCTTTCAAAAGTGCGCACTTTGATGTGATAAGAAGAGTACAGAAAATACATTATGGTGTGAGCAGTGTGACTGTAGTAATGCCTTTAATAAATTTGGTTAGTCACAATGTATTCAAAGATTTTGTATGTGTGGTGGTTGGTATGGGCACAGACAGCACAACAAAACAGACATTGTAGCCAAATACAACTAAACAATGGTGTAGCATATTTACTAATTGTAATTTGTTTGCTGCCTGTTTGTTCTTGGCTATAAATATTCTGTGTGTGACACTGTGTTCAACCAACATGTGTTTACCTCCGGGTGTAGGATGAGTTGCATGTTCACCTGAACATAGTATTGCTATGACAGAAACCTTTGTGTGAGCTTTACATGAAAACAGTGGGTTCTAGAGAGTTGCAACAAGAGTGACTTTTTGGCTAATTATGATGTACTGCTTAATACCAAGGCAACACACATCAATGTTACCTCAAGGTAGCAAAGTTGTATGCAATAACAGGGTGCACACAGCTACTTGTTACACGATGGGAGTGAGCACGACGTACCATACCTTCATTTTATCCAAGTTCTTGTTATAATATCCCCTATAATAAGCTTTTTGGACTCGGCCTTTAAGGGCTTCTACAGCACTTATTATTTGAGATGGCCCATGGATGTCATATTTCAAATTTCTTCTTTTCACTTCAGCAATCCTCTGACTCCGTATCAACTGTAACCATCAGTAAAATAAAACTTGTAATAAATTATATATTATTTCATTAATATCGTCACATAAACAGATTATGTGTAAGTGAGCCACAACTATGACTTGAATGAGTGTGGCCTGCCAAACATTGTAAATATTTTGTAATTATCTGTAAGTGGCCTGATGTGAAAACTAAATGAATAGCCTTGGAGTAAACACATGATGTACGGTAACAGACAATATTGAAAGGTCATTCTGTTGTTCCAGATTATCTGGTAGTGCTGAGAGGAATAACACTGTATATTTAGATTGTAAAAGTAAATATGAAATACAGAAATTTCATTTGGTGCTAATATTTTTTGTAAAAATCTTGCCATTATGTTGATGCATGATGTGTAGATTGCAATATACTTGTATGTGTCTACGACTTCAACTCAGCCTGCAAAGCCACGACACCCACACTGGTGATCCAACCCAAGCTATTACGTCCCGAAGATGAGTACTACACGCCGTTGCCAGTAACAGTAAAAACGCATGTCAATCATGCACCCGTCTTGCCTCCAGAAGCCGGCCTGCCCCTAAGTGAGCATAGCAATACCGCTCGCAACACAGAGATATTGCGCTTCCAAGCCTTGCTAGAAGAATGCAGCAAGGGATGATGGCCCCCACACAGGGAGAAACTGGCCGGATGAAGATGCCCGAAGGATACCGAAGAATAGGTCCATTTAGTATTTAGGACCAGATGAGTCCCCAGAAAGACAGTTGACATTGAGTTGTCATTGCATTGTCTTCTTCTGCTTTGGCAACCCAGCAGCTCGCCCTACCACAGCCGTGCTAGGACTTTCTGCCTCAACCAGATTGTCTATCAGCAAACTTGTCATCAGTCTCCAGCACGCGTTGCTCGGACACTATCCTCTTCACCCTGTTCTTCGCATAAGCTACACTTGCGATAAGGATTAGGCTACGTACCCCGCAAACCCATTCACCCTGTAGTAGTATATGGACGTATCTGTAGTGGACCTATCCTTACAGCCCTTCTCAGGACTCATCCTGCCACATCCTTGCTTAGTATACCTAGTTATGTGTCAGATTTACTATGTTACGTTGTTGCACACGATACCTATGTACAACAATGCAAGAGTTAATTGCTTAGACATTCAGCGTCACACCCAGCATCATTCCCCTGTTGTTACACCGATCCACTTAACAGTGTATTTTAGCTTTCCGGCTGATGTTCATGCCATTGATCAGGAGTAAGGGTGCATTCACACATGTTTTCTTCCTTCACTAGAATAAAACGTGGGTTGGCATTTACCTTGAGTTCTTTCCTGTAGACATAGCACCTTTTTGTAGTTACCCTCACGTAAAAATATCACAGGTGATCCCGGGAAACTTACTACAACGAATCAAAACACTAACTTTTACCCACACGCACTAGCCTAGGCCACCCTTCCCATCAATCCTCTGGGATTGAAGGAAAGGGGGAGCCATACAGGTACACTTTCCTGAAAACAACTTGTCAGCTCAGTGTTCGTAGGCCTCGTCACTGCAGTCTCTGCCAAGAGAGTCTGACATCCCCTGAGTTGGGAAGATTGGGACAGGGCCACGCATCCATGTGTGACCTTGGACAGGTGAGGCCTGATTTCCATTTGTACTGCAGACTCTGCCAGACATTGGAATAAGGTGTCCATCAGTCTCCGGCCCGCACAAGGTGGCAGACGTAAGTTGTACAAGGAGCCTGCCATCTTGGTGCAGTAGTACTAGGGTAAATTCCACTTCCCGATGCCCTATTCCAAGCGGAAGTGGCTGAAAGAAAGAATGCGGCAGATTCTTTTGGCTTCTGGCCGATCACACAAATATCAGCCATCCCTGGTATCTCACACCCAATTTTGTGCCCTGCCACAAAGCAATCCGGCCAGTTTTGTATAATGGGAAGGCACCAATGCCTTGACAGAACTGAAACCCCGTTCATTATAGAAGTACCTGGCTTAACTTCTAGCCAAAAAGCCTGGGACACCATCTATTGTGACAGACAAATGAGCATTACAATCTTTCAGCTTAGATTCTACATGAACAAAACCAAAACTGCACACTGGAATTCACGGTGGTTCTCAACAAGCCCTGTGTTCCAAAATTCCAGGATTTAGGAACCATTCCTCTCTTCTCTCCTCGCAGGGAATGAGGGGAAACAGTTATGGGTACCAGGTCTCCTGGCACTACACAGGGGGCCTTAAAACAAAACAGACTACTGGACTTGCCGCAGTATATCGTTATGATCAACAGCCAGGTGGGATGGGCTAGCTGTCCACAAGGGCTTTTACTTCCCCCACATTGAGGCAGTAGCGGCGGCCTGTTAACCAAGACAGCAACAAACAAGAAAGAGGTTAAGCCAAAGTTTAAGCATCCTGAATGTTAATTGAAATAAACACACTAGCCACATCACAAATTTTTACTGTCTTGTCGATCATGGATAAGAATGAAATAACAAAAAGAATATTCCCATTCCCATACATAAGAAAATATTTTGAACAACATGGATACAATACGAAAATAAATGCTAATGCTGGGAGACCTTCAAATTACTCAAATTTTTAAAACTACTAATTTTCACAAAAATATGGTTGTCTTAAATCCACATCTTTTGAATCAATGTTTTAATGTATTGTCTAAGTAAGCTAACTGGGAATTTATTTTAAAACAGAAAGTACATAATTGTAATCTACTTATATTTATAATTCATTACTTTAAAAATAAGTAATTATTAATTTTATTCAATTACTTTTCCTCATGAGTATTTGTAACCGAGTCCAATTACAATTGTACAGCATGAGATATCTATTAAATTCAGTAGCCATTAAAGAGTGGTCCATTAAATAGAAGGATCACTGTACTTCCAATTTGTTTCAAGTACAGTGAATTTAATTTATTATTTCCCTCTATAAAAAGGGCAAAATTGTATACTTAGGGAAAAACACAAACGGTGCAAATTGTTTATGTAAGATTCATTTGGCTTTGTAGGAAACAAATTACAAATGTGAAATATTGTATTTCAACTCTCAAAGTTTTACTGGTTATCAGATATACACTACTAAGATTTAATATCTGTTTCTCAACGACAATTTTCCTTACATGCAGGGGTGACTTCCAAGCAATTGAACGTATTGCATACGAGTTCTGCGAGGATGAAGCTAGGAATGGAGTTGTGTACGTAGAAGCCCGTTACAGCCCTCGCTTCCTGCTGCCACTGGACATCCCACCCACTTTCGAAGGTCATTATCAAACAAAAACTTCCATGGTATTTGCAGCAGAAACACATATTTCATAATTTTATATTAAGCAAAATACTAGTAAAGAGCCACTGCTAATGTGATTTTTTGGTTGTCAAGTACTTTTTACACTCAAAAGCAGTGAAGTCTGTTCCTGAGATGAGATTTCATCTCAAAAAGAAAATCTCATTACATTCAACATTAACAATAATCTCTTCACATTACGCTGATTAAGTGTTCTTGAATCACGTAGTGTTTTAAAATGTAAAATAAGTACAGTAGGTTGATTACCAATTAAAAATTTAATTAATAAAGTTAAAATGAAATAGTTATTCAACATGCTAAATGAACCTTGGAAATACAGTAGAATCTCCAAACAATGTAGGTACATGAAGAGACTTGAAATTTTATATTTAATACTCAATAATACTTTATAATTAACAAGTATTCAATGATAATATAACAACTGCTTTAGATTTTGAATGATGTACTTTAAGTGATTTTGAACGATGTACTGAAGTGAAGTGAAGTGAGTGAGTGAAGAGATTTTGGCAGCTCTTAACAGACCAGAATTAAGGGGCGGTGGAAACGGGAGATCCTCGAGAAAACCTGCTGACCAACGGCATCGTCCGGCACGATTTCACATGCGAAAATCCGGTGACCCAGCCGGGGATTGAGCCCGATTCGCTTTGATGGGAGGCGAGCGGGATAACCACTTGGCCACCGTGGCCCCTACTTTAAAGTGAAGTACATTACATTGTTATCTGTGTTAGTTGGTGAGGCAGTAGATGGTACTAGTAGTGATGCAGTAGTATTCCCAGGGCCCCAGGCTATGATTTCGTGCATAACCACACTTTGAGTACAGACACTAGGGTAGTGACATAGCAACATGGCTGTCCCCTAACACCAACACATACATCTTCTGTTCAGCTGTTGATCACGGAGTACGCCAAATACAAGTGCAGGAGGGGGGTGGCTACTTAAACTTAGAGAATAAGCATGACCACGTGCACATTAGATACAGAGCCATTCTGTGTTTACCACCGAGCAAAACATCATTAAAATGCACAGGACGCTACACAATCTTGAAAGTAAATGAACCAAAACATTATTTTAACACTGTGGCACAAAACACTTTCTCGAGGACTCGCCTGAACCAGTATGAAAGTACATAAAATTACGTTACCACTGAAAAGTCTGTTGGCAAAAATAATTAGTTAAGGGCCCTCTGAATCAATGGAAGGGCCAAGGCCAGCTGCTGGGGTAAGTAAAAAAAAAGGTTTTAGACGATTATTAACAACAGAGTTCCACATCGGAGAATGAAAATATGAAACCCCAGACTCCCGAATGGCCGCTGGAAGTGCTGGCCCTGTTTGACCACGTGCATGGATATGAAGCATAAGGGACCACCAAGATGATAACAAAAATGTGCACAGGAGTGCACTGCAAAGTTAATACACCAGAAGTCTGCTTACTAATTTAAAAGCTGAATGACGTAAACCACACTTTTGGAAGATGTCGTGTTGTTATTAATATTACATGAAAAGAATTTAATCCAGGAACATCCACTATATTCTGTGACATAACAGAGTGAGGCCATCTAAGTCAGCTATCCACCAAGGTCCATGCCACCACAGACTGTGAGACAAGCTTTCACGTGGGAGTACTCCACTTGAATTTTGATTACTTTATGGTTAACAATATAGGTTTATAATAAACATATAGTAAAGAGTCTTGACCACCAGTGTTGTAGTCCCAAATTTTACAGTGCCGGAGCTCTTCGTATTTCTGACCCTTTGGTTTGACATGGTGATAAGGGGGGGGGGGAGGAGGGGAGGGGTAAATTAAATTTTAAATAATTAGAAAGAAACAACACACAATAGTTACATTTACATTAGGGGACCTACAATATATTACAAAACTACAACCCCGTCACATGAGATTACACAAAACATCTGCATTCGGCACTATTTAACATAAACTAGCATAAACATTTTTTTCAGCATCTTGGTGTCGCCCTTTTCCTACGTGGGTTCTGGTATCATGTATCTGGTAACGGTTCGGATGGTTCATGCAGTTTGATGAACATTAGTAGAGATACATGTGGTATTAAAAGTTTGTTCCTAGTAGGAGATACAATGATATTCATGTAAACCACATTTACCTCATTTAGTTTCTGAAGCTCAAACCGAAATGGTCACTGTAAAGTCGGTCATTTTGCGTAATGTAATAAGCTGATCTACATATCACTTTTGTTGGTTCATGCTTGGCTTCATTCAAAGATTCACAAACATTTTCAATTGATTGTTACTGATATGTTTCAACAATTGTCTGTGCTATACTGTGAGCATTAGATTGCTTGTGTTGGATTATTTTTTCTTAGAGATTTACGCTGATCTGATCTGTTAGATCCATAATAATTCACTGAATATAAACGCCATTCATTAGCAATAGAAATCCGTTCTTTCTTGAATGCACCAAATTGAGTTATCTCAGAACGTACTTTGCAGCCTACCTTACCTTGCCTGCAATCAATCCATGGGAAAGCTTCTTTTTTTTCTTGACCACATTTCTTCATTCCAAACATCTGGCCAGTGTTGTAGTCCCACACTTTCAACATTACTTGCAGTCATACCAGAACTGTCTTCACCTTTCATAACGAGTTCGTCATCGTCTCTAGGTGAATCATTGAGTTGATTAAACAGAACTGAGGTGCCTCAGATACACGTATCAACATCAAGAGTGGAGATTTTTAAAACACCAGCACTACTAGTGCCAGGAACGATGCGTGAAAAGAAAGAGGTTAAGGTTTTTTTTGTTTCGGCTTTTGTTGCATTATTACTGTAGATAAATAGCTAAAAATGTTCAATTTTCAAAAATCTGTCTTTTCCTCATGCTGTGTAGGTAGTTAGTTAACTGTCTAAAAACAATCACATATTTACTAGTAACATGGCCATCAAAAACTAAAAAACCACAGCACTTAGGACAGTCTATAAATGTGCGCAAATTAACGGAATAGAAAACAAAACTGAACTAGGAATGTAGCCAGTTTGCACAGGTGTGGTGTTTAGTTTCGCAGCTGCCCTGTCACTAGATTTGAATAACACAGTGCTACACCACACAATTGCTCCAACTCATTTCACTACGCATGGTGTGCCAACCCACCTTTTTAAAAATATGTAACTCACGCACGAATCATGTGGTGGCGCAGTGCGCTGCTATTAGATAAACATTGAAATACAAGTTTGTAGCATCTTTAGCGCTTGCAGTTGTTTTGTTTTTAAAAATACCATGACCGGCTGCACATGGCCATGGAAGCCTCAGTATCGCATTGCATGAAATATAATATGGCAAAAGAACAGGAAATTTTAACTCAATGTTATGGCAAAACCGCGCACGCACAATGAAAGGTATGCATCATGCCAGATTTACATATTCGTTTTGTAACACAGCAATCAAAAAATCTATAGAGAGAGTTTCAGTTAAGGGCACAGTGAGTTATGGGAGAATCAATGAAAACGACACTTACACGTGCACATCAACAACCATTTGTATAAAATTTTTCTTGCATATTTCTTTCTTTTACACAAAAACAGTGGCGGAGCTTCCACTCCTGCCTCAAAAGCAGTGGTGGAGCATCCCTCCGCCTCCACTACATCACTGGTCTTGACACATACCAGAGTAACACTACAGCAAAAATTTTAAGTACTGGGAATATTAGCAATTCCAGGCAACAATGGAATAGTTTGGCTGAAAGATGAGCACTACATAGCTTGAGTCTGGGAAGACACTTGCATTCAAAGAGGGTACTTTAGAGCTGATAGGTCAATCCTCTCTGTGAAGTAAGGTTTGCTTGTATGTTTGTTTAATATTGCAAGAAAATGTATAATAATAAATTCTAGAATAAATGACACCTATGATTTTAGTTTCAAGTTTGGGTTACAGTAGGTATAATTTCAGAGACAAACCAGTTGATGTTTTGGCACTGCCATCAAATACTACATTGAGTAAAGTTGTGTACTGCTTGCACACGAGAGTTTTTAGGCTATCAAGTCTAGGGTGAAGATGAACCTGGTACCTACCCAATTATGCATGTGAATGAATGTTTAGGAAATTACATTTACAATAAAAATATTCACCTTAGTTTGGAAAAGCTCTTCGCGTTCCCAGAGATTATTCAGAATAGACTTCAAAGGTACACTGCAATGGAACAAATGTTCATATAGTCTCTTGATTTGGATTATGGAAAAGTGAGGCCCAGAATCAGCAAACCAAATTCTAATTACTGCGCAACTGGAAACTGTTTCCCAAATTTCAAGCATCGACTCATCTGCACCGAGTAAGATTTCACGCTAGTCCGCAAACAACGGCCAGCCCAGAAGGCAAACAATCCACATTTGAAGTTTTTATTACAGGTATTCATGTTTCCCATAGACAAGTAATTTTTAAAGTGTAATTACATTTTTAAAATATGGCATGTTTACCTATTTATGCTTATTTACGCCAAAGATGTGATTTAACATGAGATCATTAATCTTTTGTGATTATCATTCATGACTGATGGGAATGTCCCTGGAAGGAACTTGGTTTAGCTTGACAGCACCAAGTTTTAAAGACAGCCAGAAATAACTTCGAAGAAGTTTTCTTTTATGTAGATATTAAGACCAATATTAGCACTTATGTTTGGCCATAATGTCCAGAGGATAATAAGGTGGCAACCCTTCTAGCAAGATAGGCTCAACTGCTGCTGTTTTGAGTCAGCAAACCATTCATTACTTCATGTTTGCAGGATATCATTTGTGCATTTTCATATTTTAGGAAGCATTTTATCGCTACTTTTTTTTAAATTACTTATTTGTAATCACAAAATTATTTTATTTACTGAAATGACTAACTGTGCCATAGTTTCATGCAGCCCATGTTATAAAGGTTTAAAAATGAGACTTTCAGTATAAAGTATTTTCATTACTGAGTATAAAAGTTGTTAAAATGAGATTTACTGTATGTATAAATATTTTTTCCCTAGGATGATGATGAAGATGATGATAATTTGGGGTCCTGGTCTGTCATGAGGGCAGGCGGTACATGGGTAAATAATATACATTAGATCCTTGATTATCTGCGATAGTGCAGGAGACGAGTAGGATAACTAAAAACTGTAGTGAGGCAAGTCATTTTTATTTAAACAGTTGTCATGCATCAGGCAGCTGTTGTCAACATCCGGCTCCTTCGCTTCATTCTGATGTCACTTGATGTGCCATAGCATGGCATTAATGCAGTACATATTACACTTTGCTATGTATGTGGAAAATGTTTTTTTTTAGATGCTAAAGAGAGTACTGTCTGCCCAGGCTGTGAAATGGAGTGCAGCATTTCAGTCGTATGTCATTTTAAAAATGATGGATATTGTTAAGCAGTGTCTAGTTGAGAAAAGCATTTAAGAAACATTCTATCAAAGCCAGATACTTTACTATTTCTGTTCCAACATGTATTTTTTGCAAATATAAATGGTAAAGACCACAAAATGAAGTGATAAATCCCACGTGTCAGTAGGGTACAGTTAAGGGCAATGGTGGTGGTGGTAGTATGCTAATAAGGAGGATTTTTACATAAGATGAATGATGTTTAAAGTACCTGACAGACATGAAGACTGCTAACAACATTAGGGTCAATATTCTTATCCTAATGTTGGATTAAGAAAGGCTCAACTGCTGCCTTTTTAGTCAGCAGGTGCCGTTCTTATTCTTAAACCGACAAGATTGTCACCCCAGGTACAAAAAGTGAGGAATGGAGATGCCTCCCTGCTGTGAGATAATCATCTAGAGGAAAAGGAAAGAGAGAGAAATGCCGCTCCCACCCAACTGTGGCCCCTGTGACAGGCACTTACTTTGTAAGAGATAATCTACAGCTTGTATTGTGGGTCACTGAATTACCAGTTTTGCAGGCATCACACTTCAGCTCGACCTTGTCATTTCAGTATTTGAAATCTTTTAAAAGCAATGATTCTGAATTCATAATCCAGGAACTGGCAGTGCTTAAATTTTACTCTCAATAAAATAAGGGAGTGCTAAAAAACTATATACAGGTTGTTGAAATATTGCATGTCAATACTTCAGGGAAACATTCCTCACAACTGGAGGATGAAAAAATGTTATATGAACATAGATCTGCATATGCTTAGTTTCTTCACTACAGCCCGTAATACATAATGTACAGTGTATGGCCCATTATGCATTACGGGCTGTAGTGAAGAAACAAAGCATTTGTGGACCTATGTTCATATAACATTTTTTTCATCCACCAGATGTGAGGAATGTTTCCCCTAAGTATTGACATGCAATTTTGCAACATCCTAGCCTGTGGACCATACAATATAGGAATATACGTTACGTATTACAGGCTATAGAGGAGAAATGAAACATTTGCAGACCAATGTTCATATAACATTTTTTAATCCTACAGATGTCAGGAATGTTTTCCCACAGTATTGACATGCAATATTCTGTATATTAATAACTTTCTGAATATGAACAAAGTTGAATTATGCTGAGAAATGTGATACATGACCTTGTAGATTTAATATTTTTTATTTGATAAGTTTAAAAAATTAATTGCTGAAATTGCCATGACCTAAATTTAAAAATTATTTACTAATGTATATTTTGAGTGCTGCTTTTAATCTCTGATTTTAAAGAATTAATATGAAATTAATTTTCTTATTAATTTGTATGTTTACTGAAAGCATCTAATAGTACATTGTGTGACATTGACTTTAACACAGATTTTCATCACCTTCTCAAAATACTTTTAGTGCTAGTAGAAGTCTTTCAGTCAATTAATCATATGTCCATTGTATTGGTATTGGATATTGGTTGTATCTGCAAGGAAGTATTAATTTGTACGGTATCAGTAAAAATATGTATCGGCTCAGCACTTCTTATAATGAGGGAATAGTTTGTTGACAGATGGACAAGGTATATTGATAAGCAAGGGATTATGTAAAAAAATATGTGCGTGTCTCTTCATGTTATTTAGAGAATTCTACAGTCAAAGTGGATATGATTTTTGACTCACCTTTGTAAATTTATGGTACAAAGGTAGAGTAGAATATGTGTATGTTTAAAATCTTAAGTGTGTTTCTTTGACAGGAACATCTATGAAAAACAAGTCATTTTGGCAAAATATGTGAGTTTTTCATAGGTACAAAAGTAATTGAAAAAGAAGCCAAAAAGTAAAATGAACTACTTTGATGCGGTGTTGACAAACTACATAGCTGAAAAGCTCATAGGGGACATGTGATTAAAATAGCAACTGGTGAATGTGTTATGTCCATTGCAGCACTGTGTGAAGTGGTCAAGGCAGTCAACCGAGGGTTCACTCGAGGTGAGCAGGAGTACGGCGTGAAAGCACGGCACATAATGTGTGCATCCGTTGGCACCAACATGGCCAAGGATGTGCTGAAACTGTGTGAGCACTTCCGTGGTGAAGGTGTTGTTGGTATCGACATGGCGGCCATGGCATCAGAAGACTTCAGTGAATATGGTGAGAGAACAGTCATGGAAATTGGCTTTTTCCATCAGTTACAGTCACTAGTTCAGTTCAACAAATCAATGTACAATAATTTAAAAAACTAACACAAATTTGTTAGAAACAATTTCAGCAAACCATATTTAGTCATATCTGTCTACTTTACAGCAAATCCAATTTTTCAAAATTCTTAAATATAGTATAAAACATATACTGAAATTTTCTACATACCTGCCGATTTGGGAAGAATCTATTAGTAAAATATTTTAAATAAAAAATGACCAAACGTTACCACAAAAATTACAAATTTAAGTAGCCTAATGCTTGCACAAATAATTACCCTTTTCTCTAAACAAAATATGGAAAATTAAATGTATAAACATAAATACCTCAAATACGTAACAAAAATTGTGCTTGACCATGCAGTTGTATGCCTGACTTATATTCAGGAGAGAATAGTCTGTTTGAATCCAACCAGCTGCACAAGGGAGGGGGTTGGGATACTTTTTCACAGCAGGTGAACATTGTTGCAGACGTGTACAATGCTTCACAATTCACCATCCATTAAGTATGTATGTACCTGGTTAGCATGTATTGTATAATGCATTAAAGAAAACAAATAAATATAAGATGCACTGCACAAATATTTTTGAATCAATTTTTTGTTTCACTTGTTTTTAAAGTTGATGCTGTAGCTTTCTTTGCCCTCTTCATGGGTGGCAACAAATTGCTGGCTGCCACTTGCTTTACAATACACATAGATTTAGTAAGCCCATGAGTATATTTTGTTTCCTATTTCAGATGTGGGAAACATTTGTCTGAACAATGCACCTGCATTGTTAGCCACACTAAGCTGAATATTATGTTCCACCAAGAAGGAAATACACACACACACACTGCCTTCACTACATCCAGATCAGCGTTCGTGTTAGTCTTTATAAAATAAGTGTTAATTTTCTGGTTAGTTTCTTGACACAACATTCTACACATGTTTAGCACATATAACATGGTTGCTGGTGATGTTTCTCCTGCAGGGTGATATATTAAAAGTCACTTTTGCACACATTACAAAACAACCTTTTCACTTTTCTGTGACTTACAAGTACACAGAAACTCAGCAGTGTTGATGCCCTGTAGTCTTGAAAATTTCTATTGCTCATTGTTCAACCTATCTCAATATAAGAAACAAAATGCATGGAAACAGTATGGAATTTTACAACCTGAATCCCTAACTCACACATGTACGTTTATTTCACTGTGTAAAGAATTACACACCAAAATACATACTTGAAAGCTCTGGCAGCTCACTGACAATTCTAAAACATGGTATGAAACAAAACTAACATGGAGAACATTGCAAATTACACGACATTTCATGGTAAACAAAGGACAATCAATATGTGTATACAGAGCTATTTAGTGGCACTCTTTACTAGGGATTGTTCAAGATAAAGTGAGCAATTCTGAAATCAGCCTTTGGAAAATGTTACTGCCTCTAACTGCATATATTTTTATCGAGAATACTAACTGGCATGCATCCAGTTAAGTTGTTAATGACAGAGGGAAAAAAATTACATATTTTAAAGTTGAGTTAAAACTATTTGATGAGCAATTGTGAATAATGGAAACTTTATCTTTTCATTTGTTTTTTTTTTTTAAATGCACAAAAGTGTAAAAAATGACGAATTTGTAAAACATTTACCTTTGAAATAATTTTATAGTTTCACTCAACTGATGCATCAATAAAGTTATGAGGCCTATGACAAAGATAATTTTACCTATAGTGGAAAAATACACAATTTTCATACAAGTAGATCTTATGCAGGGCTTCCTAAAATGTTCATTTTACCATGAACAGCCTATACATGAACATTTAGCATGTGATACTATGCACTATTATAGTTGTACATGCTTTTATGTACTTTAAACTTTAAATTTGTGTATAAACTAATCTTCAACAAATCAAAGCACTTTTTACAATGTTGAATGGTTGCTAATAAATTGGATTTGACTTCTTACATAGAATCACTTGTAAACGATAGATTTTAGATGTACGGGACTTGAAATAAGATGAAAAACCAGAAAATATTAGCAACCCAGAAAAAAATACTTCTCAGTTAAACCATAAAAACCAATACTTTTCTGTAAATTTCTAGGGACCAATTGTAAAAGTTGGCAGCTATGATAGTAAATGAATTTAGAAACTTATAATAAAACAATAAATCTAATTAAAGTGAAGTACAAAAAATGTGTTATATGAATCACCATACATATATTAAAAATAATTTTTCGAGGTTCAGCACAAATAACTCAACAAAATGTGAAGCATTATAACACTATCAATATCTGTGAAACATTCTATGGGGAAAGTGCAGGACAAACAGGGTTGCTGTGATTATACTGTGTAACCTATGACGTGTGTTCCATCTTCAGAGGAAGTGAAGCAGGAGTGTGAGGAAGTCCAGATCTTCCAAGAAGCTCGCCGTCTAGGGATACACCGGACAATTCATGCTGGAGAGAGTGGTCCTGCTCATATGGTCAAAAGGGTGAGTGCAACAAATCAGCACCAACACTGGAAAGTGCATCTGGTCTCTGAGAACAGCAGTACTGTGCCATCACATAACTCACAACTGACATGTGCATGCACGCATACATACATACATACACGCACGCGCGCGCACGCGCACACACACACACACACACACACACAGAGCAGAAAGTTTTAAAGTAGTAATTTTTATGCCACATTTACTTATCAACAAGTTATCATAGCCTCAATCAACAAGGGATATTAAAAGAAAAAGAGAGACAAGGGATTATTTAAGTGGTGGTAAAGCAACTGGCAACTGAATGGAAATCTAATAAACTGAAGCACCGACCAGAAATTATCTCCACATATAAATAATTCCATAATCAGTATCTTTAACAAGTTCATGTATACTCCATTCATGATTTCTTCACACTTTTTGAAACAAACTTTTCAAACATCACCCTAAGAATAACATGTTCACATAATTTATATCGGCTCTCAAGACCTGAATGTGAAGAGCTGCCCAAATCCATATGCACATGCTCTCGCATGCACATGAACACACACTCTCTCGTATGCACATGCTCTCTCATGCTTTCTCTTGCTCTCTCACACACACACTTGCTCTCTCGCACTTTCTCTCATGCTCTCGCTCACTCACTGATTTTTTAAATAACTAAATAACTTGTATACCACAAATATTTAACAATGTGATAAGCTTTAAAGTATTATATATTTTAAAATTACATGAAATTTTTAGTTGGCATCTTCTATAAAATGTAATATTTATTTTGTATTCAATATGAATTGAAAACATTGAGAGCAAAAATGTGTTAGCAATGGCTAGTAAGAAATAGTTCTTAGTTAAAATAATGTTGTAACCTAGTTTTTGGTATGCTGTTTGTAAATTAAACATTTCCTATCAATATATTTAATTTTTAGGTAGTACAAATGGAAACATATGTCATTGTTACTGTTAATTAAAAACATCAGTGCAAAATATGGCGCATAAGCCCTAGAGACGTGTTTCTTTTGTCAGAGGAAAAAACTTGAATAGATGAAGCGAAGCTCGTTCCTTTCTCTCTCCCTGGAAAAGTTTCACAGTACTAGAAATAGAAGGGAAGTGACACACATTTCCAATTTTAGCATACTTCATATTTATTACAGCAAAAATATTGATATTTGAAATCATGATTTAAAACTGAAATGAGATTTTAATGTAAGAATACTTATTATAATATTTAGCTGTGATGGCAGGATGGTTACAAATTGGTAGTTGGCAGAAGTGGCGACATGACAGGACCTGTTCCTTTTTGTTGAAAAAGTGATCATTTTCCTTCATGCAAAAAATACTTTAAAAATTACCATATCCAGTTTGTAGCCTACAAGTTGTGTTTTTAAAACCTACCTAAACAAGCTAATGTTGAGATAAATCTCATGTTTCCATGACAGGAATAAATATACTGTAAAGTGCATCCTATCAGTTGTGAATGGAATTGCCATTGTTATGTCTCCATCGTGGCTGTTACGCTCTGTGTGTGTGTGTGTGTGCGCGCGCATGCGTTTGTATAGTTGCAAATACTGGACTTGCGAAATAGCTACATTTTAAATGTGAACTATTTTTATGACTAAAATATTTATTTGAAAGTCACATCTGTTTATTTATCACAACTTTGTTACTTTACCCTATGTGTTTCAAACACAATAAAATGTGCTTATGTTTCTATGATTTGAATGTTTGCCACAATTCCAACAAATTACTAAAGCCCAGCTCCAAAATTTTAAACAAATAATTGAATATACCTAGTAAACACTAAGTGTGGACAGAATTATGAGCAGAATAAAAGTTATGGTAGGTCTATCTGTGTGCATGTTTACCGTTATCTTTTAAGTTTGTCGCTGCTACATACAAAAATAAGTGACACAAGTTGTAGGTTATGTTTGAATTTATTGTCCTTTCATTGTGTAACAATGCAAGTTATAATAATAATGATAATAATAATAATAATAATAATAATAATAACAACAACAACTAAATCGAGATTTTGGGTTAAATTTCATTCATTTTTTTTTTGCGAGTGAGTGTAATATTTTATTTTCTTTTATGCCACATGGAATAAGAATATCTTATAGTGTGTGAAGTTGTAGCCATGTTCAAATGTTTATCTGTCATGCATTGGCTTTTTCTGAAGTCGCAGTTGAACTTGCATCAACATTTAGAGATAAAAGCTTTTTTCCATGTTGTACACATATTTTCCTTCCAGAATGTTCTAGAAGCTCTATAAAGTTTTGCTGCGACGTAGTTCGATAGAATGTAACAGGTGGTAACGAGTGTCACACAGGCTTCTGAAGGGATTATGGCCCATGCTATGCTCATATTTGTTCACATTTTTTGAGACATAAGCACCAGGAGTGGGGGAGGCACGTGGCAACTAGAGTGCTGAGAGCCTACCGCCCACGAATAGATTTCTACCGGCCGTGATGCGAGCATAACATGCTTACCATTTTGTCTCGCAACGCGAGTTGTAATTGACATGATTAATAATTCATGAAATACTTGCGGCACTGTTTGGTTTTCTATGTCTCGTTGATATGACTGGCAGTGACTGTGAATTTTGAGAAGATTGTGAACTTTTTTTGGAATTTAAAATGAAAATGAGTAATTAATCTGAGCCTGGAATTCATTTTTTTTTCCTCAATGTGGCATCTTTAAGTCTCATGTCTCTGTCAAGTGAGTGAACCTGAGCTGTGATATCCAGTTGCAAATTTTGGCGTCTGCTACAACCAAATCTGATTACCAAGTTCCATCTTCATCTTCTTATGTGAATACATAGATGCATTACCAAAAATGCTAATTACAGCAGTATTATCCATTTTGCCCTCATGAAGATTCTGCTATGTTACAAAATAAAAAATACATAACACAGTTGCTGCAAATTATTAATGTACATTACAAGCTTTTATTTAACTACACTTGTATGTATGTGGGTGGCTGTGTTTAGTGCAAATCTTGCAAGTATATTTTAAACCACTTCCCGTTCTTTAATTGAGCTGAAATTTATGTAACTTCATGTGTATGTATGTTAACCCACTTCCCAT
Source organism: Dryococelus australis (assembly GCA_029891345.1). NCBI lineage: Eukaryota > Metazoa > Arthropoda > Insecta > Phasmatodea > Phasmatidae > Dryococelus > Dryococelus australis. Next base: position 166,890,972 of record CM056993.1, read on the forward strand.
TATCCAATTGAGCTTGCGGCAGCAATGTTGCCAGACCTCTCTGTCTTTAACTGTTGCCCTTGTGTGGGTGGCACAAGCCTGCCTTGATGAGGCAGGGTGGCTTGCTGCGTCCAATCAGCTGTGCTTGTGTGCACGTGCACACACAGAGTTGAGTTGCATCATTATCTAGTGTATTAATGCTGGTTTTTCATATTACGTCTAATGCATTTTGCATAAATCTTTTAGTATATTGGCAAAAGTTTATGAGAAACTTCGATGTCTTCGAAATGCTGATTTAAATTGATTTCTCTCCTCACATAGTAAACGTATCGAGTTTCACCTCGTTGGACTTGTCTCGATGAGTACTTTGGTTTTAGATGGTGACCAGGGTCTGATGATGTTCTTTAGTATTTAATTCGACAGATGTAACTAAAACGTGAAAAATAAAATAACTAAAAAAAACTTTTAAAACCAAGCTTTTATTTATAAATGCACTAAAAAGAGAAAAATAATTATAGTAGTTACACAATTTGTAGAACTTGTTAGATGTAGTCGAACAGCCTTAATAAACTTTACTACAAATTAATATGTTTGTATCAATTTATATTTAATATATAAAAGCTTGGCACAATATAGAATGTATACCTCATTTGCGACAGCATAGTAAACATATCCTGCGCAAGGCTCTTAACTGTTCGCAATATAGAATGTATACCTCAGTTGCACAAGCATAGTAAGCACACATATCTTGCGTAAGGCTCTTGACTATTTGCGCTAAGCTTTTATATACTAAATATAAATTGATACAAACATATTAATTTGTAGTAAAGTTTATCACGGCTGTTCAACCACATCTTACAAGTTCTACCAATTGTGTAACTACTATAATTATTTTTCTCTTTTTAGTGCATTTATAAATAAAAGCTTGGTTTTAAAAGTTTTTTTTACAGTTATTTTACTCTGTATAATGTGCTGTATCAAGAATAACACAAATATGCTAGCAATATTTACAATAATTACTATATAAACTATCATAAATACAGATATTGTTAAAAAGTCATAAAGCTAACCTAAATATGGTTATAGCGTTGAATTGTGAACATTAATATGTAATGGTTCTTGAAATGTGCCAGAATTCTTTGAACAGTTGAAAAAAGGAAAACAAAGCATTTAACAGTTGAAACATGGAAGTCACATGGCAGTGTTCATGATTACAGGTAGCAGAAGGATAAGTAACTGATAACCAAAAGTAGAACTTTAGCAGGGATTAAAAAAAGTGTGAAGGAACCATGAATGGCCTATATTACTTGTAGTAGGTTTACAACATTCACTACGATATTCCATAATTTTGCAAATGAATAACTTCGAAAGCTGTTCATGATAAAGTGAGCACTTTTGAGGCCCTAGTAACTTTTTTCTTTCAGCCATCTTTTATCCTTTTACCTCCTTTTTATAATAAATATTGCATGTAAGCAATAAACAGAGTGTGTACATTCCACTGCACTCGGAAGTTAATGTCTAAGGCTAAAATTAATAATATTTATTAATGATTTGATTATTCCAAATGAGAGGGCTTTCAAAAGTGCTCACTTTACCATGAATAGCCCATAGATAACTAGTTAAGATATTTGGTTATGTAGCAAGTTTTTATGTTTGCATAGCAGACTCTGATAGTTCCTCGACATTAAATTTCCGGATTCTCTAATCACTGAAATATAGTTTGCAGTACACCACATACAATGGTAGTTTTACTTCTATAAAAATATTGATTTGTGGAAACATCATGATGCAGCAACCCACAGACTTGTAGTCTATTCAGTGAAATTTTATTTTTGTGCATTTGTTTGGCTCTGTACAACAGATGTTAATTTTGTGACATTTCTGTATTCATCAGAACCTTTAGGAATTTTACTGATGGCACAACTGTTTCTCAAACTCACAAAGCTCAAACCTTTAGCTTCTTGAATTAACAGAACTCATTAATGTTCTTTTAAAAGAGACAAATTCTTTTCTCAGTTCTTCACCACTGCAATGAATCTCCAAAAATTTCAATACTACCCACGAGCTTGGAAAGGTCCTGATCATGTTTTTGAAAACTACACGTATCTGCCAAAAGTACAAGTTCCCAATGAATGATGTCTCAGTGCAACAGAATGACGCTTGCTAGGGAAATAGAGAACCATTATACCACCACATTTATTTTTCAGAAAATATGTCAATTTATGTCCCAAATAAACACAAGGAAAATCTAGAGACTGAGTAAGTATGATCTCATTTCCAAGTAAAGAAGAACTGTACTATAACAAGTATAGGCTGTAATGCCACATCCGTTATTGCGACAATTTTTAATGCACCATCGTGTAGGGGGCAGCGTTCCTGGTCTTATATATGCCGTGCCCTCAGTAGGTCAGCGCGATGTTTCGCAAGCACTCAAAATCCATAGTGCGTTGTACCTTAACATGTAATTTATTGTGTGGCTCTCCTCTGGCCGCTACAGAGTGCAGCGTGGAAAATGTTTGCATTGGCTGCAGTACCAAGGATAGTTACATGTTCCTAGTATTCTACTTAAATTATGATACGTGGCAGCTCATTGGAGACTAGCTGTCCAGTCAGTACACTGACAATGCAGTTCGTGCTAGATGGACTGGCACTGGTGTTCCCCTGGGATTTCTCTGTCTTGTCAGAGATTTCTGCTGGGGGGCTGTATCCCGTGATTTCATTTACTGTTGTAGGTGGCACCTTATTTCTTTTGATAAACAGTATAGTCTGGTGGAAGTGACATTCAAGGCTATGCCAACATTTAGGTAATTTATATTTGTTGGAGGGGGGAGGTGGTATCACATGGCTTGTGGGCAACGTAGCCTTGATATGTGCCTCGGCTTTAAATTGCAGCACCACATCTTGTTCTTGGGTGTGTACACATTTCACGAGTTTCTGTATGGAGCAAAGCTCTGGTTCACTTAGGTCAGTTTGAATTTCGGGTAGAAGCAACCATATGAATAATTAGATTCCTTTGTCTTCCTCTGCACCAGGATAGGCCCTCTGGACATGTTAGCTTTCTTTTGGATGAAGATTTTGGCCACTTGACCTGGCTATTGAACTAGAATACACAATTCTTCCTGAAGAACTATCGTTCAGTCCTCCAACTGTTCCCATGTTAATGTTGGGTGGTTATACTTGCAAATTTTACAAATGAATGTTAAACTTGGCAGATCCCTCTTTCTATCAGCCCACCTGAGGCAGAGGTCCAGAGGCACTGCTCACAGGGTACGAGTAAGTGATTTTCTCCCTCACATTGTAATGTTCACTCTACGAGACTCCGGTGTAGTCCGCAATAAACATTAACTCAAAAATAGCTCAGTGAGAGTATGATATTCTGAATAAATAAAAAGTTAAAAGGTTCGTTGATAACAGGAGTACCAAGAGAAAATAAATAAAAGATGATGTTATATGTTCACTGAAGATTTATTGCAGTCTCTTCAAAATTATCGGCAAAGACAGACTATTGATTCTTGCAGCAGACAAAAAACAACTAAGAGACAGAATGGAAACCTGTTACAGTTCACAAGACAAAACTTCTCTCTCAGAGAATTGTTAATTACAAAGGTGCGAAAGAATCATTATTTTTCTTTCCCGGCACCATAACAACTCCTCACACCGATGAAAAATAAAATTGAGAGATTAAAAAAATGTCCAAAATAAAGACAGAAATTTGAAGTCGTGGGTGCTTGTCGGTGCAAGTTAAATGATCACTCGCTGAAGACTGACTGACAACTGACAAATTAACTGGGACAATGTGAGAGGTTGCGCTTTCTCTATTTATTGATTGAATGTGTCATAATATAAAACATGGTACAATCATGGTCTCGCATGGTGCAGTAATATCTAAAAATAGGCCGCAAACTCAAATGTGGTTTGGAAACAATAGGATTACATTCTGGCGGCCACTTACGTCAGCCAATTGTGACCTCTGTACTTTCCTTATTTCATCAAGTTGCGCCATACGGTGGCTACATGTCTAGCTTACTAACCCAATGAAAAGATGCGATGTCATCCTATGACATATGTTACTACTGATGAAATTACTCAAATAAAATAATAAATTTGGAAAAACTAAAATATATAAAATACACTCAAATTATTATTATTGCCACAATCTTATAAATATTAAATAAACTACTGAAATATAAATAAGTTACATAATTCCCAAAACTATAAATTATTATATATTGCAATGCTACAACATCTGGTAAAATAACGTCGAACTGGCAGTCTCTGCAGAAGCTACACCACAACTCAAGGCTATTTAGCTCACAGTCCTCTTCTGTCCAAACGAGATATACAAAGTGGGATTATCCTCCACAGTGAGTGCATTCAATGCAGAGGGTACTAACCCTAGTACAATCAGGGATTCTGCATTGGTTGCCTGTATTCTCGTGTTCGCCTGGATCCCTGATGAATTAAGTGGAAAGGCTATTGTTGGCCATTTCATTGTGTATTTGAGTGCCACAGGAGGTTTCTTGACACCAAGTCTTTGACACTGGCCTTCTGGAGAGCCTACCTCTCTCCAGCGCCAGTGTCCTGATGGCCTTGCAGCCCCTTCCTGGGTGTTTAGTGTAGCAGGAACTCTTTCCCTAAAAGTTCTGCCTCAGTCTCTCTACTGAGGTTCACTCAAAATATGTGGTATAGTCGCTCGGTTAAGTGAACCACCAGCAGAGTACAAAAAAGCCATTCACAGGACTAACAATACAACCTATAGGGCAGGTGCAGATTGTATGTCCATGGTTTGCCTCAAAGAGTGTTGTAGCACTGGTGATGAAGTATGGATTAATGAGATGTAAGTTCTGAAAGATCGACAACTGAGAGAAAGAAGAGCCAGACTCACGTTCCACATGCTTGTTTATTCTCTCCCAAATATAAAAGAGACACTCCAGCCTGTACCCAAGTGATTGCCTGAAAGGTAGAACCTTAGTTGTCAAGTGCAGCTACCAATAGCAGGTTGTGCTAGTTTTACTGAGGCAAGGTAGCCCCTATAGCAAACAAGTTGTAATGCTGGCATGGAGAATGCCAACATGTGATAGACGTTGCAGACACAGTGTAGTGGACATGTAATGTGAGAGCTGACTAGCAGGTATGCTAATGTGTGGCTGGGAGGCCAGCCAGTAGCAGACAGCATGAGAATGTTGTACCAAGGCAGCGGCTCATTGCCTCATTTACACAATCTGACTGGAAGTGAGCAAGACGTGTGGGACAGAAGGATATACAGAGATATCACCCTCCTGCATGGTTGGGCTATGTGGCCACACCTACAGTGCAGGCTGTGGATGGGCACCAAGAGGCACTTCATATAGAGTACAGAAGGCAAGCTGCGGACCTGATACGTGTGGCAGCATAATGGTTTTCTGTTGGGGACACAACTGTGGTGGAAGCTACAAGTACAACGGGTCACGACGTCGCCCGTGGCGCATCAAAGATAAATTAAATTTTACGCATGGCAGTTCGTTTATCATCTGCACATTATACATAGCCTTTAGCCTTTGACATTATTTCAAACAATGACAAAAGGTTGATGCTGTTCTCTGAAATAAAGAGTGCCTGCAATTACACAAATCAGAATTAGAAGCTGTAGCATTCAAATGGCTTAGCCAGATATAATGTGTGGTTATTTTCAGTCTTTGTTGCATGCACGTACTAATGGGTAGCAAAAAATGTATTTATAAGGTGTCCGAAATTACAGGTTATAAAAATTTTTAATAACTTGTGTGCGAAAGATGGTCATGTTTAGAAAACTACGCTGTAATATTTGCTACATTGTACTTCACAGCATTAAAAAAACACAGGATGGCCAGGAAGTGAGTGCATGATAACACCGCATAAAAAGATGTTGCACAGTAGTTACCAAGTTATCATAGTTGACTATAGTGATAATTTATCTCACCATCATCAGTTGTGATAGCAAGGCTCCACTTGTAATTCTAATCAGTTGCACTGCCACACGTAACTTGTAACCATAATACAACAAATTATAATGCATAAACAACACAGAATTTGTACTTTTACAGTGCAGTGCTAACCAAAACTGGAATCACCTACCTTACTTTCCTTGTCGAACATTTAACTGTTTAAACACGTGACTGGGATCATAATATTGTTGATAACCTAGACAGTCAGTCATCAGGCCAACTTGGCAATCTCGGAATGTTTCAGGCTGTGGAAATATACCATGCGGAGAGGATAGGCCATGGTTACCACGTTGTGGATGACCTACAACTTTACAGAAAGTGTCTGGCGGAGGGACTGCATTTTGAAGCTTGTCCAATATCAAGTTTCTTGACAGGGTCTGTACCTCTCAGCTGCAAAAAACATCCCATTGTCAGGTACGTAAAGAAACTAATCTTTGCCATTTTTGTCTATTATCACTTGCAGATATATATATATATAATATAAAATATTCATAGTCGTTTTTAGTCCGGACTAAGGAAAGATCATCCTCTGACCAAAATTTTTCGTATTCAGAGATCCATATTATTGGTAGTCCGCGAGGATCATCTTGTTTCAGTACAGCCTAACTTTTAGACTTTTAGTACGGACTTAGTGTAGGACTAACAACGTATTATAGTGGAGGGGGGAGGGGAGGAGAGAGAAAAAAACCATGGCAAATATAAAATACTACAGTATACTACAGTTTTGATAATATTACATGCGAGTGAAAACTAAATAAAGTTTACGAAACATAAAATATGCGTTTAAGGCCAATACTGTCAATCCATAAGCAAAAAGATGCCTATTTCAAAGGAAATATACCTAATCACAATACATCAGTGTTAAGCTATAGCAATGCCTTTCTATTTCTGTGTCACTCAACCTTCTCTGAAAACAGATTCTAATGAGATGGGATATTAATACTTACAAAGAGAATTTTAATAAAAATCCTACTTTGAGAATACATATGGCAAAGTATTTTATTGAAGTAAATGTATCGGTAGCTCAATGGTAACATCGTGGGTTGATGTACACAAGGGTGCAAGTTGGAATCTTGTATGGATAAGAAAATTTTGACCAATTAATAATGTATTTTTGTAATATATTTAGCATTACAATACACATTGAACATCATTATAACGACAGTATTCACGTAAGAAAATGAAACCAGCCCATACTACCAGTGCATAGGGGTGTGCTAAAAAAAATTTAACAAAACAATATGGAATAACACAAGATATTAATTAGTATATTAATTTTATCACCCTCCATTCTGTAGTATTACAAGAGATTCAGATGTATAAATAATAACAAAGAAATTTTTTGTAATTATGAAAAAGTATTTAAAGATCGAAACAAATAATCATAGTAAAAATATTTGCCTGAACAAGTGAGATTCAAATCTAAATTTAACGATTACAGAGCAAGAACCTTATCCACTGCTCTACAGTCATACATGATTTTGGCTTAACAAATAACAATATTACATAATGATTACATTACTGAAATTACTGAAATATTGTGAAAATGCTGGAAACTGGGGGAGGAAAGGGGTATAAATTGGAAGGAAAGGACGGGAAGGAATGGAAGACATTATACATATTCAACTTAAAGGAAGGGATCAAGACTATACCATTTAATTTATTCAGCACAGAAACCAAATGTGAAAAAGGTAGAGCAAGGGAGGGAAGGGATAATAAAAGTGATAACTGAAAAACAACCTTCAATGCCGATGACTAATACTCGTTGACTTCCTCAAATGTTAAAAGGGAAGGGGAAAAAAGGGGGTGGGGGCAACTACTCAATCTCGATGGCAAGATTATCTAATCTGCCATGACTGTAGGTCTGTAAGCGTCAAAATTAAACAACTCCTACTACTTATGTGACCTTGATGCTCCTCACAGCATCCTTAATAAACGTCTCGTCTGCTATACATGGGGGCTTCCACCTCCAGGCTGTTCTGGGCCGCCTAGATGCTCTTCACTATTTTCATGTAACATGGTAGAGCATAAAGCATAACTCAGAATGGGAACACTCATTTTAGCAAACTTATGGGTATAGATTGTTCACGGTAAAATTAGCACTTTTGAAACCCCTGCTTAAGATCTACTTGTATGCGCATTGTGTATTCTTCCACCTTATGTAAAATTAACATTGCCACTGGCCTCATCACTTTATTCATGCGTCGGTCAAGTGAAATTGTGAAATTATTAGAAAAGTAAACACTTGATAAATCAGCTCATTTTTACACACTGTTGTATTTAAGAAACATAAAGCGAAAAAAAAAATTTAAACTATCACAAATGGTTACCTAACACTTTTTATTCAACATTAAGCTATGGAACGCTTTCCATCAATCGTTACCAACTTCATGGGGAGCATGTCACTCAGTGGGCCCGTTGAAGTATATGTAGGCATAGGCAGTGACTTTTTTCTAAGGTTGATTTCAAAAGTGCTCACTTTATTGTGAACAGCCTTTACTTTGAAGCTTTTAAGGTGAGGGAGAAGATGCGATGCAGGGTTAATCGATAAAGAGCATTAAATTTAATTAAAAAAACAAAACAAAGGAAAACACTTTTATAATCCAAAAGAATTTCAATCAATAAAACAAGAAGTTAATTAAGTACCAGATATAGGGGGGAAACTATTGACTGTGAAATAAAAGATGAAAAATTTCAATAAAAGTAATTTGATTATAACAATTCAAAAATAAGTTAGTTAAGACTGCAAGTAGGCCGCTAGGTTACTAAAATATATAGAAGAACAGGAATCCAAGTACTCACAGTCTAGTACTTGTTGACTTGTTACAATAAGTTAACATTTAGGAAATTATAATATCCAAAATTCTAATCACAAAAATGAGAACTGTATCTCGTTATAATAAAATTGATAAATACAATAAGTCTCATGGATTTTAACTCAAAACAAGTATAACATTTATGTCTTAAAGTTTTCTTTAGTTCCAAAACAGAAATACAACATCTGTAATGACTAAACAAAAAAGAGTAAATTTCTGTTTCACTTCCAATTACTTTTTCCCAAATAGCTTCAAAACTAAATTTAATACACCATAGCTTTCATTTAACTGAATTCTACAAATCAGACTATCTTACATTTAGTTACAATCTTTACAAACCAACAAAACCTTTGTTTAAATTTAAAAAAAAAAAAAAAAAGGGTCCACAAGTTTGATGACTGGTAAAGTGGCCAAAGGTCCTTATCGGCAAACTGGTTAGCTCTTAAAACTACCTTCCGTCCGAAACTATCTAACAAAACTTACAACTTCCCTAGCATCAAATAGCACTGAGACTAACAACTGACTTTTAAAAAACACTCAACACATTTAAGACAAGTTATCGGTTTTTATCTACAAAAAAGATTTTATATAACCTACCCAATTTCTGACTTTAGTGTAGTCGGGAACCAAATCTACAGAAATTCTACACAACTAGCATAGTTGATACTTAGCTTTACTAGTGTCTACATGCTGTCAGTCCATCGAGGCCCCTCCAGCCTCCACCCTGAACTTCTCACTACACGCTGTTTGACGTCGGCCCAACTGCAAGCGCCAAAGTCTCTAGACCGACTCCCTCCCTCAACAACAACACACAGTCCCTCCTTATTGGACCTCGCCTAACATCACTCACGCCGCCCAATACCAGAACTCAGTGCACACATGTGGTGGCTCACAAACATTGGCTTAGCACAAAGTTAGCCCTTCTTTACTATGCAGGGTCCTGCACTAGTGTCTGCTGTGCACAGCACAATTGCACAGCTGTCAACCCAAAAAAGGCCCCATCAGAATGACTCCAAGAACTTATGGGCACACACGCACTACAAAAACAGATAAGCGATGACTGCATTTTACCAATGCAGTGGTGAAGGAAAAAGGCACAACTGTGGCCGGTACGAGAGAAAAAGCTGAGACTGATCTCAGCTTGAAGTTGAAATACATGTCCAACATCGACTCTACAATCTTCTTCACCTCAATTAAGAGGTATTCTTGGGAAAACAGAGTGAACGACCTAATATCCTAACTCCTAACTTAAAATAAATTAATCTGAAATCATTCGAACAGAGGGAATTTATAAGACCTTAACCCATTGAAAAAGTAAAAAAGAATAAAAAATAATTGTAAATGACTTCCAATAAAACAAAAGTTAAGGCTGCTGTATAGAAAATTAATAAAAAGAATTTATAAAGGTATTTAAATTAAGTCCAAACAAACCACGACTACTATGTTAAGGGCAAAAGACCCTAACACCAAAACAGAAGCAAAATGACTTTCCAAAATTATAACCAAAAACTTGACTTAATAATAACATTATTAAATCATTACCAAAACACCAAAAACAAGGACTCGCGTCTGAACAAATAAAAGCGGGGCAAACCTAACCCCAAAATGACAACTAAGTACTGAGAACGGTAAAAAATTATGCTATGTATGGGTAGCCAAATCCAGTCAGCGAGCCAATCATCAAACCTTACACAAGCAAGAGGGATGAGTTGACTGTGGAAGACAGTTGTGTAATGTGGGCAGACAGGGTAGTAATTCCAAAAGGGCTTACAAAGGGTCTGTTGCAGATGTTGCATGGTCATCCTGGGGTGTTGCAATGAAAATACTGGAAAGAAGTTGTATGTGGTTGCCGGGAATGAACTATGAGATTGAGGACACGGTGAAGAGGTGAACGGCTTCTCAGCTGTTTATGCAGTTGCCAGGAATGAACTGTGAGATTGAGGACATGGTGAAGAGGTGCACGGCTTCTCAGCTGTCTAGACATAATACGCCTCAATGGTCAAAGGTATATTGGCCAGCAACTTCTCGGGTGGAGGAGTAAGTACATGTTGACGTTGCACAAAAGAAGGTAAAAGGCTACTGATTTTGGTGAATGCCTATTCTAAATGGGTGGAAGTATGACCAATGCAGAACACCACGGTGGAGAAAATAAAATTGAGAAGCTGTGAACGGCCTTTGCAACGTATGGCCTGCCAGAAATGCTGGTGGCCGATAATGGGCCTCAGTTTCGTTCGGAGGAATTTGGGCAATTTTGCAAGGCAAATGCTATTACTCTGCAGCTAACGCCACCTTTCCACCCACAATCCAATGGAGCAGCAGAGCGAACAGTGCAGTCTGTTGAAGACAGCACTCTTGAAACAGGCCTTGGTGAATGGTCTGAGGGACAATATCCGCAGCATACGATTGATAAGTGGTTGTTTGCTTACTGCAATACACCACATCCGACTACCAGGAAGACTCCAGCAGAAATATTTTTGACAAGGAAACCACATACAAGGTTGTTTCTGGGAAGGCAAACCTACCAGAATATCAAGACAAAGGGAGCAAACTAAGGAGGATTCAAGATGCCTGATTCAGAGTGCAGGCTCCTGTATTGGTGAAAAGTGTCCGAGGAGAAGAATCCAGATGGCTACTAGAGTGTATTGTAGAAGTGGTGAGCCCAATAACGTATAGGGTCAAGGTAGGAGAAGTAATAAGATTTTGTCATCACGATCACTTACGCAAGAGCCACTTGCAAGAGTAAGTACCCTTATGGGAACAGAGGAATTCACCCGGATAGCACTTAAACAACAAGTGGGGAGGAAAGTGTTGTCTTCAGAGGAAGCAGGAGCAGCATTGGCACCAGAGCAGCCAGCAGTGGAAGCAGTGTCAGCACCATCAGCACCAGAGTAACTAGTGACTGAACAACCGGAGGGCCAGGCAGCAGGAAAGCTATGGGAGCAGCGGGCACAGGAGACGACAGTGACGGAAAAGAAGGCTTCGGTGGATTTGGTGGGGAAGCCACAGCTCCACCTGGACTAGGAACTCAAAGACGCAGTAGAAGGTTGAAGTGTCCCCCAAGGCAGTGGGAGTGGTGTGGGAGTGGTAGACAGGAAGTGTTTTTTTGTTTATTTTCTATGTTGGTTTGTGTCAGCACAACTACGGTAAAGACTAAATTTAGGAGGGAGAAGTGTAGTGTATATAGTATAGAGAATTTTAAGTGCTGCAGTTGGCACCATGAGTCAGTGTAAAGCTGGCATCTGTGCAAGAAACATAAAAAGAACATATCTATTTATTTATTTAAAATATGTTGGTCCAGAATAAGACAGTTATGATGCATGTGAAAATAAGCAAAATCATTTTTCACAATTCATCAGTAGAATATAACTGTAGTCAGATCCCTTCTTTAGTTCAAACATCGCCGCTCAACTGGATGCTGGCAGTAGCAGATAAGAACCCAAACTAAATTATTTTATCCATCAACTCGCTACCATTGAACTTATGTAGCCTAACATTTAGGGAGACAAGGGGATGCTAAGTATACGCCTCTAAGAAATAATTTTTTTTTCAGAATACGGTCTATGAAAGTAAATTTGTTTTTAATTACAAAAAAAAAAGTGTAATTTTCATACTAGACACTACTGATTTAATGTAAAAAAACTGCCAATTTTTGACATATAAGGTTTGGGAGAAAAATATGTATACCAACTGATCTGCCATACTGATCTTATTTCTAAAAACTGAGGGGTCGTTTCAGTAAGCTTCTACTGTATTATTTTGGCATTTGTATGATAATAAAACATTTGCTAAGTTTTCCAACATGCAAAAACTGTGATACAGTGAATGTTGGTACAGGTTTGCAGAGGACAGTGCCAACTTTTCGATCAGCACAGATAACCCAACAATCACCGGCAAGTACCTGCAGGAGAACTACGACCTGCTGTGGCAGTGGGGGATGTCAGAGGCACACTTCACCAGAGCAGTGAGTCACGTTACTAACATACTGTATTTACCAGAAAGGAAGACGACCCCTTTCTAAATAAATATTTTTGAGGGTAAAATATTTAAATCTGAATTCAAGACTATCCCGTGAAGTGCTGAAAAAATAATTTATGTTGAAAGTATTTTTGCATGAATTTATGGCAAACCCTTCAAGAAGAAATGCTTTTATATTAATAATATGATAATTTAGATTTACTTTTAAAGAAAAGCTAATCACAATGAAATAGGTGTGTCTAACCTGGCTGTATGGTAGCAGCATCTTTCTTACACTGAAAAACTTTTGTTATATATTCGTGACTTGAGCCATTTTGCTTCCCAGCAAAGTGCTTCCTCTTTACAGCCAGGGGGGGATAGGTGGGGAAGAGGGGGGGGGGGGGGGGGTGAAATTAGATAAGGTGACCCTTGTCAAAGTTGACAGGTACAGTCTCAGCACTACAAAAATATGTACAACCATAGGAGACAGGGTATTTAAGCATGAAAAGCCTTTGTCAAAATCCTCTGTCTCATGGCAAGCCAATTTTGGAGGACTAACTGCTACTTGAGTAAAAAATTCTGAATAGAAGCCCGTAGTAATTTTGTGCATGTAACACAAACTTAAATACTGAACTAGCAGTGTCGCATATTTATGGTATTTGTGCCTAGGTTTTGAATTGAAGACAACTCCGAATTGTAGATTACCCCTTATTTTTTCTATTCCTTTTCTGTCAAAAAATCTCATCTTCCTTCAGGTAAATACTGTATGCCTTGTCAACATGGTCAAACAAGGTTTCTACATCACCTACTGTTAAGTTACCTCTTCAAGCTGCACAACATCAGTCTCATAATTGTTTACTATACGCTGTGTTTTCACAGACTGTGTTCTTGGGAACAGAAAGAACAACTCACGGACTGGTAACAACTCAAAATTTTCTTCTGCATTCCATGTATATTTTCCATACAAGTTAAAAAAATTATCCACTCAACATATTTGAACTGTGGCCGTTGCAGCTGCTACCACCATCCGTGACACAAAAAGAGGAAACAAAATTTCTGCAAAATAATTAGCAAGGAAGCAATGCTCTAAAATTATAGGGGAATGATATATAATAACAATTAAAAAAAGACAGGAAAGCGTAAATACTGAAGAACGTAAAAAAAAGAGGGTTTCACTGTATCAAATAATGAAATCTATTGCCCAGGTATTGGAACGCAATTTTCCTGATATCAGGTTAAAATATTTGCGCTTCCTGCTGCACTTTGGTAAAGCAAATATTCTTTCTAACTCTGGACAGCCCCCACAAATATAATTACTTTTTTTCTTATAAATGTGGCTTGGTTTATGTATTCCCTAAAAAAACACTGACAATTAGTGTAAGTACCTAATATTAATTTGATTCAGAGAATTAGTTAGACAGACAAACTGAAATATTGGAATAAGCCATGCATAATATTAACACACAGTAACGTAACATTCACAAGACATGTATAGCTTGTTACCTGCTCTGTATTCATATATGTAACATTTCTTTTTCTGCTGCAGAACATAAATGCTGCAGAATCATGCTTCTTGCCAGAGGATGAGAAAAAGCAGTTGATGAAGCATCTACA